>CM076574.1:335795203-336395203 GCA_034641835.2 Pinus albicaulis | reverse complement strand
CTGTTAGGTTCAGAATTCCCACTGTTGAAGCTATTCCAGTGAAGTTGTTAGCAAAATCCTTGGAAACCTGTACATGAAAACCCTGCAACCTTTGACATAATTGCAAGGAACCTGTTCTTTTGAAAACCTCCATGGTAGTTGGGTCTTCATTGAGCAAATTCATGTCCATGGGCTCATATATGTGGCAATGACCACCTTTGTTTGTTTTCCTCCTTGCAGCCATGGGTGCTTTATATCTTCACAGCCTCACTTCCTTGATGACGCCTGCAAAGTTCAAATCTGCCAGCAACCTGCTTGGCTCGATGAAGCAGCTCTCTAGAAATCCAATTACATGCAAAGATAAAGCGTAATATGACAAAAAGGCTAATTTGGGTAAGGTTTTCTGGTTTAAATGACAGCTCATGCATTAATTATGACTCATGCATGCCAAAAAGGGTAATGATGACCTCAAACACGGCTTTGTACTTTTGAATTAACCATAACAGACTCGAATGACCACCACCCTAACTTCTCCAATCATGGAATGACATTTCATATCGAATTTGACAAGACAAGCAAGAAAACAGATTTTCGTATTGTGATTAGTTTAACCTCTGACAGTTTCGCTACAAAACTATTAGGAAATTTCGTAGCGAAAAATGTTGTTTTGTTGTATAAAAGGCTACAAAAACTTGAAAATTTGACATAAGCGCCCTTTTTGAATTTAAAAGCCTGGGGAATGAAAATTGACACCATATGAGGACTGATGGGACATGACATGACATAAATGGAGGTGACCTTGAACCTTAGGATAGGTTAAATATGTAAAAAATGAAATTTTCCTATACCAACTTGAAAAGGCTTAAGGGGACCTTATCCTTTTGCTGAGTGAACTGTATGACCATGTCAAGTAATGTTTCACAATTTTATGAGTGATAACAGTGACTCCACTTGGGATGGTGTGCCCCTGTGGTACACCAAAGAACCTGTAATTCCAGCGCCATCCATCTTTTTGGAAATAAAAAACTCTGAAATTTTCCAAGCCTTCTTCAAACTCTAATGGCCTTCACCTCGAGCTCAAGTTTGATGATCAGCCTGTCTTTATTAGTAGAAAAGCATAATAAAATGGAATATATACAATGGAGTGAAAAATCAGTAGAGCTTAAGAGGAATAGTGCTTTAGAAACCTGCCATTGACATGCCCTCCAGCACAAGGTTGTCCATCCATCTCTTGCAGTATATAAGTGTTTTTGCCCTGGAATGCAGCTACTATGAATGGTCCTTTCCAGATATTCTCAAACTTACCATTCTTCAATTCTGGCCTCCCACTTCAACACCACATCTTGAATCTGAAAAATTATTCTTTGACCTTCCTATCAAAAGTCTTCTTTATTCTGTTTTGTGACTGTTGATGGTTGTTATATACTTCCTCCCTTTTTTTTGTAGAGCTATAAGCTAGTTTATTCTCCTCTGAATAGCATTAGGCTCCTCCTCTAGTCCTTGTAGTAACTTCATAACAGGCACTCCCAAGGATGTGGGAAAGATGGCTTCAGCTCCATACACCAACTCATAAGGTGAAGTACCAATTGATCTTTTTGTACATACTCTATCAACCCAAAAAGCATACTTCAGCTTCAGATGCCATGATCTTTTGTTTTCCTACAGCACCTTCTTAATAATTCTCACAATGCTTTTGTTAGGAGATTCAGCAAGACCATTACCCTATGGGTAATAAGGAGTAGAGTGTCCAAGTGTAATGTGATACTGATGACAAAAAATAGTCAACCTTTTGGATTTGAAAGCTTGTGCATTGTCAGTAATAATATTCATAGGATAGCCAAACCAGGACAATATGTTATTCTCTAAGAACTTGATGATGACTGAATCATTTGCCTGCCTTGTTGGGATTGCTTCAATCCACTTGGTGAAATAATCTGTTGTTGTCAGGATCCAGCAATGCTGCCCTGAAGAAGATGGTTGTATTTCACCAATAAAATCTAGCCCCCACTGCTAGAAAGGCTCCTCAACATAAATTGGCATCAAGGTAAAGGAACTAGCTTTTTCTTACCATCAAAAACCTGACATTCATGGTAGGCAGTTATCTTCTTGTAAACATCTTTGAACATGGTGGGCCAGTAGTACCCTACTCTGAGAATTTTGTTTGTTGTGGCCTTCCAATAGTGATGACCTCCACAATATCCTTTATGAAACTCTTCAATCACTTTTTCAGCTTCCTCTTCCAACAAACAATTCAAAAGAATGCCACCAGTATCTTTCCAGTACAGATTTTTATTTATAATGTAGTACCTCAGAGATTTCAACTTCACAAACCTTGCTTTAGATTTAGTCAATTCAATAGGAGCTCTATGATGATGTAAGACAAAGACAATG
The DNA here is from genome assembly GCA_034641835.2 of Pinus albicaulis. Classification (NCBI taxonomy): domain Eukaryota; kingdom Viridiplantae; phylum Streptophyta; class Pinopsida; order Pinales; family Pinaceae; genus Pinus; species Pinus albicaulis. The sequence continues at coordinate 336,392,833 of CM076574.1, read as the reverse complement.
TATCTGTACCAGTGATATGGAATGTACTTCTCCTATATAGGAATCGGCTCTTCATCTTCATTTGATAATTATGAAATTTTTGCAATAAAATTCATATCAAGACAGTCAAAATTGGATTGTGCCATCAGCTTTGCTAGCCCCTATCCTTTTACCAATTTTTAGGTATGATTTCTATATCATACTCCAGCAAACTAGCTATCCACTTCCCTCGCTTACCACCAGGATCAGCTTGAGTCAAGATGTCCTTCACCATAGTGTTAGGCACAAATGCTATGACATGAGAATGCATAATAGAGATTCTGAAATCTTTGATGGCTTTTACCAAAGCATATGCCTGTTTTTATAAAATGTTATACTTCAGCTCTGAGTTAGCAAGGGTTCTGCCAAATAATGAAATTGGTTGCTCTGTACCTTGTTGTCCTTTCTGCAGTAAAACTCCAGCAATTGTGTTTTCTGATGCAAATGTAAAAACCAGAAATTCTTTTGAAAAATTTGGGCTAATCAATAATGGGGCATGAGTGAGTTCTTTTTTAATTTCTTCAAATGACTGCTTTTCTTCAACTTTCCATTTAATATCAGCTCCTTTCTTCAGCATCTTGGTTATATTTTTGACAATCTTAGCAAAGTTGGGAATAAACCTTCTAACAAAATTCTCTCTCCCAAGGAAAGACTGAATTTCTTTTTTGTTCCTTTCCAAGTCAACTTTCTGAATGGAATTGACTCTATTTGGATCAATCTTTATCCCATCTTTTGATATAATATGCCCAAGAAAATTTCCATAAGTTAAAGCAAAAATACTCTTAGTGGGATTAAGAGAAATACCAAATCTCCTACACTTCAGCAGAACTTTCTCCAGATGCTTCAAATGGTCGTCCTCTCTTTTTGAGAATACAGTTATGTCATCCAGATAGACAACCACCAACTTATCCTTCTCCTCAGCAAAGGCAATGTCCATTTCTCTTTGAAAGGTCGCTCCTGCATTCATCAAACCAAAGGGCATCTTGGCATACATGAATGTCCCCCATGGTGTAGTCAAAGCAGTTTTCTCCTGATCTTCTGGGTGTACCAATATCTGATTGTATCCTGAAAAACCATCGAGCATAGACATCCTTTGGGAATCAACAAAATTCTGTAGAATTTGATCCATCTTATGGAGAGGGTAATTGTCCTTCAGAGAAGCCTTGTTCAAGTTGCTGAAATCAACGCAAATTCTGATCTCTCCACTCCTTTTCCTGACTGGTACCAAGTTAGCAAGCCATTTTGAGAATCTGATAGGAACAATAATTTTTTCATCAAATAGATTCTTAATTTCATTCTCAATCGGAGGCATGAGCAGTGGATTAATCTTTCTCAACTTTTGTTTGAAAGGTTTCTCATTTTCTTTAATAGGAATGGTATGATGAATAATAGTAGGATCATATTTCTTCAAATCAACATAACTCCGTGCAAAAACATCAATGAACTTTTTCATCATCTCAATATATTTCTGTTTCATCTCTACAGAAAGAAACTTAGAAAGGTTTATCATTTTAGGCATTGCTACTGTCCCAAGATTACAACTCTCTACCTCTTCATCATCAGCTTACATCCTAGGAGATTTGAACACATCATTTTGGTCAAAAATATTTTCAAGTGGAATAAGACCCTTGGGTATACAATTATTCTTCAGCTGCAAAACTTCAAAATTACCCTTAGTTTCAGCAAGCATGTTTTGTTAATCTACTTGTGTGCTTTCAAACTCCTCTTTCAATTCTATGAAGTTTTTGACTTACTGGTCATCTTCAAACACTTTCCAATGGATGATGTTGTCTGGTATAGTAGGCCTATGACGAACTTCAACCTCATACTTTTCAGTGGAATGTGCAGGGATAACAAATGGATTTGCAGAAACAACTAGGGAATCAACTACTGAGTTTTGATCCCTAGTTTTCACAATAAATCAATATTCTTGAAATTTTTCTAACATTTCCATGATCAAATTTTTGTATGCTCTCATTCTCGCATCTTTGGTTTGATATACACCTTCAACTTGTTTAATAACCAATTCAGAATCTCCACAAACTGAAATTTTTTGGGCACCCAATCTTTTCAAAATTTCTAAACCCAAAATTAAAGATCATACTCATCCATATTATTTATGCAATCAACGTTCAATTTGAAAGAATAGAACTTACTTTCATCATCAGGAGTTGTGATCCAAATGCCTACTCCAGCCCCGCTCTCTTCCAACTGATCCATCAAAGTGAAAAAGCCACCAAACCTCTGCCTTTTCTTCAATGATTTCCTGATTTTCAGCTTGTTGATTTTCAACCTTCTGAATTTCTGCTTTCCTTTCATCTTTTGCTTCATCAGTTAGTTCATTGAAAATAATTTCTAATCCTAATTCAGTCTCAAAAACATAAATTGGGAAATTTTGAGGTTTATCCTTACTACTTACCATACAAGCCATCCTTGTCTCTCTATACAGTCTTCTTTGCCCACCAAAAATATGAATGGTGGCATATGTTAAGTCCATCTGCATGTTGCCTTTAATTTTTGTTGCCCAAGACCTAGATAAAAGCATGCCAAACTTGGGTGGAATGTCTGCTACCACAATGTCCATTACCATTGTCTTGGCAAGGACTTTTGTAAGGCCAACAACAACATATTTTATCAATCCAATGCATTGAAATATTTTTGAATCAAAAGAAAACAAATCCTTGTATGGCCTAGTGATTTCCAATCCCATCCTCTCCATAATCACCTTAGGGATGAGGTTATGAGAAGCCCCTGAATCCAACATGGCATTGTGTAAGGTCATGTCATGGATACTAAGGCTGACATAGAAAGGAGGTACTTCTTCATTCTGCTCATCTTCCAATCTTGTTCCCATGTAGATGGTTGGATGGTCTTCTTGTACATTAAGGATATCTGCAACTCCTGGTTGAGAATTCAACATTTTAACACTTTCACTTATGTACTCATTCACCTTATTAATTTCTCCAAAAGGGACTGGGATATTGATTTTGGAAATCTCATTCTCCAAACTGAAAGCAGAAGTAATCTTTTCACTCTCTTTGAGAGGAGGAGGTGGTGGTGGATCTTTTCTAGCTTCAGCTGCTTTAGGAGCATCTTTCTTGGGATGTGTTTTATTTGCAGTAATAGGGACATTTTTGTTTCTGAGGTTGTATTGCTTCTGCATCTCAAATATTACATGTTGGTAACCCTTAAGGTAGACAGATGGTTCATCACCCTTGTTTACATCATGATCAGACTCATCATGCTCTTCTTTAGTCAAAAACATTCCATACATGTTTTCATCTAGGTAGTGAATGGAGTCTTTTGGAATCTCAGGCTGATCTTCTTCATCAATTAAATTTTGTTGAAAAAGAGGCCTTACTTGAGGGTCAGGCTGATTTCTATTTTCCCTTGGTATCTGTTGATTTTGAGGCCTTCTAAACTGTGGATTTCTAAATTCTGGCTCATGTTGTGCAGGAGGTGTAGAAGCATTTCCAAGGGCAAGCCTATCCATCATTTTTTCCATTATCTTCATCATGGAGTCAAATTTTTCATCTGAGGTGGAAGGCTTATCTTCTTCTTTCAAATTTTTTTTCCCATCTTGGATTTCTTGGCTGCTATCATATTCACTTCCACTTTCATAGCATCATTTTGCATTTCTTCTAGTGAAGTGGATTCTCTTTCTCTAACCAGGATAGAGAATTCACAGTCAAATGCCTCAGTATAGCGCAATTGAGTTGCTCCTGGTGGAGGCTTAAAATGAGCAGGGATGGAATCATAGACTTTATTACATCTCTTGGAGAAATTTTGGACAGTTTCATGTATATCTCTTTTCAGACTATTGTATTCAGTGAGATCATGCACAGGGTTTGTTCTATTTCCCCATTTTCTCAAGAAATTATCCTCAAACTCATTCCAATTATGCAAGATTCCTGGAGCAAGGGCTTTAAACCACTTTCTAACCTCAACAATGAAACTTTGAGCAAATAGTCTCATTTTGACATCTTCATGGTCAACCTCCTCTCTTTCTATAAATTCATTGAATTGGTCTGCATGTTCTTCAGCTGTAATTTCTTCATCACTTCTCCAAGTTTAAATTCTAGCAGAGTATTTACTAGGGAGAGAATTAAGGATAGCTGGGAGAACAAGTGGGGCATACCTAGCAGGTGTAGCAGCAGGTGGAGGTGGAAAATTTCCAGCCATGATGACAGGGACTGTGGTATTTTTAGGGACAGTAGTAGTAGAAGGAGAACTGTTATGGGGTGGTGTAGTTGGTCTTTGTAGTCCAGTTACAAATGAGCTCCAGTCAGGTAAAGGAAAACTAGATTTTCTTCTTAGAAAGATTTCAAATGGGTCTAATTCCTTCAACTCATCCAAATATTCCCTCTCTAACAATAACTCTGATGTGATTTCCCCCCAGAATTCTTCTTTATCTTTTTGTGTCACTAAGGCTGAGGTATCAATACCTCTTGTTTTCAGGTCTAAAACAATCTCATTCAATTCATTTTCATTTTCAGAACTAAACAAGACTTCCTGAATTTTATCATCAAACTTTTTATCTTCAGGACTTCTTAAAACTTCAGAGGACAAAGCTCTTGAATGTGATGGAGTACTTGATTTTGAAGAGCTACCTTGAATGCCTCTAGAAATTGTGTTTGTATTATCCACTATAGCAAGTGGGTTAGGATATTGATTGCTCCTCATGTATCTCCTTCTTGAAGCCACCTTTAAGCATGAATTTTTGACATGGAGTCACCAAGGTAGTTGCAGCCTTGAACAGATTATGAGCTCCTGCTACCTCCAAGAGTTCAGCCTCACTTTTTGCACAAAAAATTCTAGAAATGTGTCCTTAGACTCCCGACAGACGCACCAAAATGTTATCACCAAATTGATATTGATTAGCTGCTTATCAATCAACTCAATGTAACTCTTTCAAACCACTTCTAACTGAAGATTAGCCTCTTCAGTTTCAGAGGGCTCTCTCAAAGGGGAATTTATGATTTTGAAAAATGATAATACTAGATGGCTAACTCTATGAATTGTAACTTGGTTTTGTATGATTGAAGGTTGAAAAATGTAGGCTTGCTACCATTGGACTTATGGAGTCAACAATCAGTAGTCTTAGTGACAATGGTTCTTCACATGGAAGCTAAGGCAGATAGAGGTTTTTAACAAAGATAATTCACACACACAACATAGGAAAACACAGTCATTTCACCACTAAAGGAAGTTAGAGCATAATATTATGAATTCTAAGTAATTAAATATTAAATCTACTGCAAGTATTTAAACATAAAGATATAGATCAATAAGACATCAAAAACCTCATGAGAATCTCAGATCTGGAAGTAGAATATCACTTATATTGCAGATAAAGGTCAAAAACATACAAGAAGCAATTTGGTGCAATATTCTCCAACCCCTTGCTTCTTCGATGTTTTGTCTATAAATAGAAATTATTTACAATATAGATGATCTGCCCGGTGGCTAGATCCTTAAATTATACTATGACACCTTTCATAACTGAAATCAATAACTTAAAACACAAATTGACAACTACCTTTAAAGAAACAAACTCCTAATAGGACTCTATCTCCTATTTATTACATTATTTTATCCTATTCGTGAAACAGTTACATGATGGTTACATAATGAATGTCACATGCTCAAAGGACACATGACCAAGTTCACCAGTACTTTACATATTTATAGCACCCCTATATCTGTGGAACATAACCCTGCTTTTTAGGAATGGATGACCTTCATCTTCAACGTTGATTTGACTGATGACCTAGCTGCATGGCACTCCCTTTGAGTCATAAATATATGCTAATAAGGTCCACTAACATGCTGGAGGTATCAAGCTAGCAAAAAATACTTTTAATATGCTTGAAATCCTTCAATAATTACTCGCTATGAAAACAGGGAAGTTTCGTAGCGAGTTTTAGTAGCATGGGAAAAATGGTTTTTTCATCAATCTTCTTGACTTCTTTGTTGTTCCAACACCTTAATCATGTCATGACACCTTGCAACCATGTATATCCCTCCTTAAAACATGCCATAACTGAGTTGAAATGCAAGAAGGCACCTACAGGTTTTTTCGTAACGTATTTATGGCTTCAAGCCTGAGGTACACTATGAAAATGTGCAAAAAACCAGAAATTGCTCCTTTCAATATTATCTTCAAAAACTGTCCTCCAGCTGCAAAATTTGGGTTCTCTGCATGTTATGAACCTCCTAAAACATATTCCATCTTACCTTATTACTCCTGTGGTGTTTCCTCCTCATTCACAATTAATTGACTAATGGGCTCTTCTACCACTGTCATTTTCAATCATTTCATTTCCAACTCCACATGAATCAGATCCAATTGTTCATGTATATCTTGCACTTGGTTTTTTAATGCCTTGTTCTTGGATTGTAAGTGCAGGTTTATCTTTTTGATATGTTTGACCCCTCCTCTTAGTGGCTGAGTCCACTTTATCAACTTTTATGTATTGTCCAAGGTCTTTGAAACACTGGTGACTTGATCTTCCTAGATTTTTCTCATTTGCTCAAACTGAACTTTCTCAACTATGTGTTTCTTTGCCTCTTGCTTCAAAACTAATATCTCCTCACCTGCCACCGTCAGCTGCTCTTTAAGGGTTTCAATTTTTAATTTTTCACTAATTTTCTCTTTACCCTTTCTTTTTTTGATAACCAGCTCTTCTTTTGCAGGTGATGACAGATCTATAATGCTTGGTGGCTGAGCAGTTTCACTGACCTTCTCAATCTCTTTGCTACTTTCCATGACCTTTCTTGCATGTCTGGTCATTGGCTTTCTATGCTGAAACATGAAACTAGCATCATCACCTGCAAACTCTAATTTTTTAGTTGTCTTACCTTTCTTCAGATTTCTTCCTCCATCTTCAATGTCTTCAGCTTGGACAATGGGATTTTCTTCAATGTTAATTGCATGCAAGATGTCTTCTAAGTTTCCTTTAGCCACTATTTGGCTCCTAGTAACTCTCTTGTTGCTTTGTTTGCTAACTGTTTGCTTCTGTTTTGCAGGTGTTGTTGTAGGTGTGTCAATCTTATGCAAAGGCTCTGTCTCCATGCTCACTAGTTCTAGAGGAGATGATCTATTCCCTTCTTCAACTTCCTCTGCCACAGTTGGTGATGAAATGTTTCTAGGTTTGGAGGCTCTCTTAGGAGTGACAACATCACTTTCATAACCACTCATGAATAGAAAGGAAGTCCAATATTTGTCTAGTCTCTTCAATTCATCTAACACCAATAGCTTAATCAAACCATGATGAAAAAGAGAATTTTCATTGCCTTCTTTCTTGATTTGAAACTTATCTGAAATTTTCCCTAGACTTCTGTATAAATAAAAAGGCAAGTCAAGTGACCTCTTACCCACAAAATGCAGCAGATGTCTGAGGTGATAGAAGTAGACCATGTGAAACCGTCCTTCATAGGTAAAATATTTTTGGATGATCATCAGCAGCTTTGAATAATTTTCCTTCATGAAACCCCTAGGGATGGCATTTGTCAAATCAATTTCACTGTGTTCTGGTTTGATGAAGTCTTTGCAGTCTTGCATTGTGAATTTGATGCTTTTAAACCACTGTTCCCCTCCTCTAGGGATTCCTGTTGCTGTTGAAATGATGTCTGGTGTCACTGTTAGGTTCAGAATTCCCACTTTTGAAGTTGTTCTAGTGAAGCTGTTAGTAAAATCTTTGGAAACCTGTAGATGACAACCCTGCAACCTTTGACAGAATTGCAAGCAACCTGTTCTTTTGAAAACCGCCATGGCAGTTGGGTCTTCATTGAGAAAATTCATGTCCATGGGCTCATATCTGTGGCAATGACCACCTTTGTTTGTTTTCCTCCTTGCAGCCATGGGTGCTTTATATCTTCACAGCCTCACTTGCTTGATGACACCTGCAAAGTTCAAATTTTCCAGCAACCTGCTTGGCTCGGTGAAGCAGCTCTCTAGAAATCCAATTACATGCAAAGATAAAGAGTAATATGACAAAAAGGCTAATTTGGGTAAGGTTTTATGGTTTAAATGACAGCTCTTGCATTAATCATGACTCATGCATGCCAAAAATGGTAATGATGACCTCAGACACGGCTTTGTACTTTTGAATTAACCATAACAGACTCGAATGACCACCACCCTAACTCCTCCAATCATGGAATGAAATTTCATATCGAATTTGACAAGATAGGCAAGAAAACATATTTTTGTAGCGTGATTAGTTTAACCTCTGACAGTTTCACTATGAAACTATTAGGCAGTTTCATAGCGAAAACTGTTGTTTTGTTGTATAAAATGCTCAAAAATTTGAAAATTTAACACAAGCGCCCTTTTTGAATTTAAAAGCATGGGGAATGAAAACTAACACTATATGAGGACTGATGAGACATGGCATGACATAAATGGAGGTGACCTTGAACCTTAGGATAGGTTAAATATGTAAAAAATGAAGTTTTCCTATACCAACTTGAAAAGGCTTAAGGGTACCTTATCCTTTTGCTGAGTGAACTGTATGACCTTGTCAAGTAATGTTTCACAATTTTATGAGTGATAACAAACCTCGGGCTATACAATTAAAAGATAGCTTGACAAACAGAAAAGCGAGAAAATGCTCATGCATTTTTCCTGAAAAGTTCAATGAATAGAATCAACATTGGACCCGTATCGAGATGCCACATCTCCAACAAAAACCCTCTCATCATAATTCTCTCTAAATGGTTTTTCTAAGCTTGAACCTTTGTCTTTTACATTTGATTTCTATTGCAACTTGCTATGCAAATCTAACATCTTTGTTTTTGGCATTTGTTGAGGTTTCCTTTTGATCAGACCCGAGATTATTAGAGTAGTAAAATGATTGTGACTTATTCTCCAACTAGCCTATTGATGCCTTTAGAGTGGTTCTAGCGGCGCCAATTTGAATCATATTTTTCCAAACTGCTACATGTATCAAAACAAACAAAAAGATTGATTTCGAGCTAATTACAATTAATCAAATACAAAAATCGAAATTGCCACCAAATAATTTGGAAGTGGTCAAATTGGATTATATCATTCACCATATGTGCTCCTATCCCGAAAAGGTATGGATCTACATAGCAATAACAACACATTCAATTTCACCATGTTCTCAATAGATACAGAATAAACCCCTTTGATAGGTCTCTTCTTTTTTTTATCAAAGACTCACAAATGAGGGCAAAGTGATCAATTTTTAAAGGGTTTCCTCCAAGAATACATGCATGTATAGGAATAAAATATTCAAGTGTGATGTTATTTATATCACCAAGAACCAGCATCATTGCATTTCCTTCACTCTGTTTTCCATCTCTAAGGAAATTTTCCTTTGAAGCCAATTAATCCATCATTGTTGCAGCAACATTGCCAACATTATTTTCATCTATCTCTTCCCATATCACCCATTTCCAAAAGTTGGGTTCACTATTCACCCCATCAATGCATCAAAGATATATATTGGCTAATATATCCCAATCATGTAAAATGAGCAGAGGGGATGCAAACTCATATCATAATTTACTCAACAGGGTATCCAGCTTAGAATTCAGCGAACCCTAATCTTCTTTTTGGAAACCTATATTACTGAGAAACATCAACTCATTTTCCATCATTATATTCATGGGAATATGATTCACCAATAGGATAAAAACGCACATAATGAGCTCTACCAAATTAACAAAACATTTTTATAAGATGTGGAGCATTGGTTGTTGAAAGAAATTGACAAATGTACAACCTGTTACAATGCAATGGCTACTTAGCAAACATGTTTCCTCCTTTAACCCTATGTTGTCACTAAAACCATAAATGGATTGCAAGGGGTTACCTATGGTAAGCAGTTTTGATGCAAGGGGTGCTCAATTTACCAGCACGCAACACGTCAACAAAAATGGTCTCATAAACAAGGAATTGCAAACCCCCCTCCTCCATTAAACATCGAATAGGTAGGGGGTCGCGCAATTTGATCTTAGGCATCAATTTATGAGCGCTCATACTAACCATTAAAAATTTATTGTGCTTTACCCCTTAGATGAATGACAATTGTCAATTATCTATGCACTCCCATATTTTACTTCGTTTTTGTGTTATGGGTTTTATCCCATATGTAAAAGGATAAAGGAAAATGTTGGTGTTTATATACACCAAAGGCTTCACATATATAGACGTGTAGTGAAAATACTAAACCCCTTGCTTTGCTTGGCACGTTGTGTGTCAAGCTCATCCTTGGTAGATTTTTAAGGTCGATTGAGATTGGTAAGTGTTTGGCTTGGATATTGGGCTTTGATAGTGCGCATATACGACATGATTTGGACTTGGATATTGAGAATATGTCCAGTATTATTTAATATTTAATAAAAAGAAATTTAGAACATTTAACCTTACATACGAATCTCAAAAGAAATTTAGAAAAGAAATTTAGAACATTAATCCTACATACATACGAATCTCAAAAGAAATTTAGAACATTAACCCTATATACATACGAATCTCAAATAGCCATTTAGAAAATTAACCCTACCTACATATGAAACTCATTTAATAAAAAGAAATTTAGAACATTAACCCTATATACAGATGAATCTCATATAGCCATTTAGAACATTAACCCTACCTACATATGAATATCAGACCACACATAGCCATTTAGAACATTAACCCTACCTACATATGAATCCCACACCACACTAACCCTACCTACATATGAATCTCGGACCACACATAGCCATTTAGAACATTAACCCTACCTACATATGAATCTCAGACCACACATACCTTGAATATTTAACCCTACATACGAATCTCAAATAAATTTAGAACATTAACCCTACATACGAATCTCAGACCACACATAGCCATTTAGAACATTAACCCTACCTACATATGAACCTCAAACCACACATGTCTTGAACATTTAACCCTACATACGAATCTCAAAAGAAATTTAGAACATTAACCCTACATACGAATCTCAAAGAAATTTAGAACATTAACCCTACATACGAATCTCAGACCACACATAGCCATTTAGAACATTAACCCTACCTACATATGAACCTCAAACCACACATATCTTGAACATTTAACCCTACATATGAATCTCAAAAGAAATTTAGAACATTAACCCTACATACGAATCTCAAAGAAATTTAGAACATTAACCCTACATACGAATCTCAGACCACACATAGCCATTTAGAACATTAACCCTACCTACATATGAACCTCAAACCACACATATCTTGAACATTTAACCCTACATATGAATCTCAAAAGAAATTTAGAACATTAACCCTACATACGAATCTCAAAGAAATTTAGAACATTAACCCTACATACGAATCTCAGACCACACATAGCCATTTAGAACATTAACCCTACATACAAATCTCAGACCACACATAGCCATTTAGAACATTAACCCTACCTACATATGAATCTCAGACCACACATATCTTGAACATTTAACCCTACATACGAATTTAACTCTACGTACGAATCTCAAAATAAATTTAGAACATTAACCCTACATACAAATGTCAGACCACACATAGCCATTTAGAACATTAACCCTACCTACATATGAATCACATACCACACATATCTTGGGATCAATTTCAACAACAAACTTAATTAGGAGGACACATAGCTTGGGATCAATTTCAACAACAAACTTAATTGGGAGGACTGGGAGGAATGCAGAAAGAAGAGAATCTTAGGAGGGTGGAAATCATTATATGCTCTTCAAAACAAATGTAGAGAGGTAGAGTTATGGGATTGGAAAAAGATTAAAGTGTTTTTTGGACTCCTAGTTTGTCCAGTGATGTTACACATACCTTGGGATCAATTTCAACAACAAACTTAATTGGGAGCACACATACCATGGGGACGAATCTCAGACCACACATAGCCATTTAGAACATTAACCCTACCTACATATGAATCTCAGACCACACATATCTTGAACATTTAACCCTACATACGAATCTCAAAGAAATTTATAACATTAACCCTACATACGAATCTCAGACCACACATAGCCATTTAGAACATTAACCATACCTACATATGAATCTCAGACCACACATATCTTGAACATTTAACCCTACATACGAATCTCAAAAGAAATTTAGAACATTAACCCTACATACGAATCTCCGACCACACATAGCCATTTAGAACATTGACCCTACCTACATATGAATCTCAGACCACACATATCTTGGGATCGATTTCAACAACAAACTTAATTGGGAGGACACATACCTTGGGATCGATTTCAACAACAAACATAATTGGGAGGAATAGGAGGACTGTAGAAAGAAGAGAATATTAGGAGGGTAGAAAGCATTATATGCTCTTCAAAACAGATGTAGAGAGGAAGAGTTATGGGATTGAAAAACGATTAAAGTGTTTTTTTGACTCCTAGTTTGTCCAGTGATGCTACACATATCTTGGGATCAATTTCAACAACAAAATTTATTAGGAGGACACATACCTTGGGATCGATTTCAACGAAAAACTTAATTGGGAGGACTAGTGATCAGGAGTTCATAAGTTTTGCTCAAAATTCAAAGTAACAAGATTGGGTTGAAACTAGGATGGTTGCGTAGATCTCGTCTTCATGATTCCGGCACCACGAACGGTTCAAAAAATCGATGTCATATGAGGGAGATATCGTGTTCTGATCGAAAAGCCAAACTTGAAACAAGTAAAATTGCGACAGTTTGATCAAGTTTGATTGTGATGCACAGTCAGCAAAAAGGGTATATTCCGAGGAATATTCCTTCCTCAGAATCAATTGCAGGTTGACAAGTGTCTGATTGCTATTGGTTGGATAGATTTTGAAGAACCAATCATAGGGTGACATGTGGCCAGCCTTGAGGCCACCACGTGTCCCCGATACTGCATTGTAAAATTTTGGTTGGGTCCCCAGGAATCGACCCCGCGACCTCCTGTCGGGCATGTACAGGCTCTACTGTCCGCGCTACAAGTTGTTTCTTAACCATATTGGTTGCGACTTTGTATTAAGGTTGAGTACAAATTGTATTGGGGGTTGGAACCACTGGCGGTCCCAACCCGCCAATGATTCCACAAGTATGTCACATGGCATATATGAAAACGTTAACGTAACCTCCAACCCGCAATCACCGCCGGCTAACTGTTCCGCGTTGTGTGTTGTCACATGGACACAAAAAACGTTAAGTCTCTGCGGTCAGCGCTAACCAACAAGAATTCAACCACGATTCAACTTTCCAACCACAGTTTATGCCGACGGTTCCGCTAACCACCACCGTAACCCGCGGGTTTGGGGTTGGCATGTGGACACCCTAACCGTCAAGTTAAATTCTGCAGTTAGTTTCGGTGGAACTTTTGGAGGGTGCACCTTTATTGGTGGAATTTACTATTTTATCTCCAGTTAAGTGGAGTTCTCCACTTTTAGTGGAGCTTTTCTAGGTGAAACTGGGCAAAAGAGTAGGAGACTCAATTTTCGCCCATTCTGAGTGAATGAAGAGTCATTTTTGACTAATTGGAGCATTATGGAGCCATTGGTGCAGAGAAAACAACCATTACAGCACTGTAACTACATGTAATAGCAAAATTTTGAGCATAATGAAAGATGGACATGCCATTGGGAGTTGGACCAGCAGATGTAGCCCAGGAGGGGTGAACTACTTCATCATGCCTACTGTGTAAATTTCATGTGGTGACTTATTTATTTGTTTTACACATCTTTTCAGTGTTATTTAAGCTTTTTTTATGCTTCTAATTCACTAAAAATCATCTACAATACATGGACAAATACCTCAATACTTATGCAAACTAATGAACTGATTATGCACATGTTTATAAACTGAAAAGACACTTAGCACAACAAAACTAATACAGTCATTTTCAGATCAGATTGGTATTAGAGCTAGAGTTTTTCTCTAGTGATGTTTAGTGCAAAAAAAAATTTAACTGTTTGCAAGTTTTAGATGCTTACAAGGCTCAAGCTCAAGAGAGGAGAAGGAAAATGGGTGGAAGCAAAAGGGTCTCAAGAAGAGCCAAAGCAAAGGAGAGCAAGATTGCCACAATCTCCACCACCTAGTTCACCTAATAAAGAAGAAAAATCTCCATTAAGCATGCCTCAAGAGGAAGGAGAAATCCATGAAGAAGTTGATCCCAAGGAGGAAGAAAGAGTGTTCAGGAAAGCATTTCTTGACATGATTGAGATGGGTAGAATCCTTTATCAAGAAAGGAATGAGAGACTAGAAGGAGAAGGATCTAAACTTCACAAAGAAGGACAAGGATCTTCAGGAGGTCACAATGATGAAGATAAGTCAAAGAAGGGAAATGGAGGAAATTGAGGCAATGGAGAGCCATCATCCTCACCCTCATCATCATCATCTTCTACTTCTTATTTATTACATCAGCCACACAAGTCAAAGAACACTGGTAAAAGTCCTTTTTTAAAACTTAATGTTAAGTTTAAATTGCATGTGTTTAATGGTGAAGTCAATGCAGAAAATCTTGATAATTGGATTAGACAATTGGAGGTCTATTTGAGAATCAAAAACCTTCAAGATGATAATACCAAAATTCAATTAGCTTCATTGATAATGGAAGGTGCAACACTTGTTTGGTGGGAAGCCAAGACAAAGAAGGAAATCAAAAAACATGGTAAGATTATTCTATCGTGGTCAAATTTCATTACTGCTATAAAACAACAGTTTTATCCATTAGTTCATATGCATAAAGCCATCATGAACTAGCATAACTTTAGGCAATTAAAGGGACAAAATGTGCAAGAACACACCCAAGAATCTAGGAGAAGAGCTCTCTTATTAGGGGTGGATTTGCAGAGCCAAGATACTTTGCTCAAGTACATAGGAGGCTTACATAGCTACCTTAAACATACTATTCTCATGTTTAACCCCCACCAGTCTAGATGAAGTATGTTTTTAGGCCACACATCTAAAGGCGAGAGTGAAGAACATTTCTGAAGAGGGTAGAAAGAAACCTTTTAAGGGTAAAGCCAAAGAGAAGACCTCAAAAGGTAAAAACAAAAAGAATGCATTTGTTAAGAAAGAGGGAGAAAAGTGGTTTGTAAAAAGTGTTCAAAAGAAGGCCATGATGAAACTCATTGTTGGAGATTACATCCTAAATTGAGGCCAAAGAAACCCAATAATAAAGGGAAACATAAAATTATTGCTACAGCTCAACATGATTTAGGATCTGATTCAGGTGATTAATCTAATATTACAGCCATGGGATTGAAGAACATGAAGGGAAAATAAATTGAAACTAAACCCAGTACCAGTACATCAAAATGCCACATAAACACTCCAAATAAAGAAGAAAGAATTGAATTGTTTCATGTGAGGGTCATATCTAAACATACCAAGATTGACAGATTGTTTGACAGTGGGTCACAAGCAAACTTAATCTCTGAAGACTTGATCAAGAAACTTAACCTTGAGATCATACCATATCCATTGGGTTGGATTTGTAAGGATGCAAATCTACAGGTTTCAAAGAAATGTATATTGCAGTTTGCAATCACTACAAATTTTGTTGACACAGTTGAATTAGATGTAGTTCCACTTGACATCACTGGTATTTTATTAGGGAGTCCTTACTTGTATGACAGGAAAGTGATCTTCTATCGCCATGAGAACGAGTATCATTTATTCAAATATTGCAAGGAGTTCATTGTTAGAGCACATCGCAAGAAGACAAACATTGCTATGGTAAATGCTGGACAGGTAAAGAGGCTGGTAAATTCAAGTAAGAATTTTGTTATTCTTATGATTAAGCCTAAAGCTGATATTAATCACGAATATTTTGAGGGATGTGATCCTAAGTTGAAATCAGATTTATATGATGTGGTTAATGTGCATCATGAGATGTTTCAGGAGCCAACAGGATTGCCTCCAGAAGGGAAGATTCAACATGAGATTCAGTTGCAACAAGATTGTCCTCTTCCAAAAATCGGTATGTATCGCATGTCGATAATGGATAATTCGGAAATAAAGAGGCAAATCAAAGAGATTTTGGATAAAGGCATCATAAGGCCAAGCACCTCGCCATGTGGTTCACCCATGGTCTTGATACCAACTAAAGATGGGACTTGGCGCATGTGTGTAGATTTTCGAGCTTTGAACAAGATTACGGTAAAAAATCATTACCCACTCCCAAGAATAGATGATTTTCTTGATCATCTGAAAGAAGCAAATTTTTTCACTAAGTTATATTTACGAAGTGGATATCATCAAGTAAGAATTGCAGAAAGTGATATATGGAAAACTGCATTTAAAACCAAACAAGGACTCTTTGAGTGGCTAGTTATGCCTTTTTGTTTGTGTAATGCACCGGAAACTTTCATGCGAGTTATGGATAGTGTTTTGCATCCATTCCTTGATGACTTTGTTATTGTCTACTTGGATGAAATTTTAATTTTCAGCGAAACAAGAGAAGATTATGTCTTGCATGTGAATAGAGTGCTTGATATTTTGAAAAAAGAGAAATTGTTTCTTAAGATGTCAAAGTGTGAGTTTGTAAAGACTTCTTTGGTCTATTTGGGACATATTGTAGGAGGAGGAGAATTGAGAATTAATCCTTCTAAAGTGGAGGCCATTGTGAATTGGCCCACACCCAAAACAGTAACCGAGGTAAGAAGTTTCTTAGGTGCAACTCAATATTGGAAAAAGTTTATTGCTAACTTTTCTTCCATCGCAGCTCCTATGCATGCAGTGACAAGTGTGAAGAAAGGCTTTCAATGGAGAGGAAAACAATAACAAGCTTTCGAAGCTTTAAAAGAAAATATCAATTTAGCTCCAGTCCTTGCATTACCAAATTTTAGACAACCATTCAAGATTTAATCCGATGCTAGTGATTATGCCATGGGCGCAGTACTTTTGCAGCATGGTAAGCCTATCGCTTTTCATTTTGAAACTTTTAATGGTGATGTGAATAATTATCCTACATATGACAAAGAACTATATGTGTTGGTACAAAGTGTCAAGAAGTGGAAACACTACTTGATGGGTAAAGATACTATTGTACATACCGATCACCAACCATTACAGTACTTGCAGTCGCAAACAAAATTGCAGCAATCAAAACATTTCAAATGGATGGGATTTCTTCAACAGTTTCACTTGGTTATAAGGTACAAGAAAGGTACTTTCAATAAAGTTTTAGATATGCTTTCAAGACCAATCATTAGTGCTTCTACTTTACTCAAAAATGATTCTATTGTACATGAGAGTTATAGAGAACAATACACACATGACATTGATTTTCAAGATGTGTATGCTAGTTTCAGTAAAGGGAATCAAGCTGAAGAAAAGAATTATCACATGCATAACAATTTGTTGTTACATTTGGGAAAATTGTGTATTCCACAAGGAGAGAGGCTAAGTGTCATGAGAGAAGCTCATTCATCTCTTATTGTTGGACACTTTGGGGTAAGAAAAACAGTGGCGCATCTACAGAGGTATTTCTATTGGCCTCACATGATAGATAGTGTGTCACGTTTTATAAGGGGTTGTTCTATGTGTGCAACAAGTAAGCCTAGTAATAGGAAGCTTGGATTACACGCCACTACCGGTACCATCAAGGCCATGGGAGAGTGTCTCCATGGACTTCGTTTGAGGTCTACTTATGTCAAGAAAACAACATGATTATCTTTATGTAGTTGTGGATAGATTCAGTTAAATGTGTATACTTATGCCATGTAAGAAAACCATTATTGCTGAACAAACTACTAAACTTTATTTTCAACATGTTTGGGTTCATTTTGGATTGCCAACTTCTATTGTTAGTTACAGGGATTCTAGGTTCATTGGGAATTTTTGCTCAAATCTATGGAGAATGATGGAAACAAAGTTGAAAAAGAGTATCGCTTTTCATCCACAGATAGATGGACAAACCAAGGTGGTGAACAGAACAGTTGTGCATCTATTGAGAGGATATTGCAGCAAACATCCTAAGTTGTGGGATGAACAACTGCATTACATTCAACACGCTTACAACTGGGCAAAGCACTCTTCAACACAAACCTCACCTTTTGAAGTATGCTTTGGGTATTTGCCAAAATTTCCATTACACTTCATCTTTAGGAAGGATGTTGCAATTGATGGCCATAGTGACATTGATAAGGCTTGAAAGTTCATTGAGAAAATTCATATTATACATCAACAAGTTCAAGAACATCTTGAGAAAAGTCAAAGCAAATACAAATAGAGGCATGAAAAACATCAGGTTAATCACAAGTTTCAAGAGGGAGATGAGGTATGGTTGCACATTAGCAAAGAAAGGATGCAAGGGGAAGGTAAAAAGCTCAAACCCATTCGCAATGGTCCTTTCAAAATCATAAAACAAGTTGGTAACAATGCATTCCAACTTGACTTGATTTCTTATATGCAAATGTATTCAGTTGTTAATGTTGAAAACTTACGCTTATATGAGCCACCTTTGAGTGATGATTAAGGAAGTGATGTTCAGCTGCCTTCTATTGAAGATTTCTTGCCAGAATTTTTGGATGATCTCAAAGAAGATACAATTCTTGACAGGAGGATAAGAGCATCCAAGAGGGGAAGTGTTGACTACCTTCGAGTTGGGCTCAAAGGCACTAAACCAAGCAAGGCAAAATGGATGGAGGTTGGAAAGGTGAGGGAGTTGTACCCTCATCTATTGAACAAGTAATCAAGTCTTTTGGGGTCCAAAAGCTTCCCAATGGGGAGGAGTGATCAGGAAATCATAAATTTTGCTCAAAATTCAAAGTTTCAGGATTGGGTTGAAACCAATATGTTTGCATAGATCTCGTCTTCCTGATTTCGGCGTCGTAAACAGTTCGAAAAACCGATGTCATATGAGGGAGATATCGTGTTCTGATCGAAAAGCCAAACAGGTGAAATTGCGACAGTTTGACCAAGTTTGACTAGGATGCACAGTCAGAAAAAAGGGTATATTCTAAGGAATATTCCTTCCTCAGAATCAATTGCAGGTTGAAAAGTGTCTGATTACTATTGGTTGGATGGATTTTGAAGAACCAAAGATAGGGTGACACGTGGCCAACCCTGAGGCCGCCACGTGTCCTCGATACTGCATTGTAAAATTTTGGTTGGGTCCCCAGGAATCGACCCCGCGACTTCCCGTCGGGCATGTACAGGCTTTAATGTCCATTCTACAAGTTTTTTCTTAACCATATGGGTTGTGGCTTTGTATTAAGGTTGAGTACAAATAGTATTGGGGGTTGGCACCGCTGGCGGTCCTAACCCGCCAACGGTTTCACAAGTATGTCACATGGCATATATGAAAACGTTAACGTAGCCTCCAACCCACAGTCACTGCCAGCTAACTGTTTCGCGTCATGTGTTGTCACATGGCCACAAAAATGTTAAGTCTCTGTGGTCATTGTTAAACAACGAGAGTTCACCCACGATTCAAGTTTCCAACCACATTTTATGCCGACGGTTCCGCTAACCACCACCGTAAACTGCAGGTTTGGGGTTGGCATGTGGCCACCCCAACCGTCAAGTTAAATGATGCAGTTAGTTTCGGCGGAACTTTTGGAGGACACGCCTTTATTGGTGGAATTTACTATTTTATCTCCAGTTAAGTGGAGTTCTCCACTTGAAGTGGAGCCTTTCTAAGTGAAACTAGGCAAAAGAGTAGGAGACTCAATTTTCGCCCATTCTAAGTGAATGAAGAGTCATTTTTGACTAATTGGAGAATCTTGGAGCCATTGGTACAGATAAAATAGCCATTAGAGCACTGTAACTACATGTAATAGCAAAATTTTGAGCATAATGAAAGATGGACATGCCATTGGGAGCTGGACCAGCAGATGTAGCCTAGGAGGGGTGAACTGCTTCATCATGCATGCTGTGTAAATTTCATGTGGTGACTTATTTATCTATTTTACACTGTTGTTCAGTGTTATTTAAGCTTGTTTTATGCTTCTAATTCACTAAAAATCATCTATAATTCATGGAAAAAAACCTCAATACATATGCAAACTAATGAACTGATTATGCACATGTTTATAAACTGAAAAGACACTTAGCACAGAAAAACTAATACTGTCATTTTCATATCAACTAGGAGGACTGCAGAAAGAAGAGAATCTTAGGAGGGTGGAAAGCATTGTATGCTCTTTAAAACAGATGTAGATAGGCAGAGTTATGGGATTGGAAAACGATTAAAGTGCTTTTTGGACTCCTAGTTTTTCCAGTGATGCTATATGGGTGTGAATTGTGGGCTAGCAGCACCCCTGTCTCAAAATGGAAGCAAATTGAGAAAATCCAAAAATGCTTGATCATGAGTAAGTTCAAAATAAAAAATTTGGTTCCTTATGAGATAATGTTGAGTGAAACAGGAGCAACTCCCATCGAAGCAATTGCTATGGTGCGACTCATAAGATATCTAAAAATAATTGAGCAAATGGGAGTAGGTAGATGGCCTAATGTTATCTTCAAGGAAGGCATGAGTGAAAGAAAGAAAAAATGGATGAGACAAAACTACACATGGATGCAAAAATGGAATATCTACCTCAATGATTGTCCCACAAATAGCAAGGAGCTAAAGAATTTTATCATGGAGAAGTTTCGTAAACAGGTATGGGGAAAAGAGTTATGTAGAAAGAAGAAGTACTACATTGAAGAATTCAACCCTACGTATGATCTCCAACAAAAAGATTACATTGGAGCTGTCATTCCGTGGAGGGCATAGGTTCTTATTACTCAATTAAGAACCAACTCGCATCATTTTCGGTGTGAAACAGGACGGTGGAAAAGGCCTAAAGAAGCTTGGGAAGAACGAGTGTGTACAGTTTGCACGTTTGGGGCAGTGGAATCAAAAAAAAAAAATCATTTTGGAATGTGATGCGTTCAAAGACATCAGAGAAAGTTATGGGAATATGCTATCATCGATTTATTGAATTTGTCTTTTCAGCGATAAGATTGTTGGAAGGTTGGGCCAGCTCATCATCAATTTGAATAAGAAAAGAACTGAAATGCAAAAGGTGAAAAAGAGGGAACTCGTAGTCCCATAGACTATTTTAAGTCTCGTGGACATTAAAATTTCATTTCATAACCATTTAGAACATTAACCCTACATAAGACCACACATAACCCTACATACGAATCTCAGACCACACATAGCCCTGTAAAGGCCAAATTTTAAACCCAAGAATTCAAATTTTGACCAAATCATTCAAGAATTTGCATATGCATGAGAATCTAGCCAAGAGACAAACTGGCAAATTTCGAAATTTTTTGTAGCATTTCTTTTGACAAGAAAATGTTACAACATAAGCTCCAACTGGGGACCACTTCCACCTGTGGGACACAAAGAACTATAGACTTATTCCTTTATATTAAGTTAATGGAGTCATGCGAAAAATTCAATCACTGTGACCTGTTCCAAATCCTTATCGAAAAACGTTGTTGCAAATTGAAAGCTGAAACGAACTAAATGTTGAAAACAAAATTTCTCTACAAACTGAAATCCATCAATTTAACTGCTCAGAAATTGCTTATATGAAAGTTGAATTGAAGACATCTTAATCATAATTCGAAATTGAAATTGAAAAATTCTTCCATATAGATGTCTACATTATCTTTTGAATTGTAGAAACCATATCTTGCTTGATGATCCACATTGTATTCTACAACTTGATTATCATGGTTGAATTGTTCATATTTTCTCTCTATTCTAAACTCATGATCAAAGGCAAAAAAAATTATCCATTCTCAAGAACAAAGGGCAAAAATATGTATTTTTTTTTGTTGCCGAAAGGAAGTTTCAAAAGCATGGACCTGATTAAAAATAAATAAATAAATAATATTGGGGTATTCTCTAAGCCTCTAAAACTTCAAGTTTTATATTGTGAACTACATTTGCATGACTTTTAAATAAGAAGATAAAAGTGGAAAAAAAATTGATGCAGGGGCATTAGACACTAGCCAGCAATGTAGGAGGTTTTGTCCACATGTTGTGGCTAGGAGGGTTCAAAATCATTGAATTGTAACAGCTAGGTGTCAATACCTCAGTTGATTGTTTCATTTAGATTAGTTAGATTCCATAGAAGTCGAATAGTTAGGTTCAGTCCATCTGTCATGTTTCAGTTATTTGAGTAAATTGTAATTAGGCCTTTGATTTTCTAAACGGTCCTCACCGAGGAACCGAAGAGACACATTGTAATGTATATAACTGGTACCCCTCGGATCTATTGAGGGGGAGATTTCTGCAATAAAATTTGTGTTTTAAGAAATTGCTTCCGGTTGAATGAATTTCAGTTCCTGTTGATTATCAAACTGTCTCGAATTGATATTTGTGAGGGAATTTGTTTAACTGTGAGGCGATTGAACTCTCTGCGTATATAATTTCTAATTGAATTGTTGCACAGTTCCGCATCCCTTTTTCCATTGTCTATTCGAACAAACTCTGTGAACTAAATCCCAACCGCAGACGAGGTTTGTGTAGAGAAATCATGGTCGTCGGACTCTGTCTAATGGTGGTAAAATCCCGCCTAAAGAGAAGTATGTTTGGTTTGCTGTGAACTGAGAGTCTCTATCCCGAAGTTAGACCTAGGTTAATGAATAAGAAGGATAGCACAGCCCGAATTCACCTTGGTTAATCACTGTTCCAAAAACCACGAGCGGATTTGCGAACCCAGACTACCCATATCGCACCGCTTTTGCGGAGTAAGCAGTATTCTCCAATTGGGAGTGATTCCATTAAGTGGTCGACACGTGGCAAAGGTGGGACCCCGAAAATTTCCTTTTCACGCCCTTATCGCACGTTAAAAATTGGCATCGGAGCCCGCGCGATATTGAGGCATACCGTTCAATCTGGAGACTGACAATCGAACGGTGATCGTATTCGGAAGATGCTCGAAGGTTAACTTAAGGTATGAATGTTTAAAAGTGTGAACCGTCGGTTATGTGTGTGGGTCCGGGATATACTAAGGTTTTTATTTAAAATATTGTCGGTTTATTAATGTAAGTCGGAGGAATTAAGGTTCGGGGATCTAATTAAGTTTTCCAAAGTTTGCTAAATGTGTTATTTATCAATTTCTCTGAAATTGATAAATAAGATTACAAGAAATTATGTGGGAAGCCACGTGGAGGTGAATTGAGTCGATTGAGGTGAATTAGCTGACAGAGCTACGCAAAGAGACAGCTCTCCTTAGGGGCCGACTTCCAGACTTGTTGCTGTCAAAATTTGTCCACTTTATCATCAACAAACAAAATGTTCCACTCTCTAAAACCTTGAAGAGAAATAGGGTTTGCCACAAACATTGTTTTCTCTATCCACGCGTTCAAGAAGATGACCCAAAAGCCTTGAAACAATAGTAGCATCATCTGAGTTATTCATTGAATCCAATGGAGTCACCGATAAAGTGTTTGAGCTATGAATCCTTTTAACATTGGAGTCACCATTGATGTTCTGAGCTCTGGATTTTATTGAAAAAGGAGTCACAAGGTGAATGATGCCCATCCCAAGAGAATGATGATAAAAAATATCTACCAATAAATCATCCCAGTAGACTATAAATAAAATGTTTATGATTGACACATAAAGTAATGGAATATCATAGTCTCACTTATGCTCATATATGAAACAATACTTCACTGTCATTTAATGCATTTTTGTGTTCATCAACAAGTTCTGCCAAGATAGTGCCTTCTTGGGAAAGGTAATCATTTATACCATAACTCACAATATGTCTTGATCTTAATTCTGAAATGGGTTAATCTGAGCAACAAATGAAAGTGACATTCTAAATCCAGTGTATGGATTCTTCCCCAGTGGAGTCGCTAGTGAAAATTTTTAAACAATTCAAATCTAAAATTTTCCTACTCTTATCAAACAACAAATTGAAAACTGCTAAAGACCAACTGATCTACTTCACACACTCCTACTTTACTGGAATGAAATTGTACACTATCAAGTGTAATCATACTTCCAGTGCAACCATGTGAGCATTGGATTAACTGACAGACCACTTTGCCAACATTTGATGATATGAAAATAATATACAATATGAAATTCAGATTCCATTGAGAACTTATATTTACATGTGAAAATCAATATTATGTTGAAAGATGAAACATTGAAGAACTCTGAAAACTCCATCTTCTATTGATAACTGAAATTTCTTATCATTGTCAAGAAGAAAAATGATATATTGCAAAATGCAACAATCAATGAGACATTAGCTAACAGCAGTGAAGGCATCTGACATCTCGGACTAGTGGAATCTGTAACCCAGTGGAATCGTCAAATAAAAAAAGTGGAGTTCCCATGTGAATGAAATGAAACCAATATCAAATGTCTAATCCTTGTTCACCATCAAGGAATACATCTACTATTAATTGTTCTCCAAAAAAAAAAAATCTTCATTACTACACTCCCCAACAACAACACCAAATTTTATATATGTTCCCTGAAGGTAGTTTATTAGCTGGAAATTGCACCAAGAAACCAACTCAGACGCTTTAGGTCCAAGTTGTTCCTTGAACTAGATGGGTCTCCCTCAAGTGTTACAAGGCATTAATGTTTTTCATTGTCGCTAAAAAATAGCCTATAAAGCACAATGGATATATCTAGGGGTTTTGGATGGGTGGTTGCTAATAAGTCATAAATCCATGTTTAACAGATAAATCACTCTCTTTTAGAGGCATGATCAAATTGCCAACATTCAACATAACATAATAACATATCTTGAAAGATGGAGATGGAAGACATAAAGAGATACTAGGCATCATAAAATATTGATAATTCTTAATAAGAACAGAAGCGTATAGAAGAATCTCTATAGTGAAACATCAATACATATATGAATTGAATAGAAGCAACAATCTAGGGATGTGGAGAAATTAAATCAAACATATTGTTTAAGAAATTCACTCACTAATGACCATAACTTTGCAGTGGGATGTCATGGAGGTTGACACTCAACCAAACCTTTCCCAGATTTCTATACAACCTCGTATACATGCAGAAAAAGATTATGTAATCACAGGAAAGAACTAACACAACAACAAAATTTGTAAGAGACTAAAGCCATAAACCCTTGATTTAAAACTTTGTAATATCAATCTTTTACAAAAATTTTAGGGTTTTGGCCAAAAGTCCAGCCCTTACTCATTACAAATGAAACAATATATAGAAAAAACCAATCCTGAAACTGTTACTAGTCTATAGGAAACAAATATTATCAACTAAACTAAAAATAAATATAGTCTTCTATTTGTTGCAGGAAAATTGAAACTGATAGGAAGTCTTTTGCCTCCAAATCTGGAAATGATCCTTTGATTGTTGATATGTTTCCATTAAGTCTAAGGTTCTTGAAGTTGCTCCCTAAAGATCTGCCAACTTATCTTCAAACTTGGTCAACTCTGCCACCTCTTCTCTAACTGTTGAAATGTAATTTACAAATCCTTTACCCTTCATGCATAACATTTTTTGGGAAGACTAGTTAAAGGAAAAGTTACCCTATTCTTGAAATAATTGTATAAGTTCCTAGGAAAAAACTTAAACTTGATTAGGTAGCCACATATCTTCAGAAAATGTACTCAACTTTATGATTCCACTATACTTTGCCATGCGCATCTCTTCAAATCTGGAACTGCCATCCTTGATTTCCACCAACCTTTTTGTGGTTTTTTACTCTCATATTCAGGCCACAACAAATGATTAAAACAACTATGAGCACTGGGTAACCTGTCAAAATGTGAACTATTCTTATAGATGACAAATTTGAAATTTGCATGCTCCTTAATTGGAGCACGGTCACTATCTGTTACAAAGAAAAATAGCTTTCTTTTGTTCTCTTTATTAGTGAATGAACAACCTCCTAAAAAAACACAAATGATATGAATATTCCTTTTATAACCATATTCACATACTACATGTTTCTCTGGCACTTCAAATCAAGTACAAGACTGTTGCAAATTAAATGTTCTGGTTCAATAGACGGAAATAGTTTCAATAATGATGATGTTATCAAAGTCTTAAGAAAATACTTAGTACACAGGTTATTGATAGGAGAGAAGCATGTAATAATGGTGCATTATTTACCAAATGACTCACAGACCCACGATAGCTTGGAGGAGTAGGAAGTGAAAGCAACTTTAATATTTAGCGTATTGCATGTTCCTAAACATTCTACCCATAGGTAAAAGATACATAACATAAAATCCTAGCAGCAGCTAACCTTTCCTCCTCTGGTCTATTGATCACAATTTGATAAACTTTCCCAAGCTCTGCTTGAATCAGTTGTTGCAATAAGAGCATTTCTAAGTGAAACTCCTTTCACAAATATATCCCAAGGAGGTAATGGATTTACTAGTTCTTTGGCATAGCTTGGCCAAAAATATGCTTACAAAGCAATCAATATTCTAGCAATGCATGCTTCAACAATCAGGTGCCACATGTTTCCACTTGTTCTGCTTGAACTATCATTGTTACTAGAAATCTTACAATTCCACTATTGAGGCTAGAAACAAAGTTTGTTGCTTTGGAAGCATCCTAATTGGCTACAGAAAGAAAAATTGGGGGGGTTCCAACAAACTCTCAAATTGTCCCAAAATATTAAGGCTTGGTACCAAATTTATACCCCTGAAAATTAATCCAAATCCAATACTCCCACATCATATTTTTTGCATTATTTTGGACCCGTGACTTTGGCTTACCTACAATTTCTTATTTTAAATATATTCAAAAGAGCAATTCACACACATTTGTAGAGCTATAGTAAACTTGTGTTCCCAAAATAGCATTTTGTATCTAGAAGATTACCTCCAGTTGGTGTTGAACAGTAATTATGAACCTCTGTAAGACTTGTAACTTCTTCTGATATATACCCCTTTCTCTCTTGCAGTGTCTTCACAAGAGCTTCCCTTGCTCCAACATTTATCAAGAAAAATGATGATGCTTACTTGTCACAAATCATCCATTACTAATATGTACTTTTATTATTTCAGTAGATGGCCTAATAGCCTTTTAACTGGTGAAGTTCATGACAGTACAAAATTGTTTTACATAGACAGAAACCAATGTTGTTTGTTGGAGATCCTAGTCTACTAGATGAAATCATGGCAAAGATTTCCTTACTCTTCATCACATCTCCATTATCACACAGTTGATTTCTTGTGGTTTTTCAGATGTAATTTGGAAGGTTCCTGGATGAACCTCAAGCTATACATATGAAAGACAGTTTGACAAACAGAAAAGCGAGAAAATACTCGTGCATTTTTCCTGAAAAGTTTGATGAATAGCATCAACATTGGACCTGTATCGGGATTCCACATCTCCAACAAAATCTCTCTCTCTTCACACTTCTCTCTAAACTGTTTTTTTAAGCTTGAACCTTTGGATTTGACATCTGACCAATCATTGCTTGTTATTGCATCTTGCTATGAAATTCTAACATCTTTGTTTTCAGCCTTTGTTGAGATTTCCTTTTGATCAGGCCCAAGGCAATTAGAATAGTAAAATTATTGTGACTTAGGCTTCAAGTAGCCTATTGATTCCTTTGGAGTAGTTTTGGTGGTGCCAAGTCGAATCATGTTTAGCTAAACTGCTACTTGTATCAAAATAAAATAAAAATTGCTTTTGTGCCAATTAAAATTGATCGAATACAAAATTCCCAATTGCCACCAAATAATTTTGGAGGTGGTCAATTTGGATTATATCGTTCACCACATGTGCTCCTGTCCCGAAAAGGTATGCATCCCCATAGGAATTACAACACGTTCAATTTCACCATGTTCTCAATAGAGAAAGAATAAACCCCTTTGTTATTGTAAAAGACTCACAAAAGAGAAAAGATTAAGATTGATCAATTTTTAAAAGAATATGTGGATGTAAAGGAACAAAATATTCAAGTGTGATGCTAATTATATTACCAAGAATCAACATCGTTGCATCTCCTTCACTCCATTTTCCATCTCTCGGGAAATTTCCCTTTGAAGCCAATTGAGCCAATATTGTTGCAGCAGCATTGCCAGCATTGTTTTCTTCTATCTCTACCCTTGTCTCCTATTTCCACAAGTCGGCTTCACTCTTCACCCCATCAATGCATCGTAGAGATCTATTGGCTAACATATCTCAATCATCTAAAATAAGCAGAGGAGATATGAATTCATGTCATAATTCACTCGACAGGGTATCCGACTTGGACTTCAGCGAGCCCCAATCTTCTTTCTAAATACCTAGATTGTTGAGAATCATCAAATCATTTTCCATTTTCAGATCCACAAGAATATGATTCACCACCAGGAGAAAAATGCATATAATGAGCTATATCATTACCAAAAAAATTTATGTAAGGCATGGAGCATTGATTGTTGTAAGAAATTGACAAATTTGCAACCTATTATAATACAATGGCTACTTAGAAAACTTGTTGCCAACATCTGTAAGATCCCAAACAGGATATTTTGTCTAGCTTAATCAAAATTTCTCCATAAAATAACCATTCAATTACCAAAAGATTTCCAAGTAAAATAAAAAAAATAGAGTGCATGCAATTCAATAACACGATAAGTAGAAATGATCCCAACTCTTATTATAGTATAAAGTGGGGTTTACATATTGATACAATAAAATAACTGAGATAGAAAATTGACCTCAAGAAACTACTCCAATGTTGTGCCCTCCAAAATTGAATTGAATGTCACTACTATCTCTCCTATTAATTTTACATGAATTCACCAAGGGGAGATGGGTACTTGCTCAATCTCACTGAATCACCCAAGGATTTCCATTGAGGCTACCAATGAAGTAGAGAATCGGGTTCTAAACCTCTCATACAAGAATAAATATAAAATCAAAAATGTCATCCAATGGCCTCCTCCTCATCTTTTATATATATGATGGACCCCTCTAGAACCTCTTTTTTATTAATATTTTAATCATGGAGCACTTTTCCCTCTTTTATTTCAATTAAAATATTCTTTTTAATGCTGGAAAAGGGTAAATTGGTCACCATGTCTCCTTAGAGCACTGAAACTAACTTCTAATTATCCCACCCTCTATGTCTTCTCATTCTGGTTCCAACGAGTTATAACACTAAGGTTTTTTGTAAGTATTCCTCCAGGAATGCTACCTTAAGTGTAATTAATTGAGTCAGGCCCAATAATAACTTTGTTTTTTGAAATTTGTCGAAATGCACTGGAACGAAAGGAAAATTGTGTGGATGATGGAATATACCAAGCAAATGCCATCAAACCTCATAGAAGCTCCTCAAAACCCCTCCAAAATCCCTAGGACCCACTGATGACACCATCATGCACTTGTGACATGTCTACCCCCAACTCTGAAAGTCCATCTCAACCATGTCATAAGGAACACCAGAAAAAGGAAGATCACAATTCCTCCTGCCCCAAGATTGCTTGACCTCAAGCAATCCAAACATGTGGACCAGACTGTTGGCCCATTGAAACTGAGACCCAATGCCTGGATCCCATACGAACCACTAGGTGATGTTATGCCTCTATGTCGACCCACCATGAACGGACC
Source organism: Pinus albicaulis (assembly GCA_034641835.2). Taxonomy (NCBI): domain Eukaryota; kingdom Viridiplantae; phylum Streptophyta; class Pinopsida; order Pinales; family Pinaceae; genus Pinus; species Pinus albicaulis. The sequence continues at coordinate 336,363,276 of CM076574.1, read as the reverse complement.
CCTCGATGCCTAAATCCCAAACCAATCTCTAACTGAACTTGTCATCAACAAATCCTTCTGGATCCTAATGCCACCTATAATAATCATCGATGATCCATGGCTCTTGTTATGTTGTAGCTCTGACTGTGAATGTTTCCCCATCAACTGTGTACCAGTTCATTACCTCCCTCCAATCCAACCCTTGGCATAGACCAAGGTCAATCTCACCATGTTGATGTTGTGGTGAAATATTGATGAGTGGCTAGCCTACATCCTGCTTCCAACTGGAGCATGTAGTATCCCTCACCTACAAGGGCTCCTGCAGTACAATGCTCCTAACCAAAAATGATACTCCATCAATAGGGTACCAACTCATGATAACTCGCCAATCCATCCTATGGGAGGAATCAGATGCATAGGCACTTGTATCTGGGATAAGTCTCCTATGTTGCACGGTTCCCAACTAACAAAACTTTGTCTGGTCAATTAACAATTTCCATCGAGAAAACCTTGCCTCTCTCCCTGTAATGCATATAAGTGGCCAAACTGTGTTGCAATCCATTTCTATGTACTCATGGAGAGGGCTTCTCCCTGAAAGTATTACAACTCTACTAGTTTCATGTGCATCTACCTGCACCTCATCGATGGGTCGGCCCAAAGGTGGATGCACCACTATCTCAATAATATCCTCCCTCGTATGACTGGAAACCCCACGTTCTTCCAGTCTACCAACCCTGTGCAAAACTATCATTTCCAAACCCTCGCACCTCCCGAGGACAAGTGTCTACAAATACTGCCACCCTGCTAGATGTCAGTACATTTGTCTGCTCCTCGTTAATGGCTAGCCCCAAGGATGGATGCTCATCCTCTTCCATCATGGGCTCAACATGAACCTCCAAATATCTCTCCCTAAAATTCTTATCATGCATGTTGTGCATATAATCCTCCTCGGGTGATGTATGCTCTGCCATATGTTGCTCATGTTAAATAGTCACTAGTGACTCATCATCATGAATGTCTCCCATAGGGTCCAGTGACTACTCACCATACACACTGGAATATAAATTTGGCCTATTTTCAACAACTCCACATGATTGCACATACTCCTAAGAGGCATCCTCATATGAACCCATGGAGTTATCCAAAGAAAAATCTGCGTCCTGAAATTCCAAAGGAATCTCCTTCTACTCTAATTCTGCCATCTCCTCCACATAACTGAAGCATGAGTGGTCAGATCCCCAAGGTTCCTTGCAGATGAATTAAGACCCTTCCTCCTCAACTCAGTCTTGTTGCATGATCCACCAAACCTGACCAACTCCTCCATGGTTAATTTTCTCTTGAACAAACCAATGTTTTGCTCAACCAATCTTTTGGCTACTTCATTAGCAACAGGTGAGACCAATTTTTATCTCCTCCAAATGGAAAACATATTGAGACTGCAACTTCCAGCAAATGGAATCACTGCCTCCCTTACATGATGACAAGATGGACTGCATGTGTGTTTTGACTGAGTCTGGATGTTGTCTCCTAATGCTAAAAAAGCTTTGGAACATTTGTAGGATCAAGTCATCACACTATATATCAAACATGATTTCATAAGTCCTAGTCATGGCCATAATTTCCAAAACCTGAAGCTTATTCTCAAATGTAGGACCTACAGAATTATCCAAAGTCTCGCAAGGTTTCTACCATCAACTTGAAAATTCCCCTCATAGCATCAACATTGTAAGGAAATATAAGGGCAGTCAGCATCATGATGCTACTAAGGCAAGAGGCAACTGAAGTGTGACCCTTTCACAAGGGTACTCCAAAACCTTGGGTTGTATGAGAGCAAGCATAGCTAGTTTTAAAGACCATATTAGTTCCTTCCCTTCAAACTGGTTCACTTCAAAAATGAGTGTATCTAGATCATCTAGTTTGAAAAGGGCTTTCACTGTGACCCTCATGTGTTTCAAATTTGTCCCAAGTGCAAAGATTTTCCATCCTATTTTATGTCCCTTCTGCACATCTCTCAGTTGTTCTTTATGAAAAATGGCATAGACCCCTTTTGAGAAGTGTGGTGAAAAAGGAGGTCTTTGGGCAAGACCCAGGTCCAGGCTTGAGGCCAACAAGGTTTCCGCAGTAGTCTAGAGCAACGCCAGCATTTTCACCCTGCTCCAGGGAGTAGGGCGTCTCACCCGAGGCGTGTTATGACCGTAATAAGATTAGAAGCTAGATCAGGTAGAAGACAAATGTATACATGGATAACAATTATGGAAACATGGAGGCAACATGCATATCTCAACTCTATGAAGGAACTATCATTCATCAACACATGTTTGGAATGCTGAATTAAAATTTAATTTAAGCATACATTCATCGTAAGCAAATAACCATCAATCAACTTGCGATATTACACACAACAACAACCTGACTTCATTATCAATAACAAAACATAATACATGTGCTCCGCAGAGTCTATTACAGTTTTAGTCCTGTACAAAATACTTCTTGCATAGCTCTCCTGAGGCTCTGCCTTCCCTTGGCCTCTCGCCGAACTGACTAACTAAATCCTCCTATGCTAACTGACTACCTATTTGTTTCTCCTTGAGTGCCATTGTTAGTCCTTCCTTTTTCCTCACTCTGTTGCTTTCTGCTTCCTCTTAATTACTGGGAGTTCTACTGATTGTTCTTGTCTCCCATATCTACCATCTGCGATGTTCTCTTCTGATGCCGCGCCACCTATCTTCTGGTTTTCCGCAACCGTGATAGCTCCTTGTCTACCTTGATTGCATTCTTCCACCTGTCCTCTAGCTCTCCACAACTTAAAATTGTTCTATCCCAAAACAAAGGCCCCAACAGACCCCGACCACATGCTATTGACTCGTCCCAAGTCAATCTTTCACTGTTGTTGCGACTTCCGGTGGTCTATCGGCTTCCGAAGCTAGCCTCATTTTTCCTGTTACTTCGCCCTGTCCAAACAAAGGCCCCAATTCTGGAACCTTCCTCAATGTTGATGTCTTGAGTTCTGTGAACTCAGATATTGCTTGTTGCCATTCTTTAAGTAATTGCACCGTTTGGGTGACAACTCTTTCGGCCTCTATTTCAGTCGCCACAGGCGGCAGCTTGCTGAACACCTCCTGTAACTTTGGCTCGGCTTCGGCCGCCATCTACTATAATGCCTCAGCTTTTTGTTTTACCAGTTGCCTTAGCTCTCTGAGAATTTTTTTTGTGGCCACTGATTGTTCTTCGATTTTCTGGATTTTGGTTTCAAGTGCATCTGCCTGGTCATACAATTGTGCTATGCCAATCGAATCGTTGGCTTCTTTGATTTCCCGAAAAATTTTCTGAAGTTGCGCTAAAATTGGGTGGGCTCCCATCGTTAATGAGCTGGAGCATTCATGTAACTGCTCCAAGATGCTATAAGCCTCTTTAATTGTCGTCCCAAGGGTTTCTCTCATGCCATTTATCTGCCTCTCTCTTTGTGACCTTCTAGGCATATACCATGGACGGATCTGGCAATGTTGGCCTGACTGCAAGTGCCTCTTTGAGTTCCTGGTTCGCTCTGCTTAGACTTGTGCATGCCATCTTCACTCCAATGGATCTTTCGATCATTGAGCATGCCGACATATCCTTTGGTGTTTTTCTAACCTGGGTAATGATGGTCGACGATAGGTCCTTGAAGACTTCTGTCACTTGTTCCAACTGCTCCTGTAGGGTATCCTTTTAACTTTTGAGTTGATTGTGCTCCTCAGTAAGCGCAATGACTTATTGTCGTTGCTACTCGAACCTCTGTTAGAGGTCATTGTGCAATTCTTCTGCTTATTGTGTTGCCATTTGGATAAAACTATATAGTTGGCTAGCTCCCCAACTCTGCAAGTTCTCAATCTCCGACATCCCCTGGGTAGGTTTTCTTTCTCTGAGTGGTTTCCCACTGGCGATTGATTTCTCAGTGTGTCCTTATGGAGACATTGGCTTATTCTGTTGTGGTAGCTGAGGTTCAGGGATATTCATACAAGTGGACGGTATAATCTGCTGAAATATTAGATTGGCTTGCTGGAAAGGGTTCAGATCTGGTGAGGTGGGCATTGTATCAGAAGTCAAAGACCCTCCTTGAACTAATATTTATAGAAAGGTGCCTTGTCCCACCGAGGTTTGGTCAACCTCGGGTACTCTGGCCGTACCCGAGTTAAATTTTGCCTCAGTATCTCCATTTTTTTTGTGCCCTGGTTTTATTGGATCTGAAATAGTCACTGAGGTGGACGGAGTGTGGATAGAGTGGTCCTTGGAAGTGAATGAAGTGCGTGGTGACAAGTTGTGCATATGAGGTGGAGATGATGTCTTAATGTTTAGGACTCAGGACGGATCAAACACAGGTAGTGCAGAGGTTTTTTGGGTGGCAACCTCTGGCTCTTCTTGAATTGGTACGCCTGTAACCATAGGCTGGGGCTGATCTTCGCCTGTGAGATCAACTACTTGCTTGGGTGCCATAGTTCATGCTTTCTTTGGTTTGGGTGCAGGTACCGGAGGCTTGGGTGCCTTAGTCTTGCATATTGGAGTAATTGTGGTTACTGGAGGGGAATTGAACATGGTGGATGGTAGATTAGTAATGATGGGGTTAGTTGTGGATGGGGATGCAGAATTTAATGTTTGGAACTGAGAAAAAGTAGGAAATACAGTAGATGTGCTTGTAAGAGTTTCTATTACCAGGTTGAAGCCCTTCACCTTCGTGTCGAGCTGGTCCAGTAGGGGTCGTAGTTGTAGTTGGGAAATCCTCCGCGCTGCTTCTTTCGGTGATTCCCCTGGGAGTGATTTTGGTAGTGTCTCCTCAAATTAGTAATGGGGGATTTCGCTTCTAACTTCCATCGCTGCTCCTGGCCATGAACAAACTTCTATGTGGAAGGATTCTTCCTCTACTTGGAACTTCAGTGGTTGCATTCGAAAAATGGTTTCACCCACGCAACTATGTCGGATATAAGTCTTGTTGTGGGTTACCCCAAACCATATCTGCGAAGAGTATCTATCCAATATGTCCCTTGGAACCCTTTGTTGGTTCCCCAACACATCGACCATTTGTCTGTACTATAATGTAAAAGCCTCCTCGTTGACTTCTTTGGTACTGGGATCTCCCTATACTCTCCAAGGTGTAAACCTTAATGCCATTGGTTGGTCGTGAGTGATTTAAATGAGCTGTTTAATCCCTGGGTGAGTCCATTTCCACATTACAAAGGCCATGATTAGATAACCATAGATGAATCTCGTAGCTCACCTGTAATTTTCCTCACAGGCCTCAAACTGTTCATTCAACACGAATGTGCACCAGTTCAACGGTGCTCCCTGAGTGTAGTGTTCCGCGATTGAGATTGTGTCCAGGGTGAATTCTCCTTTACTGTAGTGCCTCATTGTTTTCCCAGCTATCAAATAGCAGGAAAATTTCATCGATGGGTTGTTGAAGAGGTTGAACTCCGCTCCTTTTCCTCCTCTTCTAGTCTCATACTTCGTGTAGTAATCACAACCCCTAACTTTTTGGCTCTCTTGGACACATTTTAGAAGGCCTTTGAGACGTTGCTTCCCTCCACTGATAATCTTGTAAGTCTATTGATGTCCTCTGCCTGAATTTGGATCTCCCTCCCAAGCCATAACAATCCGTTCTAAATTCTGCTCATCAGGAACTTTGTACACTGCATTGATGCTCCCGTCGTTCCAAATACCAGGAGGCTCCTAAGGTTCAGTATAGTCGACCTCTGAATACCTCTGAATTATGGGTTCATCCTTGTTGCTTCACCTCCTCGCTCCATTGCATAATTCTCAATAACACTTGCCTCTTCATGGTTGGAAATTGATACGAGTCCGTGAAGTCTGTATCTATTAGCGAGGCATTATCGTACTTGCCGATCAATGATCCTATCCTTTGAATTCTTGCATCGAGCTCAGGCTCGACAACTGATGTTATTATCTTTGTCATCTTCTTTCTCCTGTTGTATACCTGAATTACTATTGTTGGTCTATTGTTGTGAATTCTTACTATTGGTCTGCTTCTTTGAACTTCCTCTGCTGAAATCTTGCTTGTTGTTGTAGTTGTTTTTGTTTCTGCTAACTCGGAATTTTCCGGCATTCTGGTGCTTTCTTCTTTCATGCGGGTTAAGTAATGTTACTAACATGAATGAGGTTTAAATGACCCCATAACTAATTAATTATTGTTGTATTTCCCGAAGCTATAATCGTGTGATTAGTTACCATGGTGAGGTGTATTCTAACATTGTTGATTGTGGCTTCGGGATTTGGGTAGATATGATGGATAATAATTATGGCTTAATATGGAAAATTTATTATGGTATGGGGGTTACTCCCCCCCCCCCCCCCGACCACAATTGTTTGCGATGAGGTCTCAACATCGCAACAAGTCTGATTGTTGTTTTGCGCCATTGTGCAGTCTTTTTGTTGGGATTCCTATTCTAATGGGCTAAGAAAGTTTAAAATATGGTAATTCTATGTCTCATCTTAGTTGTGAGAGAGTTATTGACTCTATCTATTCTACTCTACCCTACTGACTTCTCTCGGGTGCGAGAGTTATTAAAAAAATAATTGTTTGAGCTTACTCATGATAGGGTTTCAGGTGTGTGCCATTCACCCATCCTTGCAGTATTTGTCCAACTAGTTGCACTAGTCTAACCGTGCCCGAGTCTTTAATTTCTATAACGTGATATGGTCCCATCCAGTGCATTCTGAGTTTCCCTGGGAACTTCTGGAATTTGTTGTCGTATAGCAGGACATTTCCTCTGATAGTGAATGTTTTGTGCTTGATGTGACGGTCATGCCAGGCTTTCTGTCTTTCTTTTTGTACTATCTGATGGAAATCCGCCAGAAATCTATCTTCTTCAAGCTCCTATAGTTCATGGAGGCATTCAGTGATTGATTCTTTGTCTGTCATATGTACTGTTGAAGCAATTAAGAGATTGGGTATGATAAACTCGACTGGTATTACTACCTCTCTTTTGTATACCAGCTGGAATGGAGTTTGATTGTGCAATATCTTTATGGTTGTACTGTATGCCCACAATGTGGCTGGTATCCTTTCATCCCAGTCATCACGGTTGGCGTTGCATATCTTGGTTAGTCCTTTTTCCAAGATTTTGTTGAATTCCTCAACAGTTTCATTCGCTTGAGGGTGGTACGGGCTGCTTTTGTGGTGTTGTACCATAAAGTTGTCTAGCAGAGATTTAATTGTTGTATTAATTAAATGTGTACCTTGATCACTTGTTAGGCTCCTGCGACAGCCGAATCTGCGAATGATGTTCTCGAAAATAAATATGGTTGTTGTGTCCGCTGTGAAATCTCTTACTGGTGCCGCCTCTTCCCATCTTGTGAGATAATCAGTTGCGGTTATTATATATCTTGCCTACGAATGTCGTGTTATTGGTGCAATTGGTCCTATGAAGTCGACAACCCATTTTTCAAATGCCTACATTGCTCTTACAGGTTGCAATGGTAACTCATCACGGTGCGACAGAAGTCTTGTTCTTTGGCAGACATCGCATTTTTTCACATATGCCTTGCTATATTTGTAAATTGTGGGTCACCATAAACCTACATGTAGTATTTTCCTTGCGGTGGGTTTTGCGTCAACGTGGCCTCCTGCAACTCCGTTGTGACACTCCCACAGGATATCTTCTCTTTCATGATCCAGGACACATCTTCGCAAGATATGATACAATCCCATTTTATGTAATTATCCTGCTATTAGTTGATATTCAGTCACTTTCACTACCAAATGTCTTTTTTGGGTTGCCATGTATTATGTTGATCATTTCCCTGTGGCCAGATACACCGTTATTTTCTCTAGATAATCTGGGATGGATTCCACTCTAAAGAGATCAGGATCTGGCAGCTAATCATCAAGGAATCCCCCGTTTTCCCCATTCTCCAATCTTGATAAGTGGTCAGGACCCACGTTTAACCTCCCCGGTCTTACTATTACTTCAAAAGTGAACTCCTGGAATAGTAGGAGCCATCTACATATTCTTCCTTTAAGCACTGGTTTGTTTACCGAATATTTCAATGCTAAGTGATCTATGAAGAACTTGAATGTACCTCCCAATAGGTAATGACGGAATTTTTTAAGAGAATATACCATCGCAAGAGCTTCCCTTTCTATGGTTGTATAATTTCTTTCAGTTGTGGACAATTTCCTGCTGGCGAAGTACACTGGATGATCTATGGAAGTTTCTCATGGCTGAGCTAACACCACTCCCAATGCAATACTTGAGGCATCAATGTGAACATGGAACTTTTTGTCCCAGTTAGGATGGACGAAAATGGGTGCACTTGCTAGTTTTTCTTTCAATGTGTCTAAGGCGTTAGTGCAGTCAATGTTTCACATAAATTGTTCTGACTTCCGCAACATTCCAATGGTGTTGTAATCTTTGCATAGTTGTGGATGAACCTCCTATAATACCCTGTATGTATGAATAGTGACCTTAATTGTTTTACAGTTTCTAGTGCTTCTATATTAACAATGACCGCTACCTTTGTTGGGTCCACACATACACCCGACTTACAAGCGGCATGTCCCATAAGTGTCCCAAAAGGTACTGCGAAGATGCATTTCTTAAGGTTGAGATAAATTTGAAGTTGTATGCATCTATCAAACATTATTTTGAGTAGAGTTGCATGGTTCTTCAGTAAATTTTAAATTATCCAATCATCCATGTATACTTCTAAGAACTTGTGGATATAGTCCCTGAATGTTGTTATCACTATCTGTGAAAAAACAGCTGGTGCATTCTTTAGTCCAAAAGGTGTGACATGGTATGCAAATGATCCCCACTTTGTTGTGAAAGTAGTCTTATTTTTGTTTTCTTCCGTTATTCTCACCTGATGATATCTTGAGAAGCCATATGTGAATGAGTAGGCTTCGTTTCCTGCTACATTTTCGAGAACCTCATCGCTAAATGGAGTTGGAAACAGATCCTGAATGCATGCGTTGTTGAAACTTCTGTAGTCTACACATACTCTAATATCTGATTTCTCCTTTTTACTTTGTATTACAATGGAACTGACCCATTATGCTTCCTCAACTGGAAAAATAAAGCCTGCCTTCAGCATTTTATCTATCTCTACTTTAACCTTTTCTTTTACTCTCGGATTCAGGTGGTAAGGCCTATGCTTTATTGGCCTTGCGTCTAGTTTTAAGACTATGCGCATTTCTCACATATCTCCTTTAATCCCTTTAAGCTCTGCCACTGAATATGGGAATAAATCTTTGTATTCCTGTAACTAGTCAAATATTTCCTTTGTTGTCTCTGTATCCCAATAATATCTGATAGATGCAATCTTGGGTTTCTCTGCGCTTCCACTATTTAGCTTCTTTGTCTTCAAAGGTAACAGGTGTAATCCTTCTCTAGTTGGTTCCTCCTGTACTTCCCGCTCTCCTTCTTTCTCTTCAAAGTATAGATGCCAGATATTCTCTAAGTCGTCATCATCCATCTCCTGATCTATCTGTTTACATGCTATTGATTCTCTAATTTTCTGCTCTGATAATGGTATTTCTTCATCTACTTGAAGATTTGGAATGAATAATACTCTTTTGATTGCTTGAAGGGCATATGTAACTTTTTCAGTATCTCCTTTGAAAGAAAAACATTGCGTGAATATTTCTACAACTACTTCCCAAGTACCAGTTCCTTTTTTCTTTTCATTTGTCAGATACCATGTCTGTGGAATGGTGTCCAATGAATATATGAATTTGTGCACCCACAAATATTCTGGATATCCTACTTTCTTCCAGTTATACTCACAACTATTTATATGCTCTATGGGGTCAGAATCTCCTTGGTACTTTTCGATGAATTGTGGTCTTGAAGCTTCATGGAATCTAGTTCTTAATGCTCTGGCAATATCTTCCCATATCGGAAGATAGTTGCAATGGGTAGCCCACCACATTGCTGATGTGGATTTTAGTGCTACATCCATAATAGGGACTCTATGTTCTATTGGTACTTTTTCCTCCACTTTTGTAATAAATGTATTTACAGCATGCATGTTCGAAAGAGTCGAATATCCTCTTACCTCTATACCAATCCAGTTGACTCCCCGAATGTTGGCGCATCTTCTGGTGTTAATTTCATATCCTCCCTATTGCCAATAATACCATGCTACTTATGATCCTAAGTTGGAACTCTGAACACTTTTCCAGCTTATGGTCCCTCCTGTTGTAGGATTGATATTATCTTCTCTCCTTCCTGCAGTCATATGGTAGAGTTGATCTAGAAGTTGGGCGTCCTCTCTGTTATCAATAGTCTCTGTGTATCGGGGTCCTTGATATGGGTCAAGTGTCTAAATTACCCTGACTTCCCCATCTTTGAATATCATTAATTCCTTCTTTAAATCGATCATTTCATAATTATCGAAGGCCCAATCTATCCCCAGCAAAGCAGGATAGGGATCCTTGTCTCCCATGATGTCTATTACTTCAAATTATGTATTTTTTTTAACTTCCACGACATCAACTTTGATTTCTTCCAGCCTTCCTATGGGTACAATACAGTATTGATTCGCCATTTTGAGCTGTATTGGGGAGTATGTCAACTTTGGTTTCCCCAGTGCTTCCCACGTCTTTCGAGGTAGAATGTTGACATCTGATCCGATATCAAGCATCGTATCTCTGATTTGAAATCCCATGACCTGGTTGTTCATGCGGAACTCCTTTCTAGTTCTTCTCTTGTTTCTTTTTACCCTTCTTATGTACTTTTCCGTTGAATTCCTTAAGTCTCCAGGTTCTGAATTTTCTTGCACCACCGACTCTAGATTTTGCTTTAGTTGTTCTAGCATCGGTGCGTCGGTTACAATTTTCAGAAACATTCGGAACCATTCCTCGATCAATGTACTTATATGGCTTTCCTTCTCTCTTTCGCTGGTTGGTTGTGGAAGTTCCATACTTTTACATCTCCCTATCTGGGAAAATGTTTCCACCACCTCCTTAAAATATTACTTATGTCTATCTAGATTGAAAGCGTACTTTGGAGATACGGGTTTGATCAGATTTATCGGGTCCATGTCTCATGCATCCTCCCCTGTTTTCTTCCCTCCCCGTGTTACTATAGCTACACTTTGCATGGGCTGAGCTTCTGCTATTCTCAGTTTTGCATTAACCAGATTAGCTCCCCTTTGTCTAGCTCTTTCCTCCCATCTCTTAATCAGCTATGGGCAGTATTCAGTTGCATGTGTGTTAACTCTTCATTGAGAGCACCATGGTCTCCTGGGTAGCAGACATTCCCTCGCTACGTGCACTTCCTGATCACAATTATAGCATCTTACTGGTCCTCTTCCTCCAGTTCTGCCACCTCTCATTCCTCCTCCTCGCCTCCTTGGAGTTTTTTTCACTATATAAGACAACCTGTCCAATTGTTCTTCCAATGCATCGAGGGCTCTACATTGCTTTGTATTATGCATTTTAGAATCGTAAAATTCACAGTATATATTGTTTGAAACATTAGAATATTTTTGTAGAATTGGACACAATCGTGGAGCATGACCAATACCTTTGCATATTTTGCAGTAGTCGATTTTGTCTGATTCTGCTGAGTGGGAAACCCCGGAAAGTGGGGTTGCGGTTGGTATAGTCCTTGGGTATTTATATGTGCAACTCCTCCCACTAGTGGAGCCCCCTTTGTTTTTTTTATTGAAGTTCCAACATTTTCTCCTCACAACCTCGGACATTATGTGGCAACGTGTCCATCCATCAGGCAATGTGTGCACCACACGTTGGGCCTTGCAGGTCGTATCGGTTGAATTTATTTCAACTTCTCCGTTAAACTGGATATTTGATGTTGTAGCCCTAGTATGGAAGGATCTTGTACTATTTCTCCTCCTCTGAACTACTGCGGGTAACCCGCTATAGCTTCTATTTTCATGGCTTGCTCAAGAGCATATTAAAGGGTGTCAATCTTCTGTTGCATCAGGGGGTGGTTGTCAACGAGAGGATTGCTTTAATGAACCAATCCCGTTGGTGTTTTGGATCGATTGGGTAACTTAGCTTCCCAATCGCATCTTTAAATCTTCTCATCATGTCCCAGGCTGTTTCTCCTTCCCATTGTTTGATTTACCACAGTTCAGACAATCCCTGTTGATTTGTCTGAGGTAATTTTAATTCTTGGACAAATTCTTTCTTCACATCGTCTATTGCTGGGTTCGGATGTGCTTCTGACCATTAATGAACCGGTGCAGAGATATTTCTCTTAGATTGGTGTGGAACTCAATTAACTTGACTGCATCTGGTGTCTGTCGAGCTCTCCAAATTGCTCCGCAGAGATATCAGTGTTGCTCCACATCATTGTTACCTTTCCTAGAGAATTTTGGGTATTGGGTGAATGATCCCGCCATCTTTCCTTGTGTGGGGGGTACTAAAACAAAACCTCTACTTTCCGGCTGAGAGATTGTACTACCAGCACTGTGGCTAGTAGATATCTGTACTGTAGACTTAGTACTACTCAACTTGCTAAACTCCCATAACTTAACAAAAACTTTATCAGATGGATGATAGATTACCAGGGGAAGGTAGGGACTAGTGCTACTTGAACCTTGGGGAATAGGATTACCTTGCATTATGGGTGTCGGCCTCTCTCAAAATATTTTCTCCATCGCAACATGCAGCTCCACATCGAACATCTCCTCGGGGCATGCATCCTCCTCATTTGAATTTTCTCCCTTTTCTCTTCAGGCTAGGCTCCTGTACACTTTCCTAAATTCCTTAATGGTCCCTCCCATTCTTTAGGATCCCATCTAACCTTCTCTTTCCTCTTCCATTTGTGGCACCTTTTCCTTGTCTTGTCAATTTCTCCACTACTTTTCAAACTCTTTCATCGTCCTTTCCCACCACTTCTCAAGAATTTTCGCCCTCAGATGTGCTCGTCACTCTCTGAGCCTACTGGAGGTTCTAGCATCCATATCCCTATTCCCCCTTCTTACTTACTCGTAACATCTTTCCCTCAGTTCCTTCCCCCAGTACTATAAGTTTAAGTCTCCATCTCAGGGTTTTGGAATGACATCAAGCCCTCATCCACCATTAGAGCATTAATCCACAACGAGATTTCCTTCAACAATTCTCCCCGCAATCCATATCTAAATATGTCTTCGGATTTTGTAAAATATTGGTAACACGCGTCTGCAAATCCTACAATGTACCCCTCAAAGGTATATTGTACCCAAAAATCTGCTACTCGGGTTAGATCAGTATCTAACCGATGGAGTGCTACAAGATCTGTGTGCATCCAACTGTGACAGACTCTATGTGATCCTCCTAGGAGTGACTTGATTTTAAGTCTCCGCAACCAATTATAAATATCTTCGGGAAACTTTTCCCAGAAAATTTCATACAAGTCACTCGCAGATTTAAAAAACAGGACTCGATCTTTGACAGTATTTTCCCTCTATTGTCGAAGTTCCGCTTGTTGCGATATGAATTTATCTAAGTGATTATACCAATAGCTTCGTAGTTCCTTCTCGAAGATCCAAGGTACCATGATATAAATTCTAAATGAGTTTTCAAGTCCTAACAAGGGAACCATTTTTTGGAGAAAAAGGAGGTCTCTGGGCAAGACCCAGGTTCAGGCTTGAGGCCAAAAAGGTTTCTGCAGTAGTCTAGAACAACACCGACATTTACACCCTACTCCAAGGAGTAGGGTGTCTCACTCGAGGCGTGTCGTGACTGTAGTAATATTAGAATCTAGATTAGGTAGAAGAAAAATGTAAACATGGATAAAGCTATGGAAACTTGGAGGCAACATGCATATCTCAACAGAGCAACAACTTGATTTCATTATCAATAAAAAAACAACATACATGTGCTCCGCAGAGTCTATTACAGTTTTAGTCCAGTACAAAATATTTCTCACAGAGCTCTCCTAAGGCTCTGCTTTCCCTCGGCCTCTCGCAAAATTGACTAACTAAATCCTCCTCTGTTGACTGACTGCCTATTTGTTTCTCCTCGAGTGCCACTATCAATTCTTCCTTTTTCCCTGCTCCACTGCTTTCCACTTCCTCTTAATTACTGGGAGTTCTACTGATTGTTCTTGTCTCCCATATCTTCCATCTGTGATGTTCTTTTCCGATGTCGTGCCACCTATATTCTGGCTTTCCGCAACCGTGACAGCTCCCTGTCTACCTTGATTGTGTTCCGCCACCTGTCCTCCAGCTCTCCGCAACTCAAAACTGTTATATCCCAAAACAAAGGCCCCAAAAAGAAGGGTATGTTGTTTTGTTTTGATTTTTAGTTTGAATTGCATCCCATTGATGTATTGTTGTGTTTATTTTAGAGGTGCTTTACGTACTCCATCGTTCAGAAGCAGTAAGACATCGACATAAAATATTTTGACTAATATATTACACTAACTACATGACCAATGCAAATATTCCATCAGTAAAGGAATTCTGACCTCTCTCCCAACCTAGCAGTGATATTGACTTAATAATGTTCTCACAGCTCACAGGTTCAAGGCATGTATCCATCTCTATACTGCAAAGTTCCCTCTTTATTAAGAATTTTTTCTGACTTTTTAAATGAGTTTGCAATGAGGCCTTTCTTCAATTGATTTTATTACACACTACAACAAGCTCATTGTTTTAATGGACAATAATTCACATACTCAAATGATATCATAATAGAAAGAAAATAAGGACAACTCCTTTCATTTACTACACAAGTACACGGAGATTTATGAAAAAAGAGGAATAAGTGAATGCATTCCGAGAGTTGTTTATGAATATTGGTTAAGCACGGAATGAGCCTAGCTCAAATCATTATCATGATGCATCCTAGAGGAATACAAAAATTGAGGCCAATCGATTTCCTACTCAGCGCTATAAATTTGACAGTTGGAAATGATCACGGCGTCCATAATGAGGGCTACAATAAATTTTTCCCGTGGTCCATTACCACATCGAACATGCAGTGACTTGGAATAGTGGCTCTGCAAGTGAACAATCCATTTTTTTTTTTTATAGAAGTCAAGCTCAACCAAAATTTCTCCATAAAATAATCATTCAATTAACATAAGATTTCCAAAATCCACATGAGAGCTCAGCAATGACATTTCAATTCAGTTTTGGAGGGCCAACACAACATTGGAGCAAATTCTTGAGGCCAGTTTTCCATCTCAACTATTTTATTGTATCAACATGTAAACCCCAGTTTCTACTATAATAAAAGCTGACATCACTTCCGCTTATCATGTTATTGAATTGCATGCACTCTATTTGTTTTATTTTACATTGCAATCTTCTATTAATTGAATGGTTATTTTAAGGAGAAATTTTGGTTGAGATAGACTTCTACAAAATTAGCAAATTATCTTGTTTGGGATATTACAATATTAACCCTGTCAGTCACTAAAACCAGAAGTGGATTGTGGGGGGGGGGGGGGGGGTTCCCTATGGTAAGCAGTTTTGATGCAGGAGGGTTCGCAATTTAACAGCACGCAATAAGTCAACAAAGACAATTTTAGGAAATAGGGAATTGTGGACCCCCCTCCTATGTTAAACATTGAATGGGCAGGGGGTGGTGCAATTTGAACTTGGCCATCAATTTATGAGTGCTCATACCAACCATTAAAAATTGCTTCTGCTTTACCCCTTAGATGAATGACAACTGGCAATTATTTGTGCACTCACCATTTTCATTTTGGTTTTTTTTATGGGTTTTATCCCATATGAAAGAGGATAAAGGGACATGTTGGTGTTTATATACACCAAAGGCTTCACATATATATTTACGGGCAATGCAAATACTAAGACCCTTGCTTGGCTTGGCACGTTGTGTGTTGAGCTCATCCTTGGTGTATTTTGAAGGTTTGCTGATATTGGAGAGTGTTTGGCTTCTGAGTTAGCTTGGATATTGGGCTTTGATAGCACGCATATGCAACATGATTTGGACTTGGATATTGGGCATATGCCCAATGTTTTTTAATAAAAGGAACATTAGAACATTAACCCTACATATGAATATGAGACCACATATATCCTTGTAAAGACGAATTTTTAAACCCATGAATTCAAATTTTGACCAAATTAATCAAGAATTAACATATGCCCAAGTGTTTAGCCAGGAAACAAAAAGGAACTTTTTGAAAAAATTTGTAACATTTCCTTTGACAATAAAATTTTCCAACATAGGCTCCAACTAGGGACCACTTCCCCCTGCGGGACGTGGAGAACTATAGACTTTTGCCTTTTTTTTGGGTTAATGGAGTCATGCCAAACCTTCAATCACTTTAACTTTCAAACTGCGACCTATTCCAAATCCTTATCTGAAAACATTATTGCAAACTGAAAGCTGGAATGAACTAAATGTTGAAAACCAAATTTGTCTGCAAATTGAAATCCATCTATTTAACTACTGAAAAATTGGTTATATACAAGTTGAACTAAAGACCTCTAAAGCCATAAATGGAAATTGAAATTGAATTTTTTTCCATATAGATGGCTACAAGATATTTTGAATTGTAGAAACCATATCTTTCTTGATGATCCACATTGTATTTTATAACTTTATTATCATGTTTGAACAGTTCATATGTGCTATCTATTCTAAACTCGTGATCAAAAGAAAAAAATATTCTCCATTCTCAATAGCAAAGGGCAACAATATGTCTTTTTGTTATTGTTGAAGGGAAGTTTCAAAAGCATGGACCTTATATTAAAAAAAAAAAATGGAATTATCAAAAATGTGTTGTCCTTGATGGCAACCTACTTGATAAATATGTCAACATCATAGTAGCATGATGAGTATTTAGGCCAGTACAGATGTGACAAAGAGATTGGACGAAGGAATATCTGTTCGGAGTAGAGAAATGATAAAGATGATGTTTGGTAAATTATACGTGGTCCTATGAACAAAGGTCGCATACATATGCGGGTATGGCGAAGAAAAGTAGCGTACGATTTCCACACCACAGTTTTCTCAATACCAGGGGTCTTTACCATGTTTTTGGCCCATAGTAATGAGTGCAACAATAGATATTTGATCCTTTCAAAGAATATCGCTGACATTACTAAGGGATTTGCCTAAGGTATTGGCTAAGGCCTAAGCTATATAAGGAGATGGATATCAAAGTGCTAGGTGTGCAAGTTTTGTGTTTTCTATTAATGGTTTGATCTCAAATGGGTGTGCACCAAGGAGCAAGGAAAAGACACAGACGTGAAATATCTGAAGTATGGTATCATATGTACTTATTTGATTTCCTTGTTGAAAATATCTAATTGTGATAGATTTGTGGTATCAATGATATTCTGACATGAGTATGAGAGAGAAAGAGTCGTGAAGTATACTTTTTGGTTGCAACGAAAGCATGACTCAGTGATTTCATATCTGAAAGTTGGTTTTCCACTGAGAGATTGCATATATACGTGAATCCTCTTCTAACTAGTCACGTATAAATTTGGCACTATGGACAAATTTGTACACAGGTGTCAAGTATGAAAGTCGTGTACAGACGCAGAAATGCTTTATAAGGATCGCATACATCTATTACGGTTATGCAGTATGAGCTGATGATAATGGTTGATTTATTATGTTATTTTTGTTGTTGTCTTTTGATGAAGTCTCTCTTATAATAATTTGTGTTTGATAGTATTGTTTGGGTTGAATTTATTATGAAGTAAATTATTGACTTGTGATGATGCTACTATGTGATAATCTATATTTGGTTCAGCAATTTATGTTGACTTCAATATCTATCTGGATGATTGATTCAATGGTACAGTGATTCAAATTCAGTTATCAATATTTTGAGATCTGTATGCAGGTATTCTTCAGGGGAAACACGTACATACACAGGTATGAGTAAGAACAATCACGTAAACAATCTAATGCATGTTTGAATAGGGTTTGTAGTGGCAAAATTTGGTTTCTGTGTAACATTGATATATTGATGAGTGACTCTACATTAGTGTGATGTGTATTGATATGATTTGGTTTAGTTGCATTGGTCACATTAGAATATTTGATGATTCAGTATTTGAGTAGTTGATTTCAGAGTTGTTGGGAATGGATCCAGTTTGAAACATTTTGAAAAGAGATCCACTAAGAGTTGAGGATAACATTCTTCAGAAATAGGTTTGTATCTCCCTTCTAGTGGGTGTTGTAAAATGAGAGAAGGTTGGAGCCTTCTGTAGGTAGGAGCTTGCGTACTGGTTAAAGTCTGTTCCAGTACAATATTGTAAGAAGATTACTTTTATTTAATAAAAAGAAGACAAAGATGATAGCAGCGGTGGTTTTCTCCCACATTGGGTTTCACCTAAAAATCTTGGTGTTCATGTGTTCCTTATGTGTTGATGATCTATTTGCTCCTTGTTGCTCATAGTTTCTGCTTAATGCATGTTTGCTGAAGTAATGATGCACTGGTTAAAGAAAAACAGATGATGAATTATATGTAAGGTTAATTTCATTGGATATATGCAAATTTCTTTCATCATAGTAGTGTACATACACGGGTTCACTAAATAACAGTCACGTATAGAAATTATAATAAGAAGATAATTTTGAAGTAAGTATTTAAAATATTGATTCACCCCCCACCTTCCATTATTTTTCCTAACAATTGGTTTAAGAGCAGGTTGTTTAGAAAAAGCTTGATCACTTGAAGGAACATTTATCAAGATGAGAAATCAAGAGGGAGCAGCATCTATCAGGCCACCATTGTTTAACGGATCCAATATGGTTTTCTAGAAATTTAGAACAAGAGCTTATCTACAATCAATTGGAGTTGATATTTGGGGAATCAATGAAGGAGGCTATCAATATCCATCTTCCATTCCCACAGATGAAGTGTAAAAGAAAAAATATGAGACCAATGCAAAGGTTGTCAAAGTTATGTTAGGAAGCTTAGCAAAATCAAATTTGAAAATTCATACAGTTGAATACCACAAAGGGTATATGGGACAAGATCATCCAAAGTTATGAAGGTGATACTATGGTAAAGAGTGCCAAACTTCAAAACTTTAGAATTCAATATGAAACTCTCAGAATGTGTAATGATGAAAGTATTGCAAGTTTCTTTCTTAGGGTAGATGAGATCGTTAATTCAATGAGAAATCTTGGTGACGAAGTAAAAGAATCATTACTTGTTGAGAAAATATTAAGATCTCTAACCCCGAATTTCAATTTTAAAGTATGTGCCATTGAAGAAATGTAGGATTTCAAGAACCTTACTATTGAGCATATTCATGGGATTTTAACAACCTATTAAATGAGAAAAGGGGGTCCTCCAGATATCAAAGAAGTTAAATTAAAAGCTAATTCTAAAGGAAAGGAAAAGGATGATCTTAAGGAATCATGTTATGTATCAGATGAAGAAGAGTCAAACTTCGTAAATAAATTACAAGTTGGAACTAGCAAATTTAGAGGTAAGCTTTCTTTCAAAAATTTTCTTGTAGAAGAGTTGGTACTTATGCTTCTAAATGCCCTTATAAAGAAAACCATAAGAAAGGGGAGAATTTTGCTAAAGTAAAATTTATAGGAAGGTTTGAAAATAAGAGAAGCTTCTACACACACGAAGATAGTGATGGTCTTTAAAATGGAGAACAATGTGAGTCTAATAAAGAATATCAATTACTTATGGCATTTGAAGGTAAAATTATTGATGAGTTTGATGATGTTCTTATGGATTCCTTAGAAGAAAATGATAAACTCATTGAAGAAATAACTTAGCTTAAAATTCATTTAGATGAAGCTAAAATAGCATAAGAAGCTTTGAAGAAACAAATTCTAGAAATGGAGAGGCATAATGAAAAGTTAGAACTAGAAGTTGTAAGTCTAAGGAAGTAACTTGAGAAAACAAAAGGTATAAACCTTAGATTTTATAAAGGATCTGAGACCTTAGAAGAAATCATCATATTTCAATGCTCTCCTCTTATAAAAACAGGTCTTGGATATAGTGGAGAATCACCAAAGACAGTAAAAAATTTTGAAACATGTAAAGGAAGCTATCTCAATGCAGTAAAAGGAAGAAGTCAAAAAAATTCCAGCTCTCAGCAAAAAATAAGGAATCAAATGTTTCTCAGGTAAATCATCCTTACCACAATCAAAAGTAAAACTACACAAGAAGGCATTATACTCCCAAAAACTTCTACTTTAAAGGTCAATGCTTCACTTGTCAAAATTTTGGTCATAAGGTTGCTCAATGTGTTGCTTATAAAACTATCATGAGTAGAGAAGCAAGAAAACAAAAGAATGACATTGGGTTAAAGAAATACTCTTATATTACCTTCTCACCTCTTCAGGATGAAACTGAATGCAGAAGCAGAATGAGATCAACTCCTCAGAATGAAAAAATAGCAACAACATCCAAGGTATAGAAAAAGAAAACCATAGAATCTGAGAATTGTGGTTTAGCTTTGTATGCAGGAGATCAATAAAATATGTGGTACATTGACAGTGGATGCTCAAAGCATATGAAAGGTGATAAAGATAATCTTATGTCCTTTAATGAAATAAAGAAAGAAAATAATGTAACCTTTGGAATTAATTCACCTGTTGCTATCAAATGAAAAGGAATTGTTTTACCAAAATAAAAGGTCAAAGTTGGAAATTTTTTGTTTTTTGATGGATTAAAAAATAACTTATTGAGTGTTAGTAAAACATGTGACCAAGGGTGTGAGGTTGTGAGGTTGTTTTCAAATCAAAGAATTGTGTTGTATGAAATATCGATATAGGTAAGATCATAATAAAGGGAACAAGAACTCTAGGTAATGTCTATGTCTTGGAAGGTGGTCTAGAACATTGTTACTTTAACAAATCAGAAGAAATTTGGATTTGGCAAAAAATATTGGGACATCTAAGCTTTATTCAATTACATAAGTCAAGAAGAATGGGAGCAGTTCGTGACTTGCCTAACATCTCTCTACCAGAAAGTACCATATAAAAATCATGTCAATTTGGTAAGCAAACCATGGTGCAGTTTAATGCCAAATAAGGTACTTCAAGTAAGCCACTTTAACTTATTCATACTAATTTGTGTGACCCTATGAGAAATGAGTCTCCTCGGGGCAAACAATACTTCATATTATTCATTGATGATTTTACTCAAATGTGTTGGATTGGCTTATTGAAACATAAATATGAAGCATTTGATAAATTTAAAGTATTCAAAGATCAAGCAAAGAATGAGTTATATTTGAAAATAAAATGCCTTAGATCTAGTAGAGGAGGATAATTTATTTCAAATGAGCTTTTCGACTTTTGTGAATAGCATGGCATCAAGAGGCAATTTTTTTATAGCCAAAACTCCTCAACAAAATGAAGTAGAATAAATAATGAATAGAACAATCCAACAAATGGCAAGAGGCATGCTTGATGGGTCTGGAGCACCTCATACCTTCTGGGGGGAAGCAACATATACAACCGTGAATATCCTCAACAAAACTCATATTATGGTAAACACTAACAAAACTCCTCATGAACTATGGTTTGGTAAGCCTGCAACTAGCAAACACTTTAGAGTTTTTGGAAGCAAATGTTACATAAATAATAATGATGATAACCTTGGAAAGTTTGAATCTACAACTAATGAAGGAATTCTCCTTGGGTACTCCTCTAGAAGCAAAGGATATAAATGATATAATAAACGACTTCAAAATATTGTTGAATGTATTGATGTTGTGATTGATGAAGCATCCACGGGTACCAAAAGGGAAGCGCCCACAGATTATGAACTTGTTCCTACAACAAGCCAACAGGTTGCGGGAGAGGGAATTAATGAAGCTTCAGGAGAAGGAATTGAAAGCACAGAAGAATTAGAAAAGACTCCTTCAAGGTATGTTCATAAAAATCATCTAGAATCTCAAACTCTAGGTGAAAAGAGAGCATTAGCACAAACTAGAAGAACTCTTGTTGGAAATTCTAGTTATCTAGCCTTATTATCCACAATTAAACCTCATAATGTAAATCAAGCAAGCAAAGACAAATTTTGGTTTAAGGCAATGGATGAAGAACTTGATCAAATAGAAAAGAGCCATACATGGGAACTAGTACCAAGACATCATGATAAAAATGTTATTGGGACAAAATGGGTATTCAAAAACAAACTGAATGAAAATGGAGAGGTAATTAGAAACAAAGCAAGAATCATATGCAAAGTGTATGCTCAACAAGAAGGAATAGAATTTTAAGAAACATTTTCACTCGTAGCCAAACTTGAAGATATAAGAATGTTTCTTGCATTTTCGAGTTTTCATAACTTTAAAGTATATCTATTGGATGTTAAATCTGCATTTCTAAATGGAGACTTAGAAGAAGAAGTTTATATTGAACAAAAATGAAGGGTTCATTCTAGGAAATGATAATAATCTTGTTTGAAAAATTAAGAAGGCACTATATGGGATAAAACAAGCTCTATGTGCATGGAATTATCATCTTGACGGGTATCTTCAACAACAAGGTTTCACTAAGGGGTCTGCAGATAGCAATCTATATATAAATATGGACAAAGATAAAATTTTGATAGTTGTTGTTTATGTAGATGATATCATATTTGGAAGCAATGAAGAATCTATGAGTCAAGTATTTGAAATACTCATGCAACAAGAATTTGAAATGTCCCTACTTGGTGAACTAACATACTTTCTTGGCCTTCAAGTTCAACAAGCAAAGAATGGTATCTTTCTCTCACAAACTAAGTACCTCAAGAAGATTTTGAAGAAATATGGAATGGAAGATTGCAAGATTGCATGCACATCAATGGTAATAGGATGCAATCTCAGTTCACATGATGATTCTCCCTCAATAAACCAACCAAAATACAAATATATGATCCGGATTTTTCTCTACTTTATAGGCACAAGACCAGATATTATGCATGCAATTTGGATTGTTGGACGGTTTCAAGAAAATCCTAAATAAAATCATCTCCATGCAGTCAAGAGAATATTCAAGTACTAACAAGTAACTCAAGATTTTGTTCTATGGTAACCCAAATATGCAGACTTTGCACTTCATGCTTACACAGACACAGTTTAGGCAGGTAATATTTATGATTGAAAGAGTACTAGTGGAGGAACATTTTATTTGGGACCTTGCTTGGTATCGTGGTTCATCAAAAAACAAAGCTCCATTGCTTTATATACTATTGAGGTAGAATACGTTGTTGTTTCATCTTATTGTACTCAACTTCTATGGATGATGCAAACATTGCAAGACATTCAAATCACTTATCCTCAACCTATACATATTTTGTGTGATAATACTAATGCCATAAGTATTTATAAAAATATTGTCATGCACTAAAAAACCAAGCATATTCCAATCAAATATCACTTTCTGAGAGAATAGGTGCTTGAACAAAAGGTCAAACTATAATATGTTCCCTCAAAGGAACAACTTTCGAATATATTTACAAAACCACTTACATGTGATTCCTTTGAATATCTGAGACAGAAACTAGGAGTGGTCTCTGCTTCATCACTTCATTAATTATTTTGAAAAATATTTCATGTTTAGGGGGGGATGAGAATGAAAATTATTTCAGGTTACATCATGTACACTAATATTATGAAGGGCATTCATGTATATACGTGAATTTTGATCCAAACATATGTGTATGTTTCTCTGAGATGGAGAAACAATGAGATAGACTCAGGGAGAGGATTTGATATGCTTTAGACAATTATAATTTGTCTCTATGGTCCTGATGTGGATTGGTTACAGTCTGTTATGGCTCAAACAATACTTAGATATGATATTGGCTTATGAATGGGACATTGTTGTTTTGATGGCCTTAATTGATTGATGAATGTGCTTTGATGGATGAGTTGGATGAGATCAGATCTAATAGTGAGCAGTTGGCACGGGTTTAGGGGGAGTGTTTGCTATATTAGTACATTTTTGGCATTATTATTTCCTTGTTGCATATTGGGTTCATGTTAGTGATGCTACTAAACATACACATTTTTCTCAAGTCTTATGTTGCATGTTGTTGGCATTATGCTTGACTTGTCTATAGTATGATAATTTTGATTGCATGAAGATTGTGGTTTAAGAGAATGATATGTTGTTTCTACAACTGCTTGGTGATGCTTGAAAGCATTACATATTTGGTCACATGTTGATGTTGATACATTGTCTCATCTTACTTCATAATGATGATGCTCATGCTATTGGATCCTATTTGGTATATGATGATTGATGAAGACTATCATGGCCTTGCTACCTCACTATTGAGGTCCTTGGTATTGGTTATAAATGCATGTTTCTTGACATAAAGTTCAAGTAAAGGCTTATGATGTAATCAGTGTAATACTTAGTCATGTTTGGCCTGTTGGGGTCAATTCAATATGTATGTAATCCCATTTTTTCAGCAATTGAAGTAATGATTAAGTCATAATATGTAACCCCATTGTGTTGGGTGATTAATGTAAGAATGAGTCCTTAGTGATAGGAAAGGTCATGTATGGTTGAGTCATAGAATCATATACTTCAAAATATTTTGTATATGCTCAAGGGGAGCATGATTAGTCTACAACATTCATATTCAACAGATTGCATCTATAATGACCATCTCTACAAAGGGAGAAAGCAATATTCATTCAACATTGGTCAACCCTTTTCCCTTGATGCCAAAGGGGGAGAGAAGCTTGGTGTTTGGAACATTATTTCTCAGATGTGTTTTCGAGTATTTATATGTGGTAGTAAACAAACACCAAAGCGGTTTCCATCAAGTCCAAAGGGGGATATTATTGGCATTATGACAAATGTATTATCCTTTATGGAAACCTACTTGATAAATATGTCAACATGATAGTATCAGGATGAGTATTCAAGTCAGTAAAAATTTGACAAGGATATTGGACAAAGGATTATCAGTTCAGAGACAAAGAAATGACAAAGATGATGTTTGGGAAATTATACGAGGGTATCGTGAACAAAGGCTGTGTATATACGTGGGTATGGTGAAGAAAAGTAATGTACAGTTTCTGCACCATGGTTTTCTCAATATTAGAAGTATTTACCATAGTAATGAGCACAACAACAAATATTTCATCTCGTCAAAGAATAACATCGACATTAATAAGGGATTGGCTAAGGCCTGAGATATATAAGGAGGTGGAGATCAAACTACTAGGTGTGCAAGTTTTATGTTTTCTATGAATGATTTTATCTAAAACAGGTGTGCACCAAGGAGAAAGGAAAAGACACAGACCCGAAATATATGAATTATGGTATCATATGTACTTTTTTTATTTCCTTGTTGAAAATATATAACTATGA
This sequence comes from Pinus albicaulis, assembly GCA_034641835.2. NCBI lineage: Eukaryota > Viridiplantae > Streptophyta > Pinopsida > Pinales > Pinaceae > Pinus > Pinus albicaulis. The sequence continues at coordinate 336,338,063 of CM076574.1, read as the reverse complement.
TAGATCTGTGGTATCAATGATATTCTAACATGAGTGTGAGACAGTAAGGGTTGTGAAGTATATTATGTGGTTGCAGCGAAAGCATGACTCAGTGATTTCATATTTGTACTTTAGTTTTCCAATGAGATATCATGTATATGTGAATCATCTTCTAACTAGTTGCGTATAAATTTTGTAGTATGGACAGATCTATACGCAGGTGTTAAGTATAAAAGGCGCGTACATACGCGAAAATGCTTTATAAGGGTCGCGTACATCTGCTAGGGTTTTGCAGTATGAGTTGATGATTATGGTTGATATATTATGTTATGTTTGTTGTTGTTTGTCGATGAAGTCTCTCTTATAATAATCTGTGTTTGATAGTACTGTTTGGGCTGAATTGATTATGAAGTAAATTATTGACTTGTGATGATGCTACTATGTGAATATATGTATTTGGTTCAGTAATTTATGTTGGATTCAATATCTTTTTGGGTGATTGATTCAGTGGTACAATGATTCATATTCATTTATCAATATTTTGAGATTTGTAGGCGGGTATTCTTCAGGGGAAACACATACATATGCATGTATGAGTAAGAACAATCGTGGATACAATCTAATGCATGTTTGAATAGGGTTTGCAGTGGCAACAGTTGGTTTCTGTGTTGGGAAACAATTTTTTGATGTATTGATGAGTGAATCTGCATTGGTGTGATGTGTATTGATCTGATTTGGTTTAGTTGCATTGGTAACATTAGAAGATTTGATAATTCAGTATTTGAGTAGTTGATTTCAAATTTTTTGGGAATGGATCCAGTTTGAAACATTATAAAAAGTGATCCAATAAGAGCTTAGGATAGCAGTATTTAGAAAGGGGGTTGTAGGTCCCTACTAGCGGGTGTTGGAAAACGAGAGAAGGTTGGAGTCTTCTGCAAGTAGGAGCATGCGTACTGGTTAAAGTTTGTGCCAGTACAAGATTTTAAGAAGATTACTTTTATTTAATAAAAAGAAGACAAATACGATAGCAGCGATGGTTTTCTCCCACATTGGGTTTCCACCTAAAAATCTTGGCGTTCATGTGTGTTGATGTGTTTCTTATGTGTTGATGATATATTTTCTCCTTGTTTCTCATAGTTTCTGCTTAATACATGTTTACTGAAGTAATGATCCACTGGTTAAAGAACAATAGATGATGAATTATATGTAAAGTTAAGTTCACTGGATATACGCAAATTTATTTCATCATAGTAATATATATACGCAGGTTCGTTGAATAACAGTCACGTATAGAAATTAGAATAAGAAAATAATTTTGAAGTAAGTATTTAAAATATTGATTGACCCCCCCCCCCCCCCCTAGGTATTTTTCCTATAAAAAAAATGGGAATTATCTGAGCCTCTAAAACTTCAAGTTTTATATTCTGAGCTACATTTGCATAATTTTTAAATAGGAAGATAAAAATGAAGATTAATCTTCATCCACTTCATTTTCAGCGAACAAATCGTTCCACTCTCTAAAACCTTGAAGAGAAATAGGGTTTTCCACAAACATTATTTTCGCTATCCAAGTGTTCAAGAATATGACCCAAAAGCCCTGAAATAATAGTAGCATCATTTGATTTCTTCACTAAATCGTGTGGAGTCACTGATAAAGTCTTTGAGTTATGATTCCTTTTCACCGTGGAGTCACCATTGATGTTTTGAGCTCCGGATTTTACTTAAAATGGAGTCGCCAGGTGAATGATGCGCATCCCAAGAGGATGATAATAAACAACATATGATAATAAAACATCTCAATAGGATGGATGTTTAATTGCTTAAAATTGACCCATAAAGTTTTCAAATATCATAGTCTGACTATTGTTGATAAATGGAACAACAATGCCCTCTCATATGATGCATTTTTGTGTTCATCAACAAGTTCTACCTAGACAGTGCCTTCTTGGGAAAGGTAATCATATATACCAAAAATCATAATATTTCCTAGTCTTCTAAAATGGGTTAATTTGAGCAAAAAATGAAAGTGGAATTTTGAAGCTAGTGTATGGATTCTTCCCCAGTGGAGTCACCAGTGAAAAATTTTAAAAAATTTAAATTTTAAATATTCCTACTCTTATCAAACCACAAACTAAAAATTGCTAAATACAAATTGATCCACTGCATGCACTCCTACTTTATTGGACTGAAACTATACATTGTCAAGTGTAATCATACTTCCAGTGCAACCATGTGAGCATTGCATTAATTGACAGACCACCTTGCAAGCAATTGAATATATGAAAAGGATATACAATATGAAATTCAGATTCCATTGAAAAATTTTACTTACACATGCAAATCAATATTCTTTTGAAAGATGAAACATTGAAGAACTCTGAAAACTCCATCTTCTGCTGATATCTGAAATTTCTTATCACTGTGAAGAAGAAGAAATATATAACGCGGAATGAAACCATTAATGAGCCTCGAGCTAACACAACAATGAACGCATCTGACGTCTCGAACTAGTGGAGTCTGTAACCTAGTGGAATCGCCAAATAAACAAATTGGAACCACCAAGTGAATGAAATGCAATCAATATCAAATGTCTAATCCTCGTTCACCAACAAGGAATAGATCTAGTCATGATCATTCTCCAGGGGAATATATCTTCGTTATTGTGCTCCCTAAAAATGACACCAAATGTTGTATTTGTTTCTTGAAGGCAGTTTATTGGCTGGAAAATTGCGGCAAGAAACCAACTCAGCCACTTTAGGTCCAATCTAGCCCTTGAACTAGAGGGATCTCCCTCAAGTGTTATGAGCCTTTAATGTTTCTCATTATCACTGAACAAGGACCTATGAAGCACAATATCTATAACTAGGAGTTTATGGGTGGGTGGTTGCTAATGAGTCACAAATCCCTACTTAACATATAAAACCCTCTCTTTCAGAGGCCTGATCAAAATTCCAACATTCAACATGACAGAATAACATAACTTGAAAGCTGAGGATGGAAGGCAAAAAGAGATGTTAGGCAACATAAAAATTTATACTGAATATCGATAATGCCTAAAAATAACATAAGTGTATAGCGCAATCTCTATAGTGAAACATCAATACATATATGAATACAATAGAAGCAACAATCTATTGATGCAGATAAATTGAATCAAACATGTTGTTTAATCAATTCCCTCAGTAATTAACATAACTTTGTAATGGGATGTGAGGGAGGATGACACTCTATCCAACCTTTCCCAGATTTCTATACAACCTCATATGCATGCAAAAAAATATTTTGTATTCACAATAAATCACTCACACAACAACAAAATTTGTTAGAGACTAAATCTAGAAGCCCTTGATTTAAAACTCTGCAATATCAATATTTTACAAAAATATCAGGGTTTTGGCCCAAAATCCAACCCTTTCTCATTACAAATGAAACAATATATCGAAAAAACCAATCCTGAAATTGTTATTAATCTATAGGAAGCAAATCTTATCAAATAAACTAAAAATAAATATGATCTTCAATTTGTTGCGGGAAATATGAAAATGATAGGAAGTCTTTTGCCTCAAAATCTGGAAATGATCCATTGATTGTTGATATTTTTCCTTTAAATCTAAGGTTGTTCAAGTTACTCGATGAAGATCTGCCAAATTTTCTTCAAACTTGCTCGACTTTGCCACCTATTCTCCAGTTGTTGAAATGTAATTTACAAAGCCTTTACCCTTGATGTATAACTTATTTTGGGAAGACTTAGAAGAAAAGTTACCCTATTCTTGAAATATTTTTTATAAGTTCCTAGGCATAAACTTAAACTTGATTAGGTAGTTGTGTATCTTCAACAAATGTACTCAATTTTACGATTCCACTATACTCTGCCATGCGCATCTCTTCAAATTTGGCACTGCCATCCTTGATTTACACCAACCTTTTTGTGATTTTTAAATCTCATATTCAAGCCACAACAAATGATTAAAACAAGTACGAGCATCGGGTATCCTGTCGTAATTTGAACCATTCTTATAGATGGAAAAATTGAAATTTACAAGCCCCTTAATTGGAGCATGATCACTACATGTTACAAAGAAAAGTAAATTTATTTTTTTCTCCTTATTAGTGAAGGAACAACCTCCCTGAAAAAAGACACAGATGACATGAATATTACTTTTATAACCATCTTCATATACTATATGTTTCTCTGGCACTTCTAATCAAGTAAAGGATTGCTGCAAATTAAATGTTCCAGTTCAATAAGCGGAAATAGTTTCAATACTCAACCTTTGCATGGTTTTTGAAATTCCATTTTGAATGCATCAAATGATGATGATATCAAAGTCTTAAGAAAATACTTAGTATACAAGTTGTTTTACCTAGAGAGAAACTAGTCTTGTTTATTGGAGATCTAGGTCTACTAGACGAAATCATGGCAGATATTTTATTACCCTTCATCACATCTCCATTCTCACACTGTCGATTTCTTGTGGATTTTTAGATGTAAACTGTAAGATTCCTAGGTGAACCTTAGGCTATACAGATGAAAAACAATTTGAAAAATAGAAAAATGAGAAAATGCTCGTGCATTTTCCCTGAAAAGTTCGATGAATAAAATCAAAATTGGACCTGTATCAAGATGCCACATCTCCAACAAAATCTATCTCATCACACTACTCTCTAAATGGTTTTTCAATGCTTGAACCTCTCCCCTTGACATCTCACCAGTCATTTCTTACTATTGCATCTTGCTATGAAAATATAACATCTTTGTTTTCAGCCTTTGTTGAGATTTCAATTTTATCAAGCCCAAGACAATTAGAATAGTAAAATGATTGTGACTTAGGCTCTAGGTAGCCTATTGATGCATTTGAAGTGGTTCTTGTGGTACCAAGTTGAATCATCTTTTTCCAAATTTCTACTTGTATCAAAACAACAAAAATTTCTTTCGTGTCAATTACAATTGATCAAATATATAATTCCCAATTGCCACCAAATAATTTTGGAAGTGGTCAATTTGGATTATATCATTCACCACATGTGCTCCTATCCCAAAAATTTATGGATCCCCATAGAAATTACAACACATTCAATTTCACCCTGTTCTCAATAGAGCTAGAATAAACCCCTTTGTCGAGTCCCTTTGTTATTGTCAGAGACTCACAAATGAGGGCAGCTTGATCAATTTTTGAAGTGTTTACTCCAATAATATGAGGATGTATAGGCACAAAATATTCAATTGTGATGCTAATTATATCACCATTGCATCTCCTTCACTCTATTGTCTGTCTCCGAGGAAATTTCCATTTGAAGCCAATTGATCCATCACTGTTGTGGCAACATTTCCAACATTGTTTTCTTTTATCTCTACCCTTGTCACCCATTTCTACAGTCAGGTTCACTCTTCGCCCCATCAATGCATCGTATAGATCTATTGGCTAATATATCCCAATCATCTAAAATAAGATGAGGGGATGTGAACTCATGTCATAATGCACTCGACGGGGTATCCAACTTAGACTTCAATGAACCCCAATCTTTTTTTTGGATACCTAGATTGTTGAGAATCATCAACTCATTTTCCATCTTCAGATCCACAGGAATGTGATTCACCACCAGGATAAAATCACACATAATGAGATTCACCATTACCAAAACAATTCTATAAGACATGGAGAATTGGTTGTCGTAAGAAATTGACAAATGTGCAACATGTTATAATGCAATGGCTACTTAGAAAATTTGTTGCCTCCTTTAACCTTGTGTTGTCACTAAAAGAAGAAGTGGATTTTTTGTGTGTAGGGGGGGGATGGGAGGGGTGGGGTGAGGGGGGGGGGGGGGGGGGTTCCTATGGTAAGAAATTTTGATGCAGGAGGGTGCACAATTTATCAGCATGCGACACATCAACAAAGACAGTTTTAGGAAACAAGGAATTGTGAACCCCACTCCTCTGTTAAATATCGAATGGGTAGGGGGTCGCGCAATTTGATCTTTGCCATCAATTTATGAACACTCATATTGGTCATTAAAATTCCTTGTACTTTACCCCTTAGATGAATGAAAACTGACAATTATTTGTGTTCTCCACCTTTTTATTTCATTTTTGTGTTGAGGGGTTTATCCCATATGCAAGAGGATAAAGGGACATGTTGGTGTTTATAGACACCAAAGGCTTCACATATATATCGACACGTAGTGAAAATACTAAGCCCCTTTCTTGGCTTGGCACGTTGTGTGTCGAGCTCATCCTTGGTATATTTTGAAGGTTGGTTGATATTGGTAACTGCTTGGCTTGTGAGTTGGCTTGGAGATTGGGATTTGATAGCATGCATATGCGACATGATTTGGACTTGAAGATTGGGGATATGTCCAATATTTTTTAATAAAAAGAACATTAGAACATTAACCCTACATATGAATCTGAGACCACACATAGCCCTGCAAAGACCAAAATGTAAACCTAAGAATTCAAATTTTGACCAAATTAGTCAAGAATTTGCATATGCCCGAGAGTCTAGCCAGGAAACAAACTAGCAAGTTTCGAAAATTTTTGTAGCATTTCCTTTGACAAGAAAATGTTACAACACATACACATCTCCCCTATATCGAAAATTGATTACATATAACATCTAACGTCTACACATCTCCCCTGTATTGGGTTGTAGAGAGCATCTCAACGCAATAAGAAATTACAAAATAAAAAAGTTAGATAATTACTTAGCATTTTCACATTAATTGTAATTGAAATGGGTCAATGACATTTATATTCTTTCTATAATAAATGTTTTGAGTTGAAAAACTATTTTTAATTTTGTACATTTATTACTTCAGTTGTTAAGTATATTTATTTTGGAATAGGGTTTTTAGAATTTTAATTTTATTTTTAATAATTAGTAAATGTTGCATAAATTTTTTGTCTCTACCACTCAAATATTGTATATACAATTATTATCTCTAAATTAATTCAAAATTATTTGATGGATTGGCATAATTTGAGTTTGAGTTATAATGGCACTGAGAAGCGCTCTCTAGTCTAATATGGTAGATATGTTGTAATGTAATTTCTTGTTAAACATTTTCTCTCAGTCAACTTACATAAAAAATAATAATAATAACTAAATTAAAAAATAATAATTAAATAAATAAATAAAATTACATAGAAATATAAATAAATTACAAACTACATTTTTTTTTACAAGAATGAGAATGAGTAGATTTTGTAAAATTTGTGTCAGGACACAACAATTACTTCGAAAGTGGGGTACATGATTGTTCTTGAGATTTGATCCTCCTAAGAGGAGTTTATTTCTATCACCAAAATCTTAGCTACAAGAGTTATTAGGACTATGTGAGGGAAAGAGAAGAGTTTACAAAATTGGCCAAGAAAGAAAACACATTTATAATGAAAATACATCGGAAAAATGAGTGGGATTCCTCATTTAGAGGCCTATTGAGGTATGGTATATTTTTTCCTACATGCCTACTAGAGGTATTTCATTCTAAAATGTGGTTTTTCCTATTAGAGAGTTGAGCTTGCAGGGTCTCGATCTACTGACGAAGGGCATCCACTTCATCATCCCAACGTGCCAAATTTCTTTTAATATCCTAGATTTCCTCCATAAGATTGATGATTGTTCGCATTTGTTCTCATAGCTTCAATTTAGTATCCATGATATCCAATTGTGTTGCAGTCCAACAAGAAATTGCAGCACACACACTAGTGTGGGACAAATAGGTCCTAGTGATACATTAGAGTGATGGCCAAATTAATTAATTAATTTGGTTCAGTGTCTAATTTAATTTTCCCTTAATTAAATTGGACAATAAAATGTAATTTTATATCATGATCACTTGTAATAGTTAACCGAGTGTGATAAACTCAGTTAGCTCATGTATTTTGAGTTGAGGGTGGTTGGTGAGGCATGCAGAGTAGTTCTATTAGTTATGGAATTCAAATTGCAATTGGTGCAATAGTTTAATGCAAGTGTAATCAGTTAAATGAGTTAGAATCAGTTGAACTAGTTGTAACTGTTTGTTGCACTAGTGAGAGATCAAGTGAATTAAATATTATTTAATTCACAATCAGTGATCTTCCATGCAGCTGGTGATTTACTATTAATATTTGCATGAATGTCAGTTCCAGTGGAGACCCAGTTGAGACAAAGGTTAAAGGGAGGTTAACTATCAGTTGTGTGATTAGTAGGGTGGCTAGTTTGTTTGGTTCTCAGATCGATCTGAAGGTGATACATTGTGATAACCAAAGTTGCATTAAACTCTCTGTTAATCTAGTGTTTCATGATAGGTCCAAGCACATAAACATCTGGTACCACCATCTCAGATATTGTGTTCAGAGGTCCATAATGTTACTTCATTACATTCCCATGGAAGATCAGGATGCAAATATTCTGATGAAGGCGCTCACCAGGAGAAAATTCGAATACCATAGAGGCAGGATCGGGGTGGCAGATAATCCCTTTCTTGTTGAGAGGGAGTGTTGAAGTCCAAAAATAAATTGCATCACACACACTAGTGTGGGACCAATAGGTCTTAGGGATACATTAGTGTGATGGCCAAATTAATTAATTAATTTGGTGCAGTGTCTAATTGAATTTTCCCTTAATTAAATTGGACAATAAAATGTAATCTTATCTCATGATCACTTGTGATAGTTAACTGATTGTGATAAACTCATTTAGCTCATGTATTTTGAGTTGAGGGTGGTTGTTGAGGCATGCAGAGTAATTCTATTAGTTATGGAGTTCGAATTGCAGTTGGTGCATTAGTTTAATGCATGTGTAATCAGTTAACTTAGTTAAGTGAGTTAGATTCAGTTGAACTAGTTGTAACTGTTTGTTGCACTAGTGAGAGATTAAGTAAATTAAATATTATATAATTCAGAATCAGTGATCTTCCATGCAACTGATGATTTACTATTAATATTTGCATGCATGTCAGTTCCAATCGAGACCCAGTTGAGACAAAGGTTAAAGGGAGGTTAACTATCAGTTATGTGATTATTAGGTTGCCTGCATGCAACCAGACATCCATTGGAGTGCTCATGATCCTTGCACGGTTTAGGAAGGGAAAAATTCCTAAAGAATAGGGATTGCATTCATCAGGAATTACGCAATCAAGGCAAGCTATTTAGAGGCTAAGAATTGGCTAAGTGTTGGCCAGTTTTGTCTAAGACAATGTGAGACAATTGTGAGAGTGCAGGAGACTCTTGTGAGAATATTGCATTGTAATTGTTTCATGATTCCATGGTTAATATACGATATAAAATAGAGGGTTTTTGAGCAGCAATCTTTCTCCAGGAAATTATCTGTGTTGTGGTTTGATTTGATTCTTTCTTTGCTTCATGTGATTGGCGATTGTGTTTAATTTCCGCAATTGATTTGTAGAAGGATTCAGTATCTAGATTTAGTACACATCGGATTGAATCCATTGATATACATATGTTTGTATAATTTATACATGGTATCAGAGCACAAGAAATCAATATAATGGAGAAGAAGTCAAGTTTGTGACTTAATAGAATTCGAATTTTCAGAAGACATTCTTGGTGCAACAGGCGATTCAGGATCGAAATGGATTTCAATGGCTTGAAATTGGAGCATGCAATCGAGGGAAAATCTGACTGTATTTCTTGGAAAGACGAGATGGAGGCAGTACTAGAGGACAATGGGTTGAAAGAATTCATTGACAATGATGTTCCCAAACCCACTGTAGAAGATGTTGCAAATCTTGATGCTTCGCAAAAGAAGGTTGCAAAAGCGAGGAGGATCTTATTGGAGGGAGTACGATACCACATTGTCTCAAGTCTCCATGGAAAAGCGACACCATATGCAATGTGGAAATCTTTGATAGATCTATTTCAGAGCAGCAGTGATCATAGAAAATTGGCACTGAAGGATAAACTCATAAAATCAAAATGGAGAAAGGCAACACCATGCCGAAATATTTAACAAAGTTTGTCCAATGTCGGGATGATTTTGGGAGCATAGGTATTACTATCGCTAATGATAACTTGGTGAGCCTAGCTCTTCTAGGAGTTCCCAAGAGTTGTCATAGTTATCAGGACTCTGTCAAAGGAAGGGAAAAGATGCCAGATTGGGAATGACTTTGGTCATATTTGGTGCAAGAAGAATTTAGGTGGAATACCAGGGATGGTTCTTCATCTAAGAATGATGATGAATAAGATTTTTCTTTGGCTACCAAGGGGAAGAAGGGGAAAGGAAAGAAATTTCATTCCAAATCTGAGTCCAGTAAAGATGGCAAGAAGTGCGACATGTCCATACTGAAGTGTTTTCACTGTCACGAGCATGGACATTATGCCACTAATTGTCCACAAAAGAAGAAGAACAAAAAGGCTTCACGATCTGCAGATAATGAGGCTTTGGCCTCGTAATTTGAGCTTGAATTCTCGCTCATTGCATTCATGGTGTCAAGTGCAATGGGATCGGTGTGGTACTTGGATAGTGGTGCATCCTTTCACATGACATGAGACAAAGAAATTTTCAGTAGCTTGGAGGAGAAGGACCTCCAAATGCATATATAAATGGGTGATGATGGGTGGTATAGTGCTATCGGGATTGGTACAGTTACCTTTCAGAGACAGTCAGCTAAACCCTTTCAATTAAAAGATGTAATTCATGTACGAGGCTTGAAGAAAAATTTGGTCTCAGTCGCAATGTTGGAGGATAGAGGCTATGATGTTGTTTTCAGTGAGGGGAAATATTGACACAAAACAACAGGACAAGCCAAGAATATTGGGATTCAAGTTAATAATATCTATAAACTTGATGTAGATTGTTGCGCAGCATTGATGGGTAAGGCAGACAAAGTGGTGAGCTGGGATGAGGGTAAGTTATGGCACAGGAGATTGGGCCATCTTCACCACGGAGCCTTAAAGTCATGCAAAATATTTCTATGGGTTTTCCCAAGGGTACTCTTACACAGTCAGACACATGCAAGGGATGTACTATGGGGAAGTATGCAAAGGCCACTTTTCACGAGAAGGAGAACCGAGCCTCAAAGATCCTTGAGAGAGTTCACTCAGACATGTTTGGACCATTCTCTACTGCTTCGACAACAAAGCATAAGTACTCTGTGATATTTTTTGATGACTTTTCTAGAAATTTTTGGATCTACTTCATGCAAAATAAATATCAGACATTCTCAAAATTTCTTGAGTTCAAAGCACTGGTGGAGAAAGACGCAGGAAAGCATGTGAAGGCTCTTAGGAGCGACATTGGTGGTGAGTACATCTCTAATGAGTTCAAGAACTTCTGCAACAAAGAAGGAATTCAGAGAGAGTTGATTTTGCCTCATAACCCACAGCAAAATGGGGTCACAGAAAGAATGAATAGAACAATTGTAGGTACTGCACGAGTGATGTCGCATGATCAGGGCCTACCGTTACATTTGTAGGCGGGCATGCCACACAGCGGTATTTGTGAAAAATTGTTGTCCTCATTGGATACTTGGCATGAGTACACTAGAAGAGGATTTTACTGGTAAGAAACCTGATGTTTCACATTTTAAGATTTTTGGCTCATATGTTTGTGTGCATGTGACCAAAGACGCTAGGAAGAAGCTTGAGCCAATAGCTTAGATTGGGATATTTTTGGGGTACACTGAAACTCCCCACAACTATTGGGTGTATTTTCCAAACATAAGAATGACTATTATGCGACAGGATATAAAAATTGATGAGGAAAAAGCCATGTGATTGTCCCTTGAGAGGGAGTTAGATTTTCATGCAGAAAATGAACTCTTGGTTCCAAAGAATGAAGCTCAATATGTGGAGCAGCCACATGCGGAGGATCATGGAGTGGCAGAAAACACTCATGCAGATCCATCCACCAAAAATGGTAGAAGGCGCACCACGGAAGCTGATAGATTGAGACTTGGTGCAGCAGTGAATGTAGGAGCCCCTACTTCACTACGCAGACAGAGACAGTCTCCAGACAAGTTTACTGGATACATGGCTCTTATGAGCAAGTGTATTGTGAAAAAACCATCTTCCTTTCAGGAAGCAGTGCAACAACCAATTTGGGTTAATGCTATGGTAGAGGAGTTTGATTCCATCGTCAAGAACAAGGCATGGGAGATTGTCCCAAGACCAGTCAGAAAATTAGTGGTTGGATCTAGATGGATCTATAAGGTGAAGCAAGCTGCTGATGGGAGTGTGGAGAATTTCAAGGAAAAATTTGTGGCCCAGGGATTCTCATAATTTGAGGGGATCGACTATGAAGAGACTTTCACACCAGTCACGAGGTTCTCTTCCATTAGATCTATCCTTGCACTCTCAACACAGATGGGGTGGCGCATTCATTAGATGGATGGAAAAACTGTGTTTCTCAATGGATTCATTGAGGAAGAAGTGTACATAGAGCAGCTAGAAGGTTTCTAGATCTTTGACAGTGAGTCCCATGTGTGTCGACTCTTGAGAGAACTCTATGGGCTGAAGCAAGCACCTTGTGCTTGGTAGACTCAGATTGACAGCTAATTCACCAAGTTGGGCTTCACCAAAAGTAAAGCGGATGCAAACCTGTACCAGATTGTGGTTGATGGTAGGCTCTTGATTATTGTACTTTATGTTAATGATCTAATTTTGACAGGTGATGAGCAGCTGATAAATTCATGCAAGGAGGATCTTGCAAGGGAGTTTGAAATGAAGGACATGGGACTCCTTCACTATTTCCTTGGTTTGGAAATATGGCAGTGGGATGGTGAAATTTTTTTTTCTCAAGGAAAGTATGCCAAAGAGATACTGGGTAAGTTTCACATGGAGATCTGTAAACCCATGCACACTCCTCTTCCAAGAAATTAGAGGAAAAATGATGCTACTTCAGGAGAAGTAGTGGATGCTACTATCTACATGCAGTTAGAGGGTTCATTGATATACTTGGTGAACACTAGACCAGACATTTTCTATGTAGTTAACCAGCTGAGTCAAGCTATGGTTAAGCTCACCAAGCTATTTTGGAAGGCGGGGAAGCATGTCTTGAGATATCTCAAGGGCACTATAGAGTACGGATTATGGTACAGACAAACAGAGGGAGTGAAGTTTCAAGGCTTCACGGATGCAGATTGGGCAGGCAGTCCATCAGATAGAAAGAGCACATCCGGAGGGATCTTCAGCATAGGATCGACAACGGTTTCTTGGTACAACAGGAAGCAATGATCTATGGCACTCAGTTCAGCTGAGGCAGAGTACATGGAAGCAAGTCAAGTTGCTGTGAGGCCAACTAGATGAGAAAGATCTTGGTTTGTTTGTTTGGTTCTCAGATGGATCTAACAGTGATACATTGTGATAACCAGAGTTGCATTAAACTCTTCGTTAATCCAGTGTTTCATGATAGGTCCAAGCACATAAACATCTGGTACCACCATCTCAGATATTTTGTTCAGAGGCGCATAATTTTACTTTAGTACATTCCCACGGAAGATCAGGATGCAGATATTCTGACGAAGGCACTCACCAGGAGAAAATTCGAATACCATAGAGGCAGGATCGGGGTGGTAGATAATCCCTTTCTTGTTGAGAGGGAGTGTTGAAGTCCAAAATTAAATTTCATCACACACACTAGTGTGGGATCAGTAGGTCCTAGGGATACATTAGTGTGATGGCCAAATTAATTAATTAATTTGGTGCAGTGTCTAATTTAATTTTCCCTTAATTAAATTGGACAATAAAATGTAATCTTATCTCATGATCTCTTGTAATAGTAATATGAGTGTGATAAACTCAGTTAACTCATGTATTTCGAGTTGAGGGTGGTTGGTGAGGCATGCAGAGTAATTCTATTAGTTATGGAGTTCGAATTGTAGTTGGTGCATTAGTTTAATGCATGTGTAATTAGTTAACTCAGTTAAGTGAGTTAGATTCAGTTGAACTAGTTGTAACTGTTTGTTGCACTAGTGAGAGATCAAGTGAATTAAATTTTATTTAATTCACAATTAGTGATTTTCCATGCAACTGATGTTTTACTATCAATATTTGCATGTATGGCAGTTCCACTGAAGACCCGGTTGAGACAAAGGTTAAAGGGAGGTTAAATATCAGTTGTGTGATTAGTAGGTTGCTTGCATGCAACCAGACATCCATTGGAGTGCCCATGATCCTTGCGCAGTTTAGGAAGACCAAAATTCCTAAAGAATATGGATTGCATTAATCAGGAATTGCGCAAGCAAGGTAGGCTATTTAGAGGTTGATAATTGGCTAAGTTTTGGCCAGTTTTGTCCAGGACAATGTGAGACAATTGTGAGAGTGCAGGATATTCTTGTGAGAAGAGTGCATTGTAATTGTTTCATGATTCCATGGTTAATATACAATATAAGATAGAGGGGTTTTGAGCAGCAAGCTTTCCCCAAGAAATTATGTGTGTTGTGGTTTGATTTGATTCTTTCTTTACTTCATGTGATTGGCGATTGTGTTTAATTTCCGCAATTGATTTGTAGAAGGATTCAGTATCTAGCTTTAGTACATTGTTAGATCGGATTGAATCCATTAATATACATATGTTTGTATAATTTCTACAAATTGTAAAGACTCAGTCTCTTGAGTGTAGTTCAAACACCTACATTTTCCCCTTGCTCCAGGTTTTGTCTAATTGTGAGCCTTCATTGCAACAAAAGGAGAAAAGGAGCTCTGAATTCCAACTAAAAAAACTACTTTAGAACAAGAGGAGGGAAAAATGGGAGTGACTTTGGGGTGAAAGTGGCACAAAATAGGGACGAAGCACTCAAAATTTGAGTAACATAGATGAAATAAAAGAACACTCTAAAATTTCCAAGGGACTGAACACCAACTAAGGCATGCAAGGCATCAAGGATATTCAATGTCGAATGCCAAGGTGGCTCATATGACTCCAAACAGTAGGAAAGAATCCAAAAAAATGATTAGATCAAATGTCAAAACCTAGAGAGAAAATGTGAATCGCAGGATACAAGGATGCTCAGAGAAGGAATTAACTGGAAATTATAAATATAAACCAAGATTGATGGACACAAGAGAAGAGGCTACTTGTGTAGAATGAAACTCAATAGAGGATTTTGAGTCGTGATATGCTACATCCGACAAAATAATTTTGAATTTCCTAAGGTCAAACGATCTGTCTAAATTGCCCCTTGTGACTATAAATGTCGCTCCAAGTCCAATACAACGAGCTTCTTGAAGGATATGAGGTGACCAATGCAAATATTTTATGGAGAAACACATAATTCATACCCCACCAATGGAAGTGGGACTGGATATGGCCTGAAGGAGGAAATCCATGAATGTTGGGATGGTTGAGAGTCATAAATTTAAGCTGCAGAGGAGGCCACTCCTATGCCTCTCCATTAATTATACCATTACTCTTCATAATTTCGTCAGTCATTGAAACCATTACCAAATGTTATGGGAGGTCGTTACTGAGTGATGGTTATTTTTTATTATTTATACTCTCTACATGTGGGAGGATTGACATTACTTCTACTGCATGTGGCCCTTCTACAGGAATTCCCACGACGTCCAATTGGATGTTGTTGGACATTGGGTTCAACGCTCCCCGTGTGTTTCGCGACATGGACTAACCGCCTCTCATGGATCCTAACTCTGACAATTGTAACGGAGACTAATGCCTGTGGGTTTTGGTCTAATGGAAATCATGATTCCAACAATTGGTGTCAGAGCGACAGGTCTCGAGTTCGAAACTCACCTGGCTCGCATTGGGGAAAAGATTGTTGGACATTGGGTTCAACGCTCCCCGTGTGTTTCACGACATGGACTAACCACCTCTTGTGGATCCTAACTCTGATGATTGTAACAGAGACTCAGGCCTACGGGTTTTGGTCTAACGGAAATCATGATTCCAACATATGTGCTCACCCTTTCTAATCAAAATTCCAAAAAGTGTTACAGACTTTAAGTATAAGTGGTGGATCATGAAATTGTGCTAAGGAAAAGTGGGGAGGGGTGTCAGGGGATGCCTCTCCACCCTGAAATTCCATTAATATCAATTTTTCTAGTTTTGAGTAGAAAAGATAGATTGGCTTGGCTATCCACCTTTGTGTTTTGAGGCCGTAACATATGGTAGAAGGATTTTTTCTAGAAGTCATCCAAGGTTCTTGGAACTCTTTGAAGCAAAATATTGAGATGTTTTTTCTTTTGGCTAGGAAATTTTTGAAGATGTTGGATCCTAATGGGACAGTCCCCTAGGATCATGATATTTGGAATATTCATATCTGTAGCTAATATAACTCCTAGTAATGACCACACAACTTCGCATGATTGTTAGTCATTATACCCAATCACCACGGATATTGAGTTATCAATGTTCCATTGTGATAAATAAAACCCTCCCCCTCCTGCCACCCCAAATAAAAATATAAAAGTAATAATTATAATTATAATTAATAATTAAACCCACGTAGATCCATCTTAACTCTAGATTGCGCCGAGAGGGATTAAACTTCTTGAGATGCAAACCACTTTTAGATTGAAAATAGATTTGATACCTCTCATTGCTTGTTAGATCCAAGATATTGTAATGTAATGTCCTATTAAATATTTTGACTTAGTCAAATTACATATAAAAATAAATAATAATTAAAAAAAACAAACAAACAAAACAAAACAAAACAAAAAACAAAAAACAAAAAATTGTTGATTTCATTTACAATTATAATTATAGCTAAAAATTAAACCAGCCTAGATCCATTTTAACTTCAAATCTACCAAGTGTCGAGAGGGTTCAAATCTCTTTTCACTCTAAAGGAAGCTTGCATCTCAAGAGATTTGATCCCTCTCAGGACTTGGTAGATCTAGAGTTAAGATGGATCTAGACTAGTTGATAGGAATTTGACAAAATTAGGAAAAATGGATATCACAAAAAGCTTGTAAATTTAAAATGGGCATGTGTTGAGAAATAATTTTTTTAATAATATTGAAAAATATATATTCATTTTTGGAAGTAAAACATTATAACTTGCATTGATCAATGTTAAATTAATATGGTGAATAAATGAATTGATTGTTATATATCGCCTTTATAGGAACTAGTAAATTGATATCTCAAATGATGAAATCAAATGAAGAGACAAAATAAGTGAAAGGGCTTGCATAAATTTATGTTGATAGTAACCACTAGTAACTATGCACATTTAGATTTTTTACTTCTACATATTAAAGTGTAAGGAACTTATGAATAATATCTGGGTAAATTTATTTATTTACAATTTATACCTATCCATTTTATATGCAAAGACTTGTTTAAATTATGGTGGGAAGTAACAAATGGCGAATATATTATTTATCTAAGTATGAGTTATTTTCAAAGATTTCAATTTTGGGTGGTTTTCCTACAAAGGTTAACAATAAAAATTCATTGTACAAATATTTAATAATCGTGTCATGAATATTGCAACTCTATCTAAAAACTAGGGTCAATATAAGAGGTAGTTATCCACATGGAAATATTTTGTGCAAAGATTACAATAAGACCTTCAAGTTATGGTCCAATTAAATGTATGAAAATTATTTTTTATAATAATATTAAAAAATAAATTTTTATTTTTCAAAGTTAAACATTGTACCCCTGATTGGGCTGAGAGGACATAGCCTAAGGATCATGGAAATGATCATTAGCATGGAGGATAGAGAAAGTGGGATGGCTTCCCGGTGCCACCACATGCTCTAAGTTAAGCAGGAGAGGAGAAGGGGACGGTGGATGTCAGAGGTAAGGCAGTGCATGGTTAACTGCGCTCTCTAGGTGGTGTATGCTCCATTTTGCATGCAGGCTCCAGTTGAGTGGTTTTCAATTCATTACACCCTGTGGGAGATTGCTGGTACCTCGCACTGGTTTGGAAATCCGAATATCAGGAGGATCCAAGCGGGAGAGGACATCGCATTCTGATATGTATCCTTGGCTTACTCGGAAAATGGAATGGAGGATTCACATGTTTTCATGAGGAAAGTTACGAAGGGCGTGAGGATAATTATGCTCTGGTTGTGTAGAGTGTCAGTGTATTTGTTTTTACCTGTCTTCGCTGCGAAGTTTTCTATTTTATACGACATACTGTTATTAAAAATTGGAATGTACAACTTTCAATGGTTCGTGTTTGAAGTTGGTATGTTTTGTGCCTTGCTCCATCTCAGGGTGCCACCATGGAAAACCAAAGAGAGCACACAAAATTTGAGTCTTCAGAAACAATGGGAATTCGACTACGCTGAGGGTTGGTTGGTTGAGTTCGTCATCAATCCTATGATGCAACTCAAAAATATAGGAAAGAGGGTGTCAATGAAACCCGAAAAAACGAGGTCTGAGTGTCAAGAGGAAGGGAAAACAGTGCCCAAACCCACACTGCATACCATGCGGAAAATCATTACTGATTAGTGTCTTTATTGGCTCAATATAGGTCCGCCTAACCAATATGCACCGACTCCTGCACGGAGGGTTTCTACTCTGGTGTGGGCGTGCTCAGTCTTGAAGGTGAAGCATGATTGGTTAAAAGTAGGTATGGGGAAGGTTTCATGGATTGGTAGAAGGGGGTGAGGGGGTCGAGGAGGCACCTAAGCAAAGGCACATGAGAAAGGGAAAGGGACTTCTACCAACAGACCTGGGAAGATAGGTATAAGGTCTAATGCGGAGAACATGCAGACCATACTACATGCATTCAGTGTCAGAACTCTGACGCAAGTCAAAACTATGATAGCACCGTGGGAAGTGAATTTGAAAATAGAAGAAGCTCAAGATCCATTTGCCGAGGAATAGGAAAATTTTATTACGGACCCAAGGAATACCCGAGGGTGGCTTACCATGTTCAAACAAACAGTACAACTATATTGGATGATGAAATGCAGCATGGCGAAAGCCATCACTGAAATTTAGGTATGAGAAGGGCATCCGCGGGAAGAGGTGAACACCAAGGAAATTCAGAAAGAGCTGCAAGCTATTCAGCTCCAACTGCACCAGCAGTATGTCCAGTTGGGAAGAATTGAGAGACAATTACAAAACATGCACCAATTCAAAATGCCAGGTTTGAGCGCTAAAGCTCTAGCGACAGTAGATTCGTTTGAAGACTAGCTACTGACACAATGTGTTCACCATTCTTTTTTATATGATGTTGTTGACGAATAGCTTTTACTTTAGTAGTTATATGTGTAGTAGTGTAACAAACTTACATACATACTTGGACTCGATGGACATAATCAAACTTTTCATGTTTTGGATGGGCTATAAAGCAATTCAATGGCCAACAGACCTGATTTCCTCCGGGCAGGTTGAGGCCATCGAACAATATATATTTGTAACCAGCTTTTATGATAAATAGAAAAGAAAGGATCTGCCACACTTACAACAACAAAAAAAGTTAAACATTGTAACTTGCATTAGTTAATGTTACACGCAAAAGGTTTTAACCTTTATAAAATATCACCTAATATTTTTAGTAGTAATTATGATAGAGGGATGAAATTTATTTCAAAGTTAGTTATGCCCTTTTACTTTTCAATTTAATTAAAAAATAAAAATAAAAAATAAAAAATAAAAAAATTGCTATGAAATAGTTATGGTTTTTTGGGCTTGTGATATTGATAAACCATGGTATTGTAACAAATAATATTTACAGGTTAAGAATATCCATAATAAAGTGAAGATAAATATTAATTATTAACAATCTCGTTACATGTTTTTTTAAACTTATATATGTTTAACGCATATATTGATTATTTTTATAATTAATAATAATAATAATTTAAAATAAAGTTATTAATAATACTTATTTAATATAAAGTTATAATTTAGTTAATTTTATAAAAAAAAAAATTACTTGACAATGAAAGATCGCATATGAGGTAAGTGTTTTGATGCCATCTACATTTACCAACTATTTAATTTATATGGTTGCACTAGTATATAGAGTGGAGATGGTGTAAAAGTTTCTCAAAATTTTGTTTTTAAAATATATAATGAAATAATGACCTTCTTTCTAATATTGATTTTACATTTTTATTTATTTTTAAATGATCGTTTATGTTATTATTTTAGGGTGGACTCCATTTTTTTTAATTTATCAAAAGAGTAATTTCTTGAATTAATCATCAAAAAATGGATTCAAGAGCTGTATGGCCACTTCATTAGCATTATATTGATACTCACAACCAAGGGGTTCTTTCTACTAGATTTTGTAAAATGGTCGATGTGCATGAAATCGTGCTTCAAGGGCCTCAGACCTATAAAAATACCTTGGTGGTTTTTACCCACTTGAACCATGAACTTTCAAATAAAAAAACTACCTAGCTAGCATGTGCAATTTAGCTAGACTTCCTATGCTACCTAGAGTGGATTCTATTGTTGAGTATGTGCTATATTCATTACACGACTAGCCCCACGTGCAATTTGTATGCATTGCGCGTAGCAAGGGCGTCAGAAAGGGGTGGAGCATGTCCCCTCCCCCCACCCCGAAAAAAGAGAAAAAAAGATAGTAAATTTTTGCATCCATTTTTGGCAATTTTCAACGCATGATTTTCTCTTTTGGTGGTTTGACAACACAAAATTGTTGTGGTCCATGGTAATGTAATTAAGGTTAAGGAAATATGATTGTATTCTAATCTGGGTCAATGGATTGGGGGTTAATAGATGTTGCATGATATACATATTGTATTATAACATTGTAGAGGTAGAATATATGAAAAATCTTTCTGATCTTCCAAGTTTGGGTTTCCGGGGTAAAGTCTTTGTGATAAATGTGTTGTTGTGTGTGTGTGTCATTGCATATTCTACTTTTATTAAGATTTTGTTTTTCAACAATTCACTACACAAGGTTAAAAGTAACATGTATCCTCAAGGGATTTTTTTGTTTGTTTTTTAAGTTGTATGTGATCCTCCAGGATTGACATGTGGCTTGAGAAATCGTGACCCAAGGGCATCTAATCCATCAGAGTCACCTGATGATCGCACCCGGCTTGGGCCACACCAGCCCTAAGCTTACTAGATTTTTAGCATGTCTCCTCCCCCTAGCATGGGTGTAACAACCTCCATGGGGTTTGATCTTGGTTCGCCTTGCTAACAAGGCCCATCCTCAACTAGTTGTGCCAGTGGGACTTGACATATCCTCAAGGGATGTTATCTACAATGACTCTAAGTTGTTTTTTCACCCCTAGGCTAAATGCAAGGTTTGTGTTAAGGTTAATCTATTCAAATACCTCAAGGAACCTATGCTTATTAGGATTGGTATTAGATACACCACCAGTTAGTCTAATATATCAATTTTACTAACAATTGATTTCATTTTCAAAGTGTGAATCGTTATAGATGCAATTATCTAGTTATGACCAAGTGTTGAGCAGGAAAATCCCCTTTGCGGACAAAGGTGATCCCTCTAGCCCTAGGGTGGGTCTAGCAGCAAGGGAACATGCTATAACTTTGGACTCCTAGCTTATAAATGAAAGACAAGTTGGGATAGATAACCTACCTTGGTCTAACGCTCTTGTTGTGGCTTGCAGCAGCGATCCTCCGATATTTGTCTTCACACGTCAGATCCTTCAATGATAATGTCTGTGTACCTGCACAAAGATCAAGTGAACGATGACAGCATACGAAAAAATACTTTCATTTAGATCTATTCAATTGGTCAAGGGGAATCAAACATTGTGCATATGATTAAACACAAAATTGGAACCAAAAAACGAGTCATGTATTAATGATAGAGAAAAGAAGTTTACAACCTTAATGCCTTGACATTGTAGCCTCCTTCGACAGGTTCAGTCGGGCGCGTCTCAAGCATTCATCGGGGATTGGACTTGGTGAGGAAACGGGCCTAAACTCTCTCTCGACAATGGATTCTTCTCTGCCTTCTTCTACACACCAGCTATAGTAATGACTATTTAGCTAGCTGAAACAATGTGAGAAGGAAGTATTTATAGGAGAGGAGGAAGTGGTTTGGGATCCCTCATAAGTTGGAAGAGAGGTCTATCCCTTTGGGGAGTTGCACAATTGTAGGAAACAAGAATCCAAAGGCAGGAATTCGACTTTATTCAGTCGAACAAACCATGATGACTCTGCTCACGAAGTTGTTAGGCATGGAAACTTCGTTTCTATTTTAAAAAACTTTCCAAAAAAAGCTCAACATGGGTGCCCTTCTGAGACAAAGCGCCAATGGGCGCGAGGTCCAGTGTTAATTTCTTCATGGGCGCAAGGTCATAACTACCTACCAGCGCCGACCCAAAATCACATGTTTTTGAGAGTCTGCTTGAGGAATGATCAACAAATAAAATGTTCTTGACATGCCAAGGGATGCAATGACACTTATGGAAATGTATGACAATACACAGAAGTCACTGAGATGGTCCTCCAATGTTCAGGATGGGGATTTCAGGGACGGTGAAAAAATATTGTGTAACATATGCCCCCTAAAGCATGAGGTCCAAGAGAGAGGGAGGGGTGAAATGCTTTATGAGAACATGCCCAAACCAAACGACGCCATCGGAAGACCTGCAAGAACAAGTACAACTGATATCTTTGATACATGAATATGTGGTATGGGCGCAGCCATCCATAATAGAGTACATACAATAATAAGATCTGAGGTATGGACGCAGCCATCTGGTAAGAAGGATCATCAAATAGAATCAGGTATGGTCGCAACCATCCAATCAGGAGAGTCATGCGTATAGTCACGATAAACCAAATCGTCTCGCAGCCTAGATTTCATTAGAAAAAAACCAGGGTCTTGTGCTCCATCTCGACCCGAACAAGTACAAATTCAAGCATGTGAATTAGTGAGATGAAGTTGAACATGCAAGAAAGTCACTTAATAACCAGCCAATGATGAAAGTTGTTAACGGGCGCGAGAGAAACCACCAATAATGGAAATGGCTCTCCAGGTACAACTAGTACAATTTGTGGAATGTGAACAATGAGTTGTAATCGAACATCCGCGAAATCACTCGATCGAAGGCCAATGATGAGGACCTATCATCGAATGTGAAGAACTTTCCATTGAGGCATGCAAACTCCAAGGTACCGGAAGGGAGTCCCTAGATCAGCTTCCTGGATAATGAGTTGAAGTCGATAGGAAATGATTGGTCGAAGGAGGGCCATAATTTTTCCCACATCATCGACTGAGACAGAGGAACAAGATGATAGTGAATTAGGACTAAACGAAGGATCAGGGGTTGAAAACTGCAGAAAGAAACTTCTCTTGAACATATTGGTCACACGACTCTGGAATTTGGCAGTATTTGACATCAAGGGATCTGAGGTCATGATGACGTGGCAAATAACAGATGAGAGGTCAAAACAGATAACCCAAACCCATGGAGGCAGAATGACAAATGGGATGTCCCCACCCCGACACGAATTGCAAACAAGTGTCATGTTCAAGAGCGACATACTACCGACACGACCGAGAACTGGTTCCATTTTCCCCCACCATTTCTTGCTAGTACCCCAATTATTTTTGGAAACAAGCTTGAAGGGGATAACATATGCTTGTTATATAAGTTTTTCCTTCGGACAAATCCATCCTAGTACATTTTACGAGCCCTAGGAAGGAGGAACTCGGTTACGTCATGGTGACGATTTCTGATGTCATTTAGGTTTTAACCATTCTGACAAGGGAAGAACTCGACATATTTTCATGTTTAGAGAGTTTGAAAAGAAGTGGAAAAGAAAACTCCAGCATATCCCTTTTCGTAGGTAGTCTCACAGATCTGAAAAGGAAGAAAACAATATCTGGGAGGACCTCTTAGTCGTGATTGGCTAAGGTATTCCTTTTTCGTATATATTCTGTCCCAACCTAAAAAAATGGTAAACTTATACTGGGAAGATGATGTTTCGCAGCCTTTAACGAGTTCAAAATGACGAGAGTCTCGGCAATATTTTCAATTTTCGAGAGTCAGAAAAGAGTTGAAAGATGACTCTAGGGGGTGAATTTTTTCGTGTTTTAACCAAGTCCGAAAAAGTAATAAAATACAACTCATCACGTCATCATCATCATGTTTAGGACCTGTTTTTGCACAAGAAACGCACTTAAAACCCATTTTTCGAGATAAAATATTAAAATAATCGAAAAATAAGT
This sequence comes from Pinus albicaulis, assembly GCA_034641835.2. NCBI lineage: Eukaryota > Viridiplantae > Streptophyta > Pinopsida > Pinales > Pinaceae > Pinus > Pinus albicaulis. Next base: position 336,314,030 of record CM076574.1, on the reverse strand, counting down.
GCAAAAACCTAATTAGGGTTTCGAAAAGGTTATAAAATGACATAAATAGTAAAAATAAATTACTTTTCACCTTTTCAGTTCTTTTCAGCATTTTATCATTTTTAACTGTGACATTGTGGAGCTGGCAGCGGACAATCCAGGAGACCAATTGCAAATCCATTTTCTTTAGGTAAGAGCTCTTATCCTTGTGTGCATTTTAAGCTAGATTTTATTGTCTGCATTCTTAATTTTTTATGCTATTGGGGGAATTTTGTTCAAGGTTGGGCACAGTGGTCGGCACGGGTTCTGGGCATGGAGTCACGCCAACCTGCTTTAAATTCTAATAGGGAGGCGCCAATCAGCGCTACTATTTCTAAAAAAGACGCGCCAATCGCCGCAACCAATTTTTCTTGAAAAATCGCTTAAATATTCTCATTTAAATAGTTCAAAAGTGAAATATTCGACTAATGAAAGTCCCAATGATGATTTTTCAAGTGGTTGAAAGCAAAAATGGTCATTGAATGGAAGGAAAGAGAGAAAGGGGAGGAAGATGAGCTAGCCATGAGAAATGTGAGATGCATGGATGCCCTAAGAGACTTTGGGCTCTTAAAAAAAATCATGGCACCATGTCTTCGAGCTCAGTTGGAGTTACTACAGTATCTGGTCAGTGTGTGGGACACTGATTGCGAAATATTTATGATTCACGATCAAGAGTTGGGGATAGAAGTCTCTGACATATATTTCATCACTAGATTATCATGGAGGGGAGTAGCACCAATCCTGACAGGTACCCATCCTACGACGGAGAGCATGGGTATGCTCATAGATAGATTTTTCCCAGGAGCAAAGAAAGGATCGAAGAGCAGAAAAATAGATATCCAGTCAATACCTGATTTGGCACTAAAAGTAGTGTTGCACACTATAACAAGAGTTGCTGGATGTCAAGCCCCTCACGAAGCTACAAAAACACAGCTTCAACTTGTTGTGGATTGTATGACTCCAACCATTTTCAATTGGGCAGAAGTCATAACAATCAACCTGAAGCGCCAGTTAACAAAGTGTAAGAATGACAAGCTAAAACAATTCGGTTACAGGTCCATCTTGGTATCATTCATCCTAGAACGATTTCCAATATTTCAACACCAGGAGGTAATAGTACCTGCACCACGAGCACGAGAGCTACAGATGGTCCGTTGGGCAGAGTTAAAGCCTCGAAGAGGAGGCGGTAAACATATGTCATGGAGGTCATAATTCTTCGACTGGCTCCACCATCAACTCATCGTCATGGAGGACTGGCCCTATACTGGCACCGACTTCATGGGTGATCCAGACCCCTTCCACTCCTGGAAGGAGAGGATTGGGATGAAGCATTGGGTAAAAACTCATTTTTTTATTTTGATGAGTATTATGATTTTTTTATTATTATATGTGTTCTGATATTTATCCATGTATTCCAGATGTTGGCCCAGAGAGACCTGCAGGGATGTCTCCAATAGCACAGAGGGTCCCACGTGATTTCGAGGCAACCCCTCATGGTGAGGGAAGCGAGGAAGAGGAGATCTCCCACAATCTGGAGGGACTCACTAGCGAAATCCCAGATTACGTGAGATTCGAGGATGTTCCTCGTGCATACCATAGGCACATTGTGGGGGTGTCTAACCGCATCCACCGTTTACTAAGGCAGCTTGTGCATGCAATGACATGCTATCATGAGCATCATGTTGATTACACGCCTAGGCTTTATTTCTGCATATTTTTTGAGAGACATGATGTCTCAGGATGTAACCAAAACACACATATTTTTTGAACTTATGATGCACGTGGAAAATAAACATATATATATGTGTGTGTGTGTGTGTGTGTGTGTGTGTGTGTGTCTATATATATATGTGTGTGTGTGTGTGTGTGTGCAATGTGTTAAGTCCCTATATTAATAGTGTAGCCCCTTATTATGTTAGTGTAGCCCCCATTATTGTTATTATTGTACCCTTGTAACCCCCATTTTATTATTATTGTGCCCTTAAATTATTATTGTTAGGTCGGCTAGGATTACATTATGGCCCCATGGACTCCTATATATAGAAAGGAGGTTTTGTAAAATTGGATCATCCAAGAATTGTTCATTTATGTAATGTATTGGAGGTTGCCTTCTAAGTGGCTTATTTCTACAAGTGTTCATATCTCTTTATTCTCTTTTTGGAGCCGGTTACACAACATCTGCACGTATGTTGGGATTCTAGGTTTCGCCGCTCCAAACAATGTGTCATCGTGGCATTTTCGCTATAAATTTTTTTCTTCAAAGTTTGAAGCTGAATGTTTATGGAAAGGGTTTAAAACTCGAGGAAGATTTTCTAAAAGCACAGAAAGCTTGGTTCGCAATATTTTCGGAGATATCATCTGTGGAAGTTAGGTCTTTTTTCAAGCTCCTAAACAGGTCATCGTGGCATTTTCGCTATAAATTTTTTTCTACGAAGGTTCAGAATCTGAAATTTGTATGGTGCGAAGCTGAAATCCTGAGGAAATTGTTCAAAAAAATTCAGAGCTTGGTTCGCAATATTTTTGTAGATATGATCTGTGGAAGGTAGTGCTTTTTCAGGCTCCTGTATTGCATCTCAAAGAGGTGATCGTGGGAAAAGTTCAATAACTCTCTCTCTGGGGATTGGATTGGAGTGCTGTAAAAAGTGGTCACAAGTACACGACCTGTAGTTTCTTGGCTATCAATTTCAGAGACAAAGGACAAAACAGTGACACGTGGCAAGTCGTACAATTTCGCTCTACTGAACCAGTCCAGAATTAGGTCATTGTGGGAGATTGGACACAACTTTGTCTTGGATAATCCAAATCAGGTCAGACCTGTTGCATTTGAAAGAAGCTTCAGAGGGCTACTACAGGGCTGAATTTCAGATATCGAATATTTTCAATTACAGAGATAATCCAATTCCAATATCGAGCTCCTCAAAAGCAAGTAAAAGGTGTGTATTGTTTTTCCCGAATTGCATAAATCTTGTTTGAAAAATCAGTTTGAAGTGATTCCAAGGGGTATTGAGCATATATTTCAGTATTTCATTCTGAAATTACTCCTAAAAAGAATTCAACACCCATTAATCCCTCATAAATCTATACTATGACGCATGAAGAGGAAGAGTTGCAATATGAGATATCAAAATTACGGTACCAAGTGCAACAAGTTTCGATCTTACGAAGAGCAATTGAAGATGAAATAGATGGTTTAAAAGCAGAAATGGAGGCTAGGTTGGATGGTTTGAAGGACCAAATAATAGCAAATATGGATGATAAATTAGTGGAAGATCACATCGAGCATCAACAACAAGCTCTCCAACTCTCAAAGGATAACCCAACTTTGGTGCAGAATCTAATGAAACAACAGGAAGATCAACATGACATCGAAATAAGTTATGAAGCAGTAATAGAAACAAGAACTCAAAAATTACGATCAATTTTAGAGTATCTCAGTAAGTGGAAGAACTTTCCTGTAGAAGATTTCACATGGGAGGATGAGAATTTTATACAGAAGCATCAAGAAATAATCAAGCGTTGAGGACAACACTTGTTTGAAAGAGAGGGGCATGTTAAGTCCATATATTAATAGTGTAGTCCCTTATTATGTTAGTGTAGCCCCCATTATTGTTATTATTGTACCCTTGTAACCCCCATTTTATTATTATTGTGCCCTTAAATTATTATTGTTAGGTTGGCTAGGATTACATTATGGCCCCATGGACTCCTATATATAGAAAGGAGGTTTTGTAAATTGGATCATCCAAGAATTGTTCATTCATGTAATGTATTGGAGGTTTGCCCCTCGAAGTGGCTCATTTCTAAGGCGTGAATATCTCTTTTTCTTTCTCTCTTTTGAGTCAAGTTACACAACACAATGATAAAGAGCAGCATAATGATTATATTCTCTAGGCTTTATTTCTGCATATTTTTTGAACTTATGATGCACGTGGAAAAAAAAAAAAAATATATATATATATATATATATATATATATATATATATATTTTTCCACGTGCATCATAAGTTCAAAAAATATGCAGAAATAAAGCCTAGGCGTGTAATCAACATGATGCTCATGATAGCATGTCATTGCATATATATATATATATATATATATATATATATATATATATATATATATATATAGATATATATATATATATATATATATATATCTATATATATATATATATATATAATGATGATGCTTTTACAAATTACGCAAATGTCTATCTAATACAATATTGGCTATTGCATCAGGTAACGCATTCATTCGTCTAGGAATATGTTGATGTGTGATATAATAAAAATTCCTTTCTAATAAATGAACACGCAAATACAACCTTAAAATCTGAGGATTTCTAACAGAGTAATGCCCACTAAGCTGAAGAACAACAAGCTGAGAGTCTAGGTTCACAATTAATGCACGAATGTTGAGAGCAATGACTTCTATTAAGAGTTCAATGACGGCACTGTATTCAGCGACATTGTTTGTTGTTCGTCCTAGGCAAATACCTTGAAGGTCTATCAACTCACCATTAGGATTATAAATCACCCAGGCTGCGGAAGACAGATTTCGGGTACTGCAGGAGGCACCATCTGCGAAACCAACATAAGGAGTGACAAACATCTGCACAGTAAGCAATGACATAATAAACAGGAAAACTGCTCGTAAAGCACACCAAGCCAAAAAATGTACAAAAATGAAAAACACACTTATGTACAAAAGAACATGCACGAGAAACACATGCATAGTATTTTTTGAGGTACAACCCATTTCTGGGTTGATTTAAAGGATAGCCTTCAAATTCAATTAGCTCATAAGCCCTGTTCTGCAAAACACGCTTAACGATATAGGGCCCATGCCACATGGGTTCAAATTTTCCTGCCCCCAACTTATCATAAGCTTGGTCATACAAGAGGACTAGGTCTCCTTCTACAAAGGTGCAAGGTGAAAATGTCTGATCAAAATTAGCTTTGACCCGATTTTTCTGTGCTTCTATAACTAGGGCAGTAAAGCAGCGAGTTTCATCAAGTCTCTCCAAATATAGAAGACACTCTTCCTTTGGTGAGGTATTAGGTAGTAATTCAACAACTATCTTGAGAGAAGGGATTTCGCATTTAATCGGAAGGGTAGCTTCCAGACCGTAAACAAGATGGAATGGAGTGAAACCGGTTGCATCCTTCACCGAGGTTTGGTAATCCCAGAGAGCTGAAAACAATATGAGATGCCAGTTGGACTCGTGCATCCCAATCATACGCTGAAGCATAGTGACTAGAACCTTGTTCACGGCTTCAACCTGGCCATTGGCCTGAGGGTAGTACGACATTGAGTTCTCGTGACGCAAACCCAACTTAGAAGTCAACTCAGCCATCATGTAATGGTGAAAATGAGAACCATGATCGGTGACAATGGCTTGAGGGACACCAAACCTAGTAATGACATGATTGAACAGAAATTTTGCAGTCGTCTTACCGTTAGCTATGACTGTAGGCATTGCTTCGGCCCATTTAGTGAAGTAGTCCACGACTACGATAATATAATCGTGCCCCCCTCCCCTGTCTGAGTGAGGGTTACACGTCATAAAATCGATGCCCACCTTGCAAAGGGACCATCGATAATGACGGGATGGACGTGTGCAAGTGGCACATGCATCTTGTGCTAGTAAATATGGAAATCGTGACACTTACGGACAACAACAATACAATCTTTAAAAATGGTAGGCCATAAATATCCAGCACGAAGAATTATTTGTGCAATAGCATATCCATACATGTGATTGCCACAGGTGCCAGAATGGCATTCATTGAGGAATTTTTCAGCCTCCTTGAGGGTTAAACATAGGCGGAGAATAGAATCAATTCTGATGCGATATAGAGTATCTCTGACTATGCAATAAGGTTGCGAATGATGACGGATGCGACGACGAGCATCCTTTGTCAACTCGTATTGGAAGGTGGAAGTCTGAAGATAGACGATGATATCACCGTACCATGGATTGAGGGTGCTAATGAGAAAAAGGGTGTCATCTGGAATGCGTTCCTCAGAACCATAGGGAGCAGAGGTAGATGGTAAAGAGAAAATCAAATCAGTAAAAACCAATGACTTCTTAGATTTGGCGGTAGTTAATTCCAAATCGAACTCTTGGAGGATAACGATCCACTTTGAGTATTTTCCCCCTAGCAATTGTCGAGTCGATATATAGGTCATGGGGTTACAATTAGAAATCATGGTTATTGTGCGAAGTAGAATATAATGGCGAAAATGTTGGACAGCTTGAACAGCAGCCAACGCCAATTTCTCGACATGTGCATAACATGTTTCAATATCAAGAATGTTGCAACTCAAACAATAAATGACATGCTCGTCACCATCGTTGTCGTCCTATACCAGAACCATGGCAATAATGCTAAATGCGACAACCAAGTAGAGGGAATAGTCGCGATGATAATTAGGTGGACACAAGAGAGGGGCATTGATAAGTAATGTCTTTAGTGCATCGAAAGATTTTTGGACTATCTCATCTGAGAGGAACGGGATGCCTTGCTTAAGTAATCGCGTGAATCTTTTAGCTACTTCAGCATAGTTAGATATAAAACAGCGTAGGAAATTAGCTTTCCCTTGCAGACTCTGCAACTGATGTAAAGAGGAAGGGGAGGGGAGATTGACAATAGCTTCAACCTTAATAGGTTCGAGACAAATTTCATCTTTAGAGACGATAAACCCTAGGATTCTATCGGAATCGACACAGAAGACACACTTATGCGGATTGAGCGAAATGTTATAACGTCTACAACGAAGAAATATTTGACAGAGGTGATCTGGGTGGTCCTTACGCTTAGCAGAATGAGCCGGAAGGTCGTCCAGGTAAGGCTGAACAATGCATTTAATATCATGGAAAGCATACGTAATTTCTCGTTGAAATGTAGCCCCAACATTCTTAAGACCAAAAGGGAGTTTCTTATAGGCGAAGGTACCCCAAGGACAGATAAATGCGTGCTTATGTTTATCATCCAGAAGAATATTGATCTGGTTGTAACCATAAAACCCATCCATAAGGGAAAATATCTCACTCCCAACACATTCATCAATGATCTAGTCGATGAAATGTGTGGGATAGTTATCCTTAGGACAAGCGCGGTTGATGTTACGGTAATCCACACAGACACGAATAGTACCTTGCTTTTTATCCACAGGATCAATGTTAGAAACCCATTTTTTCAAGGGAATCGGATAAATGAAGCCAGCTTTAAGAAGTTTTTCAACTTCTCCCTTAATGGTGGTCGCCTTTCTAGGGTGCACGGGACGAATACGTTGGCGAACAGGCTTTCTGTCCGGATAAGTAGGGATCTCGTGCATAACTATACTTGGATCGATGTCGGGCATTTCTTCGTAGGACCAAGCGCAAACTTCTCGAAACTCTTGGAAGAGACTAGTATAGACCTCAATCTCATCAGGAGAACAAGTCACCCTAATATGGACGTTCTCGACAACCCCCAGTTTAACGGAGATGTCAATAGGCATTGTTTGCATAATGTTTCCCAGGTTACCTTTCACAAAGATTTCAGGTGTCAAGATGGGCGTCTGAAGTGGATGGGAAGGAGCTTGGGAAGCGAATTTTTCGAGACAAGTAGACATGGCCCCAAGGCCAGGCATAAAGGAGGAACAATGATGACTATCGTCCCAAGAAGGATCCTCAAGATACATGGTTTACACGATGGTGTCATCAATGGGAAATATCTCATTTAAGGGATCAGGAGAATCTGAAGTGTCGAGCCAAGGTGATTGAGAATACATGTCAAGAGACACACTCAAAGGAGTATGATCAGAGGGAGGAGGAGAAAAATTCGAAATAAGTTCACAATAATCAATTTCTATTGGGCTTAACAGCATCGCGTCACCAAACGAATCAACCTGCTCAGGCGAAGGGATGATCCATGGATCATAAGACGTGGAGATCATGTTGACCTGAGCAGTGTTGGGTGGAGGAAGAGAAAGGAGTCCCATAAGGGCATGATCTTTGAAAAGATCCGGTCCTATGCTCTCATAAGGCGTAGGAATACGATCTACATATGGAACGTTGCTCTCTGAAGATGTGGAAGTGAAAAAGGACAACTGATCGATAGTGATGATCTTTCCTTCGTGCGGAAATCGAAGCACACGAAAGAGAGTGGATGGGATGCATAGCATGGCGTGAGTCCAACTGCGACCAAGTAGAAGATTATAATTGAGTTTGGCATCAACGACTTCATCCTCAACGTTAACCATTTTCCCTTCCAACGTGATAGGTAAACCGGCGAGAACACCAAGAGGGCGAGATTCCCTTCCGTCAAAAACTTCTAAAGCGTTTAGAGATTGATTAAGGGCTAGAGAACCAATGGCTTTCCAACATGCAGAAGACACGATACAAGTAGATGCACCCAACTTGGATATTCTTTCAATTAATCCCAACTTGGAAAATCAGAGCAAGCTAGTGAGGGAGACGCGGAATGAAATTTTCCAAACCGAAAGTGATAAGGCTGGAATCGATGGGGTCAACCCCTCCAATAGCAGATAGCAAATCCTTCCGTTGTGACGAAAAGCTTCGAAGCACTTCCAACACAGACATAGCGGATGGTGCATGAGACAAATCCTCAACAATATTGTAATGTTGAGAGGCGTGGGCATTTAGGTTATAGGAAGACTTTCAGAGTATGCCTTTAGAAGGCAGTCATACAACGAGCTCAGGACTGGGCCTTTCAATGTGAAGAGGGCCAGAAGCAGGCAGGGGAGGAGGAACATCAGTGATCTCTTTTCCCGCTGCCTAACGCGGATCAGTATAATATTTCGATCAAGTAGCAATAGAGATGGGTGCAGGACCATTAATCATGAAGACTTGTGAGCCAAATGGGGCATAGGACTAAGGTTGCTCCACCATTTGAGTTTTTTGTGATGGGACTGGTCCTTTAAGAACAGATGGAGTGCCTAGAGTGCCTTTGAGCAGTCGAATCACCTCGGCCGATCATGGGCAGTCCTTGGTGTAATGCTCGTCGTCACAAATCAAACAAGGGTACTTCGATTTACATTTCGAACCATCCTCAACATTAGGTTTCAAAGAAAATTGTTTCGGGGCATCAAATTTGGCCTTACCTTTACCCTTTTTCTTACCCTTGGAAGCTCTATCTTCCAGAGTGGACTAAATGGAATTCACTTCCGCGGTCTTACCAGGATTCGAAGGTGGCTGAGAAGCAGTATTAGTGGAAAAAGCAGATTTTTGCTTCATAGGATTTGGAGAAGACTTACGAGAAGTTTTAGACATAGAACCAATGATACCATCGGTAAATGGTATCACCAGTGCTTTGGTAGTTCCATGTCACGGAGCATCAGGCAAGAGTTCATACAACGTGCCAGATTGAGAGTACATGAGATCCAGGTACTAGGCACGAGCGATGGCTTGTTCCTTAGTAACACATGCCCCCATAGCAATGTCCTTAGAAATCAGACCGATAAAATAGGTAGTGAACCAATCAATTATAAGTTGATCAGGAATCTCAAACTTGATCAAACGACGACGTCGCCTCCATTCATGAATATGATCGGAGATATGATTAGCCTGATCCTGTTTCAAGGATGTGAGGAGGTGTGTCCCAGTTTCATACCGAACTGGTAACTAAAAGTGCGTGAGAAATGCCATGGCAAGAGAGTTGAAATCTTTAAATACGTTGCGGGAGAGTTCAATGTACCACTTTGCAACGGCACCAGTGAGAGTCCTTTGGAAAAGACATATCTGAATTGAATCGTCAACCCAAGAGTTAGAGGAGCACCAAAGATGGTAAGTCATAACATGTGCTTGGGGGTCTTCTCTAGACTTGCCTTCAAATTTGGGACAATCGCCAGGGATTTTAGTCGGAACTGGAGGCCAATATGGATTATGAAGGATAGGATCATTTGTTAACTTTGACACATTGGGCAGTTCCAGCGTAGCGATAAAAGGCAATTGTGGATTGAAAGGCATTACAGGCCTTTGATAGAGACCAGTATTGGGATTCCAAACAGGTTGGGAGAAATTATAACCCCATATGTTTTGTCCTGGAGAATTTTGTCCATAGCGGTTATAAGCCTGATAATTTTTCCCATACACCAGTTGAGGACCATGATATTGATTCTGAGCGAACCACTGAGGTCCTGTCTGAGCAACATATGGATTTTGTTGTGGAATATAAGCATTGCCTTAGGGCAGACCTTGTACCATCTGAGATTGACCTTAAGGAATAAAAGGAGGGCCTTGAGGCTGCACAAGTTTCCCCTGGGGTGCAGGTTGACCCGAATGCTACGGTTGAACGGGTTGTCCCTAGGGTGCAGGTTGGCCTGGTTGTTGGGGTTGGACGGGCTGTCCCTAGGGTGCAGGTTGGCTTGGTTGTTGGGGTTGGATAGGATGACCCTAGGGTGCAGGTTGGATTGGATGCTGAAATCCACCAGGTTGTCCCTGGGGTACAGGTTGGCCTGATGGTTGAGATGAGCCAAGTTGCCCCTGAATACCAGGTTGGTCCGGCTGAGTAGTAGAGGGTTGACCTTGTTGTACAAAAGTTTGGCCTTGTTGAATGTAAGGTTGATTCTATTGCACGAAAGGTTGTCCTTGAGATGGATAGTTTTTCCCCTTGGGAACATAAGACGCTCCCTGTTGAACATGAGGTTGACTAGTAGGACCATAGGGTTGTCCTTGTTGGACCGAAGGTTGTCCCTGAAAGGGTTGTCCTTGTGGACCATAGGGTTGTCCCTATAGGTATGTGAATTGGTTGGGGTAAACCGACATTTGAGGCATTTGAACATACAATGGACCACTGCGTGGAATGGGCCCATGGTAATAGACGTGAGTTCCATGTTCATCATAGTAGTGTGGTCGATCAATGGGAGCTTGCATCTACTGAGAACCCTGGGGGAAGTAATTATGTTGCTGAATGGCCATCATGTACTAATCGTACGTCAAACCTTCAGGAATCGGATCAAAGGAGGCAGGTGCACTACCAATAGGTTGATGGAATCTCGATATGTGAGGTTGTGATCCACTCACGGTGGGCACAACAGGTATTTTGGAAGTGATAGGAGTCGTCCCATGAACAACAGAAGATGGTGGTAATGAAGGAATCACACTAACAGAAGGCGTAGATGAAGCCACACAAACAGTGGGCTTGGTTGGGACAGACGTAACGATTTTCGACGTGATGGGAGTCAAGGGGGATGGACTCAATACCATATGAGATTCTGATACAAAGATGTAGCACAAGAAATCATCTAACTCAATGAATGATAACCAACCGGGAGAGTGGAAGGCTATGAGGAAGGTTGACCCGAGACATAAGGAAATTTTTCGGAGGGAATTGATATTCTCTAGTAGAAACATAAGTCTATTCACTATTGATGGGACTCGTAGCATCCATGTCGGATGAAGACATGCTGTTAGCGAAAAGGCGACGAGCAGTGGCAAGTAAAGCACAGGTTAATGGCGATTCAAGCGTTTCCAAGGGTAAACGAGGATCTTCTTCTTCCCTAAAATGAGCCCAAACTTCTGGAGGTTGCCAATTAATATCAAATGGTTCATCGGGAGGAGATCGAGTGGAAAGAGGTTGAACACTCAGAATAATAGAATGCTAGTAACCTAAAGTACTAGCAAATTGAGATGTCTCCAAAGAAACTTCAGGAGAAGGATCTTCACTACGAGGTAATGAAGGGGACGAAGGTTCCACCACCGTGACTTTGTCTTAAAAACAAAAGAGAAAAGAGATGACCAATTTGAGGCTTCAAGACCAATCACTAAGGAATTACTTAATAACAAGACAAGAAAATAACTTTAATGGGCGTGTGATCGTAGGTAATCAATTTTATGACACAAAACTCTGACTTTTCATATTTTAAGAGTCAAGAAAAGGGAAAAAGGTGACTCTAGTCACTTTTAGGTTGGACGAGCTTGAAAGGAAAAGTGTTCAATGATCTTTAAATTTTTAGAGAGTCACGAAAATATCAAAATGACTACTCAGGAAATTTAAGCAAGAGGGCGTACCAAGCTCTCATGAATTGAAATATACATCTTGGTGATCAAATGAAAGAGAAATGACCAAGGACTTAACGTACGTGCAGGAAATCTCTCCGATTGTTGTGTTCTGTGTATCACAGTTATAGGGCCGCAGACTCGGCTTCCTATGGATAAAGGATTGTAACATATGAGGGTCTCCCGTTACATTCTCGATGATACGAGGAGCATAAGTCCATGCTAGCGCTGTCTAATGCCAGATGGCGAATGACAACTACTAGGTTTAATGGTGCCAGAACACGTCACTAGCCTAGACCTCTAAATATGTGAGCATTAAGTTTCAATGCTTCCTTAGGTTGATAGAGTTCATTTTAAAGTTGATCTTGAAATTATGTTGCAGTTTTAAGGCCTTACCGAATGTTATCTTGATTCTCTAATACACAACTACATGTGAAAGAAAATCATTCCAATTCAATGAATAGCTAACTAAGAGAGGGATAGAAGTTCACAACGAAGCAACAAGCAATCGAATGCCACAAGAACTTTCCTAATGCTCCTAACACAACTAAAGCAGAAAACGAAAGGATATTCTCTTGTTGTTCACTTTTTAATGGGAAAGCTACTAATGCAAAAGAACACTCTTCATTTTCAAATAGAGAGAAAGAATGCAAGTTTTGTTCTTTTAGATGAATGAGAAGCAATGATGCAATGTTATACTAAAAGACAAAATGAATACTAGTTTTGAGCAACTCAAACGAAATGATCGAAAATAAAGAGACCAATTCAATACGAATGTAAAACACACTCAAAACAGACATGCATTCCTTCACACAAAATAAAGGACTTTCAAATCGACTCAGTGAGCAATGTGATCTATGCTTAGGGAAATATATGGAAGGTCAAACAAACACCAAGATGACAGTTCAACAGCCCAACAACACACAGAATCAAAATAAGAGACCAAACAATCAGTCCATAAGCTAAAAAACAAAAGACTAGACTGATTTGTATCATATACAACTCAAAATATCAATGAAGAGGTGGTCGAACAAGCAATGGAAGACACCTAGAAATCCTAGGATGACGAACCACACTGATCAGATAAGAGACAATCAACAGACAAGAATGAGGCAGGGAAATCAACAACAATCCAAATGGACTAATTCAGGGGGGGAAACCAATCCAGAGGCAAGACGCACTGGAAAAACTCAGGGAAGAAGCCCAAATCCAAACCTATAGGATTCAGCGCAACTATTTAGCTTTAATTTGCGTTGAACAAGGGAAAGCGCACCTGTAAAACTGGCAACAAGTGCCAATTGGCGCAACTGTTAAGGAAACAATAGCGTCGAGCTAGAAAACCATGGAAAGGATAAAAACCACTAAGAAAAGGCCAGACTTAACACTCTGAGAATAGTTATGATGGCTGGAAACAATCAAACAAGCAAAACAAAGTAGAAAAGTGGAAATACGACCAAATTCGGACATACAAGAAAAATACAAGATGAACAACGAGAGACGACACACACACTAATCTCCCCAGTATGGTCGCCAACTTGTTGAGCAGGAAAATCCCCTTTGCTGACATAGGTGATCCCTCTAGCCCTAGGGTGGGTCTAGCAACAAGGGAACATGCTGGAATTTTGGACTCCTAGCTTATAAATGAAAGATGAGTTGGGATAGATAACCTACCTTGGTCTAACACCCTTTTCATGGCTTGCAGCAGCGATCCTCTGATCTTTGTCTTCACGTCGCAATCCTTCAGTGATAATGTCTGTGTACTTGCACAAAGATCAAGTGAATGATGACAGCATACGAAAACATACTTTCATTTACATCTATTCGATTGGTCAAGGAGAATCAAACATTTTGCATATGATTAAACACAAAATTGGAACCAAAAAACCAGTCATGTATTAATGATAGAGAAAATAAGTTTACAACCTTAATGCCTTGACGTTGTAGCCTCCTTCGACGAGTTCAGTTGGGCACATCTCAAGCATTCGTCAGTCTCTCTCGACAATGGATTCTTCTCTGCCTTCTTCTACACACCAGCTATATTAATGATTGTTCAGCTAGCTGGAACAATGTGAGAAGGAAGTATTTATACGAGAGGAGGAAGTGGTTTGGGATCCCTCATAAGGTGGAAGAGAGGTCTATCCCTTTGGGGAGTTGCACAATTATAGGAAACAAGAATCCAAAGGGAGGACTTCGACGTTATTCAGTCGAACAAACCATAATGACTCCGCTCACGAAGTTGTTAAGCATGGAAACTTCATTTCTATTTTAAAAAACTTTCCAAAAACACCTCGGCGTGGGTGCCCTGGTGAGACAGAGCGCCAATGGGCACGATGCCCAATGTTAATTTCTTCATGGGCGCGAGGCCATAACTGCCTACCAGCGTCAACCCAAAATCACATGTTTTTGAGAGTCTTCTTGAGGAATGATCAACATAGAAGATGTTCTTGACATGCCAAGGGATGCAATGACACTTATGGCAAGGTATGAAAATACACATAAGTCACTGACATGGTCCTCCAATGTTTTGGATGGGGATTGCAGGGACGGTGACAAAATACTGTGTAACACCAAGGGTGTCCTAAAGGTTACCCTACCCACACAAACCTTTCCTTCTCCAAACATTCCCAGGGAAATGAATGCAGGTGAAGGTTTTTGGACTAAAGTTATCCATAAAAGAAAGCTAATGGTGTACCCAAATCCCTAGCGAAGACCTGAGTGCTCAAGGCTACAATCATGATTGAAACTTATCAACCAGTAACTAAGGTAGCCAATAAAGTGCATTTTGATACCGAGCGCCACCACAAATAGCCACATGAGAGTGAAGCGTTTTTTTATAACAAGGGCCACCATAAACAACCATGACAAGTGACTCTCGGTGATTATTGGTTGAACTTTCCCCCTCAAAGTAATCCTTCCATGCTCCCTAAGGCCTTAAGAATAATGAGGTAGAGATGAAAGACATTGCGAGTTATAATTCAAGTGACCTCATGGAATGTCTAAGGTATAAATGACCCTACCGGAAAATACATTATCCACTAGGGATTGACTTATCTTGGTCAAAATTGTAGGGTTTCTACTTTGTACTACCTACACTATAATATGGCTATGGTCTAACTACTTTTTCTCTAATGTATTTTATGGGAAATCCATTTTTGTTAACATGGTATTTCCACAATTTGTTAGAATTGTTGTTTATTATGGGTCCATCCATCACAAACACTTGTTTAGATTTTACTCAATTTGGATAGCTCTCTTTGAGGAAGAATTGGTAAATATACTTTTAATGGCTCAGGTGAGTATGTGATATCTCGATATTGGCTTGTAGATGAAATTCTTAACACCCTTTCACTTCTATGTGGATATTTATAATGGTTGAGTGTCAAAAAATATAGAAGTAGTATTATTGGTGCACTTATCAGGAAAAACAAATCCCATCTATCTCTAAAGTCCCAAAATGGGTCGTATGACCTTGAGAACACTAAGATTCTTCAAAGGCTTGATTCATTTAGACAGATTTCAAGAACAATTGGATTAAATTTATGAAATGCTTGATAGGGCTATGAGATAATTCCTTTTGGTTTTGAATATGGAGGTCACCTACTTGATTTCATTGGCATGACCAACTCATTAAACCACAAACCCATCTGGTTTATACTATAATCATGGGAGTTGAATGCATGAAAATGCCTCATATTGATTTTATCCTTAATGTTTTGCACCTCCAAGACCCAATTTCCTTTATCTACATTTGTGTTGTATGGAAATTTATTCCTATGCCATGTTGAGATGGTGGATGGATAGTATGGTGGGAAGGGGAAATTTCCAAAATGGTCACCTCTCTAGGTATGTAAGGCAAGTAAATTTCTCAAATTCATTATAGTTGCAATAATGCAAAATGAGATGGAAGGTCTTACATGGGAGTTGCAATGGGCCCTTTATGATAAATAAAAGTAAGCTTATGATATGAAGGTGTGCCATATGCTTTGGGATGATGATGTTTGTCAAGTAAGAGGTATTTAATCATGTAGAAAACTTCATTGGCTCGATATTTGCAACCAACCTATGAAATATTTACTCTTTCCACTAAGGAAACCAATGAGAATATCTCAACCCTAAAAAATTCCCTAGTTTGGACTTCTAATCATGAAGGAAGTGAATGAGAACTTGTAGAGTGTTAAATGGTGTTAAGAACCTAAGGACTATTTATAAGTATGAATGAAGCTACCCAAAAGTGCCTTGATATAATTGTGTGTAAGATTATTAAAGAGTGATAGCTCAGATGGTGGGGAGGTTCATCTTACACTCTTCCCACCTAGGTTCAAATCCTAAATGATACTTAGTCCATCGTGATAACACTAGAAGGGTAGGCACCCCCTTATGAATTAGACTTCCAAAAGGTGGGTGTGTCCTTAAACATCTTGGCCCTCGTTGAGTCATAAGTTGTTGGAATGTCTGGCTTGTGGGTTGTTGGATATACACCTGGGTTATAGTGATAACCAGTTGTCATAAAGCTTCGAAGATATACGAGAGGATCTACCATAAAAATCCCAATATAAACCCTAAAAAACAAAAGATATCTAGGACATTCATCATAAACAACACAAGGAATATAGAGAGAATAATCATTGAAGTAGGATAGCACCATCAAATACTCCTTATGGAGGGATCAATCCATAACTAGCCATGCTTGCTATAAGACAATACATTCCAACACACATCCAATGCAATGATACTCGTGTTTATTTATATTCTTCCATGAGTAATCATGGGATAATATGCCTACTACTCCTTATTATATTAATTTTTTTTAATTACATAGTGGGACTATTCCAATATTATGGCCACATTACATTTATTATACCCTTGGGTACCTCCCTAGGCACCCAATGTGATCCTCCTTCTACACATTACATTCCATTTCCCTTAGCATGTTTCATCTTTAAATCATGGAAATTAGCCATATAATATGACCTACTGAGCTTGTTGATGTTCATTCCCTTACCTTGATGACTATTGTTTCTCTGAGTGGTAGGGGCAGTGATATATAACAACCTTATCCATTGGTTCATCTTTATTTTCCTCTTCAACCTATCGTTCCTTTAAGACATCTAGCTCCTTAATTTATTTTTCATGTTTATGCACTTCTTGGGGATTTTTTTCAAGTTCTTGTGTATCCTTTTCTTCTTATTCAACCATAAACTCTTCATATGATGTGTCATTAGGTACTACAACTTGTTTCCCTATAATTGCTTCTTCATGTGCCTCCTTGGGCCCTTCTTATTTTATAAGAGAAATATCTTGCACTGTAACTTCCTTTTTCTTGTACAAGAACTTCAAAAACTCTTTTTTGCACATTAATATTAATTATATCAATTGAGACCATCCAAGCATATCCAAAACGATATCCACATCATTCATATGTACATCATAAAAATCTAAATGCAACACATAATTATTTATGGTAATCTTTAAATCTTTACAAATTTGAACATTTTCACCCTCAATATGTGTGATCTCAATACTCTTTGCGCGTATGTGCAATATTTTAGCCAAGTCAACATTGATGAAATTATGTTTGAAACTAGAGCTAATAGAAACAATGACCTTTTCTTGTTGAATACAACTGTGAACATGTAATAAGAATTTGACATGTGAAAATAAATCCCATGGATATTATTATCCATCTTCTTAGTTCTGATGCCAAGGTTCTGCCAAATTATTCTTCATAAAACAATTTGTGTTAAATACCAAAGTTTACATAGTCATCCAATGAGACTTCAATCTGATTTGAAAATAAAATAAAATAAGAAACCCCTTCATATCCATTCTATTTCCTCAACAGTTGATAGCTAAACTCTGGTTTTAACAATACCATTTTAGAGATTTAACAACAAGCTGGAAGAGTAGCAAATGGTTGCTTGGAATATGCATTGATTCAAAGAGTAAATGACCTGCCTGTAAATTCATTTACAATACTCCACCAAAACCAAAATAATATCATATATTGAGGAAAAAAATATTACATCAAGATAGTTTTTCCTTCAATGAATTAAGAGAGGATTCATAATGGAAAGAATTAGCTTTCTCCTCATCTTACACTCATACTTCCAATCCTTCTCTAGTTCTACATGTTATCACCAGGTTGGAACAGTGGGTTGTTCAACTATCAACCTAGCACAACTATTTCAAACCACTTTGGATTGGAAGTTAGCCCTTCTAATCAAATAGGGCTCTCTCAAAGAAAAACGATGGAAAACTCAAGACAAGATCTATATTGCATATAGATAACTCTCTATATTTTTTATGTGATTTTTGCAGGTGGAAGAGTGTATGATGGCTACCATTGGGCATGGAGTCAGCTAAGAGATTCGCTTACTAGCAAATACATTCATGGAAGATGAGGAAAATTGACTTAAAATATAACTTTTACATCAAAACATTGTACATGAAGGAAATTGGAGCATAGAGCTATGAATTCCAAGTAATCATAATACCATGAAGCTGATGACAATATACAAACTGGAGAGACAAAAAAAAAAGTCAAGAAGAATCTCAGATTTTGAAGGCAACTGTTGTAAATTGTGTATTAGCTTAATAGAGAAAATTTACATAGTAGCTTCCTCATAACATTCATCAATCCTTTCAAACTCAAAAACTCCCCCATTTATAGAGTTATGTCTCTTTATAATGGTCTACCACCTAGGATAGACTTCGATACCTTGACCTAGAGACCTAATTTAAATAGGGTTACATCACATGGAGAATTAACAAGGATATTTTTGTTTTGATAGAGTCTGTATTCAAATAGGAATCTATGACCATTAAATAACTCCAAAAAAAATCTAACAAACTATGCTTTTCATCTTTATCGAACCAAAATGACTGCTGAGGTGTTGGTTGTTTAATGCACTAGAGTTAAGACTTCGTGAGCTTGAGTTGATATGGTGAGTTGTATTGCTGAGTTGGCATGCTTTGTTGACTTGATGAGTTGTAAGCCATATAGAGGTTGATTGCTGACTTGTCCTCTTGAACGAAAGACATAATAATATGCATGTTTCTACCTTATGATTTATCCACTTCTTCACTGCATTTACTGCCCCAAAATCATAAACAAATCCTGACGCTGAAAAAAAAATAAAAAATAAAAAATAAATAAAAATAAATAACTAATAAAAATAAATAAATATATATATATATATAGGCACTTTCGGTAGCGAACTTCTGTAGCAAATACCATAATCAACCCTTCTGCATAATTTTTAACATTTCTAACTATTTTGGGGTCTTCCTTGAGATTAATGGGTTAAACACGTGCCTTGAACCTTCTAGTTGTTGAAATTATGGCTGATGTTTACCTCCATGGAAAGCTACAACACTTCTGTAGCAATTTTTTGTCTTCAAGCTTGGGATTTGCTACGGAAGTACCTATTTTTCTGATATTTTGCATTTTCTTCCTTCTATCACCTAAAAAACATTTGTATCACCTCCAAAACATTTGTAGAAGCCTATACATGCCTGTATGATAGCATAAGCCATAATATAGCTAAAAAATGTAATCTTACCATGCTTATGGAGCAACATCATCATTAACAATAATGAATTTTAGGCCCCTCTTCAAAATTTCAGCTTGTATCATCTGCATTTGTGCTTCTAGGTCTTTGGCTTGATCATGTAACCTTCTCCTCTCTTCCTGCAGCCACCTATTTATTTTGCATAGATGCTTCATCATCTTGTGTAGAGGCAATGTCCTTTTTAGCATCTTTCCTAATCTATCTGCCACTTCATTGTAATAATCCAGTTGCTTAGATATGTCTTGCTTGAATTCCTCAAAAATAAATTTTGATTCTATTACCTCATTTCTAACATCCCTTAACTATTCTTACAGAAGCTCTACCTCAGTCTTTTCTTGTACATGTTCTTTATCTTTACTTCTCTTCATTGATTCTGCCTTTGCTGGAGGCTCTTCTGGCAGTTTTTCTTTTGATGGCAGTTGTTTCCTTAGTGATTGTTCAGGCATCAATGGTTTCTTAGGCATGTTTTTCTTTGACTGCTGTGATCTTGTGAATGGTTTTATAGGCTTCAAGATAAAACCCAAATCATGTTGAGCAAAGTCTAATTTCTTATCTCTTTTGTTTTTCTTTTGATTCTTTGTCTCCTTGATTTCAATAGGTTGTACAATGGGGCTTTCTTCAATTTAAATAGCCTCCGGTATATCTTCTAACTTGCCTCTTCCTTCAATTTGACTTCTAGTAACCCTCCTATGTGTCCTTGTATATGTTTTTATTTGTTTTCTTGTGGAAGTTTTCTCTGGCACCACAGTCTTTTTCACTTGTTCAACCTCCAGCTCCATAGGCTCTATCATAGGCTACATCTCTACATCATGGTCAACTACATGTTCTGTTTCAGATGGTTTGTCTTTCCCTAGAATAGTGGACTTAGATCTTGGTATTTTCCTAAGAGTGACAACATAAAATTCATAGCCACTCATAAACAAAAATGTAGGCCAATCTCTGTTCAATTTTTTTTAATTCTTCAACCACTAGCAACTTGATTAGAGCATGGTGAAAAGTTGACATATCACTGGTTTCAGGTTTGGCTTGAAATTTGTCTGCCATTTTTCTCAAGCTCCTAAACAAATAAAAATTCAAATCTAAGGTTTGCTTACCTGTGAAGTGTAGCAACAATTTGAAATTTTACTGATATGTTGTGGTGAATCTACCCTCACAGGTGAAATACTTCTGGATCACCATTAGAAATTTTGAAAAAAAACTCTTTAAGAAATGTTTTAGGGATGCCTGAAGCCGTATAGATGCCTCTGTGTTCTTCTTTCAAGAATTCATGACAATTCTACAATTTAAACTTATGTACTTTGAACCATGATTCTCTTGATCTGGGGATCTCAGTGGCTTGCGCAATGGTGTCTGGGGACACAACAAAAATTAACATTCCCACTTTCAATCCCGTGCCTATAAAATTGATAGAAAATTCCTTTGAAACTTGTCCATGATGTCCCTCAATTTTTGACAGAACCGGAGGCAACCCACTCTATCAAATGCTTGGGAGAAGGTGGGGTCTTCTTCTAGCTGCTTCACGTCCATGGGCTCGTACCTAACAACAAATCCTCCTTTATAATGATTCTTTGGTGATGCCATGGCTCCAAAGTGTATTGAACAGTCAACCCTTTCCTTTGCACCTGCAACGACTTTTAGAGACAGCACACAAAGCTTCTGACACTAATAGAATTAACCCTGATACAACTAGACATGCATCCTAGCCCTCTAGACCGATACTGAGATAAACCAAGTAACCCACAAGGATGATATAAGGTGTATTTGAGACAAGGAATCATAATGAAAAAGTGAAAAGGGGATAGGATGACTGAGCAACATGCATTTCAAAAAATGATGGAAAATGACAATGATGAAAAATCATGAGCCAATATGCTCTGGAAATTGCTGACCAAACCTTTTTTGATACTATGTACGCTTTTTCTACCGTTAGCAAAAAAAAATCAAATTTGATTGCAAATCCTGTGTTCGAGAGGGTATATTTTCTACGGAAGTGTTAGGAACTTCTGTAGCAAATCCTGACCTTTTTACACTGAAGTTTTTGCAGAAGTATGAAAAAGTGTCAAATTTACCATAATGACTAAATCAGCTTATGCACAACATAATTTTGGGTTTATTTTTGACAATGACTCCCATAAAGACTAATGATGACCTTTCAACATCACTAAAGGACCTTCATACATGTGAAATTTTGAAAATTATAAACTTAAAAATCCTATTAAAACCTAAGTCACTTAACCTAATTGACTAAAAAACAAACCTAGTGGTTATCATGGATAAGACTTCACATACTAATTCATAAAAATAATTCTAAATCTAAAATAAGATCAAGATCCATGAGAAGTGGATACGACCCATTATTTTAGTAACTAATTTGGAAAAATCAAAACTATGACTACTTTTTATTTTTTGCTAGCCTAATCCATAATATTCGATGATAATGGGTATCTTATCAAATCCATTTATAATGTAATGGAACTAAAGATCTGTACTAGTTAAAAACTCATTATTTTGTTAAACAAATCTTATAAAATCCCAAAAAAAGCATTGGATTTACTTATCAAACACTTCATCCCCAATATTGTTTGCCTTGAATAATCCATATTCACTTGGAAATATATTTCTTAACAATGTTAATGTAGTATGAGAGGGCGTGGAGTGGTCCAGGTCATTTGAACTCATTACCCTATTTGTAAATATTTATTTTGAGAAGGCCCATGATATAGCAATATGGTCCTCATTTTGGCGATGTTCTAAGGTCTATGATTTGGCCATTCTTTATTAACACTACGAAAACCCTTTTTGTGGATGCCTTGATGTTTTTAATTATCATCAAATTTTCTTCCAAGGAAGTTGGGATTTTCAAGTCTATTCAATAGGGGCCCTTTAGTCCTAATCCTCTACGTTTTGGTAGTTGAAGCTCTTGATTAAGTAATTAGCTCAAGAACAATTTTGGGTCTAATTGGAGGGATATGCAAAAACTAAAGCTCCTTCTTGGTAATTCCAAATGAGTGTACTTCCTAGGCCTAAACCATGGAGCTTATGGACACCCTATTTGTACTCTTGGGATCAAGCATTCAATGGGATAAACATATTGCTACAAATAATGCCAATAACAAAAGCCCCCTTGGCTAGCCTCCCAAAAGTAGTTGTGGATTTACTTACATTGATTTTCAAATTTCAGGGCATGCCATTTGCCCTATAGGCACTAATCTAGATGGCCATATGTGACCATTTTAGGGGCCATCTTTAAAATGATTTTACTTTTGACAATTTTTGGGTCTTGAACTTTTGACATAGTTTTTAATGATTTCCCATGCATTGTTCACACCAAATACACATAAAGTTTTTGATTTTATTTCCAATGAACTAAGGAAGGCCTAAAACATACAAATGAGAAAAATGCTATAGTCTAGTAATTAGCTCAACGATGATTTTGGGTCTAATTGGAGGCTTGTGAAAAAACTAAAGCTCGTTCTTGGCAATTCCAAATGACTGGACTTCCTAGGCCTAAACCATGGAGCTTTTGGACACCCTCTTTGTACTTTTGGGATCAAGCTTTCAATGGGATAAACATATTGCTACAAATAATGCCAATAACCAATGCCCCATTAGCTGGCCTCCCAAAAGTAGTTGTGGATTTACTTACGTTGATTTTCAAATTTCGGGGCCTGCCATTTGCCCTATAGGCACTAATCTAGATGGCCATATGTGATCATTTTAGGGGGCATCTTTAAAATGGTTTTAATTTTGACAAATTTTGGGTCTTGAACTTTTGACATAGTTTTTAATGATTTCCCATCCATTTTTCACACCAAATACACATAAAGCTTTTGATTTTCTTTCCAATGAACTAAGGAAGACCTAAAACATACAAATGAGCAAAATGCTATAGTTTTGACAAGGCTCCATTTCTGTTGAATAACTTAGATCTGTTCAACTCAACATTCCCATTTAACCATAATTTCATGCCAAGGTTAATGTTCTTGCATATTACAGTTTTTGCCTCTTGGATTTTATTGGCATTCATAAAATATGGTTTTAGGTTCTTGTTATTGGCTTCTTTCAAATCAGCATATTTAACACATCTCTTTTGGAAACAAGTTATCACCATTATAACAAATTTGTATGTAAGAGACCCGAGCTAAAAGTTCATGTAATAAAAGTTAATAAAGGCAAAAATAAGACCACGGTTAAGGGACACTTATTCCAACTTGAATGTTAGGCAAAGATATCCTAGTGGGCATCACTGTATGTGTTTATGGCTCATGGGAAATTGGAAAAAGGCAATGACTAAGGCATTAAAAAGGAAAAAAGGTATTTTGGCACATTTATTTATGAAAATAAAGGAAATTAGGAGAAAACAAAGGTATAAGGTCACAGGTTACATGCGAGGAGGACATTGAATGAAAATAATGGAAAAATGAAGAAATTAGAGAAATGAATGATAAAAATACCTTAGAGCATCAATTGGTAGCCTTTTGCAGTTCATTTTCAGAATTACACTCAGAGAGGAGAATAGCACCAAGAGGAGAAAGGGAGCAAGCAATCAAGGAAATGAAAAGTAAGCAAAGGAAGGACAAGGAAAGGAAAGGAAAGCAAAGATCAAGCAATGAAGAGCAGGATGAAGCAACTTCAACAGGAATACTTGTAGGTAACAAATTGCATGTATGATTTCCTATTTGGTTTTGACATGCATGGTATGCGCATGTTGGTATTTGGTTCTTTTGTTGCTGGTGGCATGGTTTTGCAAGGTTTTGACAGTGGTTTTTGGCCTTGCCTTGCCATTTTCTAGATAACCATGGTGTGATGGGATTGTTCTCATTTTGAGCTTTGGAATTGCCTAATAGTTTCACAATATGGGGTGGAGGTGGTCTCATGAACATTCCCAAAGGCCTAGGAATCCTTGATCGGTTTTGGCGGGATACATGGTAAGTGCTGAGGGTGGTGTCTCGGTAAGGGCCTAGTGATCCGATATGGATTACGGTAAAGCCTAGAGACAAGGAGGCGAAAAATTCCTCATGGATAGTGATGAGATCTAGAGGAATTCCAAGATCAGTTAGTATTTGTGATTTGGTGTCGATTTAGGTGAGATCGTTGTATGGTGAGGGTGGAGGCAGTTTAACCTATGGATTCCCTTGGTTGTTTTTGGATTGGTTATCCATGAGATCCCACATTCATGCTTGGAATATGGCACAGGGGTGATTGGTTGAAAGAAAGATTTGGTTCAACCATGTCTATGGTCGGGTGGTACAACAAAGTCCCGAACCTGGTTGGCTCTTGCCTATGTTTAATGAAAGCTAATTTCTCTTGATTTTGTAATTGCTATTATGTGGTTTTAATGGATTTCCTCTTATGGTTATTTATGTGGTTATATGTTGGTTATAAGCATGGTTATATGACTGATTATAGTCATGGTTCATTTCATGTTTTTACTTGTAACTAAAAGAATAATGGATGCGAGACCTAATTAATGTTAAGACCTCTAATGGGAGAGGGTGGTGATCCTTCTTGATAAGTCTCATATGAATTTTCAGTCCCTTATGCTTAGTATTGTATGTATGACCTATAGATTACATTGTTTCTAAGTTTTTGACAGAATGTCAGTCCCAGTTGGGGATGGTCAGGTCTAGTCCTGGTGTCATTTTTTGGTTTACAAGCATTTTACTTGTGTAATTTATGAATTTTAAAATTTATAGGGATTTCTGGGCAGATTTTTAGCCCTAGCCCTGGAATCTAACCTTAAAAGCCGCAATCGTTAGCACAAAACTGACCAAAAAAATCCATAGTCGCATTGATGCAAGCCTGTGGGAACGAATGGGAGTTTACAGTCACACTGATGCCTTGTCCAGGGAGCGAATGGGGGTGAAACTCATGGAAAAGTCATGTTAGCTTAGGGGATGGACACTTGGAGGGGTTGGGTCACTCCTGGAGGGCCTGTGGCACCTAAGGGAATTAAGTAAGGTTTGTTTCTCAACTCCACTTCCTTAAGGTCACTTAGGAGGTCGAGTCTAGTCATAATTTCCCCTCATCTCATGTTTACCTGAGGTAAGTCGGCGAAAGTGGGTAGATGTGATGGGAGGTCTTTGCTACATTGTATTACTTTGCATATTGCAACATTTTCATTCTTTCATTCATTAATAGATTTGAATTTCACTATATTATTATGCTTTTTATAATATCTCTCGTCGATTCTTGCCATCTTCATTTCATTCTCAACATAACATGCATTAGGCATCACCTGGATACCTATGGGAAGTGATGGTGTAACCATGAAGAACAAGAAAACTAAGTGGATCACTGAGTCCTTTACTACGATGGTCAAATTATGATTTGCACCAAAATTTTGGCCACAACTCATGTATATTATTCATCCTACTAGGTTTCGTTAGAAAGTGTGGCAAGAGAGACTCAATTTGACCTTAGCGTAAGTAAAACTCAGTAAATCAATTTTCCACATCAACAAGACAACTTGGAGGAAATTACCTAGTGTGACACAACTCTTATCACTCAGTTAGATCAACAAATTTGAGTTATTTTTCTTGGAGTTAAATCATGCGTGTGTTGATTGCTAAATTTTAGCAATCTAGTTCAATTATTTTCAATTATACTCATTTAACTGAACTCTAACAATTAATAGAGTCAGTTGAAGGTTGGTTAAGTAGTGAGACAACAATCTACCTCAAAGATCTATTAGTTAACTCATAAATTACCCAAAGTAGCTCATGCATGCATGGAATTCAAATAACTCAACTGGAGTGGAGGAATTAAGGCTAGCGTAAAATTATGTGTATACTAGTGGAGTGTACAAATTTTTGCATGCAGGTAGTTGATCATTCCTTGGGAATTACACAAGAAAATAAGAGGAAATTCCTAACTTTTAGGAGCTAATTTCCTCAAGGATTGAATAAGGAAATAGGAGGCTAAAGGAGGCATAAAGTGGCTAAGTGTTGGCTAGAGGTCCTCCATCAGTAGAGAGAACAATTTTGCTTTTGCAGGTTGTGCTCAAACCTGGAGCAAGCAATAGTATAGTTTCTCTATTCAACTGATTAATGCAAGGAGGCTTGAGGGGTTTTCCCCAATTGGGTTCCCCTATAAATCATTGTGTACTCGTGGTTTTTCTTGTTGAGTGCATAAGCATGTTGTTCTAAATTATGACTTCCATTCCGCATATTAGTAGAGTAGAATTTGAGTCTCTTGTTTTCAGTTCAAAATCTTCAGCAGTTGCAATTTTTATCAAATTTCTACATGGCATCAGAGCCTTGAAAACACATTAGAACTAGTATTTCAAATTTTTAGTTTCAGTGTAGCATTTTTTCTTCAGATTTAGGAGAATGTCTTTCAATAAACAAGATTGGAGTATGCCCCAGAGGGTAGCTCGAATTTCATAGCCTGGAAGGACCGAATGGAATTAGTGCTTAATGATAATGGCGTGTTCGAATATGATAATCGTGTGTTTGCAATGGACTCTTGAATGATATATATGTTTCATGTTCAATCGATTTAATTGATTAAGATAATTAGGCATCTGTATATTGCAAATCTTTTGCTATTCTCTGTTTATACTTGCAAGAATCTGTAGAAATTATATAACTAATGCGTTATACATATGAGATTCTCCTGATCACACATTATTTGACTTCATGCACAATACAAAATCTCTTTTACTATTTATCATTACTTTGCGGAAATAAAATCAATTGCATGCACACATTAAAACCATAAAAATTCACACATATGAACACAGTAATTTATGGGAAAGCTTAAAGATGAAAACCCCCAACTATCTGTATATTATATGTCATAGAGATCATGTAACAATCATTATACAAAGCTCTTCGCAAGCTCTCAGTACAATCTCCAATTTCTACACACTAATCAGGTCCGATCTAGCAAATCCCATGCACCGATCTCTGCCACCTGCTAGCCTGCCTCTACTGCACAATCATTGCTGAAGAATGGCTCTGAATGAACTCAAATTGGTCCAGCTTTGCTCACGCAAACCTCATTGGCATCTCCAACCACTGTGTGTTGCAAATCATGCAACACTATAGTCACAACTGATAGTCACACTGTTCTTTCACCTACCTCTCCACTGGTCACCACTAAAACTGTCCATGCACTGTAGTTAACTGATGTATTCTTCAGTTGATTAATGAGTTAATAATTAGTGAACTAATTAATAATTAATTCTAACCACTCTCACTAGTGTATCAATCAGTTAGACTATATACAACTATCTCAACTATGTTTAACTAAGTTAAACTAAACACAACTCCACCAACTACCTCAATAACTCCACCAAACTCTGTCACATGAGTTCTAATTGAAGTCTCCATGCAATAGCTCCACTTAACCCTCAGGAATAGCGTAATTCCTTCTGTCAGCTCCTGTGCCACATCTGTGCACTTAACTGAAGTGCTCCAAGAGAATAAGATAATGTTTATAGTCCAAATATTATTAAGAGCTAATAATATTCGACATATCTATTTTTAGACTTGCAATCTAAAAATAGATTCCGCCCAATATGTCTAAAAATAGAAGTCCATCTATTTTTCCAACTTGACCAACCATCCACAAATAGCATCCTGCAACTCATAGAATATGATCGACATGTCTAAAAATAGACTTGCGCCAAAAATAGTCTGCGGGCCCACTTAGTGAAGGCGACTCTTTTCACTAAGCTCATCATCTTGTTGCAATCTCAACACTCCCTCTCAACAAGATAGGGATTATCTGCCACCCCAATCCTGCCTCTGTGGTATTTGAATTTGCTCCTGGTGAGCGCTCACAAGATACGCATCCCGATCCTCCGTAGAATGTAAGAAAGTAACACATCTCTCCGCCACACACAATCTCTCAAGAGATGATACTCGCATGTCAACGTTTAGATCTATCATGAACACTGATTAACCGAGGAGTTTGATGCACTTTGATATCACAATATATCGGCGCAGGATTTGCGGTAAACCGAACAACCCGACTCGAGATCTTCCTCATCCATATACCCCCGCGCGGCCAAACCACCCCCACCGCCTGGGCCGAACCGGAAAGCACGACTCCCCGTTTCTTTCCGTCGGTACCAAGAAACTGTTGTCGACCCGATACCGAAAATCCCTCCAAATATGCTCTTTCTGTCCGTTGGGCTCCCTGCCCAATCTGCATCTGTGAAGCCACGCAGATTCACCTCATCTGACTATATGTACCACAATCCATATCTCGATGTGCCTCTAAGATATCTTAATACATGCTTGCCTGCTTTCCAGAAGAGCTTGGTTGGCTTAACCATAATCAGGAAAAGCCAAGTTAACATCGTTCCATGGTGTCAGCCTATTGACAATGGAGATACATGAGCAAACCAACCAACTGTCGATAAACAGTGGCATCCACTACCTATGCCGATGTAGCATCCTCTTTCCTCCAACCACCAGGAAGAGGAGTGTCGATAGGCTTGCAGCCTTGCATGTTGAACTTCTCCAGTATCTCCCGGGCATACTTGCCTTGAGACACAAACAGTCCACCCTTCCGCTGCCAAATTTCCAATCCCAGGAAACAATGAAGGAGGCCCAAGTCCTTCATCTCAAACTCCTTTGCAAGATCTGCCTTGCATGAGTGTATCAACAGTTCATCACCTGTTAGTATTAAATCATCTACATAAAGTACAATGATCAAAAGCTTACCCTCCACCACAATCTGGTATAGGTTTGGATCCGCCTCACTCTTGGCGAAACCAAGTTCGGTGAAATAACTGCCTATCTCTGTGTGCACCAAGCATGAGTTGTGATTTTCAGTCGCATGTTAATGCTCTTTGAGCCGCACATGGTGCAATTAACGCTCAAGATCTCGAATCCCTTCTGGCCGTCGTATGTACACCTCCTCCTCAATGAATCCGTTGAGGAACACAAGCCACATCCAGTCTGCATGAATGTGCCACCTCATCTGCGCTGAGAGAGAAAGAATCGTCCGTATGGAAGAGTACCTTGCGACAGGTGCAAAAGTCTCCTCATAGTCAATCCCCTCGATCTGTGAGAAGCCACGGGCGACAAATCTCGCCTTGTACTTCTCCACACCCCCGTCAGCTGCCTGCTTCACCTTGTAGATCCATCGCGAACCTACAACTGATTTCCCAACCGGTCTTGGGACAATCTCCCATGCACTGTTCCTGATGATCGAATCATATTCTTCGATCATGGCATCAACCCATGCGGGTTCCTCCACAGCTTCCTCAAAAGAGGATAGCTCCGTCACAACACATTGACTCACAAGAGCCATGTATCCAGTGTACCGATCCGGTGACTGCCTCTGTCTGCACTGTGCTGTAGGTGGTCCTACAACCTTCTCTGCATCTCGAGCCAGTCGCTCAACTTATGAAGTGCGCATGCACCCTCTGATGGTTGGCGCTGCATGGGTGGTTTCTTCCACCTCCTGAACTTCCTCTTGTGGCTGATCCACATCCGGAAGCTCCTCCTTAGGAACTAACAGCTCCTCATCTGCATGCAAGTGTAGCTCCCTCTCAAGCGAACACTGCATGGATTTCTCCTCCTGAAACTTGATATCCCGTTGCACAACAGTCTTGTGACTATCAGGAAAATACACCCGATAGTTGTGAGGTGTATCAGTGTACCCCACAAATATTCCAACCTCTGCGGTTGGCTCCAGCTTCATCCTAGCATCCTTCGTCACATGAATGTAAACAGTGAGCCAAAAATCTTCAAATGAGAAATATCAGGCTTCTTACCAGAAAATGCCTCCTCGGGTGTACTCATGCCAAGTACTCTATGAGGACAATGGTTTTGCACATAAACCGCGCATTGCATGCCTCTGTACCCACAAGTGGCAGTCTCGATCATGCAACATCACCCGTGCACAGTGCCACGATCGTTCTGTTCTTTCACTCAGCAACCCCATTCTGTTGTGGGTTATGAGGTGCTATGAGCTCTCTTCGAATTCCTTCTGCGCTGCAAAATTCCTTGAATTCTCCAGAGATGAATTCACCACCATTGTCTCTCCTAAGAGCCTTCACCTACTTCCCCGATTCTTTCTCAACCAGTGCCTTGAACTCACAGAAATTTGAGTATGTCTCACTCTTCTTCTACATGAAGAAGATCCAGCACTTCCGAGAAAAATCATCAACAAATATCACACAGTACCTGTGATTTTCTATCGAAGCTACTAAGAAAGGTCCACACACGTCTGTGTGAATTCTCTCAAGGATCGTTGTGGCACGACTATCCTTCTCGTGAAAGGTGTCTTTCACAAATTTTCCCAAAGTACATCCCTCATGACCGATCCGACCGCACAAGTGTACCTTTGGGAAGCCCAATAGAAATCGTCTGCAGTATCAAAGCACCATGGTGAAGATGGCCCAATTCCTCAGGCCATCTCTCGCCCCTCATCCCGCCTCACCACTCCTTCCGCCTGCCCGCCATCGCTACACGTGCCCACTACCCGCAATCGATAAAGGTTCTTAACTCGAACCCCTATCCTCCAGGTTTCACCAGTTGCCTTACTGCGCAGGAAAGCCTTTCCCTCGCTAAAGACAACATCATATCCCTTGTCTTCCAACATCGCCACAGAGATAAGATTCTTCTTCAATCCTGGAACATGCATGACTTCCTTCAATACGAAAGGTTTACCAGACTCCCTCTCAAAGGAAATGGTCCCAATACCGGTCGCACTGTATATACCATCATCGCCCATCTCGATGTGCACTCCAAGATCTTTCTCATCCAGATCAGTAAACAAATCTTTGTCTTCGGTCATGTGGAAAGATGCACCACTGTCAAGAAACCACACTGAACCCATCATACTTGAGACCAAGCATGAGATCAACGAAAAATCCAGCTCAAACTGCGAGGCTAAGGCCTCTCCAGCTGCAGATCCAACATCTTGCTTATTTTTCTTCTTCTGTGGACAATTAGTGGCGTAATGTCCATGTTGGTGACAGTGAAAGCACTTCACCTTGGACATGTCTTGCTTCTTTCCTTTTGCACCGGATTGAGAAGCATTCTTCTTGCTCTTCCCCTTCCTTTATTTGGCAGCCAAAGCGCAATTATATTCATCTGCATTCTTCGATGAAGATCCGTCCCTGGTACTCCACCTTATCTCCTCCTGCACAAGATCCGACCAAATTCGCTCCCATCCTGGCAGTTTCTCTCGACCATTGACAGAGTCCTGATAGGAATGCCAACTCTTCGGAAACCCAAGGAGAGCCAAGATCACCAAGTCTTCGTCATCTACAATAACTCCCACACTTCCCAGCTCATCCCTGCACTGGACAAACTTCGTGAGGTACTTGGGTATACTGTCCCCTTTCTCCATTTTTATGTTCCTGAGTTTATCCTTGAGCGCCAACTTCCTCTGGTCACTCTTGCTTTGGAACAAATCTGTCAAAGATTTCCACATCAAGAATGGAGAAGCTTTACCATGAAGGTTGGAAACTATGTGATCCTTCACACATTCCAACAGAATCCTTCGACACTTTGCTGTCTTCTTTTGCCATGCGTCAAGTGCAGCATCATCGCTAGAAGCAGGTTTTGGAATTTCTGCATCTATGAACTCCTTCAACCCATTGTCCTCCAGCACTGCCTCCATCATGTCCTTCCATGCAATATAATTCGAGCTGCCCTCAAGGGCATACTCCAAACGCAATCCGTTGAAAGACATCTCAACTTTGACACCAAGAAAACACTACTACAAATTCGAATTCCACTAGCACAAAACTCAACCGCTTCAATTCTTTGCAATTGCTCCAATGATCAATATCACTCTGATACCATGTAGAAATTATATAACGAATGCATTATATATTAGAGATTCTCCTGATCACACACTATTTGACTTCATACAAAATATAGAATCTCTTCTACTATTGATCATTACTTTGCGGAAATAAAATCAATTGCATGAACACATTAGAACCATAAAAATTCACATGTATGAACACAGTAATTTATGGGAAAGCTTAAAGCTGAAAACCCCCAACTATATGTATATTATATGTCATAGATATCATGTAACAATCATCATACAAAGCTTCTCACAAGCTCTCAGTACAATCTCTAATTGCTACACACTAATCAGGTCCGATCTAGCAAATCCCATGCACCGATCTCTACCACCTGCTAGCCTGCCTCTACTGCGCAATCACTGCTGAAGAATGGCTCTGAATGAACTCGAATTGGTCCAGATTTTCTCACGCAATCCTCATTGGCATCTCCAACCAC
This sequence comes from Pinus albicaulis, assembly GCA_034641835.2. Classification (NCBI taxonomy): domain Eukaryota; kingdom Viridiplantae; phylum Streptophyta; class Pinopsida; order Pinales; family Pinaceae; genus Pinus; species Pinus albicaulis. The sequence continues at coordinate 336,281,211 of CM076574.1, read as the reverse complement.
TGTGTGTTGCAAATCATGCAACACTATAGTCACAACTAATAGTCACATTGCTCTTTCACCTACCTCTCCACTGGTCTCCATTGAAACTGTCCATGCACTGTAGTTAACTGATGTATTCTTTAGTTGATTAATGAGTTAATAATTAGTGAATTAATTAATAATTAATTCACACCACTCTCACTAGTGTATCAATCAGTTAGACTAGATACAACTAGCTCAAATATGTTTAACTAAGTTAAACTGAACACAACTCCACCAACTACCTAAATAACTCCACCAAACTTTGTCACACGAGTTCTAACTGAAGTCTCCATGCAATAGCTCCACTTAACCCTCAGGAATAGCGTAATTCCTTCTGTCAGCTCCTGTGCCACATCTGTGCACTTAACTGAAGTGCTCCAAGAGAATAAGATAATGTTTATAGTCCAAATACTATTAAGAGCTAATAATATTCGACATATCTATTTTTAGACTGGAAATCTAAAAATAGATTCCGCCCAATATGTCTAAAAATAGAAGTCCATCTATTTTTCCAACTTGACCAACCATCCACAAATAACATCTTGCAACTCATAGAATATGATCGACATGTCTAAAAATAGACATAGTCTAAAAATAGACTTGCGCCAAAAATAGCCTGCGGGCCCACTTAGTGAAGGCGACTCTTTTCACTAAGCTCATCATCTTGTTGCAATCTCAATAGAATCAATCTGACGACCTAAGTTGGATTGGATGCTACAACAAAAGTGACAGAAGGAGAATAGGAAGCACTTGGATCACAAGTAGGTTCTTCTATCTTTCTGTGTGTCTATTGACTCTTAGAGAAAGTGATAACAAAGTCTTTAATATGTTGTTCTAAATGCATAGAACCACATTTAGGGAATTTGATTTACCCGTAGATCATAATTCTGCATAACAATCCTTCCAAGGCATCTCATTTGACAATGTTTACCACTTGGAAGGTATCATGCATGCCAGTGGATCTCTCTACAAACCCTCTTTCTCACTCCTTTTCATGTTAATATCTTTGGTGTTCTTGTTGTTCAAAGAATTTGGAAGCCCCGGGAAGCCATAAAACTCTTCCTCTCTTAGAAGAAGGTGTCTCTTCTGTTGGACTTGCCATTTTTTATCATTACTTCTAATAGTCACCTTTGTCTCCTTTTTAAGGGAATCCATTGGCAAAGTCCTCTTAGTTCTCAACCTTATGACTCTTTATGCAAGGTGTTCAATATACTAATAAAAATTTAAATGACCTCCCCCAAAATGTTCTTGACTCCCTTGAGCCAAGGTTAAGAGAAGTTTACATTAGCTAATGTCGATAAATTCGTCCTAAGCCACATCCTTATTCTAGAGAAATTGGTGAAAAAACTTAACTTTCCACACCTCAAGCTTGGTGGGAAGACTAACATTAAAAAATACCACAATTTTCTCCAACTACAAACCAACCATGATATCCACACACACAACTTTTATTAATATTTATAGAAAACATTATTAAAGGAAATTAATGAAAAGTGAAAATACACTCATGCAACTCCTAATTTTCACTAGATGTATGGCTATAACCTAAATGTATAGAGTGATTCCCTATAGATATGGATTGATACTATGAAGTTTTTATGATCAAGTATGGTATTTTCTTGGAATGTTTGTCAAATTTCAATGTAAATTTAAATGTAGGTAGATCCATTGTGATTCCTAAGACATAAAAATGCATTTTTAAATTTATATTAGTAAAATGAATCTTAAAATAAATATAAATGGTAAAAACACTCTCTTTTAAAATTACATAAATAGATAAAAATACTCTTTTAAATTTATGTTGGTTAAAGAAATGTTCGTTATTGAAGAGATGTATGGAGTGATTCCCTATGTATATGGATAGATCCCTGAATGTTTTTATGATCAAGTCTTTTAAATTTATGTTGGTAAAAGAAATGTTCGCTATTGAAGAAATATATGGAGTGATTCCCTATGTATATGGATAGATTCTTGAATGTTTTATTTTCTAAGATGGTATGTTTGTCAAATTTAAATGTATGATTATAGTGTAAGTAAATCCATTGTAATTTTTAATGAGTAAAAAAGTTTTTATTTTTTATTTTTTATTTTTTAAATAAATATTTGATTTATTTATTGTGAATAGTAAAAATACTTTCTTTTAAATTTACATAAATAAATAAGAATGCTTTTTTTATTATTTTATTTTATATTGGTAAAAGAAATGTTTTATTAATCCTGAATGATAAAATTACTCTCTTTTAAATTTATGTAAATAAATAAAAATGCTCTTTTATTATTGTATGGCTTGCGTTGACTATCAATTAATTTTCTTTGACCAAAAAATTAAATTGTAATATGTAACAATATGTAATGTTCACTTTGTCAAATAAAAATCAATTAATTTTTTAAATATATTAATTTTATTTATTTAACATTTGGTTGGTTCATTTCATTTTATTTTTATTCTACAATGATGATTTCTTACAATTTGCAACATAGTGTGTCCTGCGTTCTATCAGGTAAGTACTTAAGCTTTGTGAAGTGGTTGCCTCTACCTTGATATAGTTACCATCATCCAACTATTTCAATCAAGGTTAAAATTTGTTTGTCCAATCACTAGAGGTTAAGATGGTTATAGCTTAATCTAAGTTAAAATTTGTGTGTCTAATCACTAGAGGTTAAAATATAACATCAAAATTTTATATATAAAAAAGTAATCAAATTTTATATATTAAAAAGGTAATCAGATCAACTACATATAAATAATTAAAGTAAAATAATTAAGAAATTATATAAATAAATAGAATAATTAATTTGAGAAATTTTATAATAATTGAATTATTATTAGTTGTAAAGATTGTAATTTTAAATTATGAATATATAAATTTATTTAGCATGTAAAATTTTTTACAACCTTTTTATTTTATTATGTAATTTTAATAATAATTTATAATTTATAATTCTATTTTTTTTTGGCTTTTATGAAGGTTATTTTTTTTACATTTTCTCATTCTTTTAACATTACGATGAAAACTTTCCATCATTTAAAGTTTTTTTTAATCATATACAATCTTCTATCTTTGTTTCTTCTTACTATACTTTTGTCAAAATATAGATTTCATTTTATGTATTAAAAACTGGATTATGTTAGGGTAGGAAATTTAGTGTAATTTCTTATTATGTAATAAAGTGGTTTTATACATCTGCTAAAAAAAATTATGTAGTGAAATTCTTATGAAAATATCATTGTTTTCAAGCCAGTAAAAATATATTATACATTAATTTGATTCACAACTAGGTTGTAATTTTAGAATTAAAAAAATATTATATTTTGTATATTAAATAATTTTTTTTTTTTTTTTGTAAGTTTGGTAGAAGTACATCTTCATCATGTCCAATATATTTTACAACTAGGTTGTAATCTAAAAATTAAAATATTATTATATTTTGTATATTATATATATATATATATATAAGCTTGGCATCAGTACATCTTCAGCATGTCCAATATATCACCTTCACATCAATAGTGCCTTAACAGAGTACACATCAAGGGTGTCTTAAAAAAGCACTCGAACGTCTATCCAAGACCCTATGGAGTATTTTATTTTTATTTTGAATGAATCAAAATATATATTTTTTAAATTTTTAATGAATAAAAACATATTTTCACATAATTGTTCACAAAAATACTACAAATACAAATATTTATTATTTTAACTAAATTGTTTTTTAAAAAACAATTATACTCTTAACTCATAAACTAAAAACATTGTTAAAAACATTATTCTAACAATTATATTATGTATTCTTAATTCATACCTATAGAAAATAAGAATAAATTTTTTATGTATGAAATTCAAAACTTGCTTGTGTAATTGATTAGTCTAAGTAATAAAATATATAAATTTTATAAATTTAGAGTGTTTATTTATTTTTTGTTGATTTGGTCTAGTTGTTTACATAATACTTCATAACAAAATAATCATCATTCATCACAAAGTAATCATCAATTCATAACAAGATAATCACCAATTAAACTATATAAATAAAAATATATTATTATTATTAAATTCTATTTTTTAACCATATTTAAACTATAATAATAAAGCTATTAATCTTAAAGACATTATTACTCACATATTTAAACTAAATGATAACTACTCTATAACTGTTATTTAAATTTTAAATGTAAAACCTAATACATAATTTTCAAAATTCAATAATTCAACTAAGCATGTTAATAAATAAAAAATATTTGTAATACTCTAACACTTGTATTCCAAGGAATGTTTGTGTGCATTGTACAATGTGACTTGTATTTTATATTGGTAATACTTCAAAACTTATAATTGTGTGCATCGTGAACCTTTATGGGCAAGAATTCGTTTTTAAGTTTACGTTGTGAGAAGAAATGTTTATGATATACTTCCAAACTTTATAAAACTTCCGTGGGAAAATGCTCCTTGAGAAGAAATGTTTATGATATACTTCCAAACTTTATAAAACTTCCGTGGGAAAATGCTCCTTGAGAAGAAATGTTTATGATATACTTCCAAACTTTATAAAACTTCCGTGGGAAAATGCTCCTTAATTTAAAGACCTTTGATAAGATGACTTTACGCGGATTTGATCTCGTGATGTAACGGAATAACCATAGTTTCTATGTTTGTATAAATCGCCAATTATCCAAAATGTCGGTACTGGTTCGTTTTGTCTGTGAAGGCATATCTATTCGGCTCTCCCGGATGACTTTTAGATAAGACGAGCTTAAAATATGATGGGGGTTTCACGGTCTCTAAAACCCCTTCAAACCAGCTCCTGTGCTTGTATGCACATCCCGCTGGAGAAACGGTCTCTTCTGCGCCATTTCCACTACCCCAATTTTTACGTCAATGAATCGATTCCACGGGGTGCCGCAATCCCTTCGTTTTTACGTGCTCAAGCACTAGAATCTGAAATTGACCCTAGTATACATGCTGGACGTTTTCCTACTGAATTATTTCTTGCATACATTGCTGCACGTTTAAAACTGACATTTAGAATAATTAGACTGCTGTGGCACTGGACGTTTGGTGGCATTCTTGTTTCCAGCGAATTCACCTAGCGGCCGTGGAATTTCAGTTCTCTGTCTGTAACAGTTACAAGATTCATTCAGTGCTTTTCATGAATACCGCACCTTATCCTTTTCAGGTCATTATTATCAAGGTTTCATTCAATTATTCTTTCCATGTGTTTTTCAGGGCTTTCTTTTCGGGTCAATTTTCCAGACACTGGCTCTCTGCAAAATCATCCGTTGAAAAACATCTCGACTATATCCGTTAAAGGTAAGCTTTTTATCGAAAAGAAGATCATCTTCACTATTTTTGTCAGAAAACTTTATTTAGGGTACCAACATTGCTGCCCACTTTAACCTTTGCCGGGCTTATTAGGGTAGCGTCATGGTTTCTTTATTTAATTTGAGTGGGAATTTGGTTTTACGTTTTAAGCAGAAGAGTAGTCACATGGATTCGCTTCCTGCTCCGTCCCCGGCTACGGCCCCCGATCCCGTTTCGAGTGCAAATCACAAATCCTTTGTACCGCACATTCCCCGCAAGAATAGCAAGAAGAGGCGGAGAATGCGTGGGGTTATCACAGATCAGGTCCCCAGGAACCGGTCCAATTACCATCACAATGCATCCTCTGGTAATAGTGGTCATCATAATACATTTCGGAATGATGACATTGACCATGATGATCGCCGGTCCACTAATCCAGCCAGGTCCTATGAAACCGCTGAAAAAGTCCCCATGAGAAAGAATTATACCTGGCATCGGCAACAAACCCTACCTCTACGTGGGACTACTACAGCTGAATTAGATGATGCTTCGGCCGAAGGACATCTTCAGTCCAAGGGAGAAGACACCTCAAGAAATGACAGACAGTTTGATGGTCCAACCGTGAGTTGTCATTCATTTCCTCATCACGACAGCTCCCAGTCTCAGCGAGACAGCTGCTACAGGCTATGGAAGCAGCTGGATGATGCCTATGATGCCAGAGAACGGTATGCAGTGAATTACCTACTTTGATGGCATTTACAGTTCCTTGCAGGTTAAATTTGCACTTGGTTGAAGAATTCAAACACAAAGCTAGATGTCTGTCTGAAAAATTGGCCTGTAAATTGTAACTTTATCATTTTAACAGGCGTCTTTCAATGAAGGAGGAGGATCTTGCCAGGCGAGAACAGGCTGTTCGAACTCGGGAAGAACTTATTACACACTGGACAGCACAGGCACAAGCTGAAAGATTGGAAATTGCTTATATCAGGCAGCAAGCAATAATGCTGAAAGAGCAAATGGATGCAGAAAGATGCAAATTGGAAACGGAGGTGTGCATATTTCGTTTTGATTTGCTTGGTCCATGCTTTCATTTTGTAGTACATTGTCTTATTCCTCAGTTGCATGCCCACTATCTAATGCAGGCAAAGAGACTAGAGACTATAAGGCCAGATATGGAGCCAATTATTTTAGTAGTAAGTTTTTGTTTTATTGCTCAGCATTGGCATACAATATAATGACTTCATACTATACAGGTCAAGACAGCTATGGATTCACAATAGCTTGCCTTCTTTGCCATTACCCCTACGCTTAACAACAGTTACTGCATGAAAACACTATTTTAGATATATTATTTAAAAATTGAAGTAACATGACAGTTACAAATGCAGATCAACAATAGTATAGTTTTGTGGATTTGTATGAAATATCATCCTAAATATGAAATGAATGCCAGTTATAGAAAAACAAAATGTAAAATTTCATTTGACCCACATCCATGAAAAGAGCTAACTTCTGTTATATAATTATTTTTGTATAAAATATAATCAATTCGTTTAAATGGGTTGAATGTAATGAAGCCTTTGTTTAAAGAAATAATGAGGAAGCAGAAGTGGAAGTGTGCCTTTTAGAATGTGTTCCCAGACAAAAGAATACATGTCAAAGTCAGGAATTCCTGACATTTTTCCAACTGACATTTTCGTTGCTTTGTCCTTGACTCTAGTTTTCCTATTGTTATTGCTTCTTGTTGTTGTTGTTTATCAAGCAAACTTATTATATAGATTGCATAACTTAGGACAGATTCTTCCTTTTTTTTTTTTCCGAGAGAATTTGCTAGAACAAGAGAGAGTGCACAATTTTGTGAAGTGAGGTACTTGTTATAAGCATAGTTTTATTTGCATAGTTGCAGTATTATAGGCATGAACATGCAAACTCGTGGACCAGAACAGCTTAGAAATGCACAAGCTGTGACTGAATGCTTTCTATAAGTAAGCAGACTATGAATAGTTGCAGAAATGTAGGTATCAATATGCAAATTCATGGATTCCCAGGCTTGTGGATAAGTTCAATGTGAACTTTTCAAAGTGTGAACTTGTGGAGGGCTCACATTTTACGGACTTTTAGGATCATGCTACTGGGTCGGAAGCATAGTTATATGGTAGTGTTTACATATGGTTTCTTTTTACCATTGTTGATTGGGTGTTATGAGATGCTAAAATTTCGCATTGGTGAAAACATATTTAATGTGTTTTCTGAGAATTGCAAAAGGCAGTTGTGAAATGTTCTTAAAAAATTCTAGATAAGATGCCTTTCAAGATTGTTAATGTGCTAATCATTTGTTGCATATCAAGAGGTGGAGTGTTGATTGACACTTGGAGGCATGTGGCCAGCTTTGACTTAAGAATTACAACACCCATCTATCACTTTACAATGCCCACCTTGTGGGACTTGCCACTATTTGAGGAATCAAACTTGAGTGGGGGCTATGAATTGCTTGACTCTCACCAACGCAATGTGCCTCTTGCAGCACAATGCCCTTATAAAATATTGTCTATAAACATTTACGCAATTATGGCCTCTCTTTGATAATATTAAATGTTGCTCAGCTGAGGAATACTTAAATTTAAAGCTATCGACTTAATGTTGATTAATAATTATTGCTAGTGGATGAAATATAGATAATTTAAGATTGATTGTAAAATTTTGGAAAATAAAGGATGTTGCAAGTGACTAGTTCAAATGATTTTGCTTTTTGCCATGTTACCCCTCATATGACATGAGTGATAAAGATATATTTGCAGGGGTACACACCCTATTTTTGCACTTGAGAATTGGCTCAACCCACTCCTTGATGTTGTCAAGGTTGGATGCTTTGGTTGGTGGTGTTCATTGGATTCACTCAATGGGTTTGGGATGATTATTGGCATTTGTCTTCTAAAGAAAACCATGGAAAATTTTAAGGATGGAAAATTATCTTGAATTTTAAAAAATTGGTGAATCTCACTAGTCCCTAATATGCAAACTATAAAATTTTTATTGATGTATTTGTAAAATTATTCAAATATATAATGATTATATATATATTCTCTATATAATGTTGGCGATTTTTAATGTAAAATACTTTTATATTGTAGAATTTGGGTGAATCATTTTTATAAAAAATGGAAATTGGCGAATTTTTTTTTTGGAAAAATCATGGAAAATTAGCCCACCTGCGAATATTAGCCCCTAAAATTTTCCATGAAGAAAACCATTTGGCATATTCTTTGCCCATTGTGCTATCATGATGATGCTTGATGAGATAGACAATACTTTGGATAAGGTGCTCATCCATTTGTTGTATTTTGGAGGGACATGGGGGCTGGAGTTTGGGGTTCATGATGACATGTGATCTCATTGTCCTGGAAGAGCTCTCTAGTGTTTTACTAGTTTGTTGTACTTCCATGATGTTACATAACAATCGACATTTGTCCTCTCGGAGAGCTCTCTTTTTTGGCACTTTTGGAGCTCCCTTGTGGTTTGATGAGGTCATATACTATCGGGTCTTCTAATGGAGCATCCAACCACTTGAATCGACTTCACTTCTATAGGGATGTGTGGCATAATAGACAACTCTCTTTGGTGAGCACCTACTTCCTTGGTACTTTTACAACATCCTAGGTTTTTATGGCATGATTTAATGGATCACACTCCTAGGGAAAAATGTTTTGGGATTTTTTGTGTCTATCCTAGTCTTATGGTCATATTTGATGGATTGGACACCTCCTTTGATTAAATTCTTTGCTTCATGATGTGTTTCCAACACTTAGGCACAACATTCAACAATTATTAGCACTTGGATGATGTAGTCATGGCACCTTTCAGCATGAGAGTTTTGGGGATTTTATTGTTTATCCATGTCTCATGATGGTGATCTATAAAATGGACAATTATTCATGTGGGGCATTCCTCTCCATATTTTTTTAGCATCTTCAATTTTTCTTGGAGGGTTTTATGACACATGGAGCTTGGACTTGATGACTTGGCCCATTCTACTTGAGCGCTTCACATCATGAGGTGACTATTCACTTGAGGATGACTTGAGGAGGTTTTGTAATATCCCTAACTAGAGATATTAGAAAAACACCAATATTTTTAAAATGAGGGCACTGGTAGAAAATGTAATTAGGTTCAAGCTTATTGTCTATTTCATGTAAACATCAAAAGAAGAAGAATAAATATTATTTTTATGTAGTCATGGTACCTTTCGGCATGAGAGTTTTGGGGATTTTATTGTCTATCCATGTCTCATGATAAAGATCTATAGAATGGACAATTATTCATGTGGGGCAGTCCTCTCCATATTTTTTTAGCGTCTTCAATTTTTCTTGGAGGGTTTTATGACACATGGAGCTTGGACTTGATGACTTGGCCCATTCTACTTGAGCGCTTCACATCATGAGGTGACTATTCACTTGAGGATGACTTGAGGAGGTTGTGTAATATCCCTAATTAGAGATATTAGAATAACAACAATATTTTTAAAATGAGGGCACTAATAGAAAATGTAACTAGGTTAAGGCTGATTGTCTATTTCATGTAAACATCAAAAGAAGAATATTATTATTCAAGCATGGGTTACATGCTCAAATAATTTGGTCATCTAGGTCAATCATGTCCTTCATGCTTCTAGGGTTTATTGAGTCAAAATAATATTTGTCATAAGTCAGTTTATTGTCTTAGAGTCAAGTCCCATTTGGACTTTGAAGAGAAAATGGAAAAATTAAATTCATTTGAGTCAAAAATGTAATTCGACCTCCTGGATGTGTATATAAAGAGACAGTTCGACCTCATTTGAAGCACCACTCAACTAAGTTCGATCTCCAAGACAAGAAGTGTGAAATTCAAGAGAAGGAGCTCGAAGCAAGAGAGAGAAAGAAGAAAGGAAAATTAAAGTTTCTGCCCTTATTTTCGTACGTATGAAATTTCTGACGCTGCTGGAGGGCCGAAGTTGCTAATTCACTGTAGGTCCGAAAATTTGAAGCTAGGGGCCGAAATTTTGAAGCTAGAAGTTGTTTTGAAGGGTTGACTTGAGTTGACTTTGACTTGATAGAAGAGCTTGGAAGGAGGGATGACTTGGGTCTTGTTGATGGTCTTGGTCTTATTGTTTGGGTATTGGATTCCTCATTTGATCTGATTTTATAAGAGAAGAATTTTCTGGGTTTTGCCCTGGCTTGGAGCTTACATCCTGTGTTCATTGTCTATTTGTGATTTTTTTTTTAACTGAGACGAGTATATTTTATTTATTGGAAAGGTTTGGTTGGGCCGAGGCCGAATCAAGCAACGTTACATAGCAGGTAGCCAGCTTCCTGTGACAATTTATATCTCATTTCATGGGATGCAAGTTTGAAGGGGTCTTTCCTCATTTATGTTGAGTTCTCCTATCAAGGGAAGACATCCTTTGTTTGCCATAGAGTCCACTTCGCTATTCGAGCTTCTGAGGATGTGGAAGAATTGATAGGAGGTGAAGTCGAGTAGCATAATCTTTAGTCTTCGTAATGCGTTGTTGAGGACTGCGTTGTTAAATTGATCCTCCGTGTTGAGCTTTTTGATAAGGATTTCTGAGTCGCCAAAGGCTTGGAATTCTTTGATGCCTTTATTGCGTGCAATGTGACAGGCTTTTAGAAGGGCTAAAATCTCTGCCTGGTTGTTTGTTCGCTGCCCAAGTCCCCAATAGAAATTATCTCTTCTTATTCCATCCGGGGAATAGAGAACGCCACTTGCGTCTGCTACCCTGGGGTTTCCCTTGGATTCACCGTCAAAGAAGATCGTTGTTTTGCTTTGCTTCCCCCACCACACCTGGAAAATGTCATCCGGATCTCTTATTCGCCATCTAGGGTTGGTAAAGGGAGAGACCAAGGGTTGCTTTCTGACTTGAGGGGCAAGGGCTCCCATCTAGTTCTTTTCTTTGGGGAGGAGTATAATATTAGTTTTGCGAGGTTGCTGCAACACGGATTCAAGGAGGAGAGATTTGGCTTTAGCTGCAACCTTTGTTGGAGGACAAAGAGTATCATTGAAGATTTGCTCGTTTCGAGCAAGCCAGATTTTCTAACAGACATATTTGGGAATGGAGAGCCAGACTCGAGGCTAAAGTGACTTGCTGGGAATGCTATGAGGATAACGCTGGTTCCAGGAAGAAAAAAACTTAGACATTGAGATGTGTTGTGGAATAGAAACCTGTAGACCGTGAAGGATGAAGCCCCATACCTCTTTTGCGAATGAGCAGTCTACGAAAGATGGATCGAAGTTTCACTGGCGTTTCTGCATAGCACACACCTGTGAGGGCCAACGATGTTTCCTTTGGCCAGGTTATCCCCTGTCAGCACCTTATTATGCATTAGAGTCCAGAAAAAGAAGTTCACTTTGGGGAGTCCGAATGGATTCCAAACCTGATTCCATAGCTTGGGTGGCTGTTTTCTTTCTTTTCGTGTTTGAAGAGCTCTATATCTTGATGTTGTGGTATAAATGCCGGATTTTCCCCAGCCCCAACTGTCTGCAGAGTCCTTGGGCACAGGAGCGAGATCGATCAACAGATTTTTGAGGATTAGCTGCTGTTGATGCAATTCCTCCGACACTCTGGGGAGATCCCAGGATTGCTAGCTCCCGTTACTGTCCCAGGCAGAGATTTCGTCAACTTAGGAGATGCCAGATTGAATTAACCATTCACGCAGGTCTTTGATTTCATCGTTGTTGCTGAGGGGGGCGTGGCCCATTATACTGTCTTCCTAGAGTTTGGTTTTCTTGCCATTTCTAGGGATACGGTATAATCTTTCCTTCAAATTTTAAACTTTTGCGGCAGAGGTTCCATACCTGTGTGTCGGCCGCTGTATTTTCTGCCAGCATTAGCCTTGGAGGGACGCCATGCGCATATTTGATTCTGAGTATTTTGCTGACTGGATGTTTTGGTTCAGTGTATATTTTCCAAAAGATTTTGCAACCCAGAGTGAGGTTAGCAAGGGAGGGATCGCAGATCTGTAAGCCTCCATCATCAATTGGGCGTTTCACCAACTCCCAATTGGCTAGATGGAATTTTCGATGGTTTCCTTTTCCTCCCTGCCAAAGGAATTTGCACAAGAGCTTGGAGATCTGTTCCATGATGTTTTTTGGAGCCAGAAGGAAGGATGCTTGATAGATGGGGAGTGCATACAACACCGTTTTGATGAGGATTAATTTCCCCCCTTTGGTGAGCCAGTGTCCTCCCCAGGAGGCTATTTTGGTTTTGATTTTATTGATGATTTCAATCCACAGAGATCTTTTGTTAACGCCAAGTGTTAAAGGCAGTCCCAAGTACTTAATTTTTTCCCATTGGGCAAATTTAGCAAAGCCAAGATACTGCGCAATGCGGATAAGTTCATGCTGCTCAACATTCCATCCATACACTGCGCTTTTGCTGTCATTAATTAGAGCTCCAGAGACTCTGCAGTAGCTTTGAAGAACAAAGTTGAAGGCTTTTGCTATTCTTGTTGAGGCAGCTCCAAGAAGAAAAGAATCATTTGCAAAGAGGGTGTGGTTTATGGGCTACAAACCATTCGATATTCTTATGCCAGGAAGAACCCCAACATTCATCTCCACTAATAGCTTCCTGCTGAGAGTATCCACCATCAAAATGTACAGGAAATGGGAGAGAGGGCAGCCTTGCCTCAATCCTCTCTGTGCTTGAAAATATGATGTAGGGCGCCCATTGACTAGCGGTGCAATCCAAGGCTTTTCAGTGCAAGCTTTTATTAGATTGACAAACTCAGGGGAGAATCCAAAGGTTAGAAGGACTTTGAGGAGGAAGGAGAGGTTGCCCCTATCAAAGGGATTAGCCATGCCTAGTTTGATCAACATCCCCTTCTCTTTCCTCTGCTTGCTGGAGTGAATGGCTTCTTGCACTTGAATTACATTTTCCAAGATGTGCCTGCCTTTGACAAACCCTCCTTGAGAGCTGGAGATTAGTCTCCCTAGCAGAGGTTTGATTCTATTTGCAAGGAGTTTAGCAAGGATTTTCTAGGAGGCGTTGCATAGGGAGATGGGTCTGAATCTGCCGAAGTTTTTAGGATTGAATTCTTTCGGGATTAAGGCCAGGAAGGTTGAGTTGATACCTCCCCCCACCTTTACTTTGCTCATAAATCCTTTTATCATTTTCAGCAAGTCAATTTTGATTATGTCCCAACAGATTTTGTAGAAGTGGACTGTGAATCTGTCAAGGCCAGGGGCCTTGTCGGGTTCCATAGACCAGATGACTTTGATTATTTCTTCTTTTGAGAAGGGTTTCGTGAGGGCAAAGTTGTCTTTTATACTGACAAGATGAGGGATGTTTGAAAGAAGGTCTGTTGTGTCCTCATCACTACCATCTGTCTCTGGGCCATAGAGGTTTTTGAAGTGACTCTCCGTTGCTAATTTGATTTGATCGAACCCTTTGCAAATCTGTTCCTCAACTGTTGTGATTTCCGTGATGTGATTGAGGGTAAGGCAAGCTTTGTATTGATGGTGGAAGAAGGAGATGTTCCGATCCCCTGCCTTGAGCCACAGGTTGCGGGATTTGATTCTCCAGTACTCTTCTTCCATGCGGAAGGAGCGGTAGGAGGAGCTTTGGGCTTGCATCTCCTTATCAAGCTCCTCAGAAGTGATGCTTTTTGCTTCCATTTCCAGTTGCAGGGTCTCCAATGACTAAACTGGTTCTATTCTCTGGCTAGTTGGGGTTTTGATGGGTTTTCTTATCCAATCTTTCAGGGCTTGCTTTGTGGCCTTTATTTTTTGCTCCCACACATAGCTTGGGGACCTGGTGATTGATTTGGCCTAGGTTGCTCGAACAGTTTCAAAGAATCCTTCTCTTTCAATCCATAGGGGGCTGAACCAGAAGGGGATTGGGCTCAAGTCTTCTTCTGCTTCCACAAGTGGTTGAATGGGCTTGTGGTCCGAGGTTAGTTTGGGGAGGATTTTTGTTGAGATTATCATATTTTCCATCAGTAATGTGCCTTGGACTAAGAAGCTGTCCAGACGGGTAGAAATATGATCATCCCCAGTTCTGTTGTTGGTCCAGGTGTATAGGCCTCTTACTGGGTTGAAATCGAGGAGATCCCATTGCTGTAAAAGATCTTCCACCAAGGGTAACATTTGATCCCTGTTGCTGTTACCTCCTCTCTTTTCTCTTGGTTTCAGGACTATGTTTAGGTCTCTAGCCAGAATGATGTTACTGGGGGGAGTGAAGCTCTAGAAAGGCCGAGAGAGAGTTCCAACATTCTCTTTTCTCAGCATATAGTACAGGGACATAAAGATTGAATAAAGCGAAGGTCAACTTACTTGTGTGGTGCTTTATCTCAGTGAAGTTCCAGTGTTGGGTCTCATGGGAGTTGAGCAGATGGACGTGATCTTCAGACCATAGAGTAGTTATTCCACTTGAGGAGCCCCTTGAGCTTACTGCTTTGCCTGCGTTTTTCTTCCACTTCGACTTGCTGATGTCGAGAAGGGCAAGCCCTTCGATTTTAGTCTCTTGGAGCATGAGGATGTCTGGGGGGTCTATTTTCAAGAGGTCTTTGGCGGCTTTGATTTTCGATGGGTTCCCCAAGCCTCTGCAATCCAAGAGACTAGATGCATTGTTTACCGGTAGAGGGGTTAGTGAATCCTCCCTTGGGAGTCCTTGTTCTGGTGTTTCTCCCAATAAACATCTCTATTGTGGGTTGGCTTCCTTGCATTTTTTTGCCTTTCGACCTCCTCTTCCCTGACTTCTTTGTCAGATTTCCTTCTGGCTCTTTTCGAGGACCTCTCAAAGGTCTCATCCTCTGAGGAGCAGGATTTGTCCGCCGGCTTTTTTCTTGTAATTTCTACATATATTTCTTCGCCATCTTTATTAGAAGAGGGAGGTGCATTCTGTTCCATGCTGCGCGAACTGTTTCTAGGGGGTCTGCAGGAGTGCTTTCCTTATCATTGGGGATTGTGGCCTCATCTGGGATGGGGATGGTGCTCCTCTCTTCGGTCACCTGATTTGTTGCGGTGTTCCCTTTTATGGTACCTTTTCCACTTGCTTTTGACAGGGCTGCTTTCTGGACTAGGGTCCATTGTTCACCCTTTGATTTCTCACTCTATTCCTAGGGCTTTTCCTTGCAGTGTCTTGCGAAATGTCCATAGCCGTGGCAATGTCTGCATTTGAAAGGGAGTTGTTGATAGTCCAGCGCTTGTACATGGGACTAGCTGGCGACTATTAGTTTGATGGCTTCCGGTAGCCCTTCTTCCAGGTCTACCTCGACACACATGCGGGCACAAGAGTATTGGTATTTTCTAACAGCTTGGTCAATATAATTCCCGAGGGTATTACCAATAATTTGAAGGGACTTTTGATTCTAGCAATGCAGTGGGAGGTGAGGGAGACGCACCCATACTGGAACCCCAGAGGGCACGTCTTGGGTGGGATCAAAGTCAGGCGACCACTTTTTTAGGTATAAGCCTTGCGGTCCCATGAAGTATGGACCGTTCCTAAATATGAGACTTCTATCCTCTACACTTTCAAACACAAACACGAACACGAAGAAGCCTTTGCCAACAAAATAACTTTTGATACCTTCTTTGATTAATGGGGTCCAGTTCCTCTGAACCCAGTCTTCCATTGCTTTGGGTGATGGCCAGAGGCCTGTGAAATGCCCTATAAAGCCTCTTTCAGCAAGGTTCAGGGCAGATCTGCAGGTTTCTTCTTCTGGGAGAGCCACCGAGGGGATACTGTCTATTTTTTTCACGAACTTCTGCTGCATTGCTGTTGGAGGTCGTTTATTGCATGAGGCCACCAGGTTCTTGAAGGCGCTCACCTTCGGTGGTAGTGGTAGGGGTTCGGATCCCCCTCCAGAGGCCATGGTGGCAAGGAGAAGCGACTAGGTTGGTTGTGTGAGCTGTTCAGCTGTGCGCAACAACAAAGGGGAAAATTGTCTATTTGTGATTTTCATTGCTTATGGTTTTGGTAATTGTTTGATGAACAAAAAGTAATGAGAAAGGCAACATAACTTCACAAGCAATTATCAAGTAAAGAGAAATCATCGTAAATGCTTCCTGTATTGATTTCTCAACATGGTATCAGATCTAAGGTGAAGAAGAAGGCATCTTGAAGATCACTCTTGAGAAGACTTTCATCAAAGATACGTTGAAGGACATCATTTGCAGGAAGGACACAAGAAAGACACTAGGAGAGATAGAAGGAAAGGCATAAGAGAAGGATACAAGGAAGAGGACTCAAAAAGGTTTCACCTTGAATGAAGGCTACTACTCCTCTATTGAAGGCTTTTTATCTTAAAGAAGAACATTGATCTCTCTTTCTTGGAAGACTATCATCTTGAAGGCTCTTTGGAAGACATTTTTGTAGAAAGCATCATACAAGGACAAGGAAGACAAACAAGCATTAGACAAGGAGGCATCAAGAATCCTGGGAACATCATCTATACTCTTTAAAGAAGCTTGAAGACACTATTGCTAGAGACATCCTAGAAGTTATCACTATAGGGAATCTTTGAAGTCTCTTGGAAGTCTTGGAAACATGAAGGTATTTGAAGATCTCTTTATCAAGCTAGACACTCTTATATCAAGTAAATACTACATTGTTCTATATGGCTCAATCTTCAAATCAAATGGCTTCATTTTGTAAGGAAGGCAATAAGCTTTATAGGTCAACAAACTTTCAAGCATGGAAGAAAAGAATAGATTTGATACTTGTAGAGAATGAAGTAATGGGCCATGTTCAAGGCAAAGTTTCAGAACCAGAGAAAGACAAGTCTCAAGAATGGGCCAAATACATGAAAGGAGAAGTGAGAGCTCAAAGGATTCTCATTGAATCCATCAAGGATCATCTCATTCCTTTTGTTGTAGATTTGGGCACATCTAAAGTAATGTATGAAAAGTTGGTGAAATTGTATTCAGTAAGCACTACAAGTCAAAAGATATCTCTAAGGAACAAGATTTACAAGACAAGGTTATCAAAGGATGACGACTTGACCTCATATCTCTTAAAGGTTTCACAATTGAGGGATCAACTACAAGGGCTTGGTGAAATTGTGACTAATTATAAATTGATAATTTGTACACTCAATTCATTACTTCCCAAATGGAGTAGCTTTGTGACAAGCATTTACTCAAGGAAGGACACTTTGAACTTTGATGAGATATGGTCTTTGTGTATGATAGAAGAAACAAGAATAAAGGCAAAATATGACACCGAACCAAATGAAATGTTACAAACTTTTGCTGCTAAAGTAAAGAAGAAGAAAGGGAAGTTTGGAAAGTTTGAGCCTCGTCAAAGGAACTTCAATCGGCCAAAAAAAAATCTAGATATGTCCAAAGTACAATGCTTTGGATGCAATGAATATGGACATTTAGGAGAGGTTGTCTCAAGACCCATAAAACAAGAAGAACAACAAGAGGAAGGAAAGAAGTGGAGCACATACAACTTAAGAGAATGAAGAACCTGAGAAGAAACCAAAGAATGAAGATGCCAAGGATCTATACTATTGAAGGACTCCTTAGGTCTACTTTTAGTATGTTTTCTTTTCATTAGAAGATGCAGTTATAGTAGCATGTACAATTGCATTTGTGGAAGTTTGTTTTTTGAAGCATGGCATTATGGAAGAAGCATAAAGCATTGGAAGGATTAGAATCTACACTATCAGTTGCATCTCATCAATAACAATCATCAAGCAAAGATATAAAATTTTGGACCATCCAACACTCTACCATTCATGCAGTTACCTTTTGGCATTCACATAATTATGAAGGCATTCTACTAGCTAGAAAGGATCACAAAGATCCTTGATAGTGATTATGAAGGTTCTTCAATATGTGATAGAGTCTTTATGACATGACAAAAAACATACTTCTACTAAAATTATGGAAGCTAGCATCAATGAAGCTCACAGAAAAGAAGATAATCAAGTTGTAACATGAAGATATAATTGAGCACTTCTCATCTTGAATATCATTCTAAATATCATCCCCAAGGAAATATGCAGCTCACTCAAAAAGGAAGAATACTAGATGGCAAGCATAAAGGAAGAGGTATGTATATATTTAAGAAGCAAAATTCATGTCTTTAGTAAATTTGCAGAAAGAGTTCATTGCAAAAATATACTTGGAACACAAACATGACATGTTTGGATAGAACCAGTGTTGCGAACATCGCGATCAAGATTAAATCGATGAGGGGAAAAAATTGTAAAAATCGGGAAAAAATCGGTAAAAATCGGGAAAAAATTGGCACATACTAAAATATTCATTTTTTTTTTTCAATTTTTTTAATATCTAAAGCATCCACAACATAAAATAAATGCATTGACACATAAATATGAAAAAAAAACTAATATATAAGATGTGTAATATCATGTCTAGTGCTACATCATACATAATAGTGAATCATGTCTTGAATACTAAGTCCTGAGTCCCAGCTCAGCCTCAAAACATCAACAAAAAATATAATAATATATCTCATATCATGAGTCATAATGTCATATACAAAGGAATGCACCAAATAACCTACACTACTGATTTCCTCTGCCCCTCTTGCGAGAAAATGTAACAACTTTCCCTCTAGATGAAGAAGCTGGCAGGGCTGGCAATGGACTTTGTTGTGCTCTAGAACCTGAAGCACCAAAACTTGAAGCACCAGGAGATAAAAGAGGTAGATCACGTCTTCTACCGGTGACAGGGGTAGGTGGTGTCACCTCCTGCTGCTGTTCCTCCTCCTCCCCCTCCACTACCTCCTGCTTTATCCAATCAGGGGCTGACTCCATAATACGCCTCTCGGCCTCAACCCTCCATGTAGCAGTGGTGTCAATCACATCTAAAGAGATGGCCTCCATATTAGGTGTCCTTTCAAGTTGTCTCACCCACAATCTAAGATTGTAGTAGATGTAGACCATGTCATTGAGGCGCTGGGACTCCAACCTGTACAAGGGTCATAAATTAATAAATTATATAATATACATTATAAATAATAAATTAATAATTATAAAAAAAGTTATTTAATGAATTCAAAAAATAAGTTGGAATATTTTAAGTTTTTTTACTTGTTGCGCTTTTTGGTGTGTATTTTTTCAATACACTCCAGTAGCGCTCGCATCTTGAAAATCTACATGTTTGGCTGAGTATTCTAATGACAAGACTTTGGAGTTTTGGTATTCTGCCACCGTAGCTCCTCCACCATGCACATCTACAACAAATAAGATAAACTTATAAAGTTATAAACATAAGAAAAATTTTAAAATAATGAAAATTTGAAAATTGAAAGTTGAAGCAAAGTATGAAGTTATGAATTTGAAGAGACAATGAATTTTGAAACAAACTAAATTTTACCTGGCATTTTAGTATTCCTATCTTGGACAACCATGTCAAAGCTCAATGTGTCACTTGCCATTTTGTATATCTCTATTTCTTTGGAGATATCTGCACATTCTGATGGAGATGACACCATCTTTTGAATACACGTGAAAAAACCATCCATGACCTCGACATCAAATAAGAAACCACATGAGTAAGCAAATTCGAGGTTCAGGAAGATCCCTGCTGCATGAATGAGACGATGGAGTGTGTTGTTCCATCTCTCATCAATCACTTTCCATACAAGAAGTTGTTTCTGAAACCCCTCATCACCCTTATCTTCTTAGTAGTTTCGAATGGCTTCTTTGGCCCTATCCATGGCCTCATACAAGTAGCCCATTGCAAACTTCTCTCCATCAACTAATCTAAGAACCTTTACCATAGGTTTAGTAATGCTGCACACATCCTGTACTCCCGCCCATAAGCTTTTTTGATATGAAACCAACCTGCATATGGCCTCTCCCTCGTATGTCAAGGCCCGCTACTCCTCTGAAAGAAACATTTTCTTCAAATCCCACATAGAATTCATGAGGGATTGAAGAGATATGAAACTGGTGGCAAACTGTGTAATGGCAGGGCGCACCAACTCCTTCTTGTTGGTGAATGTTCTCATCAAATGAAGCACAAATGCATGATTATATATAAATTTTGTAATGCTCTTTGATGATTCAATAATATTTTTGACAAAAGGAATTTTTTTAATGTCCTCCAACATCAAATCAATGCAGTGTGCAACATAAGGTGTCCAAAATATGCTAGGATGCCTCTCCATAAGCATCTTGCTAGCAACAACATAATTTGCAATGTTGTTCGTTATGATTTGGACAACATTTTGTGGACCTACCTCTAGAATGAACACATCCAATAAATCACATAATAATCGTGCATCTTTGACATGTGCAGATGCATCAACAAATTTCATAAACATTGTCCCCTTGGGACAACTGACCAAGAAGTTAATAAGGGTTCTACTCTTTTGTCAATCCAACCATCTGACATTACAATGCATCCTGTGACTTCCCATGATGCCCTTAACTCCTCCAATCTCTTGGTGCAGTCAACTTTTTCATTTTGAAGAATGCGCCCTCTATAGTCATCATATGAAGGGGCTTTGTATTCTGGGCCAACAACAGTGATAGTATTAATCACAACCTGGTAAAAGGGATTTTTACTGGCAACACTGAAAGGAATATCACTCCAAAGAAAAAGCTTGCCCAACAACTTGTCAGCTTCTTCCTTCTTCCTTTTTTTAATAATTGAGGAGATAGATGACTGTGCAGCAGGTGTGGTTCTAGGAACAAAATATGATGAGGCAACTCTACGGGGTTGGCTGTAGAAGATGTTGATGGTGAAGAACCACTACCACTCTCACGATCACCTCCACACCCTGCTATTTTACTCCTCAGAGCTGCCTTGCTAAGTTTAGTTGTTTCTATTCCTTCCAATGATTTGAGGGCTCTTTGGATTATTTCTAGATTGGTATTTGTGCAAGGCCCTACTTCATGTCTAGGAACTTGTGCAAGGTGATATTTCAATCTGTCATGTAGTGCCCACATAACTTGCAAGTCAAATTTGATATGTCAAACCCCTGATCAGGTTCACCAAATTCCCACATAGGGTCCAATTTCCTTGGCATGTTTGTAAATTTGTTGAACTTGAGTTTGACTGCTATATGAAGTTTGAACTTTGAAACTTGAACCTAGGGCACAAGAAAAAGTAAAAAAAAAAAAAAAATACAATTTTACAGACAACATTTTGATTTTTTTTCACAAAAAAATCCCTCAACTCAATGCAACAATAATGGCAAAAAATACACATTGAAACCCATGCAAAAATAATGGAAAGAAACTAGGAGCACAAGAAGAAATGAAAAAAATAAATTTAACAGCCAAATTTTTGCATTTTTGACCAAAATAAACCCTTTCCAACTAAATGCAAACAAAAATGATGGAAAATACATGGGTGATAGAAACCCATGGAAGAACAAGAAAAAAACAGAAAAAAGGGTCAAATTTGATGCCCATACCCGGAAAAAATGTTTTGCTGAAGAAACTTGGTCCAAACTTGAATTTTGCTGGTTTGAGTTGTTAAATTCCTTCACTTTTCTCCTCTCTTGCCCTTGTAGATGGCTTATCCTCCTCCTTAGCTCTCTTTCTTGCCCTCTGTCTGCAAAAATGACCCGAAAAAAAAAAAAAGAAAAAAAAAAAAGAAAAAAAAAAAAGAAAAAAAAAAAAGAAAAAAGAAGAAGAAGAAGAAGAAGAAGAAGAAGAAAAAGAAGAAATTTCAGGTTTATTGGGTCGTTGTTTGACGGGCCCACGATTTTTGCTGATCGAATTGCGATTGTTTTTGCAATTTTTTGAAAATAAAAAAATTCGTTAAAAAAATCAGCGATTTTATCGTTGGACCGAAAAAATCGCGATGTTCGCTTCACTGGACAGGACACTTTTGTTCAAATTACTCTACATAAAGAAGCATGGCGAACAAGAAAGAACTCTTCCATATACATAGAAGCATGATAAATGAGCATGATGATAAGTTTTGGAACTCTTCTATATGATTATCCGGTATATAGAAACATGATAAACAGGCATAACTCATGATGAAGCTAATCAACATCCGATTTGGTCTCTAGAAGAATGAAAGATGGACAACTTCAGAGGGAGTTGCACAAACTCTGTTAGATATAATTTTGAAGATTGTTGATTAGTTCACTCCACAAACACATTGATCGACACTTGAAAGGCAGAAAGCATGAAGAAGGATTCTAGTTAAAGATAAACCATACTAGGGGCTGTTGATCTCAAAGGACGCTACTAGCAGAACATGACATCTTGAAGGCTATCATAGTTGGGCGACTCTGATTTTGATTACTTGATATTGATGATTCACATGAGATATGACTTGACTATCTGAAAGGATATATTACAAAAGTACAAATTGGAAAGATAACAGTTGAGATATTATATCTACAACTGTTTGGTTTAAGTTCAATTCTAATCACATGGATTGAGTGGATAACATTGATTTTGGCTTAGAAGTTTTGATGATAATAATATATACATCATGAAGGTAGGAAAGGTAGCAAGTCAGTAGATAGCATGTTGGTCATGTTGAATCCGATGATATTCACTTTCCGATGGATAGAGAAAGAAATGATTAACTCTACATTGATTGGTTTGGCAAGATACTATTGATGATGAAGAAGTTGATTAAGTAAAGTGATGTAGAAAGCTGTTGGCATGAACCCTGTTACGAAGAAAGATCGAGAAAGAATTTGGATCCATAACATACGGGTCGAAGCTCACATATGATATCAAGATAAGAGAAATTGAAGGTGTTGAATTGTTGACTTTGACTTGTTGGAAGAGCTTGGGAGGAGGGCTACTTGGGTCTTGTTGATTGTCTTGGTCTTATTTTTTGGGTCTTGGATTCCTGATTTGATTTGATTCTATAAGAAGATAAGGATTTTTTGGGTTTTCCCCTTGGAGGGGTTTTGCCTTGGCTTGGAGCCTACATCTTGTGTTCATTTTCTATTTGTGATTTTCATTATTTATGGTTTTGGTAATTGTTTGATGAATTGAACATAAGAAAGTAATAAGAAAGCCCACATAACTCCACAAGCAATTATCAAGTAAAGAGAAATCACCCTAAGTGCTGCCCCTATTGATTTTCAACAGGCACAACATAATTTGAATTTTTCTCTGCATATTAAAATAAGGAATTACAACTATGAAAATTACTTACTAAAATAAACACAAATATGAAACTATGTTGAAAAGTAGTGAGTGAAGATCTTCTTGACTTGTGCCTTAGTTAAGAAAGACCGTGTTGTTCGTCTTTAGCATGCACGAGTCCCTATAAATTAGGACGAGTTCATGAAGCAGTTTGACTTATGCACAATAGTGGGAGGCTCAGTTTGTTGTCTCCTAGCGCGAGTTATAATTGGGAAAAGGATGAGTGAAGATTCTCAAGTTCTAAATTGAGACTAGATGAGTTACATGAGTCAGATAGACTTAGTTAACTCATCAATCACAAGTTTGACTCCCAAAAATAAACTTGCCAGTTTTACCCTATTCAAATTGCTTATAAGGAGGATGAAGGCACATCATTGTAACATAATTCTTGAGCACGAGTTTGTGTGAAGGAACTTGTGAGAGGAAGAGCGTGCTAGCTTGTGTGCAAATTGGTAGAAGGAATTTCCTTGGGATTTGTGATAGGATTTAGGAATTAATTCCTAAATAATAGGGGTTCCCTATGTGTAAGGATTTAGGAGGAATGTGCTAGGAAATAGGGGCTCCAAGGGCGCACAAGGAAATAGGGAAGCAAATCAGTGTTCTTGCCAGGTGTTTCAAGCTTAGGACAAGCAGGGAGAATAAGATTGTTTTCTATTGAAGCAAGATTGTATTGTAAGAGATCTATTGCTTAATTTCTATCAATAAATTCTCAAACAAGTAGAGGTTTTTCTAATTAGGTTCCCTAGAAAAATATTGTGTTTTTGCTATTGCGTGGCTGTATTTATTTCTGTTCCTATTCCACTACAAATAAGTAGAGAAATTCTGTGTCTTAATTAAAAGAAACTAGTTTTCAGATTGTTCATTAGAGCAGTTGCAGAATTTCAAGGATTTTCTACAAACTATCCTTTGAATTTTATCTCTAAATCGACCTCCAAGCCTAATGAATGATTGCAACCAAGAAAAGATGATGTGCTAGGCTGTCACAAATTGAAGCTGTTTCACCGAAACCCACCCTTCTGACTAGGGGGAGCCCATATGTTTCTTTGAAACCAAGGATACTCAAGGTTGTCAGACCTTAAGCCCAAAGTTACAATGGCGTAGAAAACTCACAATGTATATCTTACCCCACTATCAACGTGACCTCCTTTTATCAATTATGGAAGTTGAGTTATTCATGCAAGACTCTGCCTTTAACTTCCATGCATTCTGGTTAACTAATGGCGAATTGGGATGAGATGGCAATGCACATGGATGAGGGAGTATACTTGAGTTCAACTAAAGTAGAAGTGGAGAGGAAAAAACATGCACTTAGTCTAGTGGAGATACTCTTATGTCAAATTGCTGTGAAGTGGGAGAGAAAAAGGCATGCGCCTAGTTAAATGGATCACATGCTCAATTATCTCCCCATGTATGCACGTGCTGTAGTTAACTCCAAGAAAAGTGCCAACTCATTCCTAAATTAGTTCATGCGCCCCAGTGGTCTTTAGTTCACTCATGCATGTGCTCCAAATAACTCCCAATCATGCTCAATATTATCCATGTGCATTAATCCTCGTGCATGCGCCCAAACCGAATGTGGCTCTATGTCCTTTTCCTCTTGGGTAAGCCAAGGAAAGGGCGATCGATTTGTTGTTAGTTTTCCTATTTGAGCTGGGGAGATTATAGTCCTCCCCACCCAAAGAATGCTTGTCCTCAAGCATTTGTAGATCAGAATGCTTAAGAATCTCCTCCCCTTCCCATGTTGTGTCCTCAAAGGGCAAGTTTTTCCATTTGATGAGATATTTGAAGATTACTGTATTCCTCAATCCTTTAGCCCTTTCCTATAGTATGGTTGATCGAATAAGTATCAATTTACCTTCTTCATCCATGGGAGGTAATTCCGTTGAAGGAGTCACATGCTGCCTAAGAGCCTTTTCGAGGCATGATACATGAAATACATTGTGAATCTTGCTTGTAGAAGGCAACTCAAACTCATACGCTACCTCACCAATTCTTTTGATTACCTTGAAAGGCCTATAAAATCGAGGTTTAAGCTTTTCTGCTCTAGTGATCTTCAATGAAGATTGTCTATAAGGTTGAAGATGCAAAATTACCATGTCTCCTGCCTCCAAAGACCGCTTGATTCGATGGCTATCGACATATTTATTCTGTTGTTCTTGTGCAAATTGAATATTCTTCTTGAGTGTATTGAGGATATTTTGGTTCTCTTTAGCCCACTCAAGAGCTTTTGGAGCTCTAGAAAAAAAGGACCAAATCTACAAATGTAGAAGCTTCATAACCATACAAGTCTTTGAAGGGAGTCATTCTGATGCTCATGTGATATGTAATGTTGTAACAAATTTTTTCCAAATGTAACCATGTTACCCATGCTTTTTGCTTTACCGACACATAGTTCCTCAAGTAGCCCTCAAGCCATTTATTAACAATTTGAGTTTGACCATCCGTTTGAGGATGATCTAGTGTGCTATGATCATGTTATATTTTTGCCAACTTCATCATTTCTTGCCAAAAAGTGCTAATGAATATGCGGTCCCTGCCGCCTACAATCCTCTTAGGCACACCATGAAGTTTGAATACATGTTCAAAAAATAGAGTAGCAACTTGTGGAGGTTTAGATTCAAAAGGCATGAAACGAACATATTTAGTAATTCTGTCCAGTACAACAAAATACAGTCTCGACTCCTTACAATGTTGGAAAATGTAACTAGGTTTGGTCTTCATAATTAACTTTGTACTTGTATCATTGTATTTTCCATGTAAAAGCAAAAGAAGAAAAGATAAAATTATTATGATTATTATTATTAGTCAAGCATTTCTTCATGCTTCTAGGGTTTATTTAGTCAAAAGAATATTTGTCATGAGTCAAATTATTGTACTAGAGTCAAGTCCCATTTGGACTTTTGAAAGAAAGTGGAAAAATAATTTTATTTGAGTCGAAATGCTCAATTTTAGCCCCACAAGACCAAGTCGGCCTTGGAAGGGACCCATTCGACCTCTTGGATGTGTATATATACAGTGTAGTTTGACCTCATTGGAGGACATGCAAGTAACTTCGATTTTTGTGCCAAAAAGAGAGAAAACCAACGAAAGACAAGTGAAGAAGAGCTAAAGTCAAAGGAGAGAGAGCAAGGGTCAAAGAAGAGAGAAATCTAGCACACGTGCGAAGTATTTTGCCCTAGTTTTTGTCACAAGTGTGAAATTGCAAGAAGTTACAAGGGCTGAAAATTGCAGACCTATTGTAGGGGCCGAAAATTAAAAGTTTGACCAAGTTTCGAGAGCTTTGACTATCGTTGACTTGAGTTGACTTTGACTTGTTGGAAGAATTTGAAAGGAGGGTCGACTTGGGTCTTGTGGGAGATCTTGGTCTTAGATTTCTCACTTTGATATGGTTTTATAAGAAGATAAGAGTTGACTTGGTTTTCTCCCTTGTAGGGATTTGGCCTGGCCTGGAGCCAATATCTTGTGTTTGTTGTCTTCTTGATCTCCATGTTTATGTTTTGGTAATTGTTTGATGAAGAGAACATAATTAAAGTAATAACGAAGCTAGCATACATTCACAAGCAATTATCTAGTAAGAGAAATCAACCCTACTTAGTTACCCTAGTGATTTTTCAACATACCATTTACCTTAGGCAGCCTCGTGATAAAATCCATTGATATTTGTTCTGACTTTTGGTTGGCAGTAGGAAGTGGTTGTAGCAACCTTGTAGGGAAGGAAACTTCCAGCTTGTTTCGTTGGCATTCTATGCATTCCCTCACATGATTGAAAACATCCTCCATACCTTTCCACGAGAACCTTTTACGAACATACCTGTATGTTTTAAAATAACCAAGGTGACCAACAAGCTGATTGTTATGAACAAAGATTAGAATTTTGTGCTTAAACTGACTTTCGGGGCACTAGGTGGATTCTATTCTTGTAATAGATGATGTCATTCATCACTTTATATCTTCCATCATCAATTTTACATTCTAAAATATCAGAAGCATGTGATCCTTCTAAGAGGCTGAAATTTCTAAAAGTGAGCAAAACGAAGGATTTTTAGATAAGGCATCAACAACAACATTATTCTTCCCCTTGACGAATTCAGTGGCAAAGCCATACCCTTGTAGCTTACCAACCCATCGTTGTTGTCTCTCATTTAATCCTTTTTGCTCCATGAAATACTTGAGGCTGTTATGCTTAGTCCTCACAGTAAGCTTGCTGCCCACAAGGTATTGACAAAACTTTTCAAGTGCATGTATGATGGCCAACATCTCTTTATCATATATGGAGAATCTCCTTTCAACTTCATTCAATTTTCGGCTTTCATAAGCAATGGGATGCTTGTCTTGCATCAAAACAACCCCAATACCAATACTTGAGGCATCACAGTTAAGCACAAAAGGTTTAGAGAAATCCGATAAAGCCAAAATAGGACAAGTACTCATTACTTTCTTAAGATGATACATAATTCGTTGGGTCTCATCCGTCCAAACAAAAGCGTCCTTCTTGGTCAAATCTTTCAGAGGAGCGGTTAATGAAGAAAATCCGTTCACAAACCATTATAGTATGTGCACAGACCAATGAAGCCCTGCAGTTGTGACATGTTGTTTGGTGATGGCTAGTCAAGTATAGCCTGAATCTTCTCCCGATGTGCTTTCACACCACCTCCCCCATTGACATATCCCATATACAATAGCTTAGTCATGCCGAACTCACACTTAGGGGCTTTCACAAAATGGGAACTAGTTACTAATATGCTTAATACTTCATCAAGGTGTCGAAGATGCTTTTCCTATGACTTTCTATATACTAAGATGTCATAAAAAAAAACCAATGCAAATTTTTGCAATTGCTTGTTGAACACATGGTTCTTGCTGGACTGAAAAGTAGCTGGAGCATTTGATAACACAAACGGCATCACCAAACACTCAAAATGTCCAAAGCGGCACCTAAAAGTTGTTTTGTGCACATCTTGCTCTTGGAATCGCATCTGATGATATCCTAAATGAAGATCTATTTTAGAGAAATAGACCGCTCCATGTAGCTCATCCATTAGCTCATCAATACGTGGAATAGGGTACTTGTTCTTGATGGTGTTTTTATTTAGTGCATGATTATCAATGCACATCCTCATAGTGGCATCCTTCTTCTTTGCTAGGGAAACAAAAGAAATTAAAGGACTAGAGCTAGGCTGTATATGTCCTGCACCCCTGTCATGCTCAGTCTTATCCATATACATTAATCCTCATGCATGTGCCCAAACCCAATGTGGCTCTGCATCCTTTTCCTCTTGGATAAGCCAAGGAAAGGACAACTGATTTGTTGTTAGTTTTCTTAGTTTGAGTTGGGAACATTATAGGTTGCTTATACTCATTTTCATGCCATTTGTTGGAGAAGTCTACTTGGGAGGTTGGATGACACATGCACACATGTATTTGATGAGCATGCCTAGTACACATCTCTATGAGGTTGTCCACTTATCTTAGGTGCCTATTTGGTTCTTTTCCACGTCATCTACCTTGGAATCATACATGTATTGCCACTTGGATCTCCACTTGACTCATTCTACATGGATCTACCTTGCCATGAGTGTGGATGAGGTGACCCACATGCACATGTCCCATTCTTCACATGCACGTCCTATCACATGTGTGACTCTTCTAGAGGGGTGCACTTGTAGATAAGGGTAAGGTTTGTTATTTTGGAGCATGATTTGGTCTATTCTCATGCAAAGGAATGTGCCCAAACTACTTGCTTCTATTCCTGGAGAGAAGTTGCAACTAAGTCCTATTTTATTTATTGTTGACTTGGTTGTTGGAGCTAGTTAGAGGGAATAATATTATTTCTGTTGGATTTATTTAGCGGGAATAATATGCTATGAACATTCTTGGTGTTCTCCTTCTAATGTGGACAATGTGTGAGAAAATTTTATTCTCCACATCCTCAAAATTAAATAGGACCTATTGGGTTCTTTCCTATTTATTCAACTTTTTATTGACCTATTTTATTGAAAATTCTTTGGTGAATTTTTATTAAGTGGCGGCTAGAACCCTTTCTTTCTCTAGTGAAGCTTTTCCTTCTTGTCCTTCCAAGCCTTGTGAACCTTGGGCTTGTTCCTTGTTTTGTTCATAACAATTCTTAGCTTTCTTCATGGCCTTATCAAAGGTTTAAGGTTTGTCGAACTCAATTCGGTCTCTACAGGATTGAGGTAATCCACTTAAGAAATGTTGGATTTTTACCTTCTTATCTTTGATGTACTTGACAGACCTTTGAAGCTCCAAGAATTTATTTACATATGATCCATTATCATTTGTTCCAACTTTAACTCATGGAAATCCTCAACTTTATTGTCATAGTATCTACTAGAGAGATGCTTTTGTTGAAAGCACTTCTTGAATTGCATCCAAACAATCTTTCTTTTACTGATTTTCTTGACCTATCTAAGATGTTATCACCAAATTGCTATATGCCATTCAAATTGAATACTCTCTGGGTTTCATATTTATCGAGTAATTATGAACTTGAAAAATACTTCCTCATTCCACAAAACCAAGCCTCAATTTCCTATCCAAACTTTATTGCACCATCAAAAATAGGTTGTTTTGATTTCTTGGATTCTTCCTACAAGCTGTTGTTAGAAGGCCTCTTTTGTTACTGCTTACGAGAATAAGAAGATCTCAAATTGCTTAATAAATTTCTGGAGATAGTTGATTCATTGTTAAAGGATTTTGATGGTGTATATGTCCCATCTTTAGAGGTTCTGCTGTCCGTACTCCAAGTAACATTGTTTGAATTTTGTTCATGATGCATTTGCGTTTGTATATCTGTCTAACTTTGCAACATGGCATCGTTCAGTTGGTTCTATTCTTCACGAGCTTTAATCTACCTTTCATTATTTACTTTGCAGCTTTGAAGCTTTACCCTCAAACTCATTGTTTCTATAATTTTTTTGAGGAGTCTCTTGTACTCGAGTCTTTTCATTTCCAACTTGCATAGTTTCACTCATGATACCTTCTTCATGTTCATAAGGGTTTTGTGCATCTTCTGCTAACAAGACTAAGTCTCTATTTCAATTTTCAACTCTTCTATTTGCTGTAGCAGCCTTAGTTCTTCACAAGCATTGTGTACAACAACTTGTTAGCTTAATAATGTTAGTAAAAAACCATTATAGTTTTTTTGTTCATTTATGAGTTTATGCCCAGATTGCCTCAATGTTGTAACTAGTTTACATTTCTAGCCCACAACAACCCTAATGCTATAACTTAAGTTGTGACACTATATCATGTAACCCCCCCTCCCCCTTTGTGGCCTTACGGAGGAGAGGGGCGACATTTTTTTGACTTCCCTATCGAACTTAATCACTTCCATGTCAAATTAAGCCTTATTGCATGGATCGAAGACCACATGCAACACCCATTTTATCTTCATCGGGTTAGTTTTCAAGATGCAACTATCAAGGCATTGACCCTCTTTTGAACATAACACATAGGACCCTAATTGAATGACATCCCGATCCTTCATTCAAAAGAAGCACATGCTCACTTGAGGCACACCTTGCGCCACTGGCCCTGTTCATGTGAAAATTCCAAGCCTTGCGCCACTGGCCCTGTTCATGTGAAAATTCCAAGCCTAGCTGATTGATGTCCTTATGATCTCAATTAAACAAGTGAATTGCTAAATTTAAGTAATGCTGAAATTAAATCCAAACCATAACATCAATCACATAATAATTGCAAATTAAATAGCAGAAGCACGAAATTAGTTTCAGACATACTTAGGTAATTATTCCATGAAATCAACTTTTCATTCCTTTGAAAAACATACAATGAAACCTCCACAGGCTGCCAAAAAAGCAAGTGCATGGTTACAAAAATGCCTTTGATTGAGTTGTATGGACCCATAGTATGGCATGTTGTCTGGATTGTATGACCCTGTCTATATAGACTTCTGTATTACAATATAGAATTGTTTTGTACAACTGTATGAAAGTATACAACAACTTGTATGGAACTATCTGCTGCTTGAATTCACCTCTGCTTGAATCCCTACCTAGCTCTCTTTCTCTCTCTCTCTCACTCTCGACTGCTCAGCCTACTCAACTGTTCAAGTGTGTTGAAAACTCTATCTTGACTTGTTTTTATACTTTTGGTTGTGACCAAAACCTTAATCTATTTTTGAGTGTACTCCTAGTCTATGGCATGCATGCATGAGATACACCTTTTCAGAGTTTAACAACTAAATATAAGACTTTTTACTTTGTTACAAAGGTGAATAATAAAATAGAATGACTTTTCAAAAATAGATTTGTTTTTTGAAATTAGAATTACTTTTTGAAAGTATCTCAAACTACTTCTTGCACGTTGACATTGAATCTTTGTGGAAGTTTTTGTTTGAGCTAAAATTATCAACATTCCCTCTTATGAGAAGGGAGTTCTGCACCAATTCAAGTCTGTCTTTGATGTCTCAGATTTCTCTCTTGCCAAGGGCTTGGTCAGAATATCAAATACCTCAGATGATGATGCCAATATTTTTATTGGATTCCTCTTTCGGAGAGGTGCAAGATTGATGTAAAGATCATCTTGATTGGATGAGCAGAACATGTATTTTAAATTTATTCCACATATGCAAGGTTGGCCAGATTTATCCCACATGGTTCGAAGTCTAGGATAGAGACTCTCATGTATGCAGGTTGAAGAAAGCGCTCTGTGGGTTGAAGCAAGCTCCCAGGGCTTGGTACGAGAGGATAGATAGCTACTTGATGAAACTGGGCTTCACTCGAAGTAATGCTGATTCGAACCTTTACTTCAAGGTTGATAGAGAAAAGCCTCTCATTCTGGTTCTCTGTGGACGATCTCTTCCTGATAGGTGCCGACCCTCTCATTCATCAGTTTAAGAGGGAGCTCGCTTCTAAGTTCGAGATGAAAGACCTAGGACTGATGCATTACTTCCTAGGCTTGGAGGTCTGGCAGAGACCTAGCGAAATTTTCCTCTCAAGGAAAATATACTGTGAAGCTCTGGAGAGATTTGGTATAGTGGACTGTAAGTCCGTGTCGACTTCGATGGAACTCAACTTTAAGAAGTTGAGTGGAAACGTTGCTGGGCCCGTGCTAGCAAATCCTATTGAGTATCGACAACTCGTAGGGGCCCTGATGCTCTTAGGGAACATCCGTCCGGACATATGTTGTGCAGTGAACACTTTGAGTCACCACATGGTTGATCCTCATAACATTCATTGGGTTGGTGCCAAGAAACTCTTGAGATATCCTTGAGGCACGATAGACTATGGGCTGAGATACACTGCTGGGAGTTTGAGACTCCATGGATATACTGATGCTGATTGGGCTGGCAGTGTGGTGGATCGCAAGAGCACATCTGGATGTTGTTTCACACTTGGTTCTGCTTCGAGCAGGAAGGAGAAGTCGGTGGCTTTGAGCATCGTTGAGGCCGAATACATTGCAGCTTGTATGGCCTGTTGTGAAGCTATTTGGTTGCGAAAGCTCTTCAGTGAGCTGTTCGGGTATGTGCTAAATACCACCGTTATCCTTTGTGATAACCAGCGGGGGATTCGTTTGTCAGAGAATCCCATGTTCCACGATTGATCCAAGCGTATTGATATCTGGTACCATTTTATCCGGGATATGGTACAACGAGGTGCCATAAGGCTCGATCATATAGGAACTGATGAGCAGGTCGCGGATATTCTCACAAAGCCCTTGGGGAAGGTCATGTTCCTAACCTTCTGTGAGAATCTTGGAATCATGGAACGACCCTATGCT
This sequence comes from Pinus albicaulis, assembly GCA_034641835.2. Lineage (NCBI taxonomy): Eukaryota > Viridiplantae > Streptophyta > Pinopsida > Pinales > Pinaceae > Pinus > Pinus albicaulis. Next base: position 336,248,030 of record CM076574.1, on the reverse strand, counting down.
GAGGGTCTTGTTGGACGATGAGCTTTGGGAGCTCCAAGGGGGCTTTGGAGATAGCTTCTTGGAGCTATAAGCAACCACAGGGCTAGGCTTGTCGAACCTTGTTGGTGTGCTTCCGTCCCACCGTGATGATATTGAGTTAGTTTACGTCTCTTTGATCTGTACCCCGTATGCATCCTACACATGGAGTCCCAGACTCATGGGAAGTACCTTTCATTTGGCCAATGAGGTGGGAAATGTGGATAGAGACTGATAGCAAGACCGATGGACGCATCGGAGATTGCCGTTCTCTCTATGTCTAGGATGGCATGTGTCCAACCACTTGACTTCGGGTCAGTTAAACTAACTTCAGGTTAGTACATGACTCTTTTGAGTCCAAGTGAGGTTTTGGACCTCCAACTGACTTTGGGTCAATTAAATTAACTTCAGGTTAGTATATGAGAGTCCTTTGAGTCCTATAGAGGTTTCGGACCTCTGAGCTGACTTCGGGTTAGCCGGGTGTGAGGTATTTGTGACTCACCGTTTTGAAATAAAGAAGCCAGCAAAGCAAGTTACGGCGGGATGGCATAGGTGGATGGAGTTCTCCCTAGTTGAGAGGGAGTGTTAATTTTGCGCAACTAGGTCCAAACTCCATGTTGTACTGCTCAGATGATGATGCTAATATATTTATTGGATTCCTCTTTCGGAGAGGTGCAAGATTGATCTAAAGATCATCTTGATCGGATGAGCAGAACATTGATTTTGAATTTATTTTCCACATGTGCAAGGTCGGCCAGATTTATCCATGCCTAAGAGATGTGTCACACACCCCCACAGATGGATTTATATATTGGAGACTTAGAGGTCATTTCAACGCACACATTTTGGAGGCATTCTCTTCTCTCATGGATGGTGCTGCAATTAGGGCTTCTCTTGGTGCAGCGTTTTGATGAGCCATCTTGGGGTTGTGTGACACATTGGGTTGGCTGACCTAATGGAGACTTCGCTGGTTGAAGCATCCCGCTGATCGCCGTAACGCCACCATTCTTCATCTCTGTTTGTCAAAACGATTCTTATATTATTGGCTTGTCTTCCATTGATCTATTGGTATGTTCTATCAACATTTTACTTTCATGTGATTGCTATTTGGGCCTTAGAAGTTTAAAGTAAATTTGCATCTAGCATAGAACATCTTCAGAAATTTACACTTATTAACCCTTTTTGGTATGAAGTGATTGATCTTTGTATGCTTGGACATGTCATGAAACACTAGATTCTTAGAGGGTTTAATACAACTTTGATTATTGTAATAAATAACTGTAGGTTCCAATTCCTAATCAGACAATCCTGCAAGTAACTTGCGAAGCCATATGGCCTCACAAATCAAAAGTTGCTATGTATTTTGTGTATGTTGAACTAAATTCCATGGGAGTTTGCTTCCCTTTGAACCATGATACCATTACTGATCCCAAAGTAAAGCAATAACGTCAGGTGCTCAATCTGTCTGCTGCGCTGCCAACCTAATCTGAGTGTGAAATTTGAATACCCTTGCAACTTCACTTCAACCATCTTCAAGATACTTTCAGACGGTACTCCACTTTTCCCTTTAAATACTTGAGCACATGATGTGTTGCCATCAAATGCTCCTGACTTGGCTTCATCATGAACCGACTCACGGTGTTCACTGCAAAACAAACATGGGACTCCTCCCCACTTACTTCAAAGCCCTAAGGCTTCTCTATGTATACTTCTTCCTCGATGATCCCATTAAGAAAAGTTCTCTTCACATCTATATGATGCATCCTCCATCCCATAAATGAAACCAAGGTCATAACTGCTGTAATGGAAGTGTAATTGGCAACTAGAGCAAATGTCTCCTTGTAGTTCACTCCCTCGCTTTGGGAGAACCCTCTTGCCACAAAACTTGCTTTGAACTTCTCAATGTTGCCATCTGCAATATGCTTGATCTTCTAGAGCCTCTTGGAACTCACAGTTGACTTCCCCTTTGGTATTGGCACCACGTCCCAAGCATCATTCTTCATGATGGAGGTGTACTGCACCATGGCATCCCAATGCACCCATTGGTCTGGTGCTTCCTAAAAGTTGAAAGGCTCAGAATATAGAATGCTGCTCATAACTGTCATGATTCTTGGAAACTTCTTCGGAGGTTTGATCTCTTTGAATGTGCTCCTAGGAGTCTCTACAATCTCTTGAGCATTCCTCAATGTGTTAGTGAACCATCGATGTCTTTTGACAGAAGTGGGTTACTGTCTCCCACTCCGCACTTGAAGGCTGTTGTATTACTTTGTAAATCATTGGTGAACTTGGCTCAACTTTGGGAACTTTTGGAGTTTCCTATACCTCATCCTCTCTCACTGGAATAAGCTCATGGTGTTGTTTTTCTTGTGCAATCCAGACTAGTATAATTTTTTAAATCTGGTAACTACTTGCAATGATACAGTAGACATCTTTAGAGCATTCAATTTGACTTTTAGAGCATTTCTATCATCAAGCAGTAACACATGAAAAACTACAACCATTAACAATACAGAGCAGAGGAGATCACAGTAAATCAGTGAGACAAGACACCAGAAATTAGCCCAGAGGCCAGGGCGAAACTCACAAGGGGAAACCCAGTAAATCTTTCCTTATGTGAGAGAGAGTCCAATTCATCAATTTGTACATCAATCAGTATGCCATAAACATAAACCTTCAACAAGGTACATAAACAAAACTGACTATCATAATAGCTCAAGTCAACCATTCAATTCTGTGCACAAGAATTCCTTCAATTCTGTCCATAAGAGGTCTGCAACTAGGTGTTTGCATGGTCTCCAAGAGGTCCAAATGTTGACCTTATTCTTAGCCTCAGATTTATCACAGAAGAATGTATTACAAACCTTCGTATTATCCACAGAGAGTAGCTTCAGTTCTTCGCATGAGCAAGAGCAGAGGTGCCACAGAACTTCACAGGAATCACAGAAGATAACTTTCACATGAGTCACAGAACTTTTGCATGAACAGGGGGCTACAGTTCTTTGCATGAATAGACTTTTGCATGACTAGGTGCCACAGAAAAATGCTTGCATGGACAGAGAAGAATGGTGCCACAGAAGCTCACATGAATAGAGAAGAATAATGCCATAGAAGCACGCATATTTCCACAGAGAAATATTACCCCAGAGCTCGCATAGAATAGAGATACATGAGATCTGTATCTGCCTTGGAGGAGAGCTATTAGGCTCAATATATAATTGTTTGTTGTTAAATTTAGATAACAATGGCGTTCTATGCTTGATGCACTTTTACTTCAATCTTTCTTAGGCCCAATGCAAGATAACAATCACATAAACTTGAAAGTAAAATGCTGATAGAACACCATAATATATCAATAGAAGACAAGCCAAATATAGATCAGATTTACAATTCCTTATGTCCAGCAAAGATACGAGATATTGTGGTGTTATGGCGGTCAGCAGGATGCTTCAACCAGCGAAGTCTTTCTCGGTCAGCCAGCACTTTCATTTGTCACACCCACAGCCCTCAAAGACAGCTCATCACAAGTCAACACAAGTCAAACCAGGGACAGTGCAGAAAAGTCAACGCAGCAAACTAGGGCTTCAGTTAAACAGCCCGGAACTCATCGATTTTGGTGCTCAGCTGTACGACCTAAAATCGAAATTTCTGCAGAAGATTGAGGTCAAACGACCAAGGGTTGACCATGGTCAATGCTGTAGCAGAAAAGTCCTCCCTTAATGGAGAAATGGTTTTTCTACAACACCTAATTTACTTCTAAAAACATCAAACTTGAGTTTATCAAGAGGCTTGGTAAAGATATCAGCCATATTATCCTTGGTATTACAAAATACTAAATCGATTTCATTTGATTCAATCTTTTCTTGTATAAAGTGGTATTGCAGCTCAATGTGTTTTGATCGGGCATGATATATTGGATTTTGTGCTAATTTGATAGCACTTTGATTATCACAATTTATGCATGTTGAACCACTTTGCTTCTCTTCAAGATCTTCAAGAATTCTCCGCAACCAAACAGCTTCACAGGTGGCATTGGTCAAAGCTTTGTACTCAGATTTTGTTGATGATAAAGAAACAGTTGGCTGTTGGCTGTTTCTTACTACTCCACGACACAACCCTTGATCCTATATGAAATGCATAGCCAGAGGTAGATCATCTGTCATCAGGATTTCCTGCCCAATCTGAATCAGAAAAACGTGTCAGTGCAACATCAGATTCATTAGTATACATAATACCTAAATTGATTGTTCCTTTTAAGTATCGGAGAACTTTCTTTGCAGTGTTCCAGTGATTCCCTGAAGGCTTAGCCATAAACTAACTAAGGATACTGACTGAGTATGCAATGTCTGGTCTGGTAGTGGTGAGATAATTCAGACTTCCCACCAACTGATGATATAAAGTTCCATTTGCCTCTTTAGTTCCATCTTCTTTGTACAACTTTGCATTCTGTTCTAAGGGAGTTGACATAGCTTTGCAATCACTCATATTGAACTTCTTAAGAATTTCCTTTGTGTATTTACTTTGAGTGATCAATGTTTTACTAGGCTCTCTCCATACCTCAATTCCTAAACAGTAATGCAATTCACCCAGATCTTCATTTCAAATTCTTGAGACAACTGAATTTTAATTTCTTCAATTAACTTGTAAGCACTACCTGTGATAATGAGATCATCCACATATAAAGATATTAAAGCAACATTTCCTTCTTCATCTTTCTTAACATATAGGTTAGGATCATTTTTGCTTTTCACAAACCCATTATGATGAAAGAAGATATCAATCTTTACATACCATGATCTCGATGCCTGTTTCAAACCATATAAGGCTTTTTTTAACCTGCAGACTAGATGCTCCTGTCTCTGTTTGACAAACCCTTTAGGTTGAACCAGATAAACTTCTTCCTTTAAATCACCATTCAGAAAAGCAGATTTGACATCCAATTGATGTATATTCCAATTATGTTTTGTAGCTAAGGCAATCAGTACTCTAATTGTATTCAATTTAGCTACTGGTGCAAAAGTATCTTCATAATCAATTCCCTCTTGTTGGGCATATCCTTTTGCAACTAATCTCGCCTTAAATTTATCAATGCTACCATTTGCTTTAAATTTAGATCTATACAACCATTTGCTTCTAATTGTAACTTTGTTTTCAGGGAGTTCAACTAATGCCCATGTTTGATTTTTCATAAGAGAGTCATATTCATCATTCATAGCATTTCTCCATTGTTCATGCTCTTTAGCTTGTTCATAATCAACTGGTTCTACAACATTCATGATATTAGACATCAAGGCATAATCTCTATACCTTGCAGGAAGCTGGGTTTGTTGGGTTGACCTTCTTGGTTCTACAATACTTGTTGGAGTTCCATCCATGATTCTCCTGCTTTGAGGTGAATCTTCCTCTCGTGATGAATCAGTGCTATTGGATGTGTTCATGCTGCTTTCATTCTGATCTTGAACCTGTGCCTGTACTTGTTCCTGTTCCTATTTAACCAAAGTATCAATTTTGACATGATCATCATTAGATATATGCCAAGCATCATTCATTGTATTACTTTTATCATCATTCTCATGAAACACCACATCTCGACTTGCAAACAGTTTATGTGAACTGGGATCAAACAGTTTATATGCTTTCTGATCTGTACAATACCCAATAAAAACACACTTGATTGACTTTGCATCAAGCTTTCTTTTGTTATCCTTAGGAATATGTGCAAAGGCAGTACATCCAAACACTCTTAAATGACTGACATCAGGTTTATGACCATAAATAATCTCAAAAGGAGTTTGAAAAGCTAATTTCTTAGTGGGACTTCAATTCTTCAAATAAACAACAGTATTAATGGCTCCTGCCCAGAAGCCATTAGAAATGTTTTTACCTTGAAGCATACTGTGAGCACACTCCACCAGTGTTCTATTCCATATCTCAGCAACACCATTTTGCTGAGGAGTATGGGGTACTGTGAACTGTTGTTGGATCCCATGAAATTTACAATACCTGTTAAACGCTCTTGATTTATATTCACCACCCTGATCTGATCTGAGAATTTTAATGTATTTGCCTATTTGCTTTTCAATCAAAGATTTGAATTCTTTAAAATACTCAAAGACATCACTTTTTCTTTGTATGAATAGATCCATGTATATCTAGATCTATCATCAACAAAAATAAGAAAGTAGGAAGCACCACCAAGCGACCTACTTTGCATAGGTCCACATACATCAGTGTGAATTAATTCAAGTATATCATATTGTCTTTTCTCTGTATGAACGGGAAACTCCTCTCTATGCTGCTTACCAAGTGCATAAGCTTCACATGGTAAATGTTCACACTTCATAACAGGAAGACCTTCAATTATTGTTTTTCTTTGCAACAACAATAAATCGTTGTAATTTAGGTGCCCATACCTATGATGCCATAACTCTGTTGTTGACGTTGCTGTGGATGTCAATGCAACATGACGCTTCATCATCACATCCAATTTATACAATCCACCAACCTTGGTACTTGTGGAAACAACCCTGTAGCGATCCTGAACATCTTTCACAATGCACCCCAATTTACCAAATTCCACTTTTAAATTATTATCAGTGATAGTTGAAACAAATATCAAATTCTTTTTAATACCAGGAACATACATCACATCATGAATCTGTCTCATTTGTCCATTAGGTAAGTACACACTTATTACGCCATAGCCTTGGACTTTATGTGACCTGTTATCTCCTAGGTAAATGTGTGTGCTGTCAGTTTTTTCGTAATATTTATCATATCATTCTTTATTACAAGTCATATGAGCTGATGCACCAGAATCTATGAACCAAGCAGTCTCATCATCAGTTTAAGTAGACAATGCAGCATCAGAAAGAAACAATTTAAGATTTTTAAATCCATCAGTAACTGAAGTGTCTCTGTTCATGAAATTTCCATTATGCCTTCTATGTCTCTGATTTGATTCATGATTCTTTCTTCTATAGCAATCTTTAGCTAGATGTCTAGGTTTTCCACAATAATCACATTCAATATTTCTCTTAACATAAGAATCAAGATGTGTCATACCTTTCTGCTTTGCTTGAAAACGACCGCTGTTCCTGTCCCATGGTCTCCCTCGGAATGATCTTTTACCTCTTGCAATCAATGCTAAATCAGAATCATTTGAATCCAGTTCAAAATTTTTCATTCTCTCTTCTTCTCGAAGAAGAATTCCAGCCAATTCATCAATTGTAGGAGGTGTTTGCCTAGCTGAGAGTGCTGAAATAAAGACTTTATAGTCTTGGACTAAACCCTTCAAAGCAACAGTTACTAAATCGCTACTAGACACTTTTTCACCAATTTCCACCAAGCTTATCGATTAAGTCTTTAATTCTAGAAACAAAGTTGCTGATGCTTTCATTGGCTTCCATTTTGATAGATAGTAGCTTCGTTTTTAAAAATAAAATGCAGTTTGCATTAGTAGTTTCGTACAAACCTTTGAGAGTTTCCCACGTTTGCTTTGAAGATTTATAGTCCCAAATGTGAGGAATGATGTTGTCCTTTACAGACATGCGGAACAGCACTTTCGCTCTCATTTCTCGCTTATCCTAATCTGGAATTGCGGCGGCAGCAACAGGCTTGGGCTCGTTACCATTGACAATCATCCAGAGGTTGTAAGCCTCGAGAACGGTGACCAGCTTAAACTTCCAATTGACGTAGTTTTCGCCATCAAGTTTGGTGGATTCATTTAAATATGAATCGGCAAGAGGATTAGCCATTGTTTTCAACAACAATGACCAGATTCAATTGCAAGAAATTAATTCACTGCAATGATCCACTTAAAAAAAAAACTCGCGGAAATCACAGTTTTCACAACTCGGAGGCAATCGAACTGGCAGTCATAGTGAAATAGAGGCACTAATCAGCAAAACAAGGCTGACAATGACAAATGGTCAATCCACAACAAATTTCAGCATTTTCGTGAGTAATGGCTTATGATGCCTCACAGTTTCTCAATGGATCTAGTTCACAGTTCATGATATCACCGAGAAAGGTGCTTTAATAACAACCCTCGACTAGTTGATGACTCACGGCTTCTTCATGTACCATGTCACATACCATTTCACTGATCAATGGTGAGCAACTCCATGTGAGTCTGGAGTCAGTGCTAATTAAATAAAGATGGATCTACGGCCTCAACAATAACATGATCTCTCTACGCTCTCCACACTGCCATTGTAAGCTGTGCTCCATGCATGGGTCGACTCTGCAACATCCCATCGCGAGGATCTACGTGCAGGCAGTGGCTGGAGACGGTACCTCCACCTGTTATTCCCGTCTCGAGACAGACTCTCCCTGCCTAGAAACTCGAGACGATAACATAAGAATCTTCTTGTTCTGAAGTCACGGTATAGAGCGGCTACGAAAGCATTGAGCCCGATTCCCCGTCACAGACACAGGCGTCAGGGTTGAGATTTGGGCAGGGCGGCTATGAAAGCGTCGAGGACGATTCTCCGTCACATTCGAGGGCGTCAACGTTGAGATTTGGGCAGAGCGGCTCTGACACCAAATTAAATAAACAAATGCAACACACACAATGTGAGACATAGCTCACACAACTTGTTATTAGCTCAACAATGATATTACATATTTATAGCATAGTGATTCACCTAATCTTCCTAAGTTTGAGGCAACAATCCTGAATTGGTGGAACTAAACTTTAATTATAAAACTCTCGTTCAACAAACCATAACCACTCCTATTTCTACATTATTCTAGATTATTCTCACAAAAAGCCCTAAACAGATCAGCACAAAAAACAGAAAGCCCTAAACAGAGTAGCGCAGAAAACAACAGCTTTGCTCCACAGGTGTGAGGGAAAAGGGCCTCCAAAGGCTATCGAACCAATCAGATTACAATGAGAGAATGTGTGATGAGATGATGAGAAAATGACCTCCAAGTCTCTCTAATTTATATTCATCAATGAGGGTGTGTGACACATCTCTTAGGCATGTGGGATAAATTTGGCTGACCTTGCACATGTGGAAAATAAATTTAAAATCAATGTTCTGCTTGTCCGATCAAGATGATCTGTAGATCAATCTTGCACCTCTCCGAAAGAGGAATCCAATAAATATGACCATCGTCATATGAGCAGTGCAACATGGAGTTTGGACCTAGTTGCCCAAAATTAACACTCCCTCTCAACTAGGGAGAACTCCATCTGTCCACAAGTGCCATCCATCATGTACCAAACCAAACAATGTGCGTCATCCCGCCGTAACATGCTTTGTTGGCTCTTTATTTTTCAGAACAAAAGGTGAGTCACAAAGACATCACACACAACTGACCCGAAGTCAGCTTAGAGGTAAAAACCTCTCTCGGACTCAAAAGAGTCTCATACTAACCCGAAGTTAGTTTACTGACCCGAAGTCAGTTTAGAGGATAAAACCTCATCATACTTGATCCCAGATCAAGGTGTTGGACACGTGCCATCCTAGACATAGAGAGTACGACAATCTTCGATGCGTCCATCGGTCTTGCTATGGTCTCTATCCACATTTCCCACCTCATTGGCCAAATGAGAGGTACTTCCCATGAGTCCGTAACTCCATGGGTAGGATGCGTGCAGGGCATAGATCAAAGAGAGGCGAACCAACTCAATATCATAACGGTGGGGCAGAAGCACAACAAGGTCCGACAAACCTAGCCCTGTATGTGCTTATAGCTCCAAGAAGCTATCTGCAAGCCCCCTGGAGCTCCCAGAGCTCATAGTCCAACTCAAGTAGGACCCTCAGAATAGGGTCTTTCCACGATTCCAAGCTTCTCATTGAAGGTTAGGAACTTGACCTTCCCCAGGGGCTTCGTGAGAGTATTCGCGACCCGCTCATCAGTTCCTATATGATCGAGCCTTATGACGCCTCGCTGTACCATATCCCAAATAAAGTGGTACCTGATATCAATATGCTTGGATCGATTGTGGAACACGGGATTCTCAGAAAGACAAATCCCACTCTGCTTATCACAAAGGATAACGGTGGTATCTAGCACATGCTCGAACAACTCACTAAAGAGCTTTCGCAACCAAACAACTTCACAACAGACCATACTCGCTGCAATGTATTCGGCCTTAGCGATGCTCAAAGCCACTGACTTCTGCGCCCTGCTCATCCAAGATATCGAAGCAGAACCCAAGGTGAAGCAACATCCATATTGCCTTGTGATTCTTTTGGAGGGATAAGGCAACATCAAAGTCAAGCAAATGAAGAGTTGAAGCGGGTAAGATGAAGGCCCAACGCTTCAAGCCCGAGCCGGGCAACCCCTAATTCCGCCACGCCACATCATTCATCACCCGTCGCACATCGCTCCCCGCAGCTTTCAACATTTACCTCCTCGCACTTCACACTTCGCAGATTTTAACATTTAACCTTTGCCCGCTCCCATATAAAACTTGTGACGTGTGATATACGGGCGTGGTCCCACCTCTCTCCGTGCCACGTCACCTTCCCTGCCCCCGCACTTTGCACATCGCACTTTTTACCTTTTACTCCTCGTTGCTTACACATAAATATTGCGATTTGCGATGTGCGGGCGGTCCCACCTCCATCTGCTACGTCACTCTCGCCTATCGCATATCACACATCGCACCTTTTAACATTTACCACCCTCCGCTTACATATAAACTTTGTGATATGTGATCTGCGGCCGCGGTCCCATGTTCGTCCATGCCACGTCACCTTCCTCACCATCGCACTTCGCACATTGCGCCTTTTAACATTTACCACCCTCCGCTTACATATAAACTTTGCGATATGCGATTTGCGGGCACGGTCCCACCTTCGTCCGTGCCACGTCACCTTCCTTGCACCCGCACTTCACACATCGCACTTTTTACCTTGTACTCCTCGTTGCTTACACATAAATCTTGCGATTTGCGATGTGCGAGCGGAGTTTGGGTCCCACCGCCTTGCCACGTCATCAAAAACCCTCTTGTGGTCTTTTTCGCCCATTTCAGTGTTATTGAGTCTTGCTAAATCCACTTCTGCTTCCACCATCCTGCCTTTAGCTCCACTCCACGTCAATGCATCTGACGACTCATAATCTATTTCGCACCCCTCCACCTTCCGAAGGTTAATGCTGGGGGGGGGGTTCGAAATGGTCAGTTCTGGAAACTACCTCCGGTGCTACGTGTCAGCCCACATTGACTTCACACCCCACTATCTAATACCACAAGCCATCCATGCTCCCTCCAAAATCTGGTCTCTGGTTTTCGCAATTCAAACACAACATGGGATTTTGGTACAAAAGTTGCAGATATCATTTACAAGCTCAGCCCCAACTAAAGAGTTCTTAAGACACACAACACAACCGGCCATTCCCAACTTTAAGTGGAAATCATGAGAATTAGAGAGTGGAGGTTTTCGGTCAGGCATAGCAACTCATATGATAAATATACCGCCACCCTGCTCCCACCCACTTTTCGTCGCTCCTTGAAACTTCTATATCAGGCCTCCATGTCAATCGTTGTTTCTTTTACCCGTTAGAGATAGTGATAGCTTTGGTCAAACTCGATTTGGCTCAATTGCTTTTGATTTTCTGGTACAAGAGTGATTGCTTGATGCTAGCTCCACTAGTTTGTTAGGATATTTTGGTTTTCACCTGTGTGGGTCGATCATGACTGAATATTCGATCGTAAAACCTTAAGGAGAACTCTATATGTAGTGAGTTCTAAGATGAAAGCAAGGTTCTGGAATTTTGAAGAATTTTGCCGTAGTTTTGTATGATTGTGCTCCCTGTGCTCTGAGATACATATTTGGGAGAGCTGTTTAAACTTAATATGATATAGAGTTGTTATTTGGATTCCAGATGTAGCAATGAGTAGTATGTGTCTGTTTCCTTCTGTTATCAGTAATCTCCTTTTTATGTGTAATCATCTTTCATGCTATGCTGCTTTGATGGTTCGTGTAATGTAGCTGCTGGTGGTCTGCAATTTTATTCATGATATCGTGTCTGTATAACGCTCAGGTATTAAGCTTGCTACATTCCCTTAATTCGCGCTCCACGAACCTCTATTGTTGTCCATGTCTCATTCATATCCTCTTCCTCTGAGTTCGCGGGGGATAGATTCTTAATCCTCTTAAGCCTGTCTCTTGTGGGTTCCTTCTCCGTTCTTTCTCAACGCGTTTGCATATTTTTAAGCTTTCGCTCATTGTTTTATACTTGGCCCATTTGAAAGCCATCAAGCCTGGCCCATTTGAAAGCCATCAAGCCTCACAATCTCCTAATCCCTCTCACAATATAGGGAATTCTCATGAATCGACTCCAAGGTCTTCTCCATCCTTGAACCACCAAAACCATTATTCCCTTATTCCATATTTTATCAGAGGCATCCTTATGGTTGTCCACATTTAACCTCTGATTTTAAAATGTCCTAGGCACTGGTCTTTTGCAACTCAAGGTTGTCTCTAGGAGCTACAACATCTTTTTGGCACCGTTGTCGGGGACGAATTAGAAAATCTTTTCCCTGGGATACAACTTTATCTTCACCCTTCAATCAGGAGAGCACGAAGGGTTGAGAGTTGCATAGCTCTCACCTTGGTGACTCCACTATTATCAAAGTTTAAATCATTTGTAATCCTGGCTTACACAAGGCCTCATACTCGATCAGATACTTCCCAGCAGAGAACCCCTTCTGACACTCGTCCCGAAAAGATCATATTTAGGAGAATCTGGAAGGAAAAGCAACCCAGCTAGGCTGACCTACCCTCATTTTCTCTAGAACATTCACCTTCCTCATCTCAGAAAGCTGATATCCACGGTCCTGGCTCCACAGACCGTGTACTTGATTATCCTCCAGAAACCTCTGCTTTAGCCAGTTTAGCTATAAAAGACAAAGCCGAATCTGCTGATACTTCTTTGCCTCCCGTGCACCCTACTCTAGAGGCTGAAGAAGTCAAAGAAGTTACAGCACTCCAAAGCTCATTACAGATAAATATCCAAACCTCCACTTAGCATATACCTGTTGTACCACAGCCAAATCATCCTCATAACTTACCACCACCGCCCCTCATGGCTGTACCTAGTTTCCTCCTCAACAAATATGCTCCATTGGCTTTACCTCAAGTATTGAATGACATGTCTCAAGCTTATCTAAAGCTCTTGCCTCTGTTCATCGAGGAAGATAGTACTTCTGCGCAGAGACATATTGAAAACTTTTGCACCTTTGCTGAGAATTTGAATGTGGAGCACCTAGATGTGGTGTTGAGAGGCTTTTCGTCCAATCCTTGGATGTAGAGGCTCGAAAGTGGTTTAAATCTCTTGCTGATAACACAGTCACCACTTGGGAAGAAATGGAGAATTTCTTCACACTAAAATGGGGAGAAAAGAGGGACCATGGATATGTCTTCACATAGTTCAATGCTCTTAAAAAGAGACACAATGAGGTTGTAACCAAATTCATAAAGAGGTTCAATAAGCTCTATAATAATCTCCCTGTTGAAATAAAGCCTCCCCAAGCAGTTGCTAAGGTAGTTTTCGTAGGAGCTTTCGAACCGGAGTTTGGGTTCACCCTAAGAGAAAGAAAATCCACATCTCTGGATCATATCCAGACTGATGCATTGTAGGTAGAAGCAAACTTTGTTTCTACTGGTAAATTCGAAGCGAAGACAGAGCATGAAGCAAGAAGAAAGAGCAGGGAGGAGGCTTCTACTTCTAATCAGGAGAGAGAATCACAGGAGTACAAAATTGAAGAAATGAATAAGCTGATCAAGAACCTCTCAAATAAGCTGGTGAAGCTTGAATTGGAGGCCAAGAATTCCTCTCCTCGTCCTAACCAAATGATTCCAAACCGTGGCTTTAATCCCCAATACCGGAGGCCGCCTCTACAGTTGTTGCAGCGAGAAAGGAAAGAGCAGCAAGATCACATCCAACCTCCTCTATACCTGGAAGGGGAAATGGAGGGATAGGCCGAGGAAGTCACAAACATCCAAGAAGATCAATTCCTCACTTAATCAGAGGATGAATAAGGTGAACTCGCCTTGCAAGAAGAGCTAGAAGAGAAGGAAGTCCCCCTAGAGGATCGAGATATTGACAATTACTGCAGGCAGTTTGTGGATTGCATGCAAGCTCAACTCCACAAGAAGTATGACCTTAGGTCCTCCAGGAAGAGAACCCGAGTGCAAGAACAAAACGAGGAGTCAATACCCAGAGAACAAACCCCTTCAAGTTCTGCCAATAAGGGGAAAAAGCCATTAGAAGAGTCTGCCCATCATAAAGTCCCTGCGTCCACTTCCACAAAGCAAGGCTTCGATCCTCCCAAAAATGAGAAGTCCCATCTGTAGCCTTGAATTTGCCCGACCACCCTAAAGAGCAGTCCAAAGAAGTTATTACAAAAAAATCCCCCACGACCTTTAACCTCCAGAAAGAATTAGAGAAGGTGAAGATCCCGGTTCCCCTGATCGAGCTCCTGAAACAACCTTCATACAAGGCCCAAGTGTCCCAATTCATGCTGCCCCATGGTGTAGGCCCTCTCCTTGACAACCTCAATCTCCAAGAAGAAAGACCCATGGTAGTTTTTGGACCTCATGTAGAAGAGTTGGACTCAGCCACTCCCCCATTCTATGTGACTCTAATTTTACATGACCTGTTATTGCACAACTACATGCTAGATTTCGGGGCTTCACATAATCTGTTGCCATTGTCTATCATGGAGCAGTTGGGGTTGTAGATCACCAGGCCTTATAAAGATCTGTATTCTTTTGATTCCAAGAGGGTAAAATGCTTGGGCATGATAAAAGATCTCGTAGTAAACTTAGCCCAGATTTCGGCCATAAGTGTGGTAATGGACATTGTTGTAGCAAATATCCCAGTTCAGTTTGGAATGTTGCTGTCCAAATCCCGGGGGATCCAAGATTGGAGGATCCATAAAACTAGACCTCACCTATGCCACTATTCCAGTATTCGGTGGGGAGGAAAGAAGATTATACTGTGAATCCAGATTCGTGAAGATGGTCATGGAAGCCGATGGTTCCACAAATTCTCCGGTATATGGTAAGGAGGGCGAATTCTCGTCTTATGCTCAAGGAGGATGAAAATTTCCTGTAAGAAACGAAGATCTGTCCTCTAATACAGAAGAATTCTATGAGCATAGAGGGAAATAAGATATGGACCTTGCAGTTTGATGGAGCTTACTCACGAGAAGGAAACGGGGCTGGGGTACTCTTGATATCACCAGAAGAATGCTTGGTTCCCCTCTCCTTTAAGCTAGAATTCGAAGACACAAATAATGTGGCTGAATATGAAGCCCTGCTGTTGGGGTTGCAGACAACGCGGAACATGAACATACAGAACCTCAAGGCATTTGGAGATTCAGAGCTTGTAGTGAGACAAGTCAGGAGCCAATGCCAAACTAAACACCTGCGGCTTAGAGCTTACAGGAATGAGGTATGGGATTTGGTTGAGAACTTTTTTTTCTGTTTTTAACATTCAGTTCATGCCGAGGGATAAGAACAAAATGGCAGACTCACTAGCTATGGCTGCTAGTAATTTCCGCCCCCCTGCAGAATCCTTTTCTCAGATATGAGGTTGAGGTGCGATACCGCCCCTCCATTCCGGACAACGTAAAGAATTGGCAAGTATTCGAAGATGAAGAGCAGGTCCAGCGTTTTATGGAAACGGTGGGCGAGTTCTCAAATATGGTGATCGACTCAGTGACCGAGGATGACAGTGAAGAGCCAAAAACTAGATGGGAAGAGACACTGGCTGAACACCGTGTTCTGCAATTAAAGGGAAATGTCATCCCCAGGGGGCTCGTGCCATTGGAGAGATTGTTTGACAAGAATGATATCCCAGTAAACCCCATCAAAATGACCCTCGATGAGCCTGTTAGGGATGTGAATATTGGGACAGAAGAAGATCTGAAGGTGGTGAAGCTGTCAAAAGGGGTCCCTGAAGAATACCAAGATCAGTAACTCAGGCTGTTTCAATCGTATAAAGACGTCTTCGCCTGGTCATATCAGGATCTGAAGACTTTTGACATGGACATTATACAGCTCAAAATTCCTCTGAAAGAAGACGCTAAGCCTCATAAGCAGAAGCTGAGACAGATCAACCCTCTTCTTCTCCCAGCTATCGAGAAGGAAATAAAGAAGCTGTTGCAGGCCAAGATCATTGTCCCTTTAAGATACTCCGAATGGGTGGCGAACTTGGTGCATGTAAGAAAGAAGAATGGGGAAATCAGGTTTGTGTGGATTTCCGCAATTTGAACAGAGCCTCACTCAAAGATAACTATCCCCTCCCGAAGATGGACCACATCTTGCAAAAGGTGGTGGGATCCTCCTGCATGTCCATGATAGATGGCTTCTCAGGATACAATCAGGTGGCAGTGCTCCCGGAAGACCAAAAGAAAACAACGCTCACTACGCCTTGGGGAACCTTCATGTACGCTCGAATGCCCTTTGGCCTGATAAATGTCGATGCCACATTCCAACGTGCGATGGACATTGCTTTCATAGGAGAGAAAAATAAGTTTGTAGTGATCTACTTGGATGACATCACCGTCTTTTCAAAGAGTGACGCTGAACACTTAGAGCACCTTCGACGAACCTTTGATGAATGCCACAGGTATGGCTTGTCTCTGAATCCTCAAAAATCCATGTTTGCCTTGGAGGAAGGAAAGTTACTGGGGCACATAGTAACTAAGGAGGGAGTGAAGATCGACCCGAAGCGGGTAGAGGTGATAAATGACATTCCCCTACCAAGAAACAAAAAGGAAGTACAGTGATTCTGGGAAGAATAAATTTCCTCAGAAGGTTCATTCCCAACTATGCCAAGATTGTCCGAAACATCACCGGAATGCTGAAGAAGAATAGTGAAGTTAGATGGACTCCTTTATCCAGGGACTCTTTCAATAGGATCAAACAGGCCTTTGCAGAAGATCCAATGCTGACCGATCTAGATTATGGGAAGCCGTTCATGATTTTCTCTTTCTCCTCTCCTCACACCATAGCTGCAATACTTTTACAGAAAAATGCCAAAGGGCATGAACAACCCATTGCGTTCTTCAGCCAAGTCTTGCGAGACGCCAAACTGAAATATGATAACCTGGAGAAGCAAGCTTACGCTCTAGTCAAATCTCTAAAGTCATTCCGGGTGTATGTGTTACAATCTTCCATAACCGCCTATGTTCCCACAGCAGCGGTGAATGATATCCTGGTGCAGGGCGACAGTGAAGGAAAAAGGGGCAAGTGGATAGCCAAGATTCAGGAGTATGAAGTGGAGATAAAGCCTACCAAGCTCATTAAAGGCCAAGGGCTGGCAAAAATCCTGTTTGAATCCAACTGTCAAGCTCTGGGGATAAATCTGTTTATGACAGGAGGAGAGGCACAAGAGGACACAAGTGCACATCAAGGCATAGAATCTTCCACTCAAAAAACACATGCGAACTACCTTCTATCCTCATGGTATAAAGATATAGTAGAATATCTTTTAACACTGAGATGCCCTCCTAACTATGATAAGGCCAAGTACCGCACCTTGAGGCTGAGGTCTCAAAAGTACATTGTGGCAAATGGGCGACTGTATTGGAAAGCCTCGACGGGGATCCTATTATTGTATTTAACAGAGCAAGAAGTTGACCAAGTGATGACCGAATTCCATGAAGGGATATGTGGCGAACATAATAGCTGGTGATCCACTGCACACAAGATATTGAGGGCAGGTTTCTTCTGGCCTAAACTGTTTGGTGATATACATGCTTGTGTCCGGACCAGCGAGAATTGTCAGATGTTCGCTGAAAAGCAAAGGTATGCACCTCTTCCATTAATCCCACTACATGTTGAAGAACCTTTCAAATAGTGGGGAATTGACTTCATAGGAGAGATTCACCCGACCTCTAGCAATCAGCATCGATGGATCCTCACTGCTACGAATTACTTCACTAAGTGGGTAGAAGTCGTGCCCGCAAGAAATGCTACAGATTCGGTGGTGATTAGGTTCCTGGAGGAGAAAATAATAGCTAGGTTTGGATGCCCAACTAAAATCATTACAGATAATGCCCAAGATTTCAAGTCGGCTAAATTTGTAAATTTCCGCCAGCGTTACAACATCCTGCTGGATCACTCCACTGCGTACTACCCACAGGGGAACGGGCTGGCAGAATCATCTAACAAGACACTGGTGAAGATCTTGAAGAAGACCATCAACGAAAACCAAAAGAACTGGGATTCCCAGCTCAAGTTTGCACTCTGGGCAAATCGCATCACCACTAAAAGATCCACAGGAAAGTCCCGTTATGAACTGGTGTATGGCAGAGCCGCAGTCTTCCCTATTTAGCTTGCATTACCTGTGGCTCGATTCTTACAAGAAAGCGAGGAAGAGCCAAACGATCTTATCCGAAGAATGAATCAGTTGGTGGAGTTGAATGAAACACGAGAACAGGTAAACCTCAAACTAGCAGAGTATCAAGAAAAAATGAAAGGCTTATTTGATCAAAGAGCTAAAGACAGAGAAATCCGAGTTGGGGATTTGGTGCTGTTATGGGATATCAGGCAAGCAGAGAAAGGGAAACATGGGAAGTTCGACCCCCTCTGGTTTGGTCCATTCAGGGTGGTAGAGGTCAAAGGCAACAATACTTTTGCGCTGGAGAATTTTGAAGGAGATACACTCGAGATGCCTGTGAATAGACAGTTTCTGAAGCCTTACTTCCAGCACTGATAGTAGGCTATGATGGCCCATTGTACATATCCTCATAGTGTATATATGTCGTTCTGTTTTTCTGCCTTAATTCTTGTTTTGTTTTGTTTTTGGTTAAAGCTGCTTGAAATTGGTTCTAATGATGCTCCCCGGCACATCAAGAAGAACACAAGCAGGTGGTCTGCGAGTTCTCGACACACTCGAACGAGTGCGTCATCCCCAATGGAACCAATGTTGGCTTGTGGTTCTTTTGGAGGGATAAGGCAACATCAAAGTCAAGCAAATGAAGAGCTGGAGCGGGTAAGATGAAGGCCCAAAGCTTCAAGTACGGGCCAGGTAGCCCCCAATTCCGCCACGCCACATCATTCATCACCCATCGCACATCGCTCCCCGCAACTTTCAACATTTACCTCCCCACACTTCGCACTTTGCAGATTTTAACATTTATCCTCCGCTTGCTCCCATATAAAACTTGCGACGTGCGATCTATGGGCGCAGTCCCAACTTTGTTCGTGCCATGTCATCTTCCCCGCCCCCGCACTTCGCACATCATACTTTTTACTTTTTACTCCTTGCTGCTTACACATAAATCTTGCGATTTGTGATGTGCGAGTGATCCCACCTCCATTTGCCACGTCACTCCAACCCATCACATATTGCACATTGCTCCTTTTAACATTTACCACCCTCCGCTTACATATAAACTTTGTGATATGCGATCTGTGGGCGCGGTCCCACCTCCGTCTGTGCCACGTCACCTTCCTCGCCATCGCACTTTGCACATTACGCCTTTTAACATTTACCACCCTCTGCTTACATATAAGCTTTGCAATATGCGATTTGTGGGTGTGGTCCCACCTCCGTCTGTGCCATGTCACCTTTCTCGCCCACGCACTTCACACATCACACCTTTTACCTTTTACTCCTCGCTGCTTACACATAAATCCTGCAATTTGCGATGTGCGGGCGAAGTTTGGGCCCCATCGCCTTGCCATGTCATCAATAGCCCTCCTGTGGTCTTTTTCGCCCATTTCAGTGTTATTGAGTCTTGTTAAATCCACTTCCGCTTCTGCCATCCTGCCTTCAGCTCCGCTCCACGTCAATGCATCCGACAGTTTATAATCTATTTTGCACCCTGTCCACCTTCCAAAGGTTAATGCCGGGGGGGGGGGGGGGTCCGAAATGGCCGGTTTCTAATACCGCCTCCGATGCTACGTGGTAGCTTACAATGATTTCGCACCCCCCTATCCAATACCACAAACCATCCATGCCCCCCTCCGAAATTCGGTCTCCGGTTTTCGCAAGTCAAACACAACATGGGTTTTTGGTGAAGCAAGCAGAGCTATAGTATACTCGGTTGGTCCAAGAGCTCCCCACTAAATAGTTCAACACGCACAGCACAGCTGGCCATTCCACAACGGGAAGTGGAAATCATGAGAATTAGAGTGTGGAGGTTTTCAAACAACAGGTGGAATCCATATCGCCCACCTGTTCTCAACCACTTTTCGCCCCTCCTTTTGAAGATTCTGGAATTTGGCCTCCATGGCCAACTGTTTTGTTTCTTTTTACTGTTAGATAGTGATGTTTTGCTGGTAAAATCTCGATTTTACCCAATTCTCTTTGATTTTCTGGTACAAGAGTGATTGCTTGATGCACGCTCCACTAGTTTGTTAGGATATTTTGGTTTTCACCTGTGTGGGTTGATCATGACAGAATATTCGATTGTAAACCCTCAAGGAGAACTCTATATGTAGTGAGTTCTAAGATGAAAGAAAGGTTCTGGAATTTTGAAGAATTTTGTTGTAGTTTTGTATGATTGTGCTTCCTGTGCTCTGAGATACATATTTAGGAGAGCTGTTTAAACTTAATATGATACATAGCTGTTATTTGGATTCCAGATGGAGCAATGAGTAGTATGTATCTGTTTCCTTCTGTTATCAGTAATCTCCTTTTTATGTGTAATCATCTTTCATGCTATGCTGCTTTGATGGTTCGTGTAATGTCGTTGCCGGTGGTCTGCAATTTTATTCACAGATTCGTGTCTGTATAACGCTCAGGTGTTAACGCTCATGTATTAAGCTTGCTACACTCCCCTCCACGAACCTCTGTTGTTGTCCATGTCTCATTCATATCCACTTCCTTCGAGTTCGCGGGGGACAGATTCTTAATCCTCTTAAGCCTGCCTCTTGTGGGTTCCTTCTCCATTCTTTCTCAACGCCTCTGCATATTTTTAAAGCTTCTGCTCATTGTTTTATACTTGGTCAGTTAAAAGCCATCAAGCCTCACAGCCTCCTGAGCCCTCTCACAGTATAGGGAATTCACATGAATCGACTACAAGGTCTTCTCCATCCTTGAACCACCAAAACCATTATTCCCTTATTCCATATTTTATCAGAGGCATTTTTATGGTTGTCCACATTTAACCTCTGATTTTAAGATGTCCTAGGCACTGGTCTTTTGCAACTTAAGGCTGTCTCTAGGAGCTACAACAATCCAGATGTGCTCTTGCGTTCCACCACACTGCCAGCCCAATCGGCATTAGTATATCCATGGAGTCTCAAACTCTCGACATTGTATCTCAGCCTATGGTGGATTGTGCCCCGAAGATATCTCAACAGATTCTTGGCACCAATCCAGTGAATGTGATGAGGTTCAAGCATATGTTGACTCAAAGTGTTCACTACAAAACATACGTTCAGATGGGAGTTCACTAAGAACATCAGGGCCCCCACGAGTTGTCGATACTCGGTAGGATTTGCTAGCACGGGCCCAACAATGTTTCCACTCAACTTCTTAAAGTTGAGTTCCATCGGTGTCGACACAGACTTACAATCCGCCATACCAAATCTCTCCAGCAACTTCACGACATATTTTCCTTGAGAGAGGAAAATCTCGCCTGGCCTCTGCCAGATCTCCAAGCCTAGGATGTAGTGCATCAGTCCTAGGTCTTTCATCTCAAACTCGGAAGCTAGCTCCCTCTTACACTTATGAATGAGAGGGTCATCACCTGTCAGGAAGAGATCGTCCACATAGAGAAACAAAATGAGAGGCCTTTCTCTATCAACCTTAAAATAAAGGTTCGGATCAACATTATTTCTAGTGAAGCCCAGCTTCATCAAATAAGCTATCTATCCTCTCGTACCAAGCCCTGGGGGCTTGCTTCAACCCATAGAGGGATTTCTTCAACCTGCATACATGGGGCCTCTATCTCGGACTTCGAACCCTAGAGGTTGCTCCACATACAATTCTTCCTTTATAGATCCATGCAGAAAAGCGGTCTTCACTTCCATCTGATGTAGACTCCATCCTTGCGTAGCAACAAAGGCAATAATAGATCGGATAGTGGTTTATCGGGCCACAGGTGCAAATATATAATCATAATCTATGCCTTCTTTTTGAGAGAAGCCTTGGGCAACAAACCTTGCCTTGTAATTTTCAGCACTTCCATCAGATCCATGCTTGATCTTATAGAGCCATTTTGAGGTGACAATAGATTTGTCCTCTGGTCTCGGGACCACTTCCCAGACATCATTCTTCATAATGGACTCATATTCTTCGTGCATAGCATCCTTCCAAACTTGATGCTTTACGGCTTCTTCAAATGTTCCATGCTCAGATTGTACTATTGTACTCATGGCTGCTAAATACCCTTGGTATCTCTTCAACTTCCTGCTTTCACGGAATGTCCCCCTTGGGGCAGTATGTCTCTCGACATCTTCGAGAGTATCCCTAAGCCATGAGGGTCTTCTCTTATTTGAAGGAGGTGGATCAATGGGATCCATAGGTCCATCAACATCGGGCATCATGTCATCCTTCGACTCTTCCAGCTTCCTTGCTTCTTCATCTTCTTTGTCTTCCTTGGAGCTAGGAAGATTTCTCACTTTCTTGAGGGCAACATCTTCATCGAAGGTGACATTGTGGCATAACTCCACTTCTCTTTGACTAGACACACAGATTCTATATGCCTTTGAAGTTTCATTGTAGCCCACAAACATTCCCTTCTTTCCAGAAGCATCCAACTTGCTTCTCTTTTCTTTCGGCACATGAAAGTAAACAGGACAACCAAACACTCTAAAATGAGAAACATTAGGTTTCTTACTAGAGAAGAATTCTTCGGGAGTTTTGGAGTCCAGAGCAGAATGCGGGCATCTATTTTGAACATACACAACAGTGTTCCCAACTTCTCCCCGTAGAAACTTCCACAATGGTCCTGTTCTTTCTTTCAACAACACCATTTTGCTCAGGAGTGCACACAGTTGTGGTCTCCCTCTTAATGTCAACTTCTCTAAAAAAAGTCTTTAAACTCATTTGACTCGTACTCGGTCACATTGTCGGTCCTCAAAACTTTGATTTTCTTCTCGGTTTGATTTTCCACCAAAGCCTTGAAGGTACAAAACCATTTGAATGCTTCGTCCTTCTTGTGCAAAAAATATATCCAAGTCTAGCGGGTGAAGTCATTTGTAAAAGTCATGTAATAGGAACATCCTCCTAAGGATGTCACAGGCAGCATACCAGATAAGTCAGAATGTATCAACTGTAAGATATCAGTTGTCTTTGTGACACTTGAGGGGAAGGGTCCCCTTGCATGCTTCCGTTCAGCACAACCCTGACATATACCTTCATGATCATCATTAAATTCGGCATCCCTGTGACCACCTTCCTTGCTTCGAGAAGGGCTTTGTAATGAAGGTGAGCAAACCTCCGGTGCCATAACTCTGTTTGAAGAGTTGTATCACATGTCATAGCCCCCAATGGACTTCCTCCAACCTGGTAGAGTGTATCAACTCTAAAACCAATAGAAAGAGCTTCCTTGAAGTTCTTCTTCTAGATAAGTACCTTTCCATCAACGAATGCCACCTTGAACCCTTTGTCTTCCATTGCCGAAATGGACACAAGGTTCTTCTTCAAATCAGGTACATACAACACACCTTGTAATCGGATGACTTGACCTTGAGATAAATGGAGGGTCACAATCCTTGTCCCTTTCACGGGATAGGTGGCATTATCTCCAAGGATAATTTCCAAATTAGTATCCTTCTCAACCAAATCAGAAAGGGCTTCTTCATAACCTGTGAGGTGCTTTGAAGCACCAAGGGTTGACCACAGTCAACGTTGCAACAAAAAAGCCCTAAATAGATCAACACAGAAAATAGAAAGCCCTAAACAGATTAGTGCAGAAAACAGAAAGCCCTAAACTGATCAGCGCAGAAAACAATAGCTTTGCTCCACACGTGTGAGGGAAAAATTCCTCCAAAGGCTATCGAACCAATCAGATCACAATGAGAGAATGTGTGATGAGATGATGAGAAAATGACCTCCAAGTCTCTCCAATTTATATTCATCAATGAGGGTGTGTGACACATCTCTTAGGCATGTGGGATAAATCTGGCCGACCTTGCACATGTGGAAAATAAATTCAAAATCAATGTTCCGCTCATCCGATCAAGATGATCTTTAGATCAATCTTGCACCTCTCCGAAAGAGGAATCCAACAAAAATATGACCATCGTCATATGAGCAGTGCAACATGGAGTTTGGACCTAGTTGCCCAAAATTAACATGTGTCCATGCAAATAGATGTGTATATTGGGCAAGCCGACATGTTTAGGAGGGGCCGTCTTGAGCAAATTTAGGCTAATGAAAATACTGACCGAAGCTATCAAATTTCCAACACATGGGACTTCTTGTATGCAAATTCTTCCTCAAAATTCACATCCCAACTCACTACTCTCTTCCTTTACTCTAAATTATAGACCCTGTAAGCCTTTGAAACTTCACTGCAACTGGAAAATAAACCATTATTATTGGGTGGATCCAACTTGGTCCTCTTCTCCACTAGTACATGTATATAAATTGGACAACCAAAGAATTGAAAATGACTCACTTTTGGCTTCACACCAGTGGATGCCTCCTTTGGTGTCTTGTCCTCTAAGATTTTGTGAGGATGTCAATTCTGGATGTAGACGGTGCTTTCCTCTGCCCAAAGAAACATTAGGAAGTCTTTGTCATGTACCATGGCTTTAGCATCCCCTATGATGGATTGATTCTTCTATTCTGCAACCCCATTTGCTATGTGTTGTACATAATTGTTAGTTTCCTCTCGATTTTTTGCTTCCTTGGAGGTATAGTCTCCCCAATTATTTGATCTCAAGACTTCGATTTTCTTCCTTGTCTGGTTTTCAACTAGAACTTTAAACTCCTGAAATCTTCTAAATACCTCATTCCCGGTCTTTAAGAAGTAAATCCAATTCTTGTGAGAAAATCATCAATAAAGGAACCATAATAGATGCTTTTTGTTATTGATGCTACTTACATCATTCCACTAACACCCAAATGTACTAGGTCTAGAATCTCCTTATACCTTTGCTCGTTGATTAGGAAAGTAGCCTTGGCATGCTTGCCAAGTGTGTACCTTCTTCATACACCATGCTACTCCATATTGAACTTTGGAAGAGCTGTGACTATCTCCTGTAGAATAAGCAATGACATAGAATCCAGGTGCTCCATCCTCCTGTGCCACAACTTGCACAAGCTGTCACTGTTATGCACTAGGGATTGAACTGTTTCACCCTGCAACCTATACAAACTATGTTATCGAACCCCTATTACTTGACCTGTATCTAGGCTAGAATTCCTAAGCTTGTTGACGACTTTTTGGTTCTTGAAATCAACAACAAAGCCTTTATCCTCCATGATTGAAAATAAAAACACATTTTTTATTTTTTATTTTCTATGTGGAACAAGCAAGACATCATCAAAATCTAAAGAATTACTTGTTTGATCTGGATGTAATATCACTTAGGGTATTATCGCCCTTAGGGTTAGGAAGAGTATATAGCAAGATTTGCATTCTACTAATATCACAAGATTCTTTTCATTTCTTTCAAATAGAAATAATATTAAATCCCAAGTTACTAGGAAAGGAAAACAGATACGGATCCAGATATTTGATAGAGATACAGATCCACCAGATATTTGAAAAGCTAAGATCCATATATGGTGGGGAAACACTTCATATATGAAATACACTATTTTTTTTTTTTTTGGTATAAATTAAAAAAAAAAAACATATTCGAAGTTAAAAATCAAAACCATTCATGAATGACAACATTAGAACTAAAATTATTAGTTAATTTCATGAATGACAACATTAGAACTAAAATTATTAGTTAATTCATAAATCTAAAGATTGAAATCATGATGCACCATGCTTTATTCAAAAAGGATAATTGTTAATACAAAATTGAGTGTCTCATCAATGATCACTCTATTGATATGATGTACAATAGCTATAACTACATGTCAAAAAATGGCTCTATATGCTCATCAATTGAATATTTCAACTCTACATCTTAATCAACCTGTCATCTTCCTTGGTGTTTGCCTTGAAATGTAAAAATTCCCATCTGGTTACAGTGGTAAATTGATATTGTACATTGTTTAAGAACATGCTATAGTCTATGTATCATACCGGTCTAAAAGGACTCTTCACCTAGAGTTGGATGGGATTGATCTAATTAAATTATTAATGACACAACCATCATTTGTACACTACATATTATTATCTATGTAGTCTTAAAGCTTTCTTGTTAGCATTATCACAAATTGAAAAGTAACATTTTAATGTGTCATACCTTTCCTAGTAGCATTATCATGTGCTATAGAACCTATAGATTACTAATAAGTGATCTAACTAAAAATTTAAATGGAATATTTACTTTTTTGGGTTTCAAACAAGTGTTAAATATTGAAAAAAAAAAAAAAATTATCCAAAATCTCTAATGTTATTTGCTTGGGATTCAGTGTGTGAAAGCTAGTTGGCAGAGGGTCCGTGTCAACACCATGGGGTCCGTTTCTGGGGTCGACGGATCCGTTTACGTGGTGGATCCTACATGGATTTGGGTGGATCCATATTGAAAACAATGATTCGCGAATCTGGCATCAAAACCCCGTGGATCAGGTAACATAGATTAAATCCAATAAACAGGGTAGCCAGTCTTCAGTTTCATCAATAACTCATGCACATGATACCAGTCCAACAATATAAAATGCGTTATAAACCCAATCCTTCCAATTTCACACTAAAATTTAGACTCACAACAATAGCTAGCACTGTCTGTTGGAGCGAGGTCCCCTAGCTGCAATTTTGGTACAATTTTGTAATGTTTTGTAATAGTCTAGTCTAGCGTAGGGGCTTTGGGGCAGGTCAAAGCCCCCAATGAATTGTAATAGGTCGAAAGGTAGACCAAGAGTTCGCAAACCACGGATTGTGGACCATAGGATAGCGCAGGCTAATATGACATAAATAGATGGATAAGTCGAAGTCTAGAAGTTTTTGGTCTGTCTAAGCTAGGATACGAATTGTAGAAGTCTATGTGTGGATTGTCTGGGTGAGGGCTCCTGTCGGTTGTGTGCGCAGAGACCCTAAGTCCTGTTGTGTGCGGACCCTATGTGCGCGGGCTGGTAAATAGAGTCTGTAAGTTGGATCTGAATATGAATGAATGAGAAGACTGTTTTGTGATATCTAAGTGTTTTTGTGTTCTGATTATTGGCTACACTTTATGTTATTTTTGAGATTATATCTGTTCGCTGAATATTGATGATTTATTGATGTGCACGTGGATGCGATACTGTAATAAGGAATGAATGCATAAATCTGGTTATGATTAGTCACCTTGTTTTTGTTAACATGTTATTTGATGGTTCATGAGCTTTGCTTAAGTTATTCCGCTGATATATTGTAAGGGTTTCTGTGTTAGGGCTTCTCTAGCTCAGGTCTATTAGATCTGAAGGGACCCACTTTCATTAACTTTCTCTCTCAGGGTGCAGAAACCTAGTTCTAGCACCCTCCCATACTATTTCGGGTGAGACCTTGACCTGCGCAAGCATGCCATTGCCCAAAGGGCCAGTAGTACAAGGGTTTGTTGGTAAACCTTAAATCCGAACCTAGGTCAAGACCCCTCAAACCAACAATGTCCTAATTCTGTTGGCCTGATCTTCAATCAACTTCAGTACTAGACTTCACTGCCTCTTTGTTGCTTCTCAACTGCCCTAGTCATATTAGTTTGACTTGTTTGCCTCAAATCATGTCCATAAATGCTTGAAGCTGCGATCAAACCTCTAATAGAGTTTTATTACCCTCTGTCAACCCTTGCTGCTGCAAATCAAAGCATTCATGGTGGCCGTTGTCCCAAAGAGGGCTTGAGACGTGGCCACAACCACAAGAGTGTTGAGAAATCTAGGGCATATTTATTAGGTGATTTTTCTTCTAGTGATAATTGCTTGTGAATTCTTTTAACTTCTTTAGATTATGATATTCTCTTTGCTTAGTTTATTATAGTGTTCTTCTTCATCAAACAACTACCAATGCATAGACAGTAAAGAGACAAGAGACGCAAAATGTAGGCGATCAACCAGGGCCAAAACCTCTCCAACTTGAGAGGAAAACCCACTCAAATTCTTCTTCTTATAGAGACTTCAATTGACGAATACCAAGACCAAGACCCTTGACCTATTGACCTCTCCAAGACCAAGTCACAAGTCCTCTTAGTTTAACCTTTCCCTTCTTGAGTCAACGATGGTCAAACTGCTTGCTTTTCCTTCCTTCTCGACTATCCTTCAGATCTCGTCTTCTTAGATTAGCCCTGCAAGACACAACCTCTTTAGAAACCCTAGTTGTAGTATGATGACCAACTTTTGCACCTTGTTACCACTTCGCTTGGAGGGGAGACTTTCTTGCAATAAATTCTCTTTTGATTCAGCTTCTCAAGTGACCTTACTAGCCTTGACCTTTCCAACAATCTTCT
Organism: Pinus albicaulis; assembly: GCA_034641835.2. Classification (NCBI taxonomy): domain Eukaryota; kingdom Viridiplantae; phylum Streptophyta; class Pinopsida; order Pinales; family Pinaceae; genus Pinus; species Pinus albicaulis. The sequence continues at coordinate 336,219,543 of CM076574.1, read as the reverse complement.
CGACTTCGCTTACAACAATTGCTGCCTTCTTTCTTTGCACGTGTGACAAGTAATATCCATAAAAACATATCTGAAATAGTTTGTATATCCTCCCTTCTTCTTCTTTGTTTGGTGATGAGGCTTCTTTCTTGAGTTTCTCGCACTTCTTTCTTGCTTTAGACCTTGACCGAAATTCCATCTTTCAAAAGACGCCGAACTGCCCTATTTATAGTGGTTTGTGCATCCTTATTAAGCCAACTTGAACTGGAGCTTAGGCCGACATGTAATTCTAGAGATATCTTTAGGCCGACTTGAAGGAGGTGATTGAGCTTGGTTGTGGAGGGATTTTGACTCCTTCATTGACTCATATACAAATGTAACATGCCCAAGAAGGGTCCCTCATACATTACATTGACTCAATTTGAATTTATGACCAATCCTAAGGGCTCACAATGGGAGCCATATCTAAAAATAAAATTCCTTGCTCATGAAACCCATGAGACAAACATTTCAAAAATAATTATATTTTTCTTCTTTACATCAATTACATAAAATCACAATTACACATGTCATTATGAAGATCGAACCTAGTTACATTTTTCAACAAGGAGGAATCTCCCTTAGGCTTCGTTGCCTCAAGTAGACCCTAAGATAAGCTCGCTGTCACAAAAATATCCCTCAGCAAGGCCATTGTCACCGATCAAGATATTAGCCTTTAAATGACCAGGGTTTAGGCCTTACACTGTGCAATGTTATCCACCCAGACCTTGGAAAGGAGTCACTGTCCAATTAAGGCTTTTCGTGCTGACTAGCTAATACAACCAGCTCACAATTAACTTCCCTTAATGCCCTAGATTCTACTTCACAGCTATAGTGGGACTTCTGAAACCCTTTTTGCCACAGATGATCCAGACTTATGTAAGAAAGCAACATAATACATATTATATAAACATAAACACAGAGATGCAGCAAAAATAAATCTTCATTTCATTAATATCAAAAAACTAAAAGATGCTTACATACATAATGGAATTAAACTAGCTCGAGCGATGGTAGCGTATCTCTAAGAAGAGATTTATCGGCTACACGCCTCTGAACTGTGTTACAATGAGGCTCAAGGGCCTTTTTATTATTTAACAACAAAGGGAAACCATAAACAACCAAAGACCTAACCCTAGGAAATGGAACACCAAAAGTTTGTGGGCCCCGTTGGGGTTAGTTGGGCAACCAACTTCCCAGGGTCATAACTTGGTCATATGTTCTTCGTTTGGTGCGTATGATACTTCGTTAGAAAGGTCTCTCCGAGTACTATAGGATTTAAGGCAAGCCCTTGCCTACGACTATAGGCCTGCCGCGGACCTCAAAAAATGCCATTTAAGGGGTCAAAACAGCTCCGGAAGTTCTAGACCCGAAAAAATGCTAAAAATGGTAAATTGTGCTATAATCAAGGAAACTGAAGAAATCGATTGGAGTTCCAGGTGGAATAGGCGGGTGGCCACCAATATCCACTTGGATCAGTCCTCCCCCCCTTAGGAAGCAATGGTCTCCATTGCGTGCAGAGCCTCCATGAGGTGAAGAAATTTCTATTGAACTTGGTCCCTGGTGAGCCACTTGCCCTGGTGAAGGAGTTGGCCTGCTTTGAAAACTCGATATAGCTAGATCTTCTGCTGGCACATGTTTTTGATCTATGTGTCGATGATCCTATCAGTTGTGTCTTGTTCTATGCAGCTTGGGTTGAGCTCTATTGGTGTCAACTGCTCAACAATGTCTGATGTGTTCAACAATGGGGGAAAGTATGGCTGCAGTTGGTCCACATTGAATACTAGGTGCAGGCCAAGGAATGGTGGCATGCTGAGCTCGAAAGCATTGTCCCTTATAGCCTTGGTGATGGTGTAAGGCCCATCTCGGAGCAGGCGAAGCTTGCGGTGATCCCCAGCGAGGCGCTCCTTCTGCAAGTGTAACCAATATTTGTCGCCCACCTGATTCTTGCGTGGAATCTGATGTTGATCATGACGCTGTTTGTACTTGGCATTTGCTTTGTTGAATATGTCATGGACCTGCTGGCGGATGTGCTGAATGTGCTCAATGAAGTTGTTAGCTCTGTCAGCTTCGGACTGGACATGGGCCGAATCTGCCTGAGTTGTTGCAAGTGTTATGGCAACATCAATGGGACATTGTGGCTGGAAACCCAGTCCCACTTGAAAGGGGCTGCGGCCAATTGAGCTTTGGAGAGCTCCGTTGTAGACTGTAGTTCTACTGGACTTAGGGAAGGCTTTCATCCCATGTGTGTGGATGCTTCGAGTTGTACATGTGCAAATTGTGCACGATCATCCTGTTGACGACCTCTGTCTAGCCATCAATGTGGGGGTGTAAGGCCGTGGAATTAGTGAGCTTGGTATCCAGCAATGACTAGAGGCTTGAGTAAAATGCACTTAGGAACCTGCTTTCCCGATCTAAGATAATGGACTGTGGGATTCCAATGTGTACTCATACTCATTCAAAGAAATGGAGATGGATTCCTAGAGTTGGCTAGGAGTAGGCAAAGGAGTATACAGGCCTTGCTTCCTGATTGTAGGTTTGGAAATGGCGCATGCAATGCAGGATTTGATGTACTTCCCAATATCCCGTCGAAGGTTCAACCAATAAAAATACTTCTGCCACAATGCCACTGTTGTTTCTACCCCAAACTGTCCACCAACTTGACTGTAGTGCACCTCCCAAATCACCTTGGCATGCTTGCTTGAAAGAACACAGAGGTGTCTCGAGTGGGGCAGAACAGTGCGTCTTGGAGGTGAAAGTCTGGAACTTGCTTACCTTCTAGGAGCATCTGGCATGTGGTGTCGAATTTTGGATCACTCTTGTAAAGATGTGGCCATTTCGAAGTCTCTTGTCCACAAGAGTCGAACACAGTGGTCAGTGCCGTAACCGACGGTCGGCTGAGGCAGTCTGCAACATTATTGGTGCTGTCCTTCTTGTACTTAATGTTCAAATGGATCTGTTGCAGATATGTGGACCATTTTTGATGGCGATCTTTTTGCAACTTTCCTTGTGTCTGTATGAACTACAGGGATCAGTTGTCAGTTTGGATGACCGTTTCCTTCCCCAGAATGCAATGCTTCCATTGTTGGCAGGCCTGCACAATAGAATACATCTCTTTGTCATAGGTGGGATACTTTTAGACTGTATCTGAAAGTGTCTCACTGTGATATGCCAATGGATGCCCCTGTTGAGTAAGAACTACACTAATAACATAGTTGGAGGCATCTGTCTCAATCTCAAATGGTTGCTCCAGGTCTGGTAATGTGAGCACTAGTGCACAGCAAAGGCGTTGCTTCAACTCGGCAAACGCCTTCTGTTGGGATTCAGACCAAAAAATCTTTGCTTTTGCTCCGCCCTTAGTGACTTGACTCAAAGGCCAAGTAATATGAGAGAATCCTAACACAAACCTGCGGTAGAAATTGACAAGACCCATAAAGCTGCGGAGCTCTGTTAGAGTGGTTGGGGTTGGCAAATCCCGAATAACTTGTATCTTGGTTGGGTCCACATGCACATCCTGCTCATCAATGATGTACCCCAAATATTGAACCTGCATCATACCAAAAGTGCATTTCTCCAAATTGGCACACAATTTGTGTTGTCGCAAGGTTTGAAGGACTTGTGAAATATGGTGTAGGTGCTCTTCCCAACTTTGGTTGAAGAACAAGATGTCGTCCAAATATACTACCATGAACGAGTTGGTTAAGGGCTGCAAGATGTCATCCATCAACCTCATGAAGGTTGCGGGGGCATTCGTCAACCCGAAATGCATGACCAACCATTCAAAAAGGTCCTTCTTGGATTTGAAGGCAGCCTTCTACACATCGGAGGGTTCGATTGGTACTTGGTGGTAACCGGAATTCAAGTCAAAATATTTAGAGATTTATCTTAGCATCTCAAACAATTTTTTGGTTGGTCAATCTAACTATGTTTTGTTTAATAATGGAGTTGCCCATGTTGATATTGTTGTTTTCTTTCAGTTGTCCAACCAATCTACTTGGATATGAATGTGTTTATGAAGGGGCCGTTGGTAGACAGGTGGGGTTAGCGGCACATGAGCTTTCGCAGAAAAGTGTTTCATAAACACCTGTAGAGATATAGAGGTCAAGAAATTTTCCCATACCAGACCCTATAAGTAGCTAAAATGTTTAAAAGATAGCATAAATCCATGGACAACGTCCTAGATGGTTTTCCCTGCACATTTATAGACCTTGGACCACAACTTGTTTAGTTTGATTTACAATAGCAAATTGAGAAAGAAGAACAAAAATAACTTGGTAAGCTTCTGACGGAAACGAGATACTGACTGTATGTCTCTTAAGCCTATCAAGTGCATGCAGAAATGATAATTGGAGTGTGCACCCAAAAGGTCAACTTATGAAAGTGGAAGCAACTTTTTAGATTTCGAATTAATCATTACACGATGGTCCAAAGAATTATCTTGTGGTGCACCTTCAGCTTTGGGATGAATTCCGTTGTTGTCTCCAGGTCCCACCCACAGAATGCCACCAAGACTGAAACTTGAGCTTCCCTCTGGACCAACATAGCAGGCTGAGGAAGCCTGCCCAAGGGTAGAGATGGAATGTGATTGGTTATAACGTGACTGCCAGTAGTTAAACTGGCAATATAGTTTTAAAAGGAAAGAATTCCAAGCTATGCAAGCTTGCTGACACAGACTTGATTCATTCCACAATTAATTAGCATTAACTTTGACTGCAGTGTTTTTGTTAACCATTTTGTTCTTTCAAAGGTATTGATGGCAATTTAGTATATTAGTCTCTTTTGGTTAAGATACACACGAAGCATAACTCTAGGTATTATCTTTATACTTGGCTAAACTAAGTTTATTGTTGACAGAAGGTAGCAAATGAATCACCTGAAGATGCTGATAAAATCTCCAACGATGGCCAAACTTTTCATGTTAAGACAGATCTATCACAAGTGGATTATCATTACTGTGAGGTGTGTTGCATATTCCAGTGTTTTGGGGGATTGTGTTAGGTTTCAGGACTGCATGTGACTCATTTGGGTTGTCAGAGATTTTGCCTTTCATTGAAGTTTATATCTTTGTTTTTGATATATCTTCCATGTTAATTTATAGAGGATAGCAGGCCAATCAGGGGAAGATACCTATATGGAAGTGATGCCACAAAACTGCCACAGTACCATGGAGGTATGATGCCAAATTGATAGGTTGTCTTGCAACATTAATGCCAGAGTTCATGTCTAGCTTCCTCTACAAAGACAGAACACCAAGCACTTTGTAGGATGTCATGAACTTTAAGATGATATTTATTTATAAATTATAGTTTTCCACTTTGAGCATGATGATAGTTTGTTATTTGTTGGAATAGCGTCGACTTAAGTGATACATAAATGCACAGGATGATGCAGATGAAAGTTTTGAGGCTATGAGAGGCTCCTCTCAAGACTGTGTTGATACTTACAAGGTACACCTTGGACACAATGGTCTGACAATGTATTATGAGTTTTTTCTTTCAGAAAATCTGAATTGTCTTGACAAATTTAAATTGCAGGCCAAATTGAACATTTCTGCGAAAGCACCTGAATGTTTGACAGAAACCTTTGAATTGTGTGAATGTTCATCTTTTAAAGTGGCGAATTCTGTTTCTGAGAAAAGAAATGATCCTGAGCAACAACACAGAGTTTCAAATGAGGTTCTGAATAGAGCCGTGGAAAGTCCTGCCATATTTGCTACTAAAAGAGAAGTTATAGGATATTCAGAACGTTTTCCTTCAGAAACAGATAAAGTTGATGTTTGTAAGGAGGATCTCAGAAGCAGTATCAATGATAAGGAATCTTCTTTGCAACCCTCAAGTCAGAGTAAAGAAGATGGCAACCTGTGTCAGGTCCCTCATTTCCAGTCTTTGTTATGTGCTGATAGATTGACACCCGAAGAAGGTGAAATTCACTTAAACAATCCAGAGAGATTACTGCCTACACCCAGCATTGCAACTTTTCCCATCAAGGTGAAGGTTGAGAATGTTGAGTATGAGAGCGAAACTCCACTTATACCTCTAAGGGACAATTTTCCTAATGTTTCTTTACAGACACTAAAGGTTAAGAGTGAAGCATTGGAAGACTGTGAAAGTGATGAGCTAGACCATATTTCACTTCAGTCGAGGCAGAAGCTCTGTAAAACAATGATTGCTGACATGGATGTCGACATGGAAGTACCCAAGATAGACATTTTGAAAGGAGAATGTGATTCTGGGGAAGCCCAGAAGCCCAGAGAAAGAAATATTTCTATCAAGCGAAATAAAAAAAAAACAAAAACGTGAGATTTCTTCTCTCTCTCTCTCTCTCTCTCTCTGAATCTTTCCATTCTGCTCTCTCTCTCTTTCTCCCCATCTTTCTACCCTGTTTCTGTTGCTTCCATTTTCTCCCCCAAAAGATTGCAATTGGTTCTAAGCTAACTAACGGACACTATCCACTCAGATGTTCTGTTGAAACTGCCCTTGAGGAAGATGCCCCAGGACTTTTAGAGGTATGAGCTTTAAAGACTATGAATAATGGCATTTTGCTGATACATGTTTGCTATGAATGGTCAAATTTCTGAAGTAATGCACCAGAGTGCTGGTTGATCGTAACAGGTATTACGCGAAAAAGGTTTTATGGATGAAATTAAACTTTATGGTGACTCGGTGAATGGAGATTTGTTAGGTCTGGCTGCTGAAGAAGATAGTTTTGAAGAACTTGAAAATGTCATTGAGAAGGTCCGTTTATTTGATTATTAATAATGTTGTGATGCTTCTAGTGTTGGCAAAGTTGAAAGTTGTCAGAGCATGGCTACAATCCAGATCCATGTATGAAACAACATTCGCTGCATTCTGGTTTTGTCTTTTTTTGTTTGTGCATATTGATATGAGTCGTGAGCTTATTTTAACTCTCTTCTCAGTCAAAAGATTTCAGGAAGCCTGCGGTGATGGAAATGCTTCATTTGTTTTCTTCAGAGACTAACATTAACCGGAAATTATTTTGTTCAATTTTGTTTTCTCAGCCTGCAGTCCAATTGGGGACTGTTCTATTTTTTCTAGATTTAATATGAAGCCAATAAGAATGATTTGCGTTGCCTTCACTAATATTGGATGAGACATATTGGCAATTGTATGGACTTTCTTTCAGCTATGGGGACGGCCTTCTGGTTTGGTTAAGATGGGTCGCATGCGACAGATAGGGGCCAACAAGCCTACATATTGCTTGGCTTGTCTTCTTTCATTGATTGAACAGGTACAGGTAGTTCATCTAATAAGGACTAGTTTCTTTTGAATGTGAAATTACCATTCTAGTTTATTTGATCTGTCAGACATATGCCATTTCTGTTATCTGCAATCAACTTAAGTTTGTTGTTAAATTTCCAGACCCGATCTTTACAGCTGCGTAAGTGGCCTGTTGAATGGGGTTGGTGTCGACAGCTGCAGTCATTCATATTTGTATTTGAGAGACATAATAGGTGATTTCATTTATTGGATGTCTTTTACCTTGCAATACTGTTTTGTCTACTATTTGATGTTGGCATTTTAAACTTTTCATTCATATCTCTATGGTGCAGAATAGTCTTGGAACGTCCAGAATACGGTTATGCCACATACTTCTTTGAGCTGGTGCAATCTCTGCCAATCAAGTGGCAGGTGGGACGATTGGTCACTGTGATGAGTGTTGCCATCTGTAGCAGAACTGCTCTTCTTGAAAACAAGCCTCTGGAAGTAAGACATCTGCCACGTCCTCAATATTTAGACTTGTCATCCTTTTACAACTTGTCAGTTGTTTTTTCGCGTTGTGATATTATACGTCTTTAAGGGTCATGTGAACATATTCTTAATTTAATCAACTGTCTATGTAGTTGCAGGTTGTTGTTTCAAATTTCTTTTGGTAGATTTTCAGAAATTAATTTAAATATTTTTCTTATTGAGCAGATATTTTGATTGTTTTGTTCCTTTTTAATCATCTTCATAACTTCACTCGTTAATTGGGAACTGATTTAAATCATATAATTTAAATGCTGAATGTTGTTGAAGTTGGGAATAGTTTCTCGAGGAATGTATTATCAGAGTTTATTATCATTCTGCTGTTCTTGGGGAAGAATAGTTGGGAATACTTTCTTGAGGAATGTATCGTCACAGCTTACTATCATTCTGCTGTTCTTCAGGGAGAATAGTGTTAGAAATTGGAATTAAAATGTTAAATCGACTTTAGTTAGGATTACAAGTCGAAATATCCTGGTCGTGTAGAGGGTCATTATAGAAGCCTATTTTTCCTGAAGTCTGCCTTACTGAAATGCCTTTTATGATGAGTGCATGCTTTTTTCAAACAATGGATGATTTCTATCTCATAATTTTTTTCATTACAAAAATTCTGACATGGCACAAGGATGCTTGTGGAGTTGAACAGTTTAAAGAATTTCAACGTGTAGGTTCTTGAAAAATCATTTCCCATATAGTGAGAAACAAAAAAGGTATCTTCCACGACTGTGAAATTGAGATTCCATTGAAAATCTCGAGAATGGTGTAGTGTTGGTAGTAGGTACTAAGTATTCTGGATTAAGGATGATATGCATGCCAGCTCAGAGAGGATGTTCTTTGTCACAAATCCTATCAAGCTGTCAGGACTTCACAACACATACATGAAAGGCTAAATGTGCTAGACAACTTCTGTTTGAGCTTCAACTTTGACTTCAGTCTTTGACAAATGGCTTCATCTTGTAGAAATTTGGCAGAGGAAGAGATTGACCTGCTTATGAATCCTTGTTTGATTACTCACTAAACCATTTTCATGTAATACACTCTCCACCTACCAAGCAATATGGGTTTTTGTCTCCTGAAGAATTGTCAGTTGAGGTCCTCGAGTGAACTGGCCTTTTGTTATCTGTTTTATCTGTGCTTTGAGACTGGTATTGATTTCTTTTGGCCACTATAGGGCATTAATAAAATCTTCTTATCTTTCTATTCTCTGTCAAAGTGAGATTACTAGAGATAAATGGAGGAACTACCAATAGGGCTTGGTTGGTTAGTAAAGCAGAAGTGTTTCTACTTTATTAGGAATTATGCTTCTGTGATCCATGAATTGTTTCTAAGAAATTTTCGGAGAAAATCACATAAAAGAAATTTTTGTCGACACGTTTCGAACCAACCAGTGTGGTTCATCATCAGGACAAGATGATATATCTGATCAAGAAACCTAAATAAATAGACTAGGGAAACTCCAACTAGCCGTTGCAACATAATGGCTAGTTTGACTAAAATAATAAATTAAATAAAACTAAAAATAAATTAAAATTAAAAAACATCAATATTAAATTAAATTCATCATATTAAATTAAATTTTATTATATTTAATTTAAATAAAATTTAATATAGAAGATTTAGTTAAAATTAATTTAACACAAAAGTTAAAATAATTTCAATTATTTTTGTATATAAATAAATTATTACTTCATACCCAAATTTTTTAAAAAATATATATATATATATATAATTCTAATTTTAAAAATAAAATTAAATAAATAAAAGAATAGATGCAATAATAAATAAATAACGAAATAAGAATAGTAAAAATGAAAACATAAAAATAACAATAAATAAATATTTATATAATTTACTTCCTAGCTATTAAAATAAAAAATATAAAAATATAAAAAATATATTAAAAAATAAAATAAAATAATAAAATAAATAAAAAATCAATCAATCAATAAAAATAAATCATATTTAAATAAAAAAAAAAAATTAATAAAAATCAATAAAAATCAAAATTAAAAATAAAACTAAAATTCAATTCTAATAAATAAATACAATGATATAAATGAAAAATAACTAAAAAGTAAAAATGAATACAAAAATAAATAAACAAATTTTTAATATAATTTACTTCTAAGCTTTAAAAAAAAAAAAAAAACCAGACAAGAGAGAGAAAACGGTAACGAGAGGAAGACACAAGGAGGAAAAAGGGGGGCACCTAAGAGTGAAGGGCGGGAATCCAACATCTACTAACACTCCACACATCATCCCTATTAAGGTTGACAGGCCTCTTTTCAATCTCCAAGGCTTCCCTAAACTTGCGATGGTGGAAATGGTCAATCCTCGCAATAACCTCAGCATTCTCAACACAGATGTGATGATTTGTCTTTTCGGCATGCTCTGCTAAGGCAAAGGACCGAGATCTACAATGTCTGAGGTCTTCTATATGTTCCTGGATTCTTTGATTAATGGAACGACCAGTTTCACCAATGTATGGCGTCCCACAAGAACAAGGAATCAAGTAAACACCTTTACTATCCTTAGGGCACACCGGGTCCTTAACCGATCTAAGCGAACTCTGAATGGTGCGAAGGGGCTTAAAGGTTGAGGAAACATTATGTTTCTTCAAGATCCTAGCGATTTTATCTGTAGTACCTTGAATAAACGGAAGGTGAACTCCAGATAACCGATCACAAGGATCTATCTTAACACTAGGGCCTCTTTTAGCTATTTGAAAAGCTCTAACACAATGAGATTTGCTGTAACCATTCTTATTGAAAACATTAAAGAGATGAGATTTTTCACTTTCAAAGTGGTGCTCATCCGAGATTCTAAGGGCTCTTGTGGCTAGGGTGCTGAGAACCCCAAACTTCTGAGCCGGGAAATGATGAGAATTAGCATGCAAATACTGCTCAGTATGAGTCTTCTTTCTAAAGACTTGATGAGAGAAGGAACCATCAACATTCCTCGAAATAAGGACATCAAGGAAGGGCAAACTACCATCCACTTCGAATTCCATGGTGAACTTAATGAAGTCAGATTGATCATTAAGATGCTGGAAGAAAAGGTGCAGTTTCTCTTTTCCATGAGGCCACACTACACAGGTGTCATCAACAAACCTTTTCCAAAGCCTAGGTTGAAAAAGGGATGAGGAAAGGGCCTTAGATTCGAAGTCTTCCATGAAAAGATTAGCCACTACAGGGGAGAGAGGAGAACCCATGGCCACCCCACAAGTCTGCTCGTAGAAAACACCTTCAAAACTAAAGAAGGTCGAAGTAAAGACAAATCTCAACAAGATGAGCAGTATCAGGATCAGTGACCCGAGAAATGACCTCGATGGCTTTCTTAATGGGAATGCAAGTGTATAATGAGACAACATCAAAACTGACAAACCTATCCTCAGGATCCAACTTAATGTCTTTTAATTCATTGACAAAGGAAGAAGAGTCTTTTACAAAGGAGCTGGTGCGACCCACAAGAGGTTTCAGCTTACTGGCTAAAAATTTAGCAAGCAGATAAGTCGGACCACCTATGGTGTTGACAATGGGGCGCAGGGGTGCTCCGTCCTTATGAGTCTTAGGAAGCCCATAAATCCTTGGAGGGCGGGGGTTACTTTCAATAAGCTTCTTACTAAGGGAGCTAACAGTGCTACTTGATTTAATCGCCAAAGCAACTGCTTTAGAAATTTTTTTAAGGGGATTTTTATCAAGCTTCTTGTAGCTTCCACTATTAAGAAGGTGATCCAACATCTTATTGCGATAATCTTCCTTGTTTAAGATAACTGTAGCACCTAGAGACATGTTCACCCTTTGTGGGCTCTCTTGCAGAAGCCTGCTGTTTTATATGGTTGGGGTCATGTGCAATTCCTAGGTGAATTTTGCCTAATATATACCCCAAGTTATGGCATCTTAGATGAAGGATAGCTTCGATGAGTTGTGAGAAATATCTGCTTCATTGCAATATCCCATGTTGGAAGGTGCTGCTCGCACATGTTGAATGGAAGCATCTACCAGAAAGGGAGGAAATCCCCTCATTTAAAAGGGGCTAGAAATATATCAACGATTACCATAATGAAACCATAAAGACCACCACAGTTATGTGTGTATTAGAAGCATTTGCACATACACACACACATATTTCAAAATTTGCATGTTTTATGTATTTTTTGGTTGACCAGTTTTGTGGTCTGGTTTTGGTCCAGTTCCGGTTTCTGGGGTTGATGGGTTCAATGACTGTTACAGTTCTGATAACATTGATCTCAACACCCACAAAGGGGAGGGTAATACCTTGATTCTCAAAGTGGGAAGTGAAATAGGTAACATTTCCCACCTAACAACTTACGTGTATGGATGATATGCATCAGATTGTGGTGCAAATCAACCAACAATTTGAATTGAATTAGTATAGGAATAGTAAATACTGAAGCATCTACCAATCTGTTCACCAAGTGACTTTCACAAAAGGATGTTCACTGAAACAAGAGTCTATGGTCAAGGAGGCAGCACCCTCGTATCCAATTATCTACTATGCTTGTTCTTGTAAGTCTGAACACTAAAAAGCTGTGCATGTAAGATCCACATTTTCTGAGACTAGTTCATTTACTTAAATCTATTTGAAAATGATTTCTGGTCTGAAAGGATTCTCAAGTTCATTAAATCAAATGGACTATTTTCTTACCTGAGTTAGGTATGCCTAATCTTCTTAAAATCTCCATGCTCTGAAAAAAATTAAAATGATCAGTTATTGACAAGTGATTAGTGGTGACCCTTAGGAACCACTTCAATTGAATATTAATTAAATATTTGAGGTGCAGGGTGAGCCACTTCAATTGCATTTTGATTAAATATTTGAGGTGATTCAGTATTTGCGGTGCAGGGTGAATTGCTGCTTTTGTATTTTGATTAAATATTTGAGGTGCAGGGAGATGATGCCAAAGTATCCATTATGTGTTTGATCAGTTTTGTTGCACTTTCAAGTGTTTCAACGAACAAGGCTTAAACCTGTAGATGGGGAAACAGAGGTGTTGATAACTCTTAAGAGATATGGTGGTGCAATGATCAAGAAGATAACATACTCCAGCTAAACTTACATTAAGCGTGGACAATTTTATTAATTGCCATGGTGGTGATGAACCTTGAAAGACCTAGACAATAGTGACAAGTCGCTAGACTTTGAGAGTTGCTGTGACAAATGGATTTAAGACATCGTACCACAGTAACATGATTTAAATTCTTCTAATATGGTGGATATGACCAAAATAAACTTTGTAAGGAGGGTAAGAGTTAATTGTTATCTGAGATTTGATACCTGTTTGTTTGTCTTCTTGTGCACTGAGGAAATAATTTAGTACATTGCCTACTGGAATAGTTTTGCCGGACACACTTAGTTTTTTGATATAGTTCACAGGTGTTCACTGTGCTTGTGAATATTGATTGATATAAAAACTATGGCTTGGGACTTTCTTGTTTCTCTGAGAGTAGTGAGGTACCCTTTGCACTGAGAGTAGCAAAGAGCTCTACAGCCCAGGAGGATGGAGATGCCACATATGTGGCTAAGGCTTAAATGTTGGGTTAAAAAAAATAAAAAATATCGTTAACAAATAATGATAATATTGTATGTTAATTAAACATAGATATAAATAGAAATAAAAATATCTATATATATGAAACCAAGATTGATATGTACACCTAACATAAACACTACTATATAGAGAGATAAAATCAGAGAACCAGATTTACACAAAATAGAAATACTATAAATATGATATTTTTTACCCTTCATCTTAGCCTAAATCCATCCTAAATGTTTCAAAAAATTTACATTCCAAGATATTTAATCCATCTCAATACTTGAGATGGATTTATGCTGTTGTTACTGATGATTGGTTAAAGATATGGCATAGGTTCTTTATGTTACAGTCTCTATGCATGCTGAGTGGGAAGGGTTGATGTGATTTGTTCTATATTCCATAAACTGTTCTGATTAATCTTATTTTATTTCATGACATAGATTGGTGACGACCTGACTTCAGAGGAAGCAACCATCCTAGAGGATTATGGATGGACCCCAAATAGTGGATTTGGCTCATTGCTGAACTACTGTGATCGGGTTGTTCATGATAGGAAGGTTGATGACGATGACATGGAATGGAGATCGAAAATAGGGAAGCTGCTAATGGATGGTCATGCTCATGGTAGTATCTCAATAACTAGTTTTCCAAAAAGGCTCCAACACATTCTTCCAGCTGTTAAGAGCGAGGAATAATAATTTCTCAAACGTTTAGGTAAGGAGATACCGTGTGTCATGTCAAATGGTCGCCCTGACTGAAGTTTGAGTTTTGGACTTTATACGATAATATAAAGGGGTACATGGCTGCATAACTGTGATGGAATACCTGATTGTATATTTTGTACTATTAGAAGATTGTCAAATAGTCGACCACTGAAGATGATTCATGCAACTGTTGTTATCTCAAATTTAGCTTCTTTTATTCATATTTTGCTGTTACACGTTCCACTGTGACATCAGTCTCATTTTACTGTGGAATATCAAGTGCGGTGTAATATTTTTCAATATCTAATAAATGTTTGTGCAAGTTGTGGCTGTAGAAGCTTGCTGTCTGGTACTCCCTATATGGGCAAAAAATTAAAATCTATGTACTTTCTAAGCAAATTGTTGAGCGCACAAGTGGACCACCATCACGTTAAAAAAACAAGCATGCTTCTGTGACTGGTTTTGTCTAAATTTCATATTTACATATCTCCTTTGATATGATAAAGTATGTATGGGTATTTTAGTTTATTTGATACATGCGTACATTCCTCTGCTTTGGTTTGTAGTCGATGATGGGCTTGTGTCAGTAGTTTGGGAATTTGTACTCTTCCCTTTAATCCCATTCCTAAAATGTTTTTGGTTATGAAAATGAGAAGCTTGCGTGTAAACTTGTCCATTTTCTTACTGATATCAACTTCCTTGATGTTTCATTCTTGCCAACATTGTCATCTCTTATTGGGCCCTTACAAAGCTTTTTATGGTTGTCAGAAGGTGTTGATTTCAGATGATCAAGTTGAACCTGACATTGATATGGTGACAATTTCCAGTTTAGGGCAATGCTTGCTAATTACTAGCTTGCAGATAAATTAGCACAATAGTAACAGAGAAAATGCATTATGTGAGATCTATTATTCATTATAGAAGACATCAGTAAAATACATATTTGGACATCATTGATATAACAAAAGAGTGTGTCTGGGCACATACATGACATAATAGTTTTTTGCATATGTTATTTTTACTTTTGACTTAGGTTAACACTTTTATTTATATATTTATTTGAACTGAATTTGGAAAAAATATATTATAAAGATTGTAATAGAGCTAAACAACAAGAATATACAATACTACTGCTGGCCTGAGTTTCCGAAGAAAATAAGTAGCTCTCTTAGAGCAGGAAATTAGAGCTTGTTAATGTTCACAGTTAATACCTTCCAAAATTCCTTACAGTGTGTCTGGGCACATACATGACATACCTTCCAATGTTCACAGTGTGTCTGGTCACATACATGACATAATAGTTTTTTGCATATGTTATTTTTACTTTTGACTTAGGTTAACACTTTTATTTATATATTTATTTGAACTGAATTTGGAAAAAATATATTATAAAGATTGTAATAGAGCTAAACAACAAGAATATACAATACTACTGCTGGCCTGAGTTTCCGAAGAAAATAAGTAGCTCTCTTAGAGCAGGAAATTAGAGCTTGTAAATGTTCACAGTTAATACCTTCCTAAATTCCTTACAGATATACAGTCTTGGGAACACACTTAATAGTATAAATGCTTTACTAAACATAAATTTTAATGAAAAACATGATAACTGTTGACTTTTTTAGCGCAATGTTGGAAGGAAGATTCCTGCTTTCCAATATCCATGTCTTCTATCATCTGGTGAATTGGATCTTCCTTCTTGAATTCCACTTGAACTGAATTTGTCAACATCCTATGGTTGGAAGCAGCAGATTGAGATCTTTTTCTCAGATTGAGGATCACATGTCTCAACATATTGCATTCTGTTTCCAGGGTATCTATTTTCTGTTTTGGTGGGGACTGGAGTGTTCATAATTATGGTATTTTGAGGGTGCACCGATGCTCACTTTCATGTATTTTTTTAGTTAGAGAGGAGAGAGGTTATGTTCCATTGAATGCTTCTTCATGTTTTCAAAGGATTCTTTGAACATCCAGGGCTTAAAGGCCGAAACTTTTGTTAAGAATGGCCCTGAATCCAAGACACAAGAAAAACCCCTCTACAACACAAACCACAAAACACTGCCAGGGCACCAAAAATCCACAGTTCTCCTGGTCCAGTGCCCAACAAAACCAATGAACCATACACCAAAAAGAGAGTAACTAAAACACAAAGATAAAAACTTCTAGGATGCAATAACAGCAAAGAACCACACACAAAAAGTGTCAGAGCCAAAATGAAGGGATGCCCATGCACAGAACATGCCTTGAAATTATGACCATCAAACATATATTCTAGAATACCATCCAGAGGTTGAGGAAAGCTCTTATTAGACAAAATTTCAACGGAATGGTCTGGCTCCAATTGGCACTGCTTTCTTCTCTCATATGGAATTCCATTATCCCACCTTACCTTTGATTAACCTCACCAGGTGGTTCAAGAGGCAGACCAGTGTTTAGTCTGAAAGGGGTGGGAGAGGGGTGGGGTTGGAGGGGCGAATAGGTCTTTCCTATCTAAGCTCCTCATTTGAAATGGAATGCCAATGGTATTGTGGTATATGGTGATTTATTATGATGTTACATGCCTACATATATGATATGCATGACCTATGACAATTAAGGTATTGCTTGCTAGTGCCAATGCCGTTTTCTTAAGCTCCCCCATTTTGAGAGCGGTGACCTCATTTCTTGAGGACTATATTGATAACTGTGCTATCTTAAAACTTGGTAGAACAAGACTTTTAGCAGATTGCAGACCTCCTAAATTCAAGCTAGGAAAGATGTAAACTTGCTATTAGATGGGGTTGATTTCAAAAACATCAATTTGATGATTGTACTTGAATTGTCTATAGAAATCAAATATATATATTTTTTGATTCATTTGCTAGAATATAACCTTGAAAATTTGCAAAATCCTGAGCTGGATTGTTTGTGGACTTTTCTAAATTTTAGGTGAAAGTTGTTTCAAGTTTTCCCTTGTACCTGCCACCCCTGACACTTTACCTTTATTTATAACATGTGTGTAGAGGTTAATATTGGTCATTATATTTCATCATCCCCACTTTGATGACCAATTCATTAACTTTTACACCATGTTTGTCATGAATTACTACAAATTATATTTAGACAAGCTATGTGAATACATATTTAAGCACATTGTTCCTCATAAGAACATTAGAAAAGTTCAATCCCCTTTGTTCCTTAGGAGAACATTACAAAAAGTTCAATCCTACTCTTTTGAACTTTTCCTTGGATGAATTGGTAAACAATATCTAAATGCTTTGTAGTGGAATTGGATTTTTTTACAGCATTACAAAAAGTTCAATCTTACTCTTTTGAACTTTCCTTGGATGAATTGGTAAACAATTTCTAAATGCTTTGTAGTGGAATTGGATTTTTTACAGGTTTCAATACCATGGTTATCATAATTCAGCCATAACTCCCAAAACATATGGGAGTGTGTTTTGACACCTAATTGACACAATGATATTTCATGCAAGTTACATTTACATTTGCTTAGGTTTGGTTTTTGTTTATGACATACGTAAATATGTTCATATTATTTTGTCATTCCCTCCATGATGAGTTCATCAAGTTTGTTTCAAAACTCTACAAATTATTTTTAGAAAAAAGCATGGTGAATACATTCTTAAGCAGATTCTTCCTTACGAGAACATTACAAAAGTATAATCCCCCATTTTTGAACTTTCTCTTGATGAACTAGTGGAGAATTTCTACATGTTTTGTTACTGGAAAATTGGATTCTTTTACAATTTTCAGTACCATGGTTATAAGAGGGCAGGGTGGTCACTCCACTGTATTGGACTCTTTATTTTGAGGGATCCAACTAAGTCATGATTATATGCGACCTTTATTGTAACTTATGTAATTGTATATGCTTCTTATTAGTTGGTGAAAATTCATAAAGCCCATGTTGAATATATAGCTAGAAGTAAACATTTTGGTGATGTTGCATAATTTGAATTTTTAAAACTTGTTAAACCAAACCTTTCATTCCCGAGAAACTCCACACTAAAATCAAACCCCCCTCGTACATAACTCAATGCCCCCTTTGTTACATTCCAATGCATAAATCTCAACAAAATCAAGAATATGGAAATAACGATTGTTACAATGCTTATCTTTGACTTGGTATAAATTTGGCATATCAAACTTGCTACAAACAATCTCTACAAGGTTTCATCTACTTTTTGCGGTCCTTTGTTGATATTTTCAACTTTGTCTCTGCTCGTATTGTCAAATCTGTTGCAATTTTACATCTTTAACTACTTAAATAATTCTTTTGCATACCTGGTTTGAGAATTAAGATGTTCTCATTCTTATACGATAGTTCAAATTCTAGATAGTGATTTAGAAGCCCCAAATTCGTCATCTTGAAGTTTGCTTTCAAATCCTATTTTATTTAATCAATTGGACTTGCATCACTCTCCTTAATTATGAGATTGTCTTCATAAGCATGAATAATGGTGCCTTCACTAATTATGAGATTGTCTTCATAAGCTTTAATAATGGTGCCTTCACTATGCCTTTTGATGTACAAGTTTGGATTTATTGCCATCCAAAAATTATTGATTTCACGCGCTCATCTATTTTCACACATCATGTCATTTGTGCCATCAAGTTGTATAGTGCTTACAAATATTTAAACCAATCACCTACTACTTTTTTGGTTGAGTTATGTACACCTCCTACCTGAGGACTCCTATCAAAAGAACATTGTTCACATCCATTTGGGGGATGCTCCAACCAAATTGTGTTTCCAATGCTAGCACCATCATAACTTAGTTATTTTTGCTATTGGGGCTACAGTCTCTTCAAAATCAAAATCTTTTGCATGTGTACCTCTTTGCTACCAATTTTGCCTTATGTTGTCTATGGAGTCCCTTGGTTTATAATTCATTTTTAAAACCTATTTGCAACCAATTGGAGTCTTCTTAGTAGGTAATTGGACCAACTTCAAAGTTTTACATTTTTATAATGTGGCAAACTTCACATCGATTGCATTGTTCCATTCCTTACTATTACTAGCTTCTTGAATAATGTTAGGTTCAAATGAAGAATTTAGAATTTGTCACATGTATTAAATTGATGAATACGACTTTTTCTCATGTATTTTTAATGCAACCTTTGGAATATTATTGAGCTTTAAAGTGTCACTATCTTCTTCCTCCCACCACTTTCTCTCATGTGGCATCTTTTCAGCCAAGAAGCATTGTTCTCTCTCCTTGTAGGAGATCGTTGAATTTTATGTTGTTAGTGCCCTAAGATGCATGGTTTATTTTTCATTTTTGGATGCATTCTTTTCAACATCGTATAAGGAGATGGGAACATTGGGAGTTTGGTACGAGTCATGAAGATTGTATTAAAAATATGATTTGAGCATATTTTTTTGTTGTACATAGGAAATAATTGTGAAAATTTGTGATACCTCTTGTCACATGTTTGGTGGCATGTTTAATTGTTGAATTCACATGTTAGAGGCGCCATTGCACATGTGGCAACATTTCATCATTTTGGACATATGTTCACATTCATGTTTCTCCATTGGAGAATGCCTTTGGGTGTGTTTATGGTTTTCAAGATGTATTCTACATTTTAAAGGCTATATTATGTTAGAATTCCAGTGGTAAGTGAATTCATTAACATGATAATTACTTGTGAGCACTATTATTATTAATCTTTCTTAGTTTATTAATCTTCTCCATCAAGTAATTACCATTAGATACACAACATTAGGATCACAGTGCACAAGAGACAAAGAACACCAGAGATTAAGCTAGAGGCTAGGGAAAAACCCCACTAAGGGCAATCCTTTCCTTATACAGTCAAGAGAAATCCAAGTCAAATATATTCCAGTAACTAATTCCTTCCATTGCCAAGTCAACCCTCTCTCCATGATTCATCTTCCAACTCAGAACTTCGAACTACAGGACCTCAGACTAGCTATTATAGAGAACTCTGCAACATAGTTGATCAAAGAACATCATAGAATAACGTTCAACATAATTTCACATAGAATGTCTTATACAATGCTTCAATCAAGGTGTTCTCCACATATTCAGTTAGAATGTATTTAATAGAAATATGACTTCGTCTTGATCTCCTTGTTATCCTTCTTTTACTTCACTACTCAGAGAGAAGATTTCTTATTGAAGGTTCAAATTCTTCCATAGAAAACTACATTGAATTTCTTCTTTCCACAGAGGTCCGAATTCCATCATAGATGATCCACGAACTTATTCCTAAATGGATGAACATGTTGACATATATATAGTTGTTTCCCACGTCTGAAAGGGTGCGTCATAGGGCTGAGCCGACTTGTCTCCTAGGAGGGTCGACTTGGCAATTTGGAGGACATATATCACTTATAAATTTAATTTAATTTTCTTTTAATTGTCCAAATGGGACACAATACAAATCAAATTTTCTTTATGACAAATAAATCATTTTTTCATATAATTAATAAGACCACACCTAGTTACAATTTCCAACACTCCCTCTTAACTAGGGATGTATTCATAATGACTCATCTTGATATTCTCGTCTATAAGAAAGGATCCAAATTAATAAGCATCAATGATGATAACATCATCATAGCCAACAATGTCACATTACCAAGGCCTTGATAGGTACACTTTATCTCTCCACAAGATCAAAGCACAACGTTGGGAGACATTCTATAGGATACCACAACACCTCTTTGAGGTACATACTCCCCTAGGATACCCAGACCATTTCCCTCAAGGAAATGTCCCCCACCAAACCATTTCCCTCAAGGAAATGTCTGTCGACTGGATCATTCTTTATCCATGTACTTTACTTAGGATCTCTATCCTAATCCATCACAATACATGACTCAAGAATGTCTTTCCAAGATGCTTATCTAACCCACCATTCTGCTTATCCATGCCCATGTAATTGAATTAGGATATCAATTCTAATCTGTCACAATACATGACACAAGGAGAACCACATGTCCTAACTCTCAACTTGAGAGGAGAAATCCATGCTCACTCCCTCTCAAATAGGGAGAGTGCATCAACAACCCTCAACTTGTGTTGGAAGTACACATACTTCCCTTACATCAACTAGCTGTTATTTTGTGGAGATATGTTGTATATTTCTCAGGCAACCCTCTTATCACTAAGTTTGCTCAGTTACAACTTTTGATATAGGCCTCCAAATCTACCTCTTAATAGTCCATGCCTTATTTCATGATCTTGCACTTGAGGTCTTCACTTCCAACATCTAGCACTGCGTCCTGCATTACTTCCTACATTGTATCCCGTACTATACATGAGGTCTCTTAGGCATCCACTTGCCAACTATCTCACAGCTTCAGAATGCTATTCCTAGGGCACATCAGCAACCCACTCAAATCTGATTTTTCATGTCTAGTATTGCACTTTAGGGCACACATAAGATAACCCTCACAACAATATGTGAACACATCAAATCATAGTTCTTAGGGCTTACATAAGCAACCCAATGACTGTCTTGTTGAGAAATGTAACTAATATCAATCTTCATAATTTTACTTGAATCAAGTTGTAATATATTTGTCAAAATAAAAGAAAAAGAATATTTATTATTAAAGAAAATTATTTATAAGCATGGGTTTCATGCTTTGTTTATTTTTATTCTAGGTCAAAATCCTTCATTGAAGGCTTCTAGGGTTTGTGTCATGTATCATTTTCCTTGTCATTATGTAATAAACCCTTCTTGGGCTTTGTATGTCCATAAAGAAATTTATTTTTGAGTGTAAAGTGTCATGTATACTTCCTCCACCATGTTGGTCAGGCCTCAAGTCAAGTCGGCCTCATTAAGGGAATTCAACCACATAGAACCACTATAAATAAGCAGCTACTCAACCTCATTTAGACATCCATTCAAGCAATTTCAATCTGCAGTTGCAAGAGGAAGAAAGAAAAGCGAAAATACCTAGAAGAGGAAGAAGAAACCCTAGCGAAGGAAGGAGAAACCCTAGCGAAGTCAAAAACTTGATTTTCTCTTGTCCCAATCTCACACGTGTGAGATTTTGGGTAGCAGAAGAAGGGCCGAAGTTGCAAGTCTATTGTAGGGCCAAAATTTTGTTGCAAGAGGGTTGAAATTTAAGGTTGTTGTAGGATTGAAGCAATTTGACTTGAGTTGACTTTGTTTTTTGGCTAATCATCTTGGGAGGCTGACTTGATGGGCTAAAGGATGCCTTTTGGTATGGTCAAAGGTCTTGATTATCTCATTTGAAATGGTTCTAAGGAAGATAAGAGATTTTTTTTGGGTTTTCCCCTAGAAGAGGGGTTTTAGCCCTTGTTGAAAGCCTATATCCCATGTCTTTATTGTGTTGATCTTAATATTTTGTTTTGATACTTGCTTAATGACAAAATGATAAAAGAAGAAGCTAATAAATATCTCTAAGTAATCACAAGTAATTATCAAGTTAATGTTGAAATATGTAAGTAGGTTCGGTCTTCAGAATGACATACGTAATCATGATTTTATGTAAAAAGAAAAATAAATTTATTGTTGTCGTTCTTTAGGCATGGGTTTCATGCTCAAGGGAAATTTATTTTTAGGTCAAGCACCTATTGTGTGCTTCTAGGGCTTGTCATTGAGTCTACAAGTCAATTGAGTCATTGTCATGTATGGAAGACCCTTTTGGGCATGTTACATCTTGTAAAGAAAATTTATATAAAGTCAAAAGTGTCAATAGACCCTCCAAGACCTTGTCATTATCAAAAGAACAAATTGTCCTTCATGAGTGGAGAAGTCGGCCTAAAGACAACAATTCAACCTAGAAAGAAGCCTATATATATGAATATTTCAACCTCATTTGAAGATTATCCAATCAACTCTGAAGAAGTTTGATCTAAAAAGAAAGTAGGACGAAAAGGAAGTTGAATACGTACAAAGGAAGGAGAAGATGAAAGTGAAGGTTTTGGTATAGTTTTTGGGCTAATATCCTTCACACATGCAAGGAAAATAGGGCATCAGTTGCATCAGAAACTCTGAAATTGTAGTTACCTTAAGAGACCGAATTTAGGTGTGAAAAAGACTAAGTCTGCTGGTCGAGTACTCAAGAAGAAGAAATATATCCAAACGAATAATGAAAGGAAGAAAAATCATCAAACACGAACAATCTAGGGTTTCTACAAAAGAAGCTGTTGGGGGTCGAAATTGCAGAAGAATTTGTTGGGGGTCGAAATTACAGAAGAAGCAACTGGGGATCGAAGTTGCAGAAATAACTGAGGTCAAGTTGTTGAAAGGAAAGCTCATAA
Organism: Pinus albicaulis; assembly: GCA_034641835.2. NCBI lineage: Eukaryota > Viridiplantae > Streptophyta > Pinopsida > Pinales > Pinaceae > Pinus > Pinus albicaulis. The sequence goes on along the minus strand of CM076574.1, from coordinate 336,196,229 downwards.
AGGAAGAATAATTGACTTGGTCTTGGAGGGGAATTTGACAAGAGTCTTAGATCTTGGAATTCATCATTTGAAGTTCTATAAGAAGATAAGAGTTCTTGTGGGTTTTCCTCTCAAGAGGAGACGTTTTGGCCTTGGATGATGGCATATATATTATGTCCTCTTGTCTCATTTTTATTTATTGTTTTGGTAGTTGTTTCATGATAACAACACTAATTATAATCAAGTGAACGGAGAATCTAATCAAGTAAATACATCACAAATAATTATCAAAGTAAGAGAAATCACCTAATCTTGCTGCCCCTAGATTTCTCAACATGGTATCATAGCTAAGGTGACAAGACAAGGAAATGAAGCTTGAAGAAAGGAAAATCAAATGGATTATCAAGAAATGTAAAGGCATCAAAGAGGACTTCGTACCATCAAGAAGGGATACACAGGGGCTGAGCACAAGGAAATCATCAGGAAGGAACTAAGGAATATCGAAGAGGATCTCAATGATTCCACCTCCACTCAAAGAAAGGACTACACATTGAAGCATATTGAAGCCTCTACATCAAATAATAAGCATTTCCATCATCATCAAAAGGAATCAAGGCGTTCTTCCTATCTTTGAATCAAGAATATCATCACTAGCATATTTGAAGAAAGACATCTCTAGAAGAAGCATTGCCATCTTCAAACATCATCATCAACATCAAGAAGGCATAAAGTTGAAGATATCACCATCAAAGGAACATATTCACTTCAAAAGTAAGTATCCTTATATCTATGATTGAATCTACTATCATAATTACTTCATTATGCATGGAGAACAATAAATTGGTTGGGTCATCAAATTTCCTTGCATGGAAGAAGAGGACAAATTTAATCCTCATAGAAAATGAAGTCTTTCGACATGTTAAGGGTTCAATTGTCAAACCAACAAAAGAAGAAGCTCAAGCTCTATCAAAATATATAAAGGGGGAATAAGGGCTAAAAGAATCCTTGTCGAATCAATCAAGGATTCTCTCATCCCTTATGTAGAAAAATTGGCGAAGTCAAAAGACATCTATGACAAAATGGTATAATTATTCTTCTTAAGCACTACATGAGAAGTAATATTTTTGAGAACTGAGTTATAAAATATGAAGGTATCAAATGAAGAAGGGATAGCCACATATCTTATGAGGTTGTCACAAATATGAGACCAAATGCAAGAGTTGGGGGAAATACTATTCGACAAAGAGATGACCACCGTGGTGCTCAATGCAATACCTGATCAATGGGGAAAATTTGTATCAAGAAACTATGGAAATAAGGAAGCCACCCCATTCAGTGAGCTCTGGTCATTATGTAATATTGAAGAAACAATGTTGAAAGTAGAAAGTTTTGTGGGATCAAATGGACAAGTTCAAGCATTTGTTGCTATGGCTAGGAGAAAAGAAAAGTTTGGGAAGTTTGGTCCTCATAAAAATAAGAATATCGATATGTCAAAGATCCAACATTATGATAGTCAAGAATATGATAATTTTAAGAGAGATTGTACGAAACTAAAGAAGGACATTAAGAAAAGAAAATAAAGGAATGAAGCCCATGTCACCGAAGAAGTGGAAGAACCTGAGAAGAAGAAATCAAAGGAGGAGGAAGTGAAATATCTCTACTATGTCAAAGATAATCTCCTTCACTTATTTCTTTTCAGATTTTGCGAGATATAGCTATCATGGTAAAAAGCATTGTAAGTATGATAAGATGCATCATATTAGGAGATGGCATCATATTAGAAGCATACAATTGAATCAAGAGCTCATGACATCATTATCGAAGCCTAAAAGGATCACTGATGTAGAAGTATACATAGATGTAACAGTCATCATAGAGAGGAAGTAGTTCTTGGTAACCTCATTGAAAGCATGAATAGTATCTATGATTGAAATAAATTCAAATAGCATGATATAAGATAAAAAGAATTCATCATATATCATCATCATTAGAAAGGAGCATTTGCATGATGAGGATAATCAAGATCCTCAGTTGGAATCTTCATTAGAAGGTTCACCTCTACTTGGAAGAAGCAAGTGTCACGTTGATCATTTCACCTTGTGTGGAATCCATTGTTTAGAAGAATGACGGTATTGTGACAAAGGAGTGCAACATGTCAAGATAGTTGAAGTAATTTCAATCAAGGAAAGGAGGTTGCCGAAGGAAGTCTAGATGACCAAAAAAGAGAAAATAGGTATGTATATATTTGATAGATTAAGTCATGTCATCATATAGTTGAATATAACATGGATAAATGCTTTAACACATGAGCATAGTTGAAGAATAAGGATATCTTCCTTTGGAAAGATGCATGTAGGCATATGTTTTTAACTAATTCACGTTTTTACAAGATGAAATCAACATAATATGTCCTTATATGGAATCTGAGGTGGTTGAAAAAGATGAAGGAACAATGTATAGAAGTTCCTCGGAACAATATGTGAAGAAAGGAAGAGGAGTTCGTAAGAAATGCAACTATGGTCACATGCGATAATATAAGTGATCAACATTCGATGACTAAGAGAATTGGCTAAGACATCTCCATCGAGAAGGTACAAAGACCATGATAAAGTATGTAAAGGAAAGAGACCCTTGTCATTGAATGTCTTGGATATGTATTTATGAATGTGTAGGATGTTGATGTTGCAAGCAAGCAAATGTCATGATAAAAGGCCACCCTAAAAGGTAACTTTGATTAGATGTCAATTTTGATTTTTGAACAACATCTAGTTGGGTTGAAACAGGGCCATTAAAATAAAGTTGTAGATGTCACCTACAAATGGTACTCATGAGAATATATGGAAGATCCTGAAAGTAACATGACTTGGGAAAAGGTCGTTGGATGAAGAAAATCCAGATGTGGACTAGGAGACTACTTTACGATAAAGAGAAGAATGACATGAATGATGGTTCAAGCCTATGGTTTGTTGAAGGAAAGTGATGGATGACCGATGCCCTATGAAGAAAAATATAGAAGATGAAGGCTCCATAGTGAAGACAATTAATTTAATGACATCAAGAGAAGGATCCCTACGAGTAGTTGAAAATGCCATGATGTCCACGAAAGAGCAGATGATTGTTGTTGGTAACAAGTCCCTAGTTAAGAGGGATCTTGGACAAGTCCCTGGATAAGAGGGAGCTTGGACAAGTCCCTAGATAAGAGGGAGATTGGATATATTCCTTTAATAAGAATGAGTATATATTCCCTAGTTGAGAGGGAAATATATACACATCATTCTTGTCTTCATGTTGTGAAGAAATAATGGAGGATTGGGTAAGCATCTGAGTTTTATTTAAATACTCTTTGAGGATGTGGTAGGGCATCCAATATGTAAGAGTAGTCGAAGAGGAAATTCCTTAAGGATGTGTTATTCCAAGATGGGAATTGTCCTAAAAGGACATACCATATGAACACCCGGGTGGGTTATGTGCCTTAAGAGACAATGGTGATGGTTTCTGTCAGTCTTTGGTCTTGCCAACATTGTGCTATGATATTGTGGAGAGATAAAGCTGTTAGTCAAGGCCTTGCTATGTGACAATGCTGGTTGGTATGATAAGGTGCTCTGGTATAACATGGTAAGATCAATTATGAGATGGCTTACCAATCTGACCCTTCTTATGAGAATTCTTGAGTTTGAAAATGTCCAAGTACCTTGTATTGATTATGAATATCTCTCTAGTTAAGAGGGAGTGTTGAAATATGTAACTAGATTTGGTCTTCATAATGACACATGCAATCATGATTTTATGTATTTGATGTAAAGAGAAAAAAAATTTATTATTTTCATTCTTGAGGCATGGGTTTCATGCTCAAGGTAAATTTATTTTTAGGTTAAGCACCCATTGTGTGCTTATAGGGCTTGTCATTGTGTCTAGAAGTCCTTTGAGTCATTGTCATGTATGGAAGACCCTTTTGGGTATGTTACATCTTGTAAAGAAAATTTATATAAAGTCGAAAGTGTCAAATAGACCCTCCAAGACCTTGTCATTATCAAAAGAACAAGTCGACTTTCATGAGTGGAGAATTCGGCATAAATAAAACAATTTGACTTAGAAAGATGCCTATATATAAGAAGACTTCGACCTCATTTGAAGATTATCCAATCAATGCTCAAGAATTTCGATCTAAAATGATAAGAAGACCAAAAGGAAGCCAAATACCTACAAAGGAAGTAGAAGAAGAAAGTGAAAATTTTGGGATATATTTTTTGGCTAATATACTTCACACACTCGAGGAAACTAGGGTATCATTGGTAGCAGAACTCCGAAATTGTAGTTACCTTAGGAGACCGAATTTAGATGTGAAGAATACTAAGTTTGTTGGTCGAGTACTCAAGAAGAATAAAACTATGCAAGAGACGAAGGAAAGGAAGAAAAACCATCTCACACAAGCAATCTAGGGTTTTTGCAGAAGAAGTTGTTGGGGGGTCAAAATTGCAGAAGAAGTTTTTGAGCTTCGAAATTGCAGAAGAAGCAGCTGGGGGTCGAAGTTGTAGATAATTGAGGTCAAGTTACTGAAAGGAAAGCTCACCAAGGAGGAAGAAAGGACTTGGTCTTGGAGGGGACTTTGACAAGAGTATTAGGTCTTGAAATTCTTCATTTGAAGTTCTATAAGAAGAGAAGAGTTCTTGTGGGTTTTCCTCCCAAGAGGGGAGGTTTTGGCCTTGGCTGATAGCCTATATTTTGTGTCCTCTTGTCTCATTTTTATTTATTGTTTTGGTATCTGTTTTATGATAAGAACACTAATTATAATCAAGTGAAAGAAGAATCTATTCAATTTAAGTAAAATACATCACAAAAAGTTATCAGAGTAAGAGAAATCACCTAATATTGCCGCCCCTAGATTTGTCAACATTTAAAAGGAAATATTTCTGCCTTTTTTGATTTTCTAACACGATATCAGAGCTAAGGTGAAGAGGAATGTACAAAGGCATCCAATAATATCAACAACCTCTCATCATCCCAAGGAAAGAAGAATTTGTCAAGAAGGTTATACAAAAAAAGAAGAAGAAGGTTACAGATTAAGTGCACCTATGGCTTCATCAATTAAATCTTAGAACAAGCTTCAAGGAGCCTCTAAATATAGGGCATGGAAAACAAGGATGAATATCATCCTTGAAAAGAATAATATATTGGAATTTGTACAAGTCAAGGAACTTGGAGATGATGATGGAAAGGGAAAATACAAGGAAACAAATATCCTTGCCATGAACTTAATTGTGGATGGAGTCAAAGACAATATGATTTCCTACATATCCACTATAGACTCTTCAATAAATATTTATGATGATCTCTCAAAATTATTTACAATAAAAATTATTGGATAGGTTGCAAGCTTAAAGAATGAGCTTAAAACAATTAAGATGACAAAGGATGATACAATTTCTTCCTGTTTTGATATAATTTCTTGTATAAAGGATTAACTTCAAGCAATAGATGAGATAGTGCCAGAGCAAGAACTGGTAATTACTTCCATTTTAGGACTTCCAAAATATTGAAATGAATTTGCACCTGGAATTAATACTTGGAAGAACTCTCCATCATTCGAAGAGATGTGGCTTGCATACATACAAGAAGAAGCTCATTTATCCATGACAGAAGGAAAACAAGAAAATGAAGAGAATACCTCAAATTCCTACTCTAATCATGAGAATAAGGAAGGAGGATTTAATAAGTTCAAAGGGCCAAATAATAAGATTTATATATCCAAAAAAAATGTTACAGTTGACATAATATGGGACACTTCAAGAGTCAATGTCATGATAATCCTAAGAACAAGAAAAGAAATGGATGAAGCTAATGTTATAGGTGATGAAAATCCGCAAAATAAGTCTAAAAATGAGGACCTCGAAGTAAAAGACTTATTCTAATAAGTCTTATATATATCAGCCTCTTATAGTTTAGGCTATTGTTTTTAGTTCTTTCCTTTATACTTTATTTCTAGGGTTTATAAATTTGATATGTTTTTCTCTTGAGTTATTTTGGATCCCTCACAAGTCTAGATTGATGTAATATTAAGAGGGAGATTCCCCACTTTTTCACAAAAAGATAAGGATCTTCTTCATTATTTATTTATCTCTATTGACTTCCTCTATTTTGTTTCGTTTTTTCTTGTTTGGAATACTTTCTCTTGTGTTCTCCTTGGAAGGAAAATTTTGTAGGAATACTTTAAATACAAGGAGATTGCAATAAGGGTTATGTATATATTTAGGGGGAGACTCAAATGAGAAGAAGGAAGTTTTGTTGCATAGGAATCCTTTCAATAGGAAACCCTAAAAGGTTTGTAAAATAAGAAACTCAAGATATTCATATAGACTTATAATTGGTCTTCTTCATATAAGAAGGTATGGTCATTTAAAAAAAATGTTTTAAATTACTAATCATCTCATGTCTAGGGTTTTGAATCATAAATATTCTTGTTTGTCAGGGTGATTAATATTTAGATTAAATCGACCCTTACCACTCTATCTATATTATGTTTATTTTGATGAAACCCTAACTTTTAGGGTTTAATACGAAGCCCTAACCTTTTAGGATTTGCTGTCAATGTTTAAGATATATACCCTATATTTTTAGGGTTTTATGATTCAAGATTTATGCCAAATCCGTATAATAGTTAATAAAAAATACTAGGAATAAAATCCTAGGTATATATGCTTATGTATGATTGAAACCCTAGCTTGGTCAAAATTGTTGAATATCTAACATTGAAGTTTTTGATGTTTGGTTTACAAAATCCCTAGTAGAAACTAATATGAGATTCTAGGGTATGATTATAAAACCCTACATGTGAAATGTTTTCACTATGATTAATGTCCTAACTTGATTTGATTTTTTCGTCTTGATGATGAAATATAGGGTTTGTGACAAAAACCCTAGCAAAAGTGTTTGTGAAAGTCTAGGGTATGAAAGGTGTAACCTTTGTCAATTGTAAACCTAATTTGGTCTAGGTTTTTGGATATACAAAGTATTATTTTTTAGTTTTGATAACTTTATATACTCTCATTAATATACTAACCCTGTATTGATAAAGTTGAATTCATGCTCTATATGTGTCCCTGCTTGTAATTGTTGTTGAAGTTTTGCAGGTATATAATCTTCAATATGATGAAGATGTTTACCTACCTCATATTTGATAATGATGTTGAGCATGTTGGAAGGAGAAAATTTCAAGAATTTTGATAGCATTATTGTGAAGTTTGAAGTTCTTCGATGATGGGATGATGTGAAAAGAAAGAGCCTATGTGATGGATTTGTCCCCTAGTAAAGAAGAATTTTGGATAAATAAAGCATATATTTCTCTAGTTAAGAGGAGAGGGAATATTGTGACAACTATAGTGAAGACCTTGAAGAAAGAATACAGATTGAAGAATGGTTAAAGGTCTACAAGATGGTTATTCATGATTGATGAAGTCGTGAACAATCATTTTATGTTTTGGAAAGTGCTTAAGTTTGGTGCAACTACAAAAGTTGAAAAATTAAGCTTCCATAATAACATACTTGAATAAGCAAGAACAAAATAATTGAAAGACCTGAAGTTTTGTGATAGCATGCAAAAACGTATATATTTAAGTTTGATATTGATTAGGGTTTTTAAAGCTAAAAGATGTTCTAACAATTGAACATGTAGCTCATATCTCCCTTGGAGGTTGTTGAAAATTCAAACAAGCATGCTTGGATTGAGAGGGAGATATGAAGTACCATAAAACTTCCCGGATGATTTACTTGGGAGGACATCTTGGCTGGCCCATTGATGATGTCTAGATCCTAATGAGGGAGGGTATCATTGGTATTGTGGAGCTCCAACCTTGGATATGATACTTAGATCCTTGAGGGTTTGTGTTAAGGTTGAAGCTTGGTGGTACCTACAATGGAAAATACCTATATAACACCTTAGTTCCTGATAGTGTCTTAGATCCTTGGATGAGTGTATGAAAATTTTGTCGTGACACTTGGATCTTTGATGTGTTGGATACTATTGGCAGTTAGGGTATTTCGAGCATTGTGTTGTTCTCTTCTTTAGAACATTTCGAATTGAGATCAATCTTGTACATATTGAACAATTATGAATACCTCCCTATTTAAGAGGGAGTGTTGAGAAATGTAACTAGTACCGGTCTTCATAATTGTACTTGAATCAAGTTGTAATATATTTGTCAAAAGAAAAGAAAAATAAAAATTATTATGAAAGAAAATTATTTATATGCATGGGTTTCATGCTTTGTTTATTTTGTTTCTAGGTCAAAATACTCCATTGAAGGATTCTAGGGTTCGTGTCATGCATCATTGTCCTTTCCATTATGTAATATACCCTTATTTGGCTTTGTATGTCAATAAAGTTTTTTTTTTTTTTGAGTCTAAAGTGTCATTTATGCTTCCTTCACCAAGTCGGTTCGCCCTCCAGTCAAGTTGGCCTCATTAAAGGAATTAGACCACACATAACCACTATAAATAAGTATCCACTTGACCTCATTTGGACATCCATCCAAGCAAGTTCGATCTGCAGTTACAAAAGGAATAAAGTGTTGAAAAATCTAGGGGAAACTAGATTAGACGATTTCTCTTAATTTTAAAACTGCTTGTGATGTTATTTTACATAACTTGATGTACTTGTAGTTAGATATTCTTTACTTGATTATTATAGTTTTATTTAATCATAAAAAAAATACCAAACAATGAAGAAAAATGAAACAAGAGGACACAAAACATAGGCTACAGGGCCAAGGCCAAAACCTCTCATCATGAGAGGAAAACCCACAAGAATTATTCTCTTCTTATAGAATGTTCAGATGATGAATTCCAAGACTGAAGACCCTGATCAAATACTCCTACAAGACAAAGCCAACTTTCTTTATTGATGAACAAATTCGACCTAGCAGCTTCCAACCTAGAAACTTCCAACAACTTCGACTTCCCTAACAACTTCTTCTACAACTTCGACTTCCCAAATAACTTCTTTTGCAACTTTGACGTCCCCAACAAATTCTTTTGCAAATTCAACTTCCCCAAAAACTTATTCTCCAACTTCGACTTCCCTATCAACTTCTGCAATTTTGGTCTAGGAACTACGTTAGAAACCCTAGCACGAGAGAGAGAGAGGTCCACAAATTCAATATTGTTTTTCTTCTTCTTTTCCTTGATTTTTGTGGAGATTGAACTTGCTTATCTTATCTCCAAATGGGGTCAAGAGTCCTACTTATATATAGTCTTCCTAGGAGGTCGAATTATTGCCCATGAGGCCGAATTGATCCTTCTAGTAGGACGAATTGTTTGACAAGGTCTTGGAGGGTCTTTATGACAGTTTTGACTATACACAAATTTTCCTTTACAACATACAACATTCCTAAGGTGTCTTACATTTATGACAATGACTCTTTTGACTTCATAATTCTATGATAAACCTAGAAGAACTCAATGGGTGCTTGATCTATAAATAAATTTATCTTTAGCATGAAACCCATGCATCAAGAATGACGATAATAAATTTATTTTATCTTTAATATCAAATATATAAATTCATGATTACAATAGACATTATGAAGACCGAACCTAGTTACACATTTCAACACTCCCTCTTAACTAGGGATTTATTCATAATTCATACACGGTACTTGGACATTCTCATAATGAAGAATTCTCATAAGAAGAGTTAGATTGGTAATCCATCTCAAAAGCTATTTTCTCATCTTATATCAGTGCATCTCAAACATATCAACCAACATTTTCACATAGCAAGTCCTTGACTAACAACTCTATCTCTCCACAAGATTAAAGCACAATGTTGGGGAGGCCAATGATTCATAGACACCTTCATCATTGTCTCTCAAGGAACATACCCCATCTAGATGTTCACAAGGTATGTCATTTTAGGACCATTCCTGTCTTGGAATAACACATCCTCAAGGAATTTCCTCTTCGACTACTCTTGCCTGTTAGATGCCCTACCACATCCTCAAAGAGTATCAAAATCAATCTCAGATGCTTACCCAATCCTCCATTGTTTCTTCATAACATGAAGACAAAAATTATGTGTCTATTTATTCCTCTCAACTAGGGAGGATATACACATTACTATAAAAGAAATATTCCCAAGCTCCCTTCTAGTAAGGGACTTACCCAAGCTCCCTTTCAACTAGGGACTTGTTTCCAACATCAACTATCTGCTCTTTGGTGGAGATCATGGTAACATCAACTGGTTGTAGTTATCCTCTTTCTGCATCATGTCATGAACTTTATCTTCTTCATTATGGAGCCTTTTTCATCATAACTTCAGGGCTTCTTCCATCTTTATCCATAATTTCCCTTCAAATAACCATAGTGTTGAACCAATAGTCATGTCATCCTTCTCTTCATCAGAAAGTGATCTTCTAGTCCACATATGGCTTTACAACTACCTCTTCCAAGTCATGTTTCTTTCAGGATCTTCCATCCAATATCTTGAGTACAAGTTGTAGGTGAATTTATACAACCCTCTTTCGGTAACCTTGTAACTACCCAACAATATGCTTTCAAAAATAAAAATGAAAAATAAATCAAAGTTACCTCTTTATGATGGCCTTTTGTCATCACAGCAACTTCTAGCAACATCAACATACAACACGTGTAAATCCATATCTAAGATAGTCATTACCAAGGTTCTCCCTTTTCTAACATACATATCAGGGTCTTCATACCTTCTACATGGAGATGAAATTGCTAATCCTTCTAGTTAATTATATCAAATGTTGATTCCTTATCTTATATTATAGATGCATCTTCCCACGAACTCTTCTTTCATCTTATTCACATATCTCTTACCTCAAGATCTTATTTACATGGTTCTTTAAACATTGGAACCATGATTGTTAACCACCTCATATTCCATATGAGGTCATATTATGTTGATTTCATCTTATCAATATGTAGAAGAGTTCAAGGAACATTGTCTACATGCCTTCATGCATTATTGTAATGGAAGAGATTCTTCTTCCATTATGATCATGAGATAGAGAATTCAGCCATACTATCTATTACATGACTTTATCTATGAAATATATACTTACCTTTTACTTCTTTTGGTCATGTTATCACTCCGTAATTTCAAGGCTGAAGAAAAAACCACGAAGGTAACATCAAAACCGCTTTTAAGTCTAGAAGCTAGCCCTTCTAAACTCAGAGAGGGATCTCTCTATGAAATTTAGCTTTGTTTGATGGGAATTTTAGGCTAGTTATTGAGCTCAGAGTTTGGTTTTTGAATTGGTTTGGTTGGAACAACAAGGGAAGGCCATTGGGCAATGGAGTCAAAGAGACTTGGGGTGATCAATTTGCAGAAGTATGAAGCTTAAGTGAAATGGGGAAAGGTAGGTTAACTAATTTTATCTTTTAGATTTAAAATGGCATGTAATAGAAGAAAAATAAGGGTTCAATTAAAACTAAAGAGCAATTAAGAATTATTTAGTTTGACTTCTGGAGAAAACATAAAATTACTTACAGCCAGAACAAGGTGTTTACTTCAACAAATCCTGATCGTCACCATTTCTTTAATGTAATTAAGATTTAAGAAATAATAGTAATGGAAACACCGAAATAACACATAAATGATGAGAAGCACTTCACCAATTTTTCCAACACATGAATCCTAAAACAACTTGTCTTGTAGTACTGTAAAGGTCACTTGAACTTAGTGAACAACTTTACAATGAATGATAGTATTCCTCATTACAAATCCCAACATCTATTACTTCAAATGATGAAGTATTTATATAAATTCTAAACTAAAATATCTTGAAAAAATATCAAGTTTATTACAAATATCTCTAACTGTGTTACACAAATGGAACTGAAATATAGGAAATTCAAAACTAATGAATCTACTTGGCACTATATTTGTGGATTTATGGCAACAAATAAGAGAAATTCGAATTTGATAGCAAATCTTATTTGATGAGGTGGCCTCCAAGTCACTAACTGTCTATGAGATTTTTTCTCAGGAAATTATGAAAAATAGGGTCCAATTATCCATTTTAATATCTCAATGCAAGATATATTTGTAAAAAGTGAAAGTGGTTATTTTATATGAAGAGATTTTTGAGACAAAACCTCTCTCAGTTTCCCAAAATTCTGCTCTAGTTGTTCATAATATTCTCTGCAGAACAATGTCTAAAACATGACTTTGCACAGTTAGAAAAATAGGATGTGAATATGTGAATGTATCTCTCATTATGTAATACATATGTGAAATATGAAGTAGTATATTTTACTTTGGAACCTTAGTAACACAAACCTCCTCCAGTTTTTTAAGATTCATCTATGATTGGCCACAATTAGTTTGACAAAAAAATGACTAAACATGACATTTCTAGAAAATGTACCTTCAAATAATCTTTCAAATTTACCAAACCATAATGGATGTGTAAAAATGGAGAGAGGATTTTGTAAATATGGATGTTAGCAACAAAAACCTCTTTCATTTTTTTAAAATTAATTTCCACCTATGTTGAAACCGTATTTGAAAATAATGGATAAAAATAGGAAAAATTAGGAGAATATGCTTGCACAGATTTCTTCGAATATCCGAAAAAATAACATTTTTTAGAAAAATGAGGGAGGTTTTTGTATATGAGGATGTTATCAACAAAAACCTCTTTCATTTTTTGAAAATTCGTTCTCAGCTTTTTGTAAACCATGTCTAAAATTACTGTAATGTATAGGGAAAAAACATAGTTTTAACTGACCATGAAACTAACATATGACATGGAGGCAGGAGGTAACATGGAGGTGAGAAATGATGTGGAGGCAGATGGTTGGAAAAAATAGTTGGTGTGTGAGCATGATGTTTTCGCTCCTAGAGACGGTCTCGAGTTGTACAAAGACCAGTGCCTAGGACATCTTAATCAACAAGGAACATATAGTTCAACTTATAAGGGTTGACAAGAAGGAGCTCTCATGTTATAATATCTTAAATGAAAAGATTTGGTGAAAGTGGAACCAAGACTCTCAAAACTTAAACACAGTAAGAGTAATGCTGTAGTAACAAAGTGTAAACTTTGATATGTGAATGTATCAGACAATTTTAAGACAGAACGCTGAAAAGGGGGCTGAATTCTAGAATAATTCACAGAGATTAATAAAAGCACGGTGATGGCTCTGTAAGAAAGCGCAATGGACATTAACTGTAACGGAAGCTCGATCTAGAAACAAGTATTCACATATACTGGGCCTATGCAATAATAATAATTCATACATGAGAACAATTTTAAAGACAGAGATCCATTGCTGCTAATATCAGAAGAACATTGGTAGAAGTAAAGAGTGAAACAAAATATCCTGCCTGAGCCATATTTACAGTACTAGACATGAGTAAATATGAGTATCAACGACGATAAATTCACATTTAAACATATGAGCACTCGCATTCTAGAACACAGATATGAGAAGTATGGAAATGGATGAAATGAATATTTGTATTATAAAACATAAGGAAGAGCTACAAACTGTGCAACACTCCGATCAGAATCCCCAATATCAAAAAAACTCCTTATCACTGAATCCCAATGGGATCTTCAACATTAATCTCAAAGTTCATACAAAAATACACACAGAGTTATTTTCTAGTTAGTTCTTTTGAAAATCTGGAACCCTGTATCAATCCCTGCTTACTGCTTTTATAGAGTTTTTCAACGAACATACGCGGAAAGACATTTTGGGAAAATGTCTTTTCCGCGTGCTAGTAGGCAGTTTTAAGTCTTGATCAAAACTTCAAAATTTATGATGAGAATAAAACACTTCCCATCATTTATAATCCGGGCTCATGGCCATTTCTAAAGAAGATATCATAACTGTCTAACATAAAGTAAAATTTACAAGAGTGAAATATGAATCTCACACGGATATTGAAAGTAAAAATAAAAATAAAAAAAAGAAGCCACGCGGGCCGAATCATGAGTTGACACTTTCAGTGGTGGGAAAGAGTTGAGGCAGTGGCTGAAGCAGGCGATGCGATGGTTGCAGAAGAGATGCCTAACAAACTAGCATGACTTGTACACCTCTGCCAGGTGTCGGTTGCAGGCTCAGGTATTTCGGTGAAAGCTTCTGCCTTAATGTAAACTTCAGTAAGTTTGTCATAACTCGCCTGAGTAGGAATCTTATATTTCACTTGATGAAGAAGCGAGAACTCTTTGCGGAGGACCGAAACTATAGTTTCAGCTTTAAGTCGAGAAAAATTTTCGGAAGGTATATAAGTCTGATTCATTGCTTCCTTTAGTCGGAATTCATACACTGGAAGTGGCTGTAGGATTGCATTGGAAGGCTCCCAACATGATGGGAGCCCTGCAAGTGTTATCTCTGTCCAATCTATCTCGAACTGCTCCAAACTGGCTACCACCTTTTCCAAGCTGTTCAAAGCCATGCTGCCCGCGGACTCTTTATCTATCGCCTTCTGTCATTCCGCAGATTCCTTGAATCTGATCCTAATACCTCGCTTGACCACCTCTTTTGGACTTAGCTCATTTAAAAGAGAAATATACCTCTTTTCATTTTGGACCCTATTGGAGGCATCAATACCTCCCTCATGAAGTGTTCTTATGAAAAGGTGTACAACGACCCTCTTTTCTTCAATGATATTCAAGAATGCCCAACGCTTCTTCACTTCAATGATAATTTCAGTCCAAATCAAACGCCGAGCATCCAAGAGGGTGATATTTCCCTTTATTCAGTTGGTGAGATCTCAAATAGTTTTCTCTTGCTGTTCCTTCTCCTGTTTTCCCTCCTCTATCTCTTTTTGCATAGCAGCAACCTTTTTGGAGTTCTCTACGAGGAGGGCCTCGAGCTCGCTGATCCTCTGACGTGCCGTTGAGACTTGCTTTTCCGCCGCTTAAAGTCCGGCCAGTGTCGTGATCAACTGCTCTGATAGTGAGCTAGTCCCTTCTGGAGCTAGTGGAGTGCACACACGGGTATCCTAACTTATCTGTAGTTCATCCATTCTTCCCTGTAGAGTAGCCATCTCCTCTGAAATTTTAGCTTTCTCTTCCCTTTCCTTTGCAAGGGAGTCTGCCAGGTTTGCCTTATATTTCTCTGCTTGGACTAACTCAGCGATTTGTACGTGGTGAGTGCCAGGGATGTTCACTTTGTGCTTCAGGGCTGCGACCTGCCTTTGTAATTCGGCAATGAGATGGCCTTGGGGGTCTGCTTTACCCTTCTCGTTCCATTTTACCACTTCTTGGAGACTGTGTAGATCATTCGAGAGTGCACGAGAGTTGATCTTCTCCCTTATGAGATTTTAAAGCACTTGGTTATGCTTAGTTTGTAACTTTCTCAGAGTGAGGGAGAGCTTTACTACCTCATCCTTTAACATATCACCAAAACACTGGAACAAATTACACTTGTCGATTAGCGGGACTTGTGACATGTTTATTGCTATTTCCAGGGCTCTATAACTGGTGGTACCAGCCTCTGGGTTTAAGATTGCTTCATTCATAGCTAGTATTAGTTTTTCTTTGTCCAAGTCAATTGCAGATGAAAACCTAGTATGGTACTTATCGACATATCCTTCTAATTCAGACAAGTGTTTTTCCATGATTGTTCTATTCCTTACCATTTTCTCACTCTCCCCTCTAGAGCTACTAGCTAAGATAACTTGCGAGACTTCTGAGAAGTCAGAAGAAACCGTGCTATCTCGTATCACTACAATGCCCGCTTTTCCCTTGTCTGGTTGACCATAAAGTGTCTCACTTTGCAGCAGTTGTTCATCTTCCATGCCTTCTGCTTCGTTGGTCCTGGTTCTTTGCCTTTTGGAAGGAGGGGAACCTTCTCCTGATACGCTGACCTACTCTACCTGTTTTTGATCTGCTTCTCTCATTGAAGCAGTATCTACCTTTTCCCTTGTCGTAGATGAATCGGTCTCCATCTATGAAAGCAAAGGCCAGGTTTCAAGATTAGCTCACCATTCAATGAAGTGCCTTGTTTCATGAGTGTAAGGGGTTGATTTAATATTCTTCCTTTTGTTTTAAATGATGCCTTTCAGATCATAGGGCCAAGCTTTCCCTTGACTTAAATCCATGCCTTAAGCAGGTTTTCCACCACGGGAAGGGCGTACCTTGAGTTAACAATGAAAGGGCCGATGGTTGTAGGAAGCTTGAGAATAAACCCTTTTTCCGCAGGGAGGAAGTGGAGTTGGTTAGCCTTTAAGGTCTGCCGGAGGTATTCCAAAGCGAAAATCCACCGGGCGGGAAAAATTGGCAATTGGTAGGGAGAAACTTCGGCTCCGTAAACCCTGGTTTCAGTATAGTGATAAAAAAGATACCAGTCTCCAGTGCTTTCAATCTCATTACATTGCAACCATTTCTTCTGCTCAGGAAAAATCCTAGGCGGGGGAGAATCATGAATAATAGTATAGGCTATGGGCATGAAATCATTCAAGAAATTTGAGTAACCCACCCCATTTTCCAACTAATGTGTTGCAGGATTCCAGTCAAAAACTGGTCTTGGCTGAGAGTTTATATTATAGAATTTTTCTAAACCCAAACCCTCAAACTTATCGGCCTGTTGAAAGAGGAAAAGATAAAATACCATGGAACAGAAAAAAAAAAGACCCGTTTCTGAGAGATCCTGGAACTGAGTTTGGATGGAAGAGGCCAAAAAACCAGGGATATCTAAGATGACATCGGGTTGTGACATTAACCACAAAAAAGCTATGCATTCTTTTGAGACTTGCTCAAACCCTTCTATGCCTAGTAGCCCTACAATAAGAGAAAGGGTAGGCTGAAGGTCCTCCTTGAATAAACTCAGGGGTACTAAATCTGCAGAGGGGAAAGCTGTGAGATGAGATTCAGTAATGGCAGCGATGAAATTGCTTTGTTGCTCCATGGCAGTTTAGAAAACTGATGAGATAATGTCATTTCATTGAAACTGACGTAATTTGAACTAGGAGGATAACAAAGAGCATTTTTGATGATTTTGGGGGATATGCTAAATATTTTGTTCCCCTGAGGAGATAGGAACATGACCCGACGTTCATCATAAGCATCCCGGAGCCAAAAAATAAATTCAACCACTGGGTAGATAGGGGCAGTAATCTGATGATACAGTCCAGAAAAAATGACTTGAAACCTATCTCTATTTTCCACATGCTTCCTGAACAGCTCAGGCTTGACGCTACTAATGAAAAATGGGTATTGTGGGTCCTGGATGTCAGCTTGCAAATTTGTGAAAGGTTCAGGTCCAGGGGCAGCCCTGGATTCACGGGCTTGGGGAGATTCAGGCTATGATTTCTTGACTGTGACTTTACCCATGACCATTATAAAAATTAAAAGCGAAAGGAAACCAGATAGTATAAAAAGGGATGGAATACTTGTGAAGTAGGGATAGTTCTTGGGAAAACACGCAGGGAGATTGACAACGACTCGACATACCTGGTACTGGCCACTCACGCTTTCGCTTATATAGTAACCGTAAACAGAGAGTATTTTACCACAGTAAATCATGGAACAAGGTTATACAATTCGAAAATAGCTCGGAAAGCGATGACAAGGTGATGCTATTAGGGCTGCCGTCATAAGGATGCTGACATTGAGACGTGTGGCATCGGGGGATTGGGTATCAAACTTTAGTTAGGTGGATACCGCGCATCGGGTTAAATGCCAGTACTGGTCTTGTACCGAGTGTCCTAGGCCTTACCTTACCATTGGATCGTGATGACAGCTGTACCTTGGGATCAGGCCCACGAAGAACGCGAGGTGATCTTTGTAACAACTTCAAACTCGTGGACGTTTTCCCCACATGGTGCTTGACTCCTGGCGTCTGTCTTGCCACATAATCAAAGTTCCGAGGGGGGAGGGGGAAGCTTCCGCCTTCACCCTACCATCTATGACCCCCCCGGAATGGTTCGTGCGTTTCTTTGTTATGTGTGTGCTGAACATGAGCGAGTCTCGCCCCATATCGTTTTCTCTACGCCTTTCATACTTTTGTCATTTCGGTTAAGATCTTTGACATCCTCCCGCCTTATTAAAAGTGCGCTTGTCCCTTTTCATATACGACTCATTTTGATTTTATTTCTCTCTCACACCCTTTGAAACATTTGCCTTTTAATATTGTCCGGTAATCTGCCTTTATAATATTTCTTAGGAATTAAGGGGTGAATGATATAATCAACATTGGCTCCATTTGAGGATGACACATTTGTCCTCAGACATGTCGAGAACTTCGTAGACCATCTGTTAGCCCCTTCTGTGTAGACACGGCTTATCGACACCTTTCTTTCTTCTTCATGATACTTCAAAACAAACAACATTAAAATAAAAGCGGCTAAATAATGTACAATATAATACATCAGACCTTTTCAGCCAGAATCAAAACTAGAAGAAGGGTTTTAAGAGTTTCCCATTCACAGGGACGTCGAGCAAGTCACCCTGCAGATTCTCCAGCTTGAAGGTGTTGTTTCATCCTTGTTCAACAATTTTGAAGGGACCAAACCATAATGGATCGAATTTTCCATGCTTTCCTTTTTCGGACCTTCGTATGTCCCATCTTAATACCAAGTCTTCGACCTGCATCTTTTTGTCTTTGGCATGTCGATCAAACATGTCCTTCATTTTCTCTTGATATTCAGTCAACCTCTGATTCACTTGATTTCGGGTCTCCTCCAGTTCTACCAACTGGTTCATCCTCCTGGTAATGTCGTTAAGCTCCTCCTGCCATTCCTGCATGAACCTAGGCACTGGTAAAGCCAATTGTATAGGAAAAACTGCTGCTCTATCGTAAACCAAATCATATGGGGATTTGCTCGTTGACCTCTTGCTAGTGATCCTATTCGCCCATAACGCGAATTTAAGCTAGGAATCCCAATTTTTCTGATTTTCATTAATGGCTTTCTTCAGCGCTCTCACCAAAGTTTTATTAGAATATTTTGCTAAACCATTTCCCTGTGGGTAATAGGCGGTGGAGTGTCCCAACACAATGTTATATTGCTGACAAAAACTGATGAAATTAGCAGACTTAAAAGCCCGGGCATTTTCTGTAACACTCTTGGCAGGGCAACCAAATCTCGAGATAATGTTCTCTTCCAGAAATTTTATCACTACTGTGTCTGTTGCATTCCTTGCTGGCACAACCTCCACCCATTTAGTGAAATAGTTGGTGGCTGTTAATATCCATTTATGCTGCCCACTTGATGCAGGATGAATTTCATCAATAAAATCAATTCCCCACTACTGGAATGGTTCATCTATGTGTACAGGGATCATGGGCAAGGGTGAAAACTTCTGCCTTTCTGCGAATTTTTGACATTTTTCGCAGGCTCTGACCCGAGAAAAAACATCTTTGAAGAGCTTGGGCCAGAAAAAACTAGCTTTCAAAATCTTATGGGTAGTGGCTCTCCAGCTGTAGTGACCTCCATAGATGCCCTCATGGAACTCTATCATTATTTCCTTCACTTCATTCTCCCTAATGCATAAGAGTAGGATGCTTGAAGGGTCTCTCCAATACAGACGACCAATTGCTACAATGAATTTCTACGACTTCAGCCTCAGTGTTTTGTATTTTGCTTTGTCATAGCTAGGGGGGCACCTAAGAGTCAAAATATATTCTACAACTTCCTTGTACCACAGACTAAGGAGGTACTTCATCTGAGTTTTCTGTGTAGCTGTTTCTATCCCAGACAGTTCGTCTGTTTTCCCGGGCTCCTCGTTTGCTACCATAGATAAGTTAATCCCAAAAGCCTGAAAATTTGACTTTGATAAGATTTTGGCTAATCCCTGTCCTTTAATTAGATTGGTGGGGCGTATCTCTAACTCATATTATTGTATCTTTACAATCCATTTGCCCCTTTTCCCCTCACTATCTCCCTAGATCAGGATGTCTTTCACAGCTGCTGTGGGTACAAATGCGGTAATGGAGGACTTCAAAACATACATCCGAAACACCTTGAGGGATTTTACCAAGGCATAAGCTTGTTTCTCCAGGATGTTGTATTTTAACTCAGCATCATAGAGCACCTGACTGAAGAAGGCAATAAGTTGCTCGTACCCCTCCTCATTCTTTTGTAATAATACTGCTATGACAATGTGAGGCGATGCAAATGAAAATATCATGAAAGGCTTAACATAATCTGGTCCAACCAACACTGGAGCTTCTGCGAAGGCTTTTTTAATCCTGTTAAAAGCCTCTCGTGACTCAGGAGACCATTTTACCTCATTATTCTTCTTGAGCATCTCAGTTATATGCCGAACTATCTCTGCATAGTTTGGAATGAACCTTCTCAGGAAATTAATATGCTTGAGGAACACTTGGACCTCTTTCTTATTTATGGGGAAAGATATTCCGTTTATAAGTTCTACCCTTTTAGGGTCAATTTTCACCCCATCCTTTGTCACAATGTGTCCCAACAACTTACCTTCTTCTAAAGCAAACAATGATTTCTGAGGGTTTAGAGAGAGACCATACCTTCAACACTTCTCAAAAGTCTTGCGCAAGTGTTCAATATGTTCCGCATCATCCTTTGAGAACACAATGATGTCATCAAGGTAGACCACTATGAATTTATCCTATTCCCCCACAAAAGCAATATCCATGGCCTTTTGGAAAGTGGCCCCTGCATTGATCAGTCCGAACGACATCCGAGCATACATAAATGTTCCCCAAGGAGTGGTGAAGGAAGTTTTCTTTTGATCTTCTAGAAGCACAACCACTTGATTGTATCCAGAAAAACCATCCATCATAGACATCCATGAAGCTCCCACTACCTTCTGCAATATATGGTCCATCTTTGGCAGTGGATAATTATCCTTTAGAGATGCTTGGTTTAAATTCCAGAAGTCGACACACAACCTTATCTCTCCATTATTTTTTCGAATTGGGACCAAGTTGACCACCCACTCAGAGTATCTCAATGGTACGATGATCTTGGCCTTTAATAGCTTCTTGATTTCCTTCTCTATGGAGGGAAGGAGCAAGGGGTTAATCTGTCTGAGCTTCTGTTTATGTGGCTTCGCATCTCCTTTTAAAGGAATCTTGTGCTGAATGATGCTGATATCAAAAGTATTCAAGTCTTGATAAGACCATGAAAAAACATCTTTGTATGTCTGGAATAACTTCTGATATTGCTCTTTATATTCTTCAGGAACCTTTTTAGACAACTTTACAATTTTTGGATTAGCTTTGGTGCCTAGGTTCAAGTCATAGACCTGATTTTCTTCTACCACTTTACTCAGCTGTAATGGGACATCATGTTTGTCAAACAACCTCTCCAAAGGGACTAGTCCTCTGGGTATTAAATTTCCTTTGAGTTGTAGCACTTTATGAACAGCCATGATTTCTTCCCATTTGTTTTGAGAAAGGTTTTCAGCCTCTTCTTCACCGACGTCTATATCCATATTGGAGAATTATCCAACAATATCCATGAATCTTCTTACTTGATCTTCATCCTCAAACACCTGCCAATGTTTGAAATTGTTGGGAATGGAAGGTCGGTAGCGGACTTCAATCTCGTATCTTAAAGGAGGATTCTGAGGTGGCCGAAAGGTACTGGCAGGCACAGCGAGAGAATCGACCATGTTGTTCTGCTTTCTTGGCATAAATTGAATGTTAAATGCTAAGAAAATTTTTTCTACCAGGTCCCATACCTCGTTTCTATAAGCCCTCAGCCGAAGGTCCTTATCTTGGCACTGATTTCTCAATTGCCTCACCACCAATTCTGAATCTCCTAGAAATTTCAGGCTATGAATGTTCATACTCCTATCTATTTGCAAACCCAAGAGCAATGCTTCGTACTCAACTACGTTGTTCGTAGCTTCATATTCCAATTTAAAAGATAATGGAACCCATTGGCTAGTAGGGGAAATTAGGAGCACCCCAGCTCCATTCCCTTCTTTAGAGTTGGCTCCGTCAAAGTGAAACATCCAAACTCTGGCTTCTTGATTCCCTGAGGATTGCTCGGTTTTGATATGACAGAACGATGGCTCCTGTACATAATCTTTGTCTTCTTCCAACATTAGACATGAGAACTCACCTTCTTTACTATATAGCAGTGAATTAACAGAATTATCGGCCTTAGTGACCATCTTTACGAAATTTTTCTCCCGATACAGTCTCCTTTCTTGCCCTCCAAATACAGGGATAGTAGCATAAGTCAGATCCAGTTTTATTGACCCTCCGATTTTCGTTCCCCAAGACCTTGATAACAACATCCCGAAACGAGCTGGGATATCAACTACTACTATATCCATCACCACACTCTTGGCTAGGATTTTGGCTAGATTAACCACGAAATCCTTAATCATTTCCAAACATTTGAATCTTTTGGAATCAAAGGAGTAAAGGTGTTTATATGGGTGAGTGATTTGCATCCCCAATTTCTCCATCACCAACAGGGGCAAGATATTATGAGACGCTCCAGAATCCAAAATACAATTATGCAATAACAAATCATGGATTACTAGTGACACATAGAAAGGAGGGGTTGAAGCATCTAATTCTTCAACATGAGGACCAAACACAACCATGGGCCTTTCTTCTTAGAGGTTTAGACTATCTGGGATGGAGGCTACTTCTGGGGGAAACATAAAAGAGGAGACCTGAGAGTGATAGGCTGGCTGCTTTAGTAGTTCAGTCAGAGGGATCGAGATTTTGAATTTCTCAAGCTCTTTTTGCAGATTAAAAACAGAGGAAGACTTCTCTGTTATATTTTCTTTTGACTCTCTATTTTCAGCTAAAGGTTTCACTTCTTTCAATATAGGCTTGGAATTTGGAGTAGTGGACAACTTTGAAGAGGAAGGAATATGATCATTAGAATGTAAAGGCTTGGTTATAGGTCTCTTACCTTTATCACTGACCTTCTGCACCATTGTTTCCTTCTGTACAGCTGTTTCTTTTTTAGGCATCTCTTCCTCATGTTCTTGTGTACGGGTTCTTTTTCTAGAAGACCCAAGATCATATTTTCTATGGAACTGCGCTTGCATGAAGTCAAAGAACTGCTGGCAGTAATCATCGATCTCTGGATCCTCCGTGGCTCTAGCTTTTTCTTCTTCTTCTTGCAATGGAAGCCCCACTCCATTACCTTCTTGCAAAGAAAACTCAACTTCGTCACTATTTGAATAAGAAAGATATGGATCATCTTGTTCATCTAGAATGTCTTTGGTAGGGCCATCCATTTGTCCTTCCAGGTACAATGGTGGCTGTATATGGTCTTGCTTCTCCTTTTGATATCTTTTTAGTATTTGTAGAGGTGGCTTCCTGTATTGTGGATTATAACCTCTATTTGGAGCATTTTGGAATGTTTTAGAGCTGGAGTTATTTTCCTCAAGTTTAAGCTTCGCCAACTTGCTTGAAATATTTTTGATCATTTTATTCATCTCTTCAATTTTATTTTTAGCTGCCTCTCTGTCTTGGCCAGATGTGGACACCTCTTCTTTTCCTCTCCGCCTAGCATCGTGATCTGACCTCCCCTTTTATTTTCATGTAGATGCAAAATTAGCCTCCACCTCCAGTGCATCGGTCTAGGCCTCATCTAGGGTAGAGGACTTCCTTTCTCTTAGAGAGAATCTGAATTCTGAATCAAATGCCGCTACAAACACCACTTTAGCAGTAGTCTGGTGAGGTTTCATTTTAGTTGGAAGGCTTGAATATAACTTGTTGAACCTTTTAATGAATTCCGGTACTCCCTCATTATGTATTTTTCTGAGTGCATTTAACTCTGTGAGACAGTATCCATGGTATTTCTTTTCTCCCCATTTTATGATAAAGGAATTTTCCATCTCCTCCCAAGTATTAATGGAGCAGTCTCCCAAAGTTTTGAACCATTTTTTGGCTTCTCCATCTAAGACTGGAAAAACAGTCTCAACACTACATCCAGATGTTCAACATTGAAGTTTTCTGCAAAGGCACAAAAAAATTCTAGGTGTTTCTGAGCTTCAATATCATTTTCCCCATTGAAACGAGGCATGATCTTCAAATAATCTTGAGGCATGTTGTTTAAGACCTGAGGCAATACCAGAGGGGCATATTTGTTTAACAGGAAGCCCGAAACAACCATCGAAGGTTGTGGGGGTGGAGGGAGAATATGATGAGTAAGAGGAGGTGGTGGAAGAGAAGTATGTATAACAATTGGTATATATTGAACTAAGGCTTGAGGGGCTGATGGAAATGTAGGAATGTTAACAACAGATACTTCTGTGACTTCTTTAACTTCTTCAACTTCAGGAGTGGGATGAAGAATGAAGCTGGTGGTATCTACAGATTCGGCTTCATCTTTAACTTGAATATTTTCCAGAGAGGGGTTATCTGAAGAATAATCAAGGGTTCTCACTGTAGATTCAGGACCTTGATCTTGAGCTAGTTTGGAGGAGGAGGATGGAGAGTCTTCCGAAGAAAATATAGGGATATCTGTGTGGGCTGACTGTCATTCTCTCCAACCTCTATTGTGTAAAATATTTTCTGGGTCAGACATCGAAGGTGTTCTCAACTAGGATGTATCTGACCTCAGATGTGGCTTTCGGGAAGCCATGACTACAAATATATTTATCTTATAAATGACAGTGGAGTCGCCAAGGTGAGGAATCTACAACTCTCAACTCTTCCTGCTCACCTGTTCTGAAGCGTGAATGAAAAGTTTGTCGAGGCCCAGGGATTTATCTTTTCTCAAATTCATATCCCTGGCAATGGCGCCAGAAAGATGTTGTCGCTCTTAGAGACAGTCTCGAGTTGTACAAAGACTAGTGCCTAGAACATCTTAATAAGCAAGGAGCATATAGTTCAACTTATAAGGGTTGACAAGAAGGAGCTCTCATGCTATAATATCTTAAATGAAAATATTTGGTGAAAGTGGAACCAAGACTCTCAAAACTTAAACATAGTAAGAGTAGTGCTGTAGTAACAGAGTGTAAACTTTGATATGTGAATGTATCAGATAATTTTAAGACAGAACGCTGAAAAGGGTGCTGAATTCTAGAATAATTTAGAGAGGTTAATAAAAGGAGGGTGATGGCTATGTAAGAAAGTGTAATGGACATTAACTGTAACAGAAGCTCGATCTAGAAACAAGTATTCACATATACTGGGCCTATGCAATAATAAGAATCCATACATGAGAACAATTTTAAAGACAGAGCTCCATTGCTGCTAATATCAGAAGAACATTGATAGAAGTAAAGAGTGAAACAGAATATCCTGCATGAGCCATATTTAAAGTACTAGACATGAGTAAATATGAGTGTCAACGACGATAAATTCACATTTAAACATATGAGCACTCGCATTCCAGAACACAGATATGAGAAGTATGGAAATGGATGAAATGAATATTTGTATTATAAAACATAAGGAAGAGCTACAAACTGTGAAGCACTCCGATCAGAATCCCCAATATTGAAAAAACTCCTTATCACTGAATCCCAATGGGATCTTAAACATTAATCTCAAAGTTCATACAAAAATACACACAAAGTTCTTTTCTAGTTAGTTCTTTTGAAAATTTGGAACCCTGTATCAGTCCCTGCTTACTGCTTTTATAGAGTTTTTCCATGATCATACGCGGAAAGATATTTTGGGAAAATATCTTTTCCACGTGCTAGTAGGCAGTTTTAAGTCCCGATAAAAACATCAAAATTTATGATGAGAATAAAAAAATTTCCATCATTTACAATCCAGGCTCATGGCCATTTCTAAAGAAGATATCATAATTGTCTAACAGAAAGTAAAATTTGCAAGAGTGAAATATGAATCTCACTCGGATATTGAAAGTAAAAATAAAAATAAAAACAGGAGGCCACGCAGGCCGAATCATGAGTTGACACTTTCAGTGGTGGGAAAGAGTTGAGGCAGTGGCTGAAGCTGGCGGTGCGATGGTTGCAGAAGAGCTGGCTAACAAAATAGCATGACTTGTACACCTCTGCCAGGTGTCGGCTGCAGGCTCAGGTATTTTGGTGAAAGCTTTTGCCTTAATGTAAACTTCAGTAAGTTCGTCATAACTCGCCTGAGTAGGAATCTTATATTTCACTTGATGAAGAAGTGATAAATCTTTGCCGAGGACCGAAACTATAGTTTCAGATTTAAGTTGAGCAGACTTTTCAGAAGGTATAGTCTGATTCATTGCTTCCTTTAGTCGACATTCATACACTGGTAGTGGCTGTAGGACTGCATTGGAAGGCTCCCAACATGATGGGAGCCCTGGAAGTGTTATCTCTGTCCAATCTGTCTCAAACTACTCCAAACTGGCCGCCACCTTTTCCAAACTGTTCAAAGCCATGCTGCGCGCGAACTCTTTATCTATCGCCTTCTAACATTCCGCAGCTTCCTTGAATCTACTCCTAATACCTTGCTTGACCACCTCTTCTGGACTTAGCTCATTTAAAAGAGAAATATACCTCTTTTCATTTTGGACCCTATTGGAGGCATCAATACCTCTCTCATGAAGTGTTCTTCTGAAAAGGCATACAACGGCCCTCTTTTCCTCAATGATATTCAAGAATTCCCAACGCTTCTTCACTTCCATGATAATTTCAGTCCAAATCAAACACCAAGCTTCCAAGAGGGTGATATTTCCCTTTATTCGGTTGGTGAGATCTCGAATAGTTTTCTCTTGCTGTGCCTTCTCCTGTTTTCCCTCCTCTATCTCTTTTTGCATAGTAGCAACCTTTTTGGATTTCTCTGCGAGGAGGGCCTCGAGCACGCTGATCCTCTTACGTGCCGTTGAGACTTGATTTTCCGCCGCTTGAAGTCTGGCCAATGTCATGGTCAACTACTCTGATAGTGAGCTAATCCCTTTCGGAGTTGGTGGAGTGCACACATGGGTATCCCAACTTATCCATAGTTCATCCATTCTTCCATATAGAGCAGCCATCTCCTCTGAAATTTTAGCTTTCTCTTCCCTTTACTTTGCAAGGGAGTCTGCCAGGTTTGCCTTATCTTTCTCTGCTTTGACTAACTCAGTGGTTTTTATGTGGTGAGTGCTAGGTATGTTCACTTTTTGCTTTAGGGCTGTGATCTACCTTTGCAATTCGGCGATGAGATGGCCTTGGAGGTCTGCTTTAACATTATACTTCCATTTTACCACTTCTTGGAGACTGTGTAGATCATTTGAGAGTGCACGAGAGTTGATATTCTTCCTTCTGATATTTTCAAGCACTTGGTTATGCTTGGTTTGTAACTTTATCAGAGTAAGGGAGAGCTTTACTACCTCATCCTTTAACATATCACCGAAACACTAGAACAAATTACACTTGTCGATTGGCGGGACTTGTGACATGTTTATTGCTATTTCCAGGGCTCTATAACTGGTGGTACTAACCTCTGGGTTTAATATTTCTTCAGTCATAGCCAATATTAGTTGTTCTTTGTCCAAGTCAATTGCAGATGAAAACCTGGTATGGTACTTATCGACATATCCTTCTAATTCAGACAAGTGTTTTTCCCTGATTGTTCTGTTCCTTACCCTTTTCTCGCTCTCCCCTCTAGAGCTGCTAGCTGAGATAGCTTGCGAGACTTCTGAGAAGTCAGAAGAAACCGTGCTAACTCGTATCACTACAAAGCCCGCTTTTCCCTTGTCTGGTTAACCATAAAGTGTCTCACTTTGCAGTAGCTGTTCATCTTCCATGCCTTCAGCTTCGTTAGTTCCGGTTCTTTTCCTTTTGGAAGGAGGGGAACCTTCTCCTGATACACCGACCTCCTCTACCTATTTCTGATATGCTTCTCTCATTGAAGCAATATTTTCCTTTTCCCTTGTCGCAGATGAATCAGTCTCCATCTATGAAAGCAAAGGCTAGGTTTCAAGATTAGCTCGCCATTCGATGAAGGGCCTTGTTTCATGACTGTAAGTGGTTGATTTAAACTTATTCCTTTTGTTTGAAATGATTCCTTTCGGATCATAGGGCCAATCTTTCCCTTGCCTTAAATCCATGACTTGGAGCAGGTTTTCCACCATGGGAAGGGTGTGCCTCGAGTTAACAATGAAAGGGCCGATGGTTGTAGGAAGCTTGAGAATAAACCCTTTTTTCGCAGGGAGGAAGTGGAGTTGGTCAACCTTTAAGATCTGCCAGAGGTATTCCAAAGCGTAAATCCACCGAGCGGGAAAAATTGGCAATTGGTAGGGAGAAACTTCAGCTTCGTAAACCCTGGTTTCAGTATAGTGATAAAAAAGATACCAGTCTCCAGTGCTTTCAATCTCACTGCACTGCTACCATTTCTTCTGCTCAGGAAAAATCCTAGGCAGGGGAGAATCATGAATAATAGTATAGGCTATGGGCATGAAATCATTCAAGAAATTTGAGTAACCCACCCCATTTTCCAACTGATGTGTTGCGGGATTCCAGTCAAAAACTGGTCTTGGATGAGAGTTTATCCTATAAACTTTTTCTAAACCCAAACCCTCAAACTTATCGGCTTGTTGAAAGAGGAAAAGATAAAATACCATGGAACATAAATGAAAACGACCTGTATCGAGAGATCCTGAAACCAATTTTGGATGGCAGAGGCCAAAAAACCAGGGATATCTAAGACAACACCGGGTTGCGACATTAACCACAAAAAATCTATGCATTCTTTTGAGACTCACTCGAACCCTTCTATACCTAGTAGCCCTGCAATAAGAGCAAGGGTAGGCTGACGGTCCTCCTTGAATAAAATCAGGGGTACTGAATCTGCAGAAGGGAAAGTTGTGAGATGAGTGTCAGTATTGGCAGCGATGAAATCGCTCTGTTGCCTCCATGGCAGTTTAGAAAACTGATGAGATAGTGTCATTTCATTGAAACTGACGTAATTCGAACTAGTGGGATAACAAAGAGATTTTCTGATGATTTCGGGGGATATGATGAATATTTTGTTCCTATGAGGAGATAGAAACATGCCCCGGTGTTCATTGTAAGCATCTCAGAGCCAACAAATGAATTCAACCACTGGGTAGACAGGGTGAGTAATCTGATGATACAGTCCAGAAAAAACGACTCAAAACTTATCTCTATTTTCCACATGCTTCCTGAACAACTCAGGCTTGAAGCTACTAATGAAAAATGGGTATTGCGTGTCTTGGATGTCAGCTTGAAAATTTGTGAAAGGTCCGGGTCTAGGGGTAGCCCTGGATTCACGGGCTTGGGGAGTTTCAGGCTCTGATTTCTTGACTGCGACTTTACCCATGACCATTATAAAAATTTAAAAGTGAAAGGAAACCAAATAGTATAAAAAGGGATGGAATACCTGCGAAGTAGGGATAGTGCTTGGGAAAATGACGCAGGGAGATTGAAAATGACTCGGTAGACCTGGTACTGGGCACTCATGCTTTCGCTTATACAGTAACCGTAAACAAAGAGTATTTTACCACAATAAATCATTGAACAAGGTTATACAATCCGAAAACAACTCGAAAAGCGATGATAGGGTGATGCTAGTAGGGCTGACGTCATAAGGACGATGACACTGAGACGCGTAGCATCGGGGGATTGGGTATCAAAGTTTAGTTAGGTGGATACCGCTCATCGGGTTAAATTCCGGTATTTGTCTTGTACCGGGTGTCCTAGGACTTACCTTACCATTGGATCGTGATGACAGCTGTACCTTGGGATCAGGCCCACGAAGAATGCGAGGTGATCTCTGTAACAACTTCAAACCCATGGCCATTTTCCCCACATGGTGCTTGACTCCTACGTCTGTCCTTCCACGTCATTAGAGTTTTGGGGGGGGGGGGGAAGCTCCCGCCTTCACCCTACCATCTATGACCCCCCCAGAATGGTTCGTGCGTTTCTTTGTTATGTGTGTGATGAACACGAGCGGGTCCTACCCCATTTCATTTTATCTGCGTCTTTCATAATTTTGTCATTTCTGTTAAGATCATATTTGACATCCTCCTGCCTTATTATAAAGTGTGCTTTTCCCTTTTCATATACGACTCATTTTGATTTTATTTCTCTCTCACACCCTTTGAAACATTAGCCTTTTAATACTGTCGGGTAATCCGCCTTTATAATATTTCTGAGGACTTAAGGGGTGAATGATATAATCAACACATGAAATGAAGGCGTGAGAATGGAACGATAAGCAAGAGCAGGATAAGGCAGGAGGAGATACATTGCAGTAGGGGAGTGGAGGTGGAGCAGAAGTGGAGGGTGACATAACCGGGAGTGCGGATTATGGTAGGAGGGGTGAAAACCATTTTCGGAGGGGGGTGCAATATAATGTAGGGCTGACGCGTCACATGGGACGAGTGTGAGTGAAACCAATTTTTTGGACCCCCCCTCCACCGATAAAGCTAGGATGGGAAGGGGGCCGAAAAGCCTTGTAAGCCATCAATGTAAGCTGGTGATGATCAGGTGGTCGATTAAAGCACATAGCTTAAACTATAAGACACATGCCCTTTTTTTTCGCTCTCAACTCTATAATAAAAATTAAAACTATAGTACCAAGTCATTATTGCAATTTATTTAATCACATTTAAATGATGTGATTAATTTAATCTGAACATACTTAATTATCCTCTAATGCTACATTTCAACTTGCAAGCATATTTTTTTGATTTTTCTTAAGGTTTTGAATTTTTTTGGAAATAATCTATGACATGGAATATTATTTTACAACATATGAAATATAATAATCATTAGCTATAATCAAGTGACCCTATAAAAATTATAGGACCCTAACATGTCATATAGTCTTCCTTCTAGTAGCTTTCTTTTCTTGCTTGAAGATAAAAGTAATTCAACCAACTCAACATGCTGCACATCTTTGTCATCATACCTTACTAGTGGATCCCACGCAAGGTGGAATGTGACTATTTGTGAGGCACTTTCTTCTTCTAAGTAGAGGTGAACCTTCTTATAAATATTCTAGTGGAGGATCTTGATGATCCCCATTCTGCAAATGATCCTTTCTAATAATGATGATGTATGATGACTTATTTTATCTTTTATCTTGCTAGATGACTTTGTCCAACCGTTTATACTACTATTTCAGTTGTATTTTCATGATTTCAATGAAGATACCATGAGATAATTCCTTTATATCATGATGACTTCCCCAACCATATAGAATTATACTTTGACTGACCTTCCATGCCATTATGACGATGTCATCTCTATCTCATATATAAGGCATCCTATCATTATTATGATGCATTCCATCATGATTACTATCTTCTTACAAACAAAATGAAGGAGGTTATTTCGGTATTAATAAGGGTCTTTCACTTTATCCTTATTTGACTTCTTCTTTTAATATTCTTCCACTTCTTCGGTGATATGGGCTTCATTTCTATCTTTTCTTTTCTTTTTGTCCTTGAGTTTAGGATTTTTTTTTTGAAATTCCCATGTTCATTACATTCATAACATTGGATCTTTGAAATTTCAAGCTTCTTATTTTTCTTAGGATCAAACTTTCCAAACTTCCCTTTCCTCCTAGCCATGTCAACATATGCTTGAACTTGTTCATTTGATCCAACACCGCTCTTTTCCTTTAACCTAGTTTCTTCAATTTTGCATAATGACCAAAGTTCAATGAATGTAGTGGATTCCTTCTTTCCATAGGTTCTTGATACAAAGTTTCCCCATTCATCAGGTAGTTCATTGAGCACAACGATGGTCATTTATTTATCGAACATTATTTCTCCTAATTCTTGTAGTCGATCTCTTATTTGAGATACCCTCGTAAGGTATGAGGTTACCCATTCATCCTTAGATACCTTCATTTTGTATAATTCAGTTCTCAATGATATAAATTATCCTGCAGTGCTTACAAAAAAAAATTCTACCAACTTTTCATAAATCTCTTTTAATTTCTCCAACTTTGCTACATAAGGGATGAGGTAATCGTTGAGGATTATTTGAGCCCTTATTTCCACTTTCATATACTTTGATAGTGCTTGAGCTTGATCTTGATATGGTTTGGAGATTGAAACCTTAAAATATTCAATAACTTCATTCTCTACGAGGGCTAAATTTATCCTCTTCTTCCATGTAAGGAAATTTGATGACCTAACCAGTTTGTTGCTTTCCTTGCAGAATGAAGTCATGTTGATAGTCGATTCAGAAAAAAATATAAAGGTACTTTATTTTCAAGTGAAGATGCTCCTTGGTGATGATATATTCAACTTGATACCTTCTTGATGATGTTGATTATTGAAGATGCCTTCTTGACGATGAAGGTGCTATTTTGGATGATAATTTGTAGAATGTATGAGCTTCCCAAGAAAAGTTCAAGTGAAAAGTCCTTCTTTGAATAAGGTGGGGTGTTTGAGGTTTTCTTCTTCTTCAAAGTGTTGTTGCTTCTAAATGGTATTATCCTTAAGATGAGATGGGTAGTCCTCTTTGATGTTCCTTAGTTCCTTCGTTCACGATGATGTGTGGATTAGTCCTTAGGAGGTCAAATTGCTACCCATGAGGCCTAGTTGACCCTTCTAGTAGGCCAATTTGTTTTACAAGGTATTGGAGGGTATTTATGACACCTTTGACTATAAAAATGTTTTCCTTTACAAGATACAACATGCCAAATTGGTCTTACATGTATGAAAATGACTCTTTTGACATCATAAGTGTATGACAAACCTAGAAGTACTAAATGGGTGCTTTACTTATAAATAAATTTATGTTGAGAATGAAACCCATGAATCAAGAACGACAATAATAAATTTATTTTCTCTTTAATATGAAATATATAAAATCATGATTACAATAGACATTATGAAGAGTGAACCTAGTTACACATTTCAACATAAATAAGAGAAAAAATACCTAGAATAGGAAGAAGAAACCCTAACGAAGGAAGGAGGTCCCATAAAGAAGTAAAAAAATTGATTTTATCTTGTCTCTGTCTCTGAACGTGCAAGTTTATTGGTTACAAAAGAAGGGCCAAAGTTACAGGTCTGTAGTAGGGCTGAAATTTTGTTGCAGGAGGGCCGAATTTAAGGTTGTTGCAAGGTTGAAGCAGTTTGAATTGAGTTGAATTTTGGTTTTGTCTAATCATCTTGGGAGGATAAATTTTTGGGATAAAGGAGGTCTTTTAAATTGGTCAATGGTATTTATTATATTGTTTGATTTGGTTCTAAGGAAGAGAAGATATCTCGTGTCTCTATTGTGTTGATCTTCATATATTGCTTTGATAGTTTCTTGATGACAAAAATATAAAAGAATAAGCTAATAAATATCTCTAAGTAATCACAAGTAATTATCAAGTTAAAAGGAAAATTTTATTCCTTTCTAATTTTATAACATGTCCCTCTACCACTTGAAATTGATAGTTCTTAGGGAAAAATAAATTCAATCATCAAGCTATCAATTCGTTCAATGGTTAGGTCTTCTATTATACTAAAAAGTCTTCTGGATATGCAACACTCTTCCTTGTCATGCTTTTGCTGCTAAACCTTAGGTAGGTCTTGAAATTTCACTGAAATGAAAGAGACAAAGAGTATATATACAAGAAACTAACCAAAACCATCAATCAAGGAGGAAAAACATTGAATACTTATCTTTTGAAAATGATCATCCCCTTTCGTTAACCACGTTGGAGGTTCGCTAACAAAGGGGGTCTCCCCAGTATGAAATTTCAACTATACCTCATAGCATTTGGAGTAGGATCCCAAATCGGGAAATAAGGCTGGTTACCATTATTCTTAGGAATTTTCCTTAGCTGCAATTATCAACATAAGAGATTATGCAAAAAATATTTGAGACAAGCAAGTAAGTTGACATTGTGGGGAATGCAATTGAAATGTTTATAAGGTTATTTCACAGAATGGAGAAGGAAAATTTCACCTCTATAAGAAAAGTAATAGTACTATACTAAAAGAGACACATAAGAGCATGTAAATAATCGCTAGTTAACCTACAGCATAATTAACAAGATAAGAATGATCATAAAAGCAAGTAACAATGCACATTACACAAGATGCATACAAAAGCCGACATAATAGTTCATTTTCATTAGTATGTGTTAACATAAACATATACAAAAAATAATGAAAGAATAATCTCAAGAGAATTCACGACATATGCATGAAAGTGCACCAGATTTAAGAGATTCATATATTAAGTGAAAATCCTGAGACATACAATTACAATGCTGCCACACTAGCCCCAATATTGGAACTTTAAGTCACTACTTTCTGCTCCAAAGAAAGATATTCTCTCCTATGCCAAGCTAGAGAAGCCAAGGTGAATAGTCCAAAGTCAAAAAATCGTTTCTCTTGAGCTGTGAGGGTGTATTTATAACAAATGAGCTGGACCTTGACCTCCCATGTGACTATTGACCTCCCTCATGACTCTTTAGATCCTATTCTGAATTTTCTAATTTATACATGATCTTTGAAATTTTAAGGATTCTATAAATTTCTTATGACTTTTCACATTCCATGTTGGACCCTTGGTATTCCACACATTTTACATTTTCTCATTTATGAAAATAAAATAATTACATTCCACAAATGATGTGGCAAGATACGTTGACACATATGACTTTATGATGGCACTTGTACAAGTGATGACGTGACAATGATGACATGGATTTCATTGTAGAGTACCAATGCCAAGCTTCTCTCCTTGCTTCCATATTTGTATCTTCTTCATGATGGATATTTGCTTGTTATTTATCTTCATCCTCCAAAGGATCTATATAAGTATCAAAACCTTCCAAGTCAGCATGAGATGCCACCATTTTGTGATGGTCCAAGTTTTGTTTACTGCATCCCTCTGTAATTACATTTACAAAATTATATCCAAAATCATTGCCAACCATATAAAACCCATTCTCTCTTCTCATATCGCCAAGGAGAAATTTTCTTTTCTCCACCACAGACAGATTCATGGATCCAATGGAACTGCTCAGGAGGTCCTGCACTCCATTAAAATAAAGAATCTCAAAAGCACCATCCTCAAAATTGACCTTGCAAAATCCTTTGATCATGTTAATTGGAAGTACATTCATCTCATACTTATCCATACGGGCTTCTCCCAATATTTAACAAACTGGATTATGGGATGTATTATGAATGCCACTTTCAACATCCTCATCAATGGAGCAGCTACTGATTTCTTTCATGCTAGTAGAGGTCTCAGGCAAGGATGCCCTCTCTCACCACTTCTTTTTGTCCTTGTTATGGAAGGCCTCTCGTCCCTCATCAATAGGGAAAATGAATTTGGTGACATCCATGTAATTAGATTAAATGAATTCCTTCATCTATCTCATTTATTATTTGTGGATGATGTGATTATATTTTTGGATGGCTCTTGTGAGGACAATTCACAATTTGATAAAATCCTTCAGATTTTCTGCAGAGCTACAGGTATGGATCCCAACCACAGCAAATCCACCATTATTCTGACTAGATTCTCGGCACATGAACAGGGGCTTGCAATTTTGAAATTCCCATATGTGCGTAGTTACATCAAGGAAGGGTTAAAATATATTTCCTTCCATCTAAAGCCAAATGACTATTAGATAAAGGATTGGAATTGGATGATTACCAAAGTGGAGTGCATAATCAATATTTGGCATCATCGATGGCTCTCGCATGTGGGTAGATTGGTATTAATAAAATCTATCGTGGAAGCCATCCCTGTCTATTGGATGTCACTTTCTTGGCTCCCTAAAGGTGTCACCAATTGCATTTAGCAGATTTGTAGACAATTTATCTAGAGGATTTCTGGTAGTGAGAGAAATTTTTCTTGGGTGGCTTGGGACCAAATCAGCAAGCCAAAGGATTGCGACAGTTGGGGTATTAAGGATCTCCCCATATTTTCTACCGCCCTGACTACAAAACTGGGTTGGCACCTTATATCGGGCCATAGCTTGTGGAAGGAGGTCACAATATTCAAATACATCACTCCCTGGACTACTTTGGATTGGATATGAGGTACTATTCAACTCAGTCCGGGTTCCTCGATCATCTGGAAGGCCATCGAAAATTCTACGCACATTATCCAGCAATGGATGACTTGGAAAATCAGAGATGTTACTATGGTCAGATTGGGTGTGGACTCTTGCTCGGGTAGTGGAAGAAATTTTAAACTGCCACAAAATATCATAAATCACCTTACACAAGCCAGATATTACTATCTATCTCAGGTGGCTGACCCTTTGCAGACAAATTGGCACACCCAGGGTTGGCTATCTGCATAGTATCTCGGGCTACCTAATGAGGGCCATCCCTACTAGGCCCGCTTCATCAGGGCACTTCAAGCATCTCACATTCGACTAATGGACCAGGAGGATGAAATTTTGTGGGCTCTCTCACCCAAAGGAAAGTACTCCCCGAAGACTGGATATATCATTCTATGTGCACCCAAGGAACCTCCTAATAAACTTTGGTGGTGGCACTCAATCTGGAAGCTGCTGGCACCTCACAAAACTAGATTACTTATGTGGTGCATTCTCCATAACTGCGTCCATACCATTGAAAATATTTATAGAAGGGCTATCCAAGGTCCGTCCAGATGTTTTTTCTGTTTCACACATGAAGAATATGCACAACATATTTTCCTTGAATGCCCATTGATCGGGGGTCTCTGGAAATCGGTTACTCAAGCGATGGGATGTGCACTCACCTGGCATGGTCATGGTCCAAGTTTTATTCACGTATTCATGATGGTTCTTCCAATGCTTCTTCTCCACAAGTTCTATTTTGTAGCCTCTTCTCGATAACATCCCTTGTATCTTCATTATAATTCTTTCTTGTGTTTCATCTTCATCCTCCCAGAGCTTGGATGACATGGATTCTTCCTTGTGATTTTTATCTTAAATCTTTAGTCACGATCTAGTGTCCCTTCATCTTCTTGTTTGATGGTCTCTTTGTCTCTTCAGCTTCATAAGTGTGTTCTAGCATGATATCCTTGGCATCCTCATTGATCATCATCCTATCATGTCGATATATAGTACCTATCAATAAAATTCACTCATGAAAGACAACATCAGTCCAAAAATATCATAGTATAAATTCTTCATGCAATTTAGTGATTGAACCCAGGATAACGTCCAGGACTGAGGAGGAGGCTCAAGGATTGCACAATGTGCAGTTCCAGAAGGAAGTGATGGAGGTCTGGTCATTGTGATTGTGCAATGCATAGTGGCTAAGGTATTGGGAGACAAAACTGTGCATTTAAGGGGGACAGTGACACAGTAAGGAAATATTGCTCATTGTGATTGCTTAATGCACAATTCAGGGAAGAATGAGCCACAAGATTGCACAATTGCGTAGGTTAGGGAGGAAGTGAGTCCTAACTATTGACTGAGACTACGTAGTGGAAGACTGAATGGGAGAGATAATTGCGGAGTTTTAAGGGACAAAAGGCAGAAAATGAGCTCTGTGACTGCGTAATGCATATTCCTTAGAGGCAATCACTATGCAACGCATATTTTTAGGAGGAAAGGATAGATAACTCAGGCCTAATACTGCAAAATGTGAAATTCAAGGAGGTAGACTGAAGTGGTTGGTTGGGTAAGGTGAAAAGAGAAAAAGACTTTAGGAATTAACTAAGTGTGGGATCAATGAGGCGAGGGATGAAACCAAAACATGGCTTGAAAATGATCACACTCTCATAAATGATAAACCACACTCGAAATCAACATATACCCTTTGAAACGACAACAAAGAGACACTTATTTCTAAGTGCAAAAATTGAAACATAACTTTCTGACACTTAGAATACAAGTTACAATAGGAGGGCCGAATGCAACCAGAAAGTGCGCTTAGTTGTGGGATTGTATCTAAAGAATATTCTTATGATATATAAGACTAGTTAATAAATAATAGTGTGGTAGAGATGCCTCTAGTGGCGTGCCAAAGTATGACACATGCAAGAGTGAAAAAATTTAAGAGAAATGCTTGCGACAATAAGAAAAAGTGAAAACGACACTTGAAAAACTTAAAGAAAGTGAAAGAGACACATGCTATAGTGAGTATAATGCAAGAGAAAAACTTGTGAAAGTGAAAGAAAGAAAAAAAACAACCACAAAAATGAAAGCAAGACTTATGAAAGAGAAAGCGAGTAAAAGCTACAATTGAGGAAACTCACTGGAATGATAATACAGTTGAAACTAAGAGAGAGAGAATGACTGAATTATAGGATTGCATTTTAATTTTCAACTAATATTACACATTGAATGTATTTATGAATTTCATAGTCATTTTCTTTATGAATTGTGCAATCACTGTCCACAAGGGTTTTGCAGTGACTATCATCGAGAGTTGCACATTCACTATCAGTAGGAACTTCCCAGTCACTATATCTAGGGACTACACAGACACTACTTCCAGATACTATACAAGCACCACTCTCAAGGATTACACAATGCATGTCTTCAAGGGTAAACATTAACTACTGATATTTCCAAAGGAGGGTGCACTTGAGAATGCATCAAAATATAAGTATGTGTAAGCAAGTGAATTCAATGGCTAGAACCTTAGAAGAAGAATTAAGCACTTATAAAATCATAAAACAATCATGAATAAACTAAGAAAAATTAAGGAATGAAAAATTATGAGATCACAAGTAGGCTCTAGAATTATAGTGTAAGCAAAATTTTGGAGGGTGTTTGTCACAGTGACAACACCTTATTTATCTTGACCTACACGATCATTTTTACCATTTGCCATTCCCAAGATCTAGGACTTATTTCAACAACAATTATTTTTTACTTAATCATACGTCGCAAGGGTTAATCTCCAAATCCTTAGAACCTTCCAATATAAAAATTTCAAGTTCTACAAGGATGCATATGTTAGTTACATATTATATTATAGCTAACTATATGATTTCCAAGGATCTTTACCAATGACTTTAATTCAAAAGAGAGAATAATATTATCAGTTAATATATCCTTACAGACCCTCATGTTTCAACAAATCTTCACAATATAACAAAGAGCATATATCTTTGTAAGGAAATCTTAACAAATATTCATACCTATATCTTTAAATAATGAAAAACAAGACACATACCTTATCAAATTTACCTGTTCATACCTTCAATAGATGTATGCCATATTCTACTACCAATGTAGAAATTATCCAAAGGGATTCAATCTAATCTTGTAATTTACTAAAAAAAATACTGAATCCGTCTACAATTTGTGGAAACAAAACACGATTGCACAATCACATAACAAGTAAGAGAAAGAAATTAATCGATCACACAACACAAGATGTATTTGGGGAAAGAAAATTCTCAAAACCCCACTATCTGTATATTGCATAAAGTCAAGATCATGAAAAAATATAATGCTATTTCCCTTCCTGAGAAATCTTTGCATTATGCTGACTGTCTCACTCTACCAACCTGCGCACAAGCTTCTCTTGCACACCTTTCTCTCACAATATCCACGCAGAAAAATGTGCTTCCAATTGCTTGGTCTCACCAACTCGTGCTCACCAAAACAATGATTAAACTTGTGCCTTAATTCCTCATTTTAAAGGAAACTTTCTCGAATTAAGGAATGATTTATTTTAGGCCTTCTATTGACTGCATGCACCACATGTACAATTTTCTAATTATACAATTGATAGTTATCTTCCCTTTAACTCCAATCTCAATTGAGTCACTCGTAGAAATAACATGCAACAAATATTTATAGAGAATTATCAATTATCTGATTGATCACTGCATGTGAATTAAATAAGATTTAATTCACTGGACCTATCACTAGCTCATCTCTCAGTTAGAACTAGTTAAATTTATTTTAACTCAAATACTTGAATTACCTAATTACAAATCACAAATAAATACAAATGGACCCCCTAAAACTTAGAGTGGACTCTACGTGCCTCTAGTTTGACCCTCAAATCGAATTAAAATAGATAAATAAATATCCCTGAATCATTTAAAATTTACAAGTTGTCATGTGATGTGGAATTACAATTTACTTCTAATTTAATTAAGAGAAAATTAAATCAGAAGCCTCATGGGTGCCATTTTCAATATTTCTTGTTTTTATTTTCAATACTCGCTCTCAACAAGAAAGGAATGCAACTCTATCCTGACCTTGTACCTTTGGAATGTTCTGTATGCAACACTTCTCTAGTGTTGTTTGCTACTGCAATTTGTGAAATTGAAAAATAATCCAAACTAAATCAGTATGATGCATCTGTCTCTAGAGTCTCTGAATGCTGCTAGCTACTACACTATCTACTGAAAACATTGCGCTGCTGCTGACTATGCATCTATGCCCTATATATTACTGCTAACTATGATCTGCGCTCTAGTATATGACATATATCACTCTAACATCTGACTGCATCAATCACCACTGATCCATCCCACTACTGTGTAATGTATGCTCCTGTAGCAAGGCAATGATCCATGGGACAAGAAATCTCAATGGACCTTGCCCAAATTTATTCTCTTGGGATTATGTCTTCACATCACCACCCATATCACCTAGAGGTATGGATCCATGTGCTCCCTCTGCCCACCTGGATCAAAATTTCTCCCTACTGGAGGTCTCTTCTTGAGTAGATGCCTCCACTCGGTCTCCTCTCTGCTTCTTTAATTGTGGTTGATCCACAACTTGCTGAGACTGCTTATGAGGCTGCATGTTGGGAGGCAATTCATGCTCCCTCTAAACCACCAAGTCTCTAACCTTTTATTTTCTCCTCAAATATTTGCATGCATCTGGTTTCTCAAGTGCATACAGGTTCTTGACTCGCGCATGCTATAATTTTCCCGCTGTCACAATATTTTCTAAAAAAAGATGATTTTAAATCGATGATATCTCCCTCATCCAAACTCTGATTCGAACGATTTATTTTTTGAATTTGGGTATTTTTTCACAAGGAATCCATATCTGCTATTGTTTTGAAAAAAAATCATAAAATTTTTCAGATCTTCTCTGCAAACTCCCCGCCCAAAAAATTTCTGCTTTGATGCCATTTATAAAATCCACATATATTCAACTGATATTGTAATGTACTAAAAAAAATAATGAATCCTCATACAAATTGCAGAAACCAATTACGATCGCACAATCAAATAAAAAGTAAGAGAAATAAGTTAATCGATTGCACAACATAAGATGTATATGGGGAAAAAAACTGCTCAAAACCCTGCTATCTGTATATTTCATAAAGTCAAGATCATGAAACAATACAATGCTATTTCCCTTCTTGAGAAATCTTTGCACTCTATTGACCGTCTCACTCTACCAACTTGTGCACAAGCTTCTCTTGCACACCTTTCTCTTACAATCTCCACGCACAAACTTATGCTTCCGATTTCTTAGTCTCACCAACTCGTGCTCACCAAAAAAATGATTAAACTTGTGCCTTAATTCTTCATTTTAAAGGAAATTTTATCTAATTATGGAATGATTTATTTTAGGCCTTCTTTTGACTGCATGCACCACCTGTACAATTTTCTAATTACACAATTGATAGTTATCTTCCCTTTAACTCCACTATCATCTGGGTCACTCTTATAACTGACATGCAACAACTATTTATAGCGAATTATCAGCTATATTATTGATCATTACATGTGAATTAAATCATATTTAATTCAATGAACCTATCACTAGCTCATCTCTCAATTAGAACTAGTTAAACACATTTTAAATCAAATAATTGAGTTAACTAATTACAACTCACAAACAACTACAACCGGACCCCCGAAAACTTAGAGTGGACTCTACATACCTCTAGTTTTACCCTCAACACGAATTAACTGAGGTTACTAAATCTTCCTGACTCAGTTAACACTTACAAGCTATTATGTGATGTGGAATTACAATTTACTTTTAATTTAATTAAGGGAAAATTAAATCATAAGCCTCATGAGTGCCATTTTAAACAACCAAAGACACCTTAGACTTTCATCTATTGGACCACAAAATAATTCCTTCAAGCTGCTAGCAAATTTCTTCTTAGATCACATGGGTTGCATGAATTTTTTCATATCAAGTTGACCTTCAAAGACTCACAGGAATTTATCATATCTCAGAATTTGCATATAGAAGACATTTCCACATCTTATGAAGCCTCCAACTTTGCACCAACTTTCACATAATGAAATATCAAATACTCTCACAGAGAAGACACTTCTATAATATTTATTCTATCAGGCATATAGACCCTTTAACCACAAATATATTTCTTCAGTGATCTCGACCCTACTAGGTGTTAGTCAACAAGAGATTGATTTGAAAAACCCTAGGTCTCAAACTAGTATCCATAGTCAAAAATTTTAATTTGAAATTATTCTTTTGACCAAAGGTATTGTGATTATTTTCGAACTTCTATAAAATATCAGATTTACAAGAGACAACCTTCGTAGATGACATATTTGAATGTCAATCAAATCCTTTGATGAACTTCAGATTAAGATAATCAATCACATGTATAAATGTCATCACATAAAACTACATAGCTTCAATTATGTTCAAAGGTAGCTTACATTCCACGATGGTATAGTGATGTTAGATACCAGTAATAGTATGGTCACAGTGAACTCATATGCCATAGTTAAGAATTGTTGTAGAAAGATCAAATATCACAGAGGATTGTTACCATAGTTAATTCAATTGACATAGATATTTTGGACCTTTCTCTTGATCACGATAAGGAAATTCGGATTTGTAGATTCTCTAACCACAAAGAAATAATTTCGTTCTGTAATGTTTGGAGATGATCACAATGTTATCATAGGAACGATATTAGTAAGTCGCATACTTTTCATAGGATTCTATCCGTATAAATTCATATCCATTCCAGGTTACATGTCATAGTAAATTCACATCCTTATCACATATTTTATAACAATAAAACTTGCATGCTTATTTTTCCATAGAAAAATACATACGTGAGCCTTCAATATTGTCACAAAACCTCAATGAACTTCTTGTATCTTGATATGGCATTAATATTGTATCGTAACCTTTGCTCTTGTCCTTACCATAGCTCTGATACCATGTTAGAATTCCAGTGATAAGTGAATTCATTAACATGATAATTAATTGTGAGAATTATTATTATTTTTATTTCCTAGTTTTTTAATCTTCTCCATCAATTAATTACCATTATATCCAATAAATTAGGATCATAGTGCACAAGATAAGAATAACACAAGAGATTACGCGAGTGGCCAGGGAAAAACCCCACCAAGGGGGAAAACCCATCAATCCTTTTCGTATAGAGTTAAGAGAAATCCAAGTCAAATATATTCTAGTAACTAGTTCCTTCATTTTCCAAGTCAACCCTCCTTTCATGATTCATCTTCCAACACAAAATTTTGGACTACAGGACCTCGAACTAGCTATTACAGAGAAATTCACAGCATAAAGTTTATCACAAAACATCATGTTGAAATATGTAACTAGGCTCAGTCTTCATAATGACATATGTAATAATGATTTTATGTATCTAATGTAAAGAGAAAAATAAATTCAGTATTGGTGTTCTTGAGGCATGGGTTTCATGGTCAAGGGAAATT
Organism: Pinus albicaulis; assembly: GCA_034641835.2. Lineage (NCBI taxonomy): Eukaryota > Viridiplantae > Streptophyta > Pinopsida > Pinales > Pinaceae > Pinus > Pinus albicaulis. The sequence continues at coordinate 336,152,856 of CM076574.1, read as the reverse complement.
TATTTTAGGTAAAGCACCCTTTGAGTGCCTCTAGGGATTGTCATTTAGTCTAAAAGTTGATTGAGTCAATGTCAAATATTGAAGACCAATTGAGACATGTTACATATTGTAAATAAAATTTATCTAAATCAAAAGGCCCTTCAAGACCTTGTCATTATGCAAAGATGAAGTTGGCCTACTCAAGTGGACAAGTCATCGTAAAAGGAGCAATTCGACCTAGTAGAAGAATTATATATAAGGGAGACTTCGACCTCACTTGAATCACTCACTCAACTCAATCAATTTCAATCAAGAAAGATAATAGTGTGCCAAGAAGGAAAAAATAAATTTGAGTTTTTGGGCTATCTTTCTCACACATGTGAAGTGGAGTAGGGCATATTTCTACAACAACATGTATCAATTTGCAGTCATCACCAAGGGACGAGTTTTGGGTCAAGAAAGGTCTCCTTTGCAAGCCAAAGTATCAAGAAAGATAAGTCAATATAAGTAAAGGATAAATGAAATAAATTCATCCATATTCTAGCCACACATGTGAATTTGGGTTTCCACAAAAGAAACTATTGGAGGTTGAAGTTGCAAAAGAATCTACTGGGGGGGTCAAAATTGTAGAAAAGCTGGTAGAGGTTGAAATTGCAGAATTTTATGGAAGCACATCAAAGAAATTTTTGAATTGGTCTTGGAGGGTCTTGGTAAAGGGTTACAAGTCTTGGAAGTCATCAATTTAAGTTCTATAAGAAGAGAATAATTCTTCTGGGTTTTCCTCTCAATTAGAGATGTTTTGGCATTGATCGATTGCCTATATCTTATGTCCTCTTGTGATGGTTTGGTAGTAGTTTGATGATAAGAACAAAACAATAATAAAGTTTAAGAAGAATTTAATCAATATAAGTAAAAATACATCACAAGCAGTTATCAAAGTAAGAGATATAACCTAATCTAGCCGCCCTATATTTCTTAACACATCATAGAATAGCCTACAACAAAAATTCACATAGATTGTATTCTAAAATTCTTCAGTCAAGGTGTTATACATAGATTCAGTTATAATGTATTTAATATAAATATGGCTTCATTTATCTCCTTGTTATCCTTCTTTTACTTCAATATTCAAAGAAACAATTTCTTATTGAAGGTCCAAATTCTTCGATAGAAAACTACACCATATTTATTATTTCCACAAAGATCCAAATTCCATCACATATGATCCATGAAATTATGCCAAAATGGATGTACATACTAGAATATATATAGTTTTTTCCCATGCCTAAAAGGGTGCCTGATAAGGCTGAGCCCACTTGTCTCCTAGGAGGGCCGACTTGGCAATTTGGAGGACAAATATTAGGGGCATTCGAGTCTGTGTGTTTATTATGAGATTTCTCTCTCTCTGAAGCTCTGTGTCATTCTATCATTAAATCCAAGCTCAACAAGCCTGCGCATGTGCACTTAATGCATATGTGAAACTAAAGTGGTAGGAATCTTAGGGAGTATCGAGTCTAGATTTTGTTAAGGTCGATCCGCACCTCTGAGCATGTCAAAAATGGAATCAAAAGATTCAGGTTATTCCTAAAGCTAGTAAGATTCATTATAAGAACATACCTGAAACATATGGCTAGGATGCTTTGAAACAAAATATTTTTAGAATGAGGCAAAAATAGGATACTAAGATGGAGCCTATGGTTGGATGGATTCGACTTGAAATTGAATATAAAAAGGGAAAATATAATTTCTTAGAATATTTGCTTACAAGAGAAGCAACTCCAAAATAAATCAAGATGTTCAGTTGTCCATCATCTTCAACTTCATCATCACCTCCCCCTTCTCTAGAGGGTTTTGAATGGGTTTTAATATGTAAATATTGTCATATGTCATTTTTTTTTCAGTGTCTCATAGATAGCGTCAAGGAGAGTCCTGCATATGAATTGATTCTTGAAAAATGGATTAATAGTATCTATAACAATGCAAGTAATATTATGTATTTTATAGAGTTTCCCAAAATGTTTCAAGGGGTCATTATATTTGCACCTTTTGCAAGAAAAAGATATAAATTGTATTTATGAGCCATGGTTGAGCTATGCAGACTATTGTATTATCCCGATGTACACCAAATATGCTAAAAGAGTTTGGCTAATGTTTGAGTGTATCTTTATGAGTAATCCCTACAACAACTGGTCACCTTGGTTCAAAATACTGCTACATGAATGGTGCCCAAGGGAAGGAATATTTTGGACCATTAGAAGAACTGAATTTATTGATTTCCTCTGAGAAGACATCATAACAACATCCCAGTCTGAGGCATGGTTTTTCTTCCAGATAGAACACTTTTTCAACACAATTAAAGTACATAGTATTCATCCACAAGGAAAACCCATCTATAGGGAAATATCTCAATTCTTTGGATCACTTTGTAATCTTGTATATGAAAGAGTACCTAGCATGTATGGATTTCCTTTCTTTCCATGCTATAATATCATGCCACCTCACGCAGAAGCACATTTTTCACCAAGTAAGCAACATATGTATTACTCGAGTGACAATGATAATTATGGGTATCCAAGCGACTGGAAGGATATTTGTAAAGTCATACTTAGTCACCTGACAGTGAGTGATCGATACCATGGGATTCCGATAAAATATCCACTGTGTAAATTTTAGGAGAGTTTAAAATTACTAAGTGGAGGAGTCTTTCCTCCAAATTAAAATCTTAGGTTAACTTTCCGGATGAATATCTGAAACTTGGAGCACTTATATGACTTTTGGTGGGATTTGAACCACATTTAAGAGAATCTATAGAAAAGTTAGATTCGAGATCTAAAGTTTGTACATTTTATACAGAAAGGTCATATTTTGAGAAGATGCTTGAGGATCTCTCTCCCCCCTCCTAAAATTCTATACATAAGGAAGATGTATTGCAATTAGAGGCATTCGAGTCTGTGTGTTTATTTTGAGCTTTCTCTCTCTCTGAAGCTCTGTGTCACTCTGTCTTTAAGTCTGAGTTCAACAAGCCTGCGCATGTGCACTTGATGCATATGTGAACCTAAAGTGGCGAGACCCTTAGGGAGTATTGAGTCTAGATTTTGTCAAGGTAGATCCGCGCCTTTGAGTCTGTAAAATTATGTATTTGGTGTTAACACTGGAAAATCGTACAACAGAAGATGACATAAATTGATGTTGAGCCCAAGGATTTACAGGACAGGAATACATTATGGAATCAAAAAGTATTTAAAATCTCTAAGGTTTTGTGAAAATCAGATTTGAATTAGTCATAAATGCTCAAACGAGCACTTTAGCCTTTGAGAAGAGAGCCTTCTGCGCGCCTTTTTTCCCGATAAGTGCACATTCCTAGAAAAGGAAAAAAGTCACTTTCCGGGACCACAACAAGTAAAGGACAATTACTCCCTATGTGAAAGCCACCTAAGGACAGCCACTAACGCCTCCTTAGACATTATGTGAGCACACAAAATAATATTTGAGCACACAATGGAATCACACCTCTCCCTTGGGTCACCATCCATCATGTACCAAGGGAGGGAAGGAGGATTTGAAGCTCACCTATATAAACCCACCAAGTGATGAACAAATGGTGATCACAAAGTTATGCTGGCAAAAGTTTCCCAAGCAACACCAGCATTGTGTGTGACTCGGAGTTGGAGCTAAAGAGGACTCGATAGTTGGCCACCCAACATCTTAGTCCAACACAACAGAGAGAGAGAGAGTGAGACTGCATCAGAGGCAGAGCTTGGAAGGCAACATCCTGGCATCGGGACCTAGAGCCATTGCCTAGGTGCCCTTTGGCAAGTGGGTAAAATTTCTTCTCCATTCCGAATGTTTAATAAGAGGAGGCCATCGAGCCATCGTTTGCATTATTATCGTTTGGAACTATATATATATCTTTTGTATAGTTGTGTTGTTTTAGTTTTAGTTTAATCAGAGCATACTGCAGCATACTATTTCCATTAAGTTTTATGCTTTTGAGGTCCCCCCACTTTTTTCCTATTACCAATAGTTTAGAGAGTAAACCACACTCTCTAAGCTTGTGCGATTTCGTACACAAGTGCGAATAATCCACAAAAACATGATTGGCGACTCCACTAACGTGTTTCAAGTTTATGTGGTTGTGCCAACTTTTGCAGTAGACCCTTTATCTATGCTGGAGTGGAGCTGACAGTCCTCTGACCCATCTTGCAGTCCCTAGACTCACTGAGGTGACAAAATGAAGAAGGCAACTCCTAATATTTTTACTTGTAGGATTTTTGCGCACATTTTTTCCTCACAGAGGCGCGTTGCGCGCGTTCAAGAGTGACCTGCGTGTAGGAAGGCGCACCTGTCAAGAGCTTTTACACGCAAATTGCAGAGATATTTTTTTCTCCCTATTTTCTGCATTTTTTCTACTTATAAGTGTGTTGGGCAGCCGCTAATGTATCTTCTAACACCTGTGTTGATACCCCACAACTTCTGGAAACTCGTTTTTTCTGCTTTTTGTAGGCATTTAGTTAGTTTTCATTTAAGTTGGTTTTTGAAAAAAGTGTTCACATAGTTTAAGTAGGGGGCGAATTAATCATTGCTTTCTGAAAAATTTATGTTTTTTGCACATTCTGGTATGCACACTTAGCTTAACTAGTCCAAGTAAGTGGCTCATGACCACACATGCATAAGCTAGTGTAGAAATTGTTTAGTTTAAATTCAATTTTTGCATTTAGGAAATTGCGGGACTAGGATTGAATCACCAATTAGAGCAAGTAATCTCTATTGTCTTTGCACCATTTGGTGACCCTAGACAAGCATATGAATGCTCTAAATTTGTGATTCACCATCTCCCTTTAGTCACTCACATAGACTAACTAGGAATATTTGGAAGCGGCCCATTATCTGCAACTGCTTTACATTTGAGCAAGGAACAACGTCACATAGTTTAACTAGGGGACTTTTGTAAAGAATCACCGATATCCATATGTTCAAATTATGAGATTTTTCACCATACGCTCACACACATTCACCCACTAAGAAAAGAAAGCCAACTAAAAATAACTTAAACCAACTCACTAAATTCTCCCCACAGGGGCCACAAGAGAATTTATAGATTAAGTTAGGATCAAGGGGGTAGACATCCAATAAGCTGCCTTGATCACACTTCACTTTGAAACATGGAAGTTGTGTATTTAGGGAGCTTTAAAATCCACCTATCATCCCACGGAAAAGAAAACCCGAGCACGGTAGAGACCCGATTCAGAGGGGGTTAGGATTAGGTGCAGTGCGTGCGGTATTAGTTGTGGCTACCTGACCCAGCTGATACTCGGTACTGTTAGCTGACTACGAAGAAGCCTAAGACTCGAACGATCATGTGGGATGGTGGTTCTTAGTGGCCAAAACTAGGAAATACTTTACCCTATAGGTGATGGTGCAGCCAAGCGCCAAACCCTCTACCCTTACGTTGGTTGATTCTCTTCGGCTGATTGGGGGTGTTGCCAGCTCTTACGGGATGTTGTGCCAGCACTCGCAAGAAATCCTCTCAAGGCCCAGTTAATTTTGAGTGTGTAAGGACGTATTAGGTCTTCTAGGATTTTGAGTGTCACGCGAAAACAAACAAAACCATTTTTGCTTGATTGATCACATAGATTAAGATAAAGGAAAATTCATTTCATTTTCGCTTTGTTTTATGTATGTGGCCATAAATTTGTCGTGATCACATACTCGATCCCCTCAAAATTTTTCCAAAACCTAACCTGGTCGACACTCAAATGGTTCCAATGGAACCTCTTTGGTCCAGGCATCTTTTGGACCTCCCCCCATTATTGGGAGGGGTTCCAGGTCTTTCACCATTTAGGCATCAGAGACATAACATTGCCATAGTGGTTGGTTCCTCCTTTCTTGGAGCAACCTTAGTTGGGAACCCTAGTCGGTATCCCAACACCACACCACACACCACTGCCCCCTCATCCCCTGGGGGGCAGAGGAGCGCATCCCATACGGGAAGCTAACTAAATTCACAATAGGGCACATCACAGACTAACCCTCGTTATAACCAGAACTTCGTTTCTTCACATGTTGCCATGGCGTCAACCTCCCAGTCACCTTTCTTAGCAGCGTTGAATCTACCAGATTTGACCAAGCTCACCAATGACCCCATCGCACATGAACCCAATTGGCCTCCCATGCCCACAAAATTCCCTTCAGACATACCAAAGTTTGAAGGCAAGCAAGCGGAAGACCCAAGAAATAATATAATGACTTTTCACCTGTGGTGCTCATCGAATAACATCATTGATGATAGTATTCAGTTGAGGCTATTTCAACGCACTCTTATGGGAGTAGTTGTGAAATGGTACGTGGAGCAACCTCCTGCTTCACATGGAACCTTTAGTGCCCTTGCTACCGCGTTCCTCACATTATTTCAGCATCTCCATGAATGGAGGTGGCGTCGCAGTTTATGCAAAGCACAACTCGACGACCGAGTCCTTTTAGATTTATTCTTGAAAACTCTGACGACAGAGTTTTCAAAGGATGTGGTGCAATGTAACCCCACATCCAAAGAGGACACAATAAGTAAAGCCCAACATCTTGAACTGATCTACATGTAGTCAGGATACATATACAATATCCTGCCCAACGCCCCGCGCTTGCAATCTTATCAAGAATTTCCAAGCGCATCTAACTCTGCAGATGGACTTATTGGGTCAATGACCCAAGGGTACCTAGGAAACAATAGTCAAAATCCTGGTTACACACATGGGTCTACCGAGAACATGTCTCAACCCGGATTTCAAAGTCATCATATGCAGCAGAACAATTTGACTAATAGGGCACAAGCGTATCACCAAGGAGGACTTTATCCTCTGGCTGAGGGGACCTAGTACGTAGGAAGAAAAATTGATGGAAGAACTCCCCCCGAATGGCCAGGTGCAAACATGGGACAACAATATGTTCAGTCCCAAACACGTAAAACACCTACGCAAAACAATGCACAGGTGAACTTTGTGCAGCCATCCCAAGATCAACGACACCAGTATGATCAAGAGAATTATCCTCCTAACGTGGTTAAGAGAAAGGTAAAAAAAAAGGCCAAAGGGAACCCTGGACAAGGGGACAACAACCAACAGCACGCACCGCGATCCCAGGCTGGAGCTAACTCCAACCGGAATCCGAACTAGGAGCCAAGCAATGCCCAAAGGCAAGGCAAAAGGCCACCTCTACGGAAAAAACATTCTTGTTCAATATGTGGTGAGTACGGGCACTATAATCACCAATGTCTCGAACTCCCTGAGCTTAAAAAGCTTCAGAGTAACCGAGGACAAGAAGGATCTTCCCAAACAATTGCGGTTATGCAAGAACCCTCCCCCCATCAAGGAACGGTCAGCAATCAGCAACAAAACCTCGACGATTCCGGAAAAACAACCATGAAATTTACATGGCTGGGGAAGAAATGTTTTTCCAAACTTGGAATCGTAGATACGACACCCCACCAGACACCAGTTCATTAGGGGCTGGTACGAGCATGCTGACTACACCTTTAACCATTCCAAATATTCCTTTGGAACCATTGCCAAAAATGGTAAAAGGGCCTAATAGGTGAGCAGGTAACTACTCCAAAGCGGCCCACAATTACAACATCGTAGACGATTTATCTTAATCACCTGCTGCTATGTCTGCATTAGAAGTAATGCAGTCATGCCCAAAGCAAAGGAAAGCCCTAATTTCTGCATTAGGTGCTGTTGACCTTGCCGACACGCACATGATGGTTTTTGACTTAGACAAAACTACCCCTAGGCTTCCCTCCATGATCGCCTTCTAGATAATAGTATCAGTATAGAATATCACTATTCATCGATGTGTCATATACGAGGGTGTATCGACATGATTCATGTCAAATAATGTATGGCAGAAGTTAGGAGCCCCTGAAATAAAACCTTCTGTCATCACACTCAGAGCATACGATGGTTGTCCCTCGACCACCGTCGGTCTCTTCCAAAATGTACCAGTCTATTTAGCCGGCAAGATGGTCCACATAGACATCGAAGTCTTGGACGCTCACTTGGATTACAATATACTCCTTGGGCGGAGTTACATGTACGCCATGTCTGCCATAGCATCCTCCATCTTCCGCATCATGATGTTCCCCTACGAGGATCGAATCATCACAATAGACCAACTGACGCACAGTGAAAAGCATCCCTTGACCAACACGGATGTAATTCTACCCTATGTAGATACAACTACAGATGGTCTTTCATGGTATCAAGAATATGGCCCTGGCCAATTCAAACCGTCATACGTCTTAGGGTCATTCATAGGAGATCCTCCCATTATCCTGAGGTATCACCCGATGCCACAGGGGTCCCGGTGTGCATGATGTACACATTAAGCACCGAGGTTAGTTAGGACACAGACTCAAGCAGTAACGACACCGAGGCATCAGCTACTATAGCCTCCCTAGTCTATGCCGCCTCCCAAACTCCTTTCCTCTACCCACCTCCTGGCTTCACCTCTCAGCAGGTCTTAGAAACACTGGTATTACCCAATATATCATTGGCATTCCCAGTGTGGTATCTCGTTCCCCCTCCAGGAATGATAGCTACCAACGTTACTGCATTTGGGTTAAAGCCCCCCGGTCCCGAGGAGCCCCAACCTACCAAAGCAACAGTCGAAACCGCCCCCGTAAGGGAAATTCCCATTATGAAACCAGTGACCACGAATAAGAAAATCGCCAAGAAAGGAAAGAAAGTGATGACCGCCACCATGCAAAGGGAGTCATCAGCCTACGCTATATGTGATTTCATAGGACACCCTACCCACATATGCCTAGAGTTGGATGAATTAATACCACTCCTCAACTGCGAGGCAGGTACCTCGAAATGACATTCCCATAAAAAGGAACTTGCCACCAACAATACAGGAAAACTGCTGCGTACCATCATGCATGCGCTCTCTGTGACACCTATGGGCATTATACCCAAAATTTTCTAGAAATACCATGATATAGGGATGCCTTACATACAGTCGAGTGATTCTATCAAGAGGATCCCTCCATCCAATCTATCAATGAAAAGCCTTCTTTCATCTTGTACCTTCCAAAAGAGCGACGATCACCTGAATGACCCCCTGCCATACCACCTCCCCCAGTCAAAAGGTGCGTACTTTACGATGAAATTGATCATTTCATCATTGACTGCCCAACCTTGGAAATGTTCCAATTATGGTACCCAGTCCATGTAGTGTACTGTGTTAACATGGATATTCAATATTCATGCCAGATATGCGAGGACAACCACCCTGTACGTCATTGTCACTACGTGCCAAGATTCCGCACAGCTTTAGACTGTATGCGATCGACCATAGACTGCCTCTCCCAAGAATATGGTGTGGACTGGGATTCCATTGATGGTTTGATGAACCATGAGGATGTGACAAATACATCCACCTCGTCGTGGCCACCCGGAAGACAACCAATTAGGGAAATCCATCCCCCACCGAACATCGACGACGCGACACACCACATACGGTTCATGACATCATGCTTTGGAACCATGACTCAAGCTGTTTGCTCATCTAACCTAGGTGTCAGGATAGCTGGATCTACAAGAGTAGCTTCCCCTGCAAAAATACAGACCCAATCTGTTTGCACTCTATCAATAACGTCTGGTTCCACCACATCCATGATGGAATCTTTGTCGTGTTTCTCAACTAGCTCCACCAGGATCATCCCCATTCAGTATAAACCTACGAAGGAACAATCACCCTTCGAGACCTTGTTTCATATTGATGAGGATATCCTAGAAACCATGACAGAGCCTGATTACCCATGGGATGAAATGCATCACCGCTTGCTATTTCTTCCTAGGAAGATAGTCAGTCCTGACAAGACAACTGAACCAGAGATCTATGCGATCGAATCAAAATTATTTCAGCCATCGGGAAAGGTCAAATGGTTTAAAAACCACATCCCCATGCCCGATGCATTTGAGGAAGGAAATATGTCGAATATTTCACCTACCATCAAGGTGAACATATCTCAAAATCCGTCAAAGGTCGAAGAAATCTCGCTGGGGGCAGCATGTTCTCCAGAAGAGGTAACCTCTTATACCAAATTATTACAAGAGTATCAAGATATATTTGCTTGGGACTACTCAAAAATGCCTAGGATTAGTCCTACAATTGTAAAGCACCATATTGACACTTGGCCAGATGTAACCCTAGTTCGTCAAAAACAACGTCAACTGCACCCGTCAAAGGAAGAAGCAATAAAACGAGAAATCGACAAGCTTCACAAAGCCAGGTTTATCTACCCCATCACCTATAAATCTTGCGCTTCTAACCCTGTTCCCGTCATGAAAAAATAGGGTACCATATGCGTCCGCACTGATTTTCGAGATTTGAACAAAGCTTGTCCTGAAGAAAATTATCCCACCCCATTCATCGACCAAGTTATCGATGCTTGCGCTGGCCATGAGGCTCTATCCGTCATGGATGGGTTCTCTGGATGTAATAAAATCCAGATCCGCCATACAGATCGGTACAAAACTGCATTCACCACCCCTGGGGCACATTCGCATACTAGGTAATGCCATTTGGCCTAAAAAATTCCAGAGCCACCTTCCAAAGGGCCATAAATTACATATTTCATGACTTGGCACACCTTGTCCTCGCCTACTTGGATGACCTTATAGTACGTTCCAAGAAATGCTCCGACCATCTCGAGGATTTGTGATTGGTATTCCAATGATTCCGTCAATACAACCTATGCTTGAACCCTCTTAAGCGCGTCTTCTACGTCAACGCAGGAATACTATTAGGTTTTATTGTGTCCCAACAAGGGATTCGAGTCGACCCTTTAAAATTTCAAGCCATTAAAGAAGTCCCTCTACCTTGAACCCTCAGGAAACTCCAAATCCTGCAAGGAAAGGCCAATTTTCTGAGACGCTAGTCCCAGATTATGCCACCTGTGCTCAAGGGTTCCTGTGCATCCTCTGCCAGGACATCCCGTTTAAATGGGATGACATTGCCCAACAAGCATTAGACACGCTGAAAGAAAAAATATCTTCAGCACCACTTATCAGTCCCCCGGACCATAACAAGGATTATATCCTGTATCTATCAGCCTCTGACTCCACGTTGGCCGGAGTATTGGTCTAGGAGGGCCCAGATGGGAGGGAGCACGTAATATATTATGTCAGTAAAACCCTATCAAGCCTCGCATTAAGATACGAGCCCGAAGAAAGAACTGCCCTAGCATTAATCCATGCAGTACATAAACTTTGCCACTACATCATCTTACAAACTACCACGGTCATAGCAGATAATAATCCCATCAAGTACCTGCTCACGCGCCAACTAATGAACCACAAGTATGCCCACTAGATAGTGATTATTCAAGAATACGACTTATAGTTTCGCTCTCCCAAAAGAAAAAAGGTACTTGCCCTAGCAGAGTTCATTACTGACCTCCCAGGAGACCCCAAAGGATCACCATTAAACGATTCACTACCCGATGAACACCTGTTCTTTGTAGCAACCGAAGACCCTTGGTATGGGGATATTCTCCTATTCTTGCAAAACCAAAAGTTCAAACCTCACCTCACATTAGAAGACCGTCGGTGCATATGCCAACAATCCCCTCGACACCTCCTCATGGGAGATGTCTTATATAGAAGAGGCATCGATACAATCTTGCGGCGATGCCTCACTCACAATCAAGTAGAGCAAGCCCTGAAAAACTACCATGCAGGTTCATGCGGTGGCCACCTATCCGGAATGGATACTGCCCAAAAATTCCTACGAGCAGGATATTTTTGGTCGTCCTTGTTTCGCGACTGTATCACGACAGTCAAAAGATGCGAGCGGTGCCAACACTTTGCTTGCAAGGTAAGAGCACCACCCATCCCTTTGAATCCTGTCATAGTATCTGACCCCTTCTGTAAGTGGGGAATTGACTTCATGACTTGTAACCCAGCCTCATCAGGAAACCATAAATACATCATCATGGTTGTTGACTATTTCACCAAGTGGGCTGAGGCCATGCCCACATACAACAACACAGCAGAAACCGCTGCTCGATTTCTGTTCAACCATGTGATCACCCGATTTAGCGTCCCCAAAGAGTTAGTTTCTGACCACGGAAAGCATTTCGAAAATGAAGTCTTCAAGGAGCTATCTCATCATCTCATATTCTCCCATGAATTCGCTTCACCATATTACCCCCAGTCCAACAGACAGGTAGAAGCCATTAACAAAGTACTCAAAACTATGTTATAGTGCATGGTGAATAACCACAAAACCAATTGGCACCACATGCTCTTCTCCGCCCTGTGGGAATACTGCATGGCGGTTAAGACTTCCACTAGTTTTAATCCCTTCCATTTAGTATATGGGATCGAAGCCGTGATCCCCATAGAACGCGAGATCCCAAACTTGCATACTGCCATCAAACTCCTTGATGACACCCAACCTCTAGAACAATGCCTAGTACAACTAAAGCTAGTTGACGAAAGCATGTGACAATCGCTGCAACACAATGAGGCCCATAAAAAAAGGATAAAGCATCATTCGACCACCACATCACCCCTCGCTTATTTACCGAGGGAGAGTTAGTCCTTCGCTATGATGTCGCAAAAGAGGCCTTAGGGCCAAGAAAGTTCGAAACCTTGTGGAAAGGGCCCTATATCATCAAACATTATCTACGACAGGGGGCATACATCTTGACAGAACCGAACGGGACCTACCTCACTAACCCCGTTAAATACCTTTACCTCAAGAAGTTCTACCCATAAGGGCCCTAGTAGCCCTTATCCCCTAGAGTTAGAGTACACAAAAATCCAAAATACCAAAATATTTTTGACCCAAAGACCTAAACGCGCTCAAAGTGCCACCAGGATCACCAACTTGAACCCTATTTCAGATTTGCTGATGGAGAATCGCGATGGTATCAAAACTTAGCTACAGCTACCTAGATCATCTACCACCCTGACCGATCACCACTGTGTTCAAAGGGCGTGTGCATTAGATCAGAAACCAACACTCAGGCAAAGTACGACGCCGTTATCAGACTTATGTGCGAAGCCCTCCATCAGGGCATCCGCCATATGCATGTCTACGTAGGTTCCCAGTTATTGGTGTCACAATTAAACCAAACATTTGAAATCAGAGATGCAAACCTGTTTAGAAAATATTTGTGTGCCAAAAGATTAAGCAGACAATTTGATTACATTGCATTCTCACATGTATCAAGGAATCAAAACCAAGCAGCTGATCGCATAACTAACAATATTCTAGACTGGAATGCATCACGAATAAACCACCATACATGAAAAACCAAAAACATAGATATCCATCATCATAACACAAAATCAATAAAACGAAATAGACAACACACCATGTAGAGCCGCAAAAAGATCTCTCATATATATACATCAAAAAATATGTGTATCTAAGTACAAAAATAGTATCACTGGCCCATTGGCCAACCCAAAGATACAAGGGTCATAAAAAATAAGGGAAGCATCATCATAACGGGTGCTTTCCCTGTGTACAAATATAATTTAGGGGGTGCCTCCTCAATAGGAGCACCTGGTCCCACTAATGCTCTTGGTGCCAACACTGGAGCTGTCGTCGCCACTGCGACAGCTACTCATCGTAGAGTGGGCCGGTAATCCCTCTCGTGGGCCATCACCATCTCTAGCCAAACCTCCTCGATATCATCCATAAAACCTCGGGCAGGCACCCCGTGGGTCAAACGGTCCACTCGACCCCGGAAGTCCTCTAGAGCGGCCACCTGGGCCATAAGTACTGCGATGCACGCCTCAGCCGCATCTGCATGAGCTCTCTCAGCTACTACCTTAGCTGCAGCTGAGCTGTTTCCCTCACCAGAAGGGCCAGCACCATCCCCGCCAGGTCCACCAGCATCACCCGGTCCACCTGCAGCACCTCTTCCCTGACCATCTGGTGGTCGTGGCAGAGGATCATGACCCACCAGTCGAGCCACTGGGCGTCCCACCTCACCAACATCTGCATGAGCAACCAAAAGAATGTCAGTGTCAATAAAAAACACTCAAGTACATAAAAACTCAAACAAATGCATAAATATAGCACATACCTGCAGGACCCCAAACATAACTGAAAGGGAGACCGATATCTGGATCACCCTAAAAGTCCATTCCCGCATATGGGTATGGAAAAAAACATTTGTGGGTTGGCCTTGAACCAAGCCTCTATTGTGTCATTCCAATAACAACCCACCATGCCACCACCGCTGTGTGGCATCACCGGAGCTCGCCTCCTCATGAGTGGCTCCCTCAGCCCCCCAATAGGCACTGCCACAACGAGCCTCATCAGCATGACCCTCTCATACATAATTCTGCACAAGATGCTAGCGTACGCAAATGATTTGGATCCACGTTGCACCCTGTTCAGTTGCGACACCATACCATCAAAGCAAAAGCGGGAAAAATCGAAAAAATGACCGTTCCTCAAGCAGCGTAAAACTCCCACCTGCAGGCCTGATGGCCGATGTGGAGCAAACGACCCAACTAGTCACACAATAATGGCCAGAGCACACCGCTCGGCCACATCTGTTACTGATGCAATATTGATGCTCCCATTAGTAAGAGGTGCACCATCGTAATGCCTCATCCGAAACCTGTCCATGTTCACTCGCCCAACAGGGAGTGGATACCTCAGCACCTCGCCTTGAGGCAGTAATCTGGTCACAAAGTATATATCCGTATATGGACGGATAATCAAGTTCCTCTCCCTCAGGATGAACATATTGCGCCTCCTGCGCCAATGCTGTATGATATAACATAAAAATCGATCCTATGACTGAAGGAACTCGTTCTCAACAAATTTCAGAAGGCCCCATGCGGCTAACTGATGGCGCGCCCCAGCATTAGTAGACAGAGCGGTCCAGATCTCGAGCTAATCTCGCTCTCTCCACACCAACCTACCAAGAAATAGGCACCCATTAGTACAGAGGATAAACATCAAAAGGGACAACAAAAACCCAAGTTTTTACAAAAAACCGTGCCCTTGCATGCCTGTTTCATTCATAGGCGCACCCTTGCGTGCAAAAAGGAGGGAACATCGTGCCTTCGCGCGACTGTCCCTCAGAAATAAGTGCGAGGGGGGTGCCTCTTTGCCTAGATCTCCCACACAATCTAGGACAAAATCCCCCTTTGAGGCCAAACAAACCCAATTTGTATGGCCCCTGGCATCACCAAACTGAAAAAATTGAAATGCAAGACGTCATGGAAGTTACCTCGGCGTAATATCGCTAATCCCTGGTACACAGGCTGACTGCAACAGTAAGAAAGGCTCTGCAATCACCTTTGATCTCCCAAAACTCCGTAAGTACAAATGAATAGGATTAGGGCCATAATCCCATATTAATCGCCCTTTTCCAGAACTTCGGAGGTCCATAACAGGAGATCAGAAGGTCCGTTCTGTAAACCGTAAGTTGCACCATCATCAGTATACCATGATGAAGGAAAGAAATGCCCCACATTCGATTTTCGGAAAAATAAATTTTCAGCGCCGACAGGTATGCACCCTTCCATCTTCCTTTCCAAAATTCATGTTTTTCAATAATATTGGATGAAAAGAAGATGTTTTCACTTGAGGTAACTGTTTTTTGCAGGAAGAACCAAAAAACCATTCACAGCACCATCCACTGAAAGTTACGGAGCAGGTATCATTCTACCCTCAGCATGATAGAGCCCCAGAAAACCTTGCATATCCTAACATCATTTCTCCATTAGAAATAAACCATAGGGTCCTCATACCTGACCATGTTTATCATCACCTCACCCTGCATATGATAAATGCCCGCGATGGTTGGTAGAGCCTCCCCTCCATGGCGATCATCATCCAAAGTAGACCATACATCACCCCACAAGAGATGCCATGGCCATACCATCTTAGTTCAGAAGCACCTCATGCCCATCCGCATATCATGGATAAGTTCAAGTTCACCATTCAAACTCAACCCCCTTCTCGGATGATCAGGTTGTACAAGAATATTGAAAGCGCACCTCCGCGCACCGCATTTGGCCCGCCATACCTCCATTAGCATAATCCCATCTGCGACATCTTCTGCTTCGTCAACCCCGCACATGAGACCAACCAATGGGACCCCTACCCCCAGCAAAACACTGTCCTCACACCTTCAGTGAGCAACCATCTTTCATGTTTTGGGGTACACATCTCTGTGTTTTGTACAAACCAAACCCCATTATTTTATTCTTTTGGTAAGTGTACAAAGACCGAAAATGATGCCCTTCGCCACTTCGTCCTCATATTTCACCTTTTCTCCCATGGCAGCAGTCCCCCATCTCCATTGGTCGAATTATTTCACCCCCAATGCACGCACCATTCCGACAATAATAGCCAGTTCACACCTTCCCTGGAAGTCCTACCGACTCCAGGGATTTTTCCTTCAGAAATACCTATGACCGCCGCCAAGCTGCTCAAGTATACTTCGACCTTGGGCCACTGAATCCCCATCATCTATTTTTAGTCACCGCTCACCAAAATGCCTATGTTAAACCCATCATATCCTGATTCCCAACCCCTCAGGTTAGTAACCCATGGTTCGGTTAAGGCTTCCTTTTTTTCGACCTCAAAACCTCTTTTCCAAAAAGGAGGCGGTACCTTGGATGACCCCTCCCCATGTAAAGGGGTATCCTCAGGTGGCACCGTGGGAGACATCATTGTCCATAGATGTCATCGATCCTCTTGACATTCGACTACAGCAAAATCTTTCATGTCACGATGGTATCGTACCTTACAACCATTGCACTTTGATCAGATCTGTCGAAGACCCGTGCCTCCATAAGCATCTCTAACAACAATGCTTACACGAGGAGGTCCCATCTAGTACATATGCGTATATGGCACAATGATATTCCATACCAGGATTACACATATGGGTAACACATTCCACCTTTCGTCAAAGAAAAAAAATGCCCCTGAGGGGGTCAGCAGTCGTCTTCAACAACCACCAGTATCACTACTACAACAGTAGCACAGACAACACATGTATCTGTCAATTTTGTTTAACTAACCATAACATCACGAGCATGGGACATGCCCGCCTCGTTGAAATTTTGTAAATATGTTGTATATTTTTTCTGCTTGCAGGGGGTCCCTTAGACCATGGTTATCTTGGAAACAGTGCAAGGCGTTGTCAATTC
Organism: Pinus albicaulis; assembly: GCA_034641835.2. NCBI lineage: Eukaryota > Viridiplantae > Streptophyta > Pinopsida > Pinales > Pinaceae > Pinus > Pinus albicaulis. The sequence goes on along the minus strand of CM076574.1, from coordinate 336,135,682 downwards.
CAAAATAAACGCAGACCTCTCTCTCTCTCTCTCTCTGCATACGATACAAAAAATAAACTATAATGTATTTCGGCTATACAGTTCTTCCTAGACCTCACACATTAGGGGGAAACTGTTAACATTGGAAATTAGTACAGCAGAAGATGACATCAATTAATGTCGAGCCCAAGGATATACAGGACAGGAATACATTATGGAATCAAAAAGTATTTAAAATATCTAAGGTTTTGAGAAAATCAGATTTGAACTAGTCATAAATGCTCAAATGCGCACTTTGTCCTTCGAGAAGAGTGCCTTATATGCTCGATTTTTCCCAATAAGCGTGCATTCCTGGAAATGGAAAAAATTCACTTTCTGAGACCACAACAAGCAAAGGACAATTACTCCTTATGTGAAAGATGCCTAAGGACATCCACCAGCGCCTCCTTAGACATTATTTGAGCACACAAAAGAATATTTGAGCACACAATGGAATCACACCTCTCCCTTGGGTCACCATCCATCATGTACCAAGGGAGGGAAGGAGGATTTGAAGCTCACCTATATAAACCCATTAAGAGATGAAAAAATGGTGATCACAAGGTTATGCTGGCGAAAGTTGCCCCAAGAAACACCAGCATTGTGTGTGACCCGGAGCTAGAGCTAAAGAGGATTCGATAGTTGGCCACCCAACATCTTAGTCCACCACAACAAAGAGAGAGAGTGAGACTGCATCAGAGGTAGAGCTTGGAAGGCAACATCCTTGCATCGGGACCTAGAGCCATTGCCTAAGTGCCCTTTTGCAAGTGGGTAAAATTTCCTCTCCATTTTGAACGTTTAATAAGAAGAGGCCATCGAGCCATCATTTGCATTATTATAGTTTGGAACTCTCTACATAGCTTCTATATATTTGTGTTTTTAGTTTTAGTTTAATCAGAGCATACTTAAACATACCATTTCCATTAAGTTTATGCTTTTGATCTCCCCCACTTTTTGCCTGTTACCAATAGTTTAGAGAGTAAACCACACTCTCTAAGCTTGTGTGATTTTGTACACTCGTGTGAAAAATCCACAACAACATTTGGTATCAAATTCAAAGAGCACACATGGTAATAGACATAGTCTATAACGAGCCAGGAAGCCTTCGAACTCTAAACAATTTTAGATTTTTCTTTCCCATTTCAGTCTCATTGATAAATACTCAAAAAATCAATCTCTGTATTTATAATTTATGTGATGTAATAACTTTTATCAGTCAATAAAAATATGCTTTACCATCCTGTGTGTTGAATATATTATTTGAGTAAACATTATGATCCATATTAACTATCAGTATAGCAAGTGAGATGTGGTTAGTAGCGTGAAGACGATATATAAGAGCTTGTTGCAGCAAGATTTTTGGTGGACCGTGTTTCTGGAGAATTGAAGCCAGAATATGGCATTGTAACTTTGAAGGAGTCCCATTCATTAGGTGCATATTATTTTGCCTTCACATATTTATTTTCCTTACCTGCTTGTGCAATATTGAGTAGTGAATTGCAGCAAGAAATGGCCTCAAGTAGTTTTGATTTCTTTGCTGATATGAAAGCCCCAAATAAAACTAATTGGATTGGAAGGATATTAAACAAGTCACACTCTGAAACCTTGTATGATACTAGGGTGGTAGTCTAGGAATTTACCCCCAATCCTCATTGACAGCTTCCTCAGATATCTCCCAGTAAAACCTATGACCTTACAATGTTTAAGTTTCATGCAACCAATCTTATTAGATATGCCTCTATAAATGTACCTATAAATATTACCCAACCTATGTATGAGATACCTCTCATAAAACTAGAAGATATCCAATGGGCACTAGAACAAGGTTATAACTACATACATCTTGGACTAATAAAATTTGGTGTTAATCCTCTTGTCATACTTGGTTTAAATGTGTCTTTCTTAGCTTGTGTAATTAACTCACACCATAATCAATTCACCGATTGTCTACTAGGTGGTTTTGAGGCACTCGCAATTTCTGAAACTATCCCTTCATTCCGCGCATAAAAAGGGCTAAAGGCTCCGCCAAGTAAGAACTAAAAATCAGGCATCAAAGAGATGAAGAGTGGTTGTGAGAAGTTAGTTATCTGCCAAGGGGAACCAGGAAAAATAGGATCTCAAAGTGAAAAAAGCTCCGCCAAGGCTCAATATTCCTTGTACACATTGTCCTTCCCTCTATCCGTAGCAGAGCCATTGAATTCTTTGGTCCTCTTTCACACTTGATAAGTTCAAGTTGGGACTTGATAAGGTCTTTGAATACCTCCCACTTAGTTATTGGTGGAAAAAACCCCTTTGCACAATGGTCCAGTTTGGTCATCTATCATCCCACGATACCAAGTTTCATTAACTAAACCCCATATTAATGAACTGCTTCAATCCTACATCCATTTTTCCGGATTTGATATGTTTGGGTAGTTTAATATTGCCCAGTTAAATTCCACTATTTGTTTAATATTTGTCTCCACAACACTCCCAAATCTCAATCCTCAGCTTACTCAGAGAGAAACAACATAAGGAGTGGTGATCGGACCTAGTAATGTTACCCCTATCACAATAGGTTTTCCCAATTAACAATTCCTAATGAGTGGACTGCAAAATACCATCCATTGTCTCAAAGGTATATTCCTACCCCATGTCCTAAAATATTGTCTATTTCTGAGTCAAGTAGAGGACCAATCATTAGAATAAGCAATGAAACTACAATGCCTAAATTCCATGTTAGAAGTCACTCTCTCAGAAGCCAATATACTTCAAACCTCAGCAGGTATCTTAAAAAAAACAAGTACGGATCCTTCTCTCAATGTAAATTCTATATTGCCTCTAGAAGTCCAAGTTCTGATAAAAAATTTGAAGTCTTTCATAGACCTCAGTATATCTTGAAAGAGGAACATCTAGGCCAACATGCAGAATTTCAAGAATGTCTACATGTTGCCTCTTTGAGAGACATTAAGTTCATCAGATATACACTAACCAGAGAAAAGGCAGGGGATGATCTAGAGAAGCATATACTCCCGAAATGAGACTTTCTCCAAGAAATTTTGTACACAATTTTAAAGATGGGAGTGTTCTAGCTGATGTGGATTTCCTACAATATAGGAAATTGATGGATGAGAATCCCCAAGAAATTATACGGCTTTAGAACTATAGCAATTATTAGCTCACATGTGTAGCACAAAATCTAGATGACCTCTCACAAGACGTGCTTAAAGTACAGTCCCATGTGTCAGGACTCCATTCTAGTTTAGATAATTTGAGTAAAAAAGTTTCTGAGCATTTTGATAAGTTAAAATATGTAAATATGAAGATAGAGAAAATTATGGAAGCAGTAGTAGATTTAAAGTTGAGTATGGAAAAAGAAAATCCTAATTTAGAAGAAGCACTTAGTACAACAGAAGTTTATAGCCAGACATTCTAGTTAGAAGAAAGTAACCTAGAGGAGAAAAATAATCCACTACTACTCAAACAATTCTCTGTACATAATCCTAGAATTTTCTACTTTCAAAATATTATGTCATTTCCTAGAGAAACATTGGCTCTATTTCAATCATAGATTCCAGTATTTGACCTGCCACCATAGAACATAACAGGAATAGAAATGGTAAAAGAAGAGGGAGAAGGATCTAGCAAAAGACCTAGGAGTGCAGATGGCGATAAACCAAACCAACCTTTTGAATCTCCATGGGAAAAATGGTGTAATTCCAAGTATGGTTCTCCCGAAAAAACTCCATATGAACCTGTTGTGGTAAAACACAACCCCCCCATTTTTGACTTGTTCACTTCAAATAATGGGGACCCTTTTTATAAATTTTTGGCTAAGCACCTTTTAGGATTTTAATTTAATGATTATCCTACGCTTTTGTTATTTTTTCATTTTCTTTGGATTCTTGTTTTTATTGAATCGATTTTTTATAAGCCTCCCATTGACGCTTGTTTCGCCTCATTTGGTCAACTGGTTTAAAAATGGTACTCCTTTGAAGTACCATCATTTTTCTAGTCTGGGTTAAAAATGCTATTTTTTAATTCTTTTTCGGAGTGGCTGTAGCTTAGAAAATTTCATAGCTAAACTAAACATCATTAAAAAATAAAATAAAATAAAAAAATTACATCATCAGATCCATCGCAGATCGCAGATCACAAATTTCAGATTCGTCGCAGATCGCAGATCACAAATTTCAGATTCGTCGCAGATCGCAATATCGCAAGATCGCAATTTTGCAATTTCGGATCCATCGCATATCGCAATATCGCAATATCGCAAGATCACAATTTTGCAATTTCGGATCCATCGCATATCGCAATATCGCAATTTTGGATCCATCGTAATTTTTAGAACATGCACATTTAAAAAAAAACCCCATCCAAGGTTCTTGTGATATGCGATGTGTTAAAATTTTTTAATATAAAGTTTGTCTTTTTTCTTTTTTTTGTTTCATCCCTTATGCCTCCCATATCTCCACCTCACTCACCCTCACGTCACCCTCACCTCACACTCCACTCACCATATCCCTCCATAATCTCACGTGGATGAATTAATGGGTTTAGATTGATTTCAATGGTTTGTTTTATGGGTTTTAGGTTTGGATTGATTCCAATGGTTTGTAAATTAATTTTTATATTTTTTATATTATAATAATTATATTATAATTATAATATTTATTATAATTTTAATATAATTTGAACTATAATATTAATCATATTTAAATTAACGTTTTCAAATCATTTGTATATTAATTTAATTTTATAACTGAATTAATTGTTAGTTAGTTAATAATTAATTTAGAATTAATTATTAGATAATTAGAATCTAATTTAGGATTAAATTTCTAAATAAAAATTCTGATTTTTAGCCCAGCAAACAGAATTTCCAGATTTATGCCAGATTTGACTCATCAACTTTGGAAGCTCATAGATTGAGTTATACTTGACCAAATGAGGCCCAGGATGGCTCATTGGAAAGATAAAATCAAGGAGAACATTTCTGAGGAGGTTTCACTAACAGATTTGATGATTTATTGAGTCAAAAATCAGGCAGAAGATCAAGCTCCGAATTTCTAAAAATAAAATCAAGTTTCTAAGTTTTGTTTTCTTCATTTTCATTTGCCCAGCCTCTTCTAATTGAAGATTCATGCATCAATATTATCCTTGGTTAATTAAGATCGTTATGAGTATCAATAAGAAGCACAAATTTCCTTTCTTTTTATTTAAATAGAATTTGATTGGATTTGTTTTAATGTTAGAAATATATTTGGATTTTATTGTTGCATCTTAATTCATTTTAATTTCTTTTTGCAGGAAAAAACAATAGAAGGGATATTGAGGAAAAAGATTTCAATCAATGAGAAGGCTCCAACAATTAAAGATTGGAATTTTTGAGAAATTAAAGTTGGATTGGGCAGATTTTTCTTCAACAAACTCTCTTCTAAAAATACTTTTGGGAGGATTATAAATTGCAGATTGCAAAATGTAAAAAGGGGCGGCTCTCCTCTGCAATTACAGAGTTCTAAAAGCATTTCTGTAATAGGGATTTAGAGTTGTAGATGGGGATGAGAGAAAATTTCAGATCTGAACATTAATGAGGGTTTATTCTTTATATCTTGAATTATGCATGATGGGTAGAGTTTGCATTTCTGCAGCTCTAGTCTTGAAAGCAGAAATTCAAGTAATGTAAAGTACTGTTAGAGACCAGGATTAGAGAAGCAGATTCAATTAACTGGTATTTTTGGCATTTCTGTATCAAATACCAGTTTCATTTTTATTTTAATAAAATTGTTGTTTCATTTTATTCATGTTTTGACATTTCTGTTGATATGGATAATTTGTCTCAAATTGTTAAGTATCTATGCTCTTATGAATTAAACTCTGATTTCTGAGTAACTATTACTCAGAAATTTATCTTATAACACTGATTTATTAAATAGTAATGTGTTGTGAATTTCTTCCACGTATTATTGTTTAATTATTAGTTTGACTAATATGATAATCGATATCATTTTTGTGAATTTCTTCCGGAGTGTTGTTGATTTATTATTTTAGTCAAATGGTCTCAATAGAATGTGTTTTGGTACTCACAAATGTGAGCTAATTGAATTTCTTCGTTGGTTTGACATTAATTAAAAGCCAGACATATTTTAATCCTCATTACTTAATTATCTTGCTCTTAGTTGGGTTAGATTTTCATCTACCTGATTGAGATAGGATTTAGATTAGTTTCTTTTTGCTTGCATTATAGAATAAGTTTGCAATTAGATTAAATTTACATTCTTTTAAGTCCTCTTCTCAAACAGGCAAAATCTTAGTTGTAGTTTGGCTGAACCTAAATCAGCTTAAGGGTCATTCTCTTGCCTGATCAGCAAGAAGAATTGATCTGATATCCCTGTCTATTGGTAGTTAACGATACATCGTGAACCAATAGCGATAGGGAAAAGGTATCTGGACCTAGTTAAACCAGTCGGAGCCACTATCATAAATGGAAAAGGAGTTGTATTAAGGTCCGGACCGGGTGGTTATCCCCCAATGTTGTAGCAACGATTTTCGAGGCTTCAACAGAACCTTCAAATACACATGAGTTCCCTACTCTTAGCCAAGCTAACATCGATCAAGATCCAATGAAAAATCTGAACTGCAAATCTGAAAATGAAGTCCTCATGGCAATCCACACTTGGAGTGCATGGGAAAGCACTCAAAATTCCGTTCACAGAAACAAAGTCTCATGGTCAGAATTAGATTTAAGGATAAATTAGGTTTTCCAAGGTAAATTAGAATTATTATGGTCTAGAAGGAATGAATCTGACAAACTCGATATTATGAATAGTGATAAGCTAGTCGTTGAACTTGTCAGGGCATTTTTCCATGAGTTTTATGGAGAAATTAAGGTTGATGGCCATCATTATGCATATATGTTCATGAGCCAAAGACTTTGTGATATAAAAGAACTTCCTGAGTTTCTATGCACAATGCAAGATCTTCTTAATAAGGCAAGAGACCCACATAATACAACTTATTTGAGAAAATATTTGTCTGCAATGGATGGCAGAATCCAAGATCTTGTCAGGGCTATATTTGAAGATGAAAATATAGATATTGAAAATATTTCTCTTGCAAGACTCCATGAACAAATTGTATTTACTTTGCAGAAATAATGCCTCCGAAAAAAGAAAACCAAATCAGTAAAGAAACAAATTCGTTTCAATGCAAGTGTATGTGATATCTATGCCAAAACTTATCATTTTGGCTGAAAAAAGAAGAAGAATAATTCTAGCAAAGGACAATGTGGAAGTGATTGCCAATGTAAAAAATTCAAGAAGAAAATCCAACCCAGGAACTTTTACCCTAGAAGACAAAGGTTTCAAAGACCAAGAAAAGGATACTTCAAGAGAAGACAAGAAGGCATCGAAAGAGCACAATTAGTAACGTGTTTCATTTGCAAGAAGCTAGGTCATTGGGCTAGCAAATGTCCTTTAAAGGGTAAAACTGGTTTCCAAAATAAATTGTTTGACATTTTTTCTAATATTTATGATCCAACTAAATGGGAGCAAGTAGATCAGCCCCCACAAAATGAGGAATATTTTTCAGTCATAGATTCAGATGAGTCAAACCCACCATATCCACATCATGAAGATTCATCCTGCTCTGAATCCACCTCAGATCTTGAATTCATTTAATATGTCAAGATGTTTCATTTAGAAAATCCTACAGACCTACTCTCTGAAATTGCATCTTTACAATCTCATATTTCTTCCTTCATACCAGGATATTTCACCATCCGACATTGTCTCACAGAACACCTCTCAACCCTCCAACATCAAATTGCCAAAATAACGCATCCAAGCGTGGTAAATATTGGCGCCTATTATCCAAGTGACACTCCTACCACATATGCATAGATTTCCAATACACCCTCATCTATCATTCCACCCAGGAAGCAGTTTTCCCACATATCTACCATAAGCATAGAAGAAGTAACATTTCTTCATCATAGAAAATCCTATGGATTTAAGAAAGCTACTCCCATCATTGAGAATATCTTAGATAAAGAAGAAGAAATAGACCAGGCTAGCAAATTGCAAGAAGAAATATTTCACTTAGAAAGAACCATTGAAGAAAAAATAGGTCTGGTTAAAGAAATTCTAACCAGTATGAGATCTGACCAGAAGGAATTAGCTAAAAAACAAAAACAACTTGCAAAACTAAAAGATTCAATTATGATAGAAGAACTTGAAGATGTGCTCATAGGATAATAAGATCATGACCGAGAGAAGCAAGCATTACAATGCATACCAGAATATCACCAACCAGAACTAGGTACATATATTCTCTAGATGAAGGGATTTAAAGATAGGATTATTATTATAATAGACATCAAGGTTAGTGGTTATAAACAATATTCTCGGGATGAAAAACTAGACTCCCGTAGCTATGAATTCCTGTGCAAAGCATAGGGCCATTCCTGAATATTATTGGCAACCCACAAGCTTTAAGTTTAGAGCCATAAATAAAATGTTAATGAGTATCAGAGCTATGGCTCCTGATTTCCCAATTATTCTTAATGGAATTCCTACTTCTGTAAATTTGTACAATTTTGATACAGGAAGTGATATTTTTTTGGGTTCAGATTTTGTAAGAAGACATCTTCCTCTTGTTGTATAAGGAAACCACATTTCCCTCAACATCCAAGGATGAAATATAAAAATTCCAAGCAAGTCCAGCTATGTAAATAGAATTGTTGATCTAGTCCCAGATATAGTTAAATGTTCTCTTGAAAAACTATCAAATATCAACAAAGTAATAAAAAACGCTGAAGTCCAGGGGCCATAATACTTCAGAGAAAAAAAAGAGAAAATCGAAGTAGATTGTACATTAGATGAACCCAATGCATTTTGGAAAAGGGAACAATACTTTGTGGATCTTACCTACAAATAAAACTTCTCTGGAACACCTTATAAGTCATCAACAAACCAGATGTCCCCACCATAGCTTGAACTCTGTAAAAAAGAGATTGTTGAACTATTAGAACTAAAGTTGATCGAACCAAATAGAAGCCCTTGGGCTTGCCCATCATTTTACGTCAATAAGCATTCCAAACAAAAGAGAGGTAAACCTCAGATGGTGATCAACTATAGAGCATTAAATTATGCCTTGCTGCCTATCAAGTATCCACTGCCATATAAAGAAGATTTATTTCAGAAATTCAACAATAATAACGTGTTCAAAAAATTTGACCTTAAGAGCAGATTCTGGCAGATAGGGATCAAACCATATGATAGATACACAACCAGTTTTGTGTTGCCACATGGACAGTTCCAATGGCGAGTAATGCCATTTGGATTGAAGAATGCACCCTCTGAATTTCAGAAAAGGATGGAAGAAATTTTTGGAGATTTTTATTTTTTATATTTTTTATATTGATGATTTACTAATATGTTCTATTGATTTAAAGAACACATAAATCACTTGGAGATAGTTCACCACATGATATTTAAACATGGCATAGTCCTTAGTAAGCCTAAGCTTGAGTTTGTCAAAATTAGAATTGAATATTTAGGACTGATCCTATTCCAAGGCAAAGTTGAATTATAGGAAAATGTGTTGAAAGCCTTAACAGAATTTCCAGATGCCATTTATGATCACAGGAAATTGCAGAGGTTCTTGGGAAGCCTCAATTAAATTTGTAAGTTTTATGAAAATCAAGCCAAATATGTCAAGGTCCTACAGAAGAGGCTCAAAGGAATAGAATGGTCACCATCTATGACTACTGCACTTCAAATTATCAAGCAAACAGTCCAATATTTTCCAAGTATGGCTCTTCCAAGACATGAATTGCCTTACATTTTAGAAACAAATGCATCTAATGAAGTATGGGCAGAAGTTTTGATACAAAAACATGCAAGAAGGGAAGAATTTTTCTCATATGCATCAGGATGTTGCAATGACACTGAACTTAGGCATCCATCTTCTCATAAATAATTTCTTGCTATAAAAAATGGAATCAAAAGATTCAGGTTATTGCTAAAGCCAGTAAGGTTCATTATAAGAACATAACTGAACATATGGCTAAGATGCTTAGAAACAGAAGATTGTTAGAACAAGACAACAATATGATACTAAGATGGAGCCTATGGTTGGATGGATTCGACTTTGAAATTGAATATGAAAAGGGAAAATATAATTTCTTAGAAGTTTTTCTTACAAGAGAAGCAACTACAAAAGAAATCAAGATGTTCAGTTGTCCATCATCTTCAACTTCATCATCACCTCCTCCTGCTCCAGAGGTTTTTCAGTGGGTTTTAATATGTAAATATTGTCATATGTCATTTTGTTTAAGTGTCTCATAGATAAGGTCAAGGAGAGTCCTGCATATGAATTGATTCTTGAAAAATGGATTAATAATAGCCATAATAATGTAAGTAATCTTATGTATTTTATAGAGTCACAAAAAATGTCTCAAGGGGCCATTATATTTTCACCTTTTGTAAGACAGATATATTTGTCTTTATGAGCCATGGTTGAGCTATGTAGATTATTGTAATATCATGATGTACACTAAATATGCCAAAAGAGTTTGGCTAATGTTTGAGTGTAGCTCTATGAGTAATCCCTACAAACACTGGTCACCTTGGTTGAAAATACTGCTACATGACTGGTGCCCAAGGGAAGAAATATTTTGGACCTTTAAAAGAAATTAATTTATTGATTACCTCCGAGAAGAAATCATAACAAAAATCTAGTCTGAGGCATGGTTTTTCTTCCAGATAGAACACTTTTTCAGCACACTTAAAGTACATAGTATTCATCGACAAGGAAAACCCATCTATAAGGAAATATCTCAATTCTTTGGATCACTTTGTAATCATGTAGATGAAGGAGTACCTAGCATGTATGTGTTGGGTATGTGTTATATTCTTTCCACGACTAGCCCCATGCGCAACAGGGGGGTCACAGGGGGGGTGGACCCACTCATAGGTAGACCCACCCATGGTTTTGTGCATGAGTTTGCACATGGTTTTGGGGGATGATGGTTTTCGGCCCCTGGTATTTTGTAGATCCGGTCAAGGGAACTATGATTATGTTCTAATCCAGGGTTAATGGATTTGGGTTTATGTATGCTTCGACATGTATATATATGTGTTGTAACACTAAAAGGAATATAATGAAAAATCAAGCTGGTTGTCCCGATTCAGGATGCAGGGGAAAATCTTTGTGTTCATCTGTTTTATGTTTTATGCTCTTGCTATTGTTTATTTTCTATTTTAAGATTCATTTGTAGATAATGTCTGTATAGGGTTAAAACCTATAGTATGGATCTCCTTTCTTTCCATGCTATAATATCATGCCACCTCATGCAAAAGCACATTTATCACCAAGTCCACAACATATGTATTACTCAAGTGACAATGATAATTATGGGTATCCAAGTGACTGACAGGATACTTGTAAAGTCATGTCTAGTCACCTAACAGTGAGTGTGACCGGTATCGTGGGATTCCGATAAAATCTCCACTGTGTAAATTTTAGTAGAGTTTAAAATGAATAAGTGGAGGGGTTTGTCCTCCAAATTAAAATATTAGGTTAACTTTCCGGATGAATATTTCAAACTTGGATAAATTCTCCGAATTTTGGCGAGATTTGACCCACATTTATGAGAATCTAATGAAAATTCAGATTCAAGATCTAGAGTTTGTACATTTTATGCAGACAGGTCATATTTTGATAAGATAACTGAGGCTCTCTCTCCCTCCTCTCGAAATTCTATAAATAAGGAAGATGTATTTCCATTGGGGGAATTTGAGTCTGTGTGTTTATTCTGATCTATCTCTCTCTCTAAAGCTCTATGTCATTCTGTCTTTAAGTCTGAGTTCGACAAGCCTACGCATGTGCACTTGATGCATATGTGAACCTAAAGTGGCAGGACCCTTAGGGAGTATTGAGTCTAGAATTTGTTAAGGTTGATTTGCGCCTTTGAGTCTATAAAAGTCTGTGAGTATAGACTTTGTTAAGTTCGATCTGTGCCTCTGAGTATGTAAAAGTATGTATTTGGTATCAACGCCAAATATCACGCATTGTAATCGATAGAGTCTGTAATGAGCCAAGAAGCCTTCGACCTCTGAATAATGCTAGATTTTTCTTTCCCGTTTTAGTCTGGTTGATAAATGCTCATACAGTCAATATCTGTATTTATAATGTATGTGATGTAATAAATTTTATTAGTCAAAGAAAATGTTCTTTATCATCCCGTGTGTTGAATCTATTATTTGAGTAAACATTCTGAGCCATATTAACTATTAGTATAGCAAGCGAGATGTGGTTAGTAGTGTGAATACGTGATATAAGAGCTTGTTGCAGCAATATTTTCTGGTGGAACGTGTTTCCGAAGAATTGAAGCCAAAATATGGTGTTGTAGCTCTGAAGGAGTCCCATTCACCAGGTGCATAATATTTTACCTTCACATATTTATTTTCCTTACCTGCTTGCCTGATACCGAGTAGTGAATTGCAGTAAGAAATGGCCTTAAGTAGTTTTTTATTTCTTAGCTGATATGAAAGCCCCAAAGAAAACTAATTGGATTGGAAGGATATTAAACAAGTCACAGTCTGAACCATTGTATGATACTAGTGTGGTAGTCCAGGAATTTACCCCCAATCCTAATTGGAAGCTTCCTCAGATATCTCCTAGTAAAATCTATGACCTTCCAATGTTTAATTTTTGTGCAACCAATATTATTAGATATGCCTCTGTAAATGTACCTATAAATATTACCCAGCCTATGCATCATATACCTCTCATAAAACCAAAAGATATCCAATGGGCACTAGAACAACGTTATAAGTATGTGCATCTTGGGCTATTACAATTTGGTGTTAATCCTCTTGTCAGACCTGGTTTAAATGTGTCTTGTTAGCTTGTGCAATTGAATCACACCATAATCAATTCACTGATGCTCTAATAGGTGGTTTTGAGGCCACTTTGCACAATGGTCCAGTTTGGTCATCTATCATCCCACGATAGTAAGTTTCATTAACCGACCCCCATATTAATGAACTCCTTCAATCCTACATCAATTTTTCTGATATGTCTGGGCAGTCTAATATTGCCCAGTTGCATTCCACTATTTGTTTAATATTTGTCTCCACAATCCTCCGAGCTCTTGATCCTCAGCTTACTTAGATAGAAACAACAGGAGTGGTAGATGTTGAGAATTTGGAGGGCTATAGGTTAATACAAATTCTCTTCTTGATAATTACTTGTGAGCTGGCTTGAGTTGCTTATGTCATTATTTCTTTAGCTTAGTTAGTATTTCATCAAGTCAATTATCATAATGCACAAGACACAGAAATTAGGCTCCTAGAGCCAGGAAAAACCTCTCCCTCTTGGAGAGGAAAACCCACAAAGATTTCTTCTTATAGATATTCAAATGACAAGTACCATGACCCAGACTCAGACCCTTGACCTAGATATGCTTCCAAGACCTTGATACAACTTCTTCAGATAATTCAAAACTCGACTCTTCTCCTTTACAACAATATGCACTGTTCTGGGCTTGACGTAGAGAACTCGGTCTCTTTTCACACCTTTCAAACTAATATCTTTTCATGCACTGTGTGAGTGAACTTACTTCAACAAATTTGCACTTTGAATGTTGTACTTTACTTATTCTATGTCAAGATTTCTTAGAATTCCACATACTTCTTTTATTATAAAAATATTGTATATAATAGCTTCTTGACCATCCACATTATTATTTCTTCCTTAAAATCTATTATACAGTTTAGTGCAAATCCGCAGATGATATCTATTTAGATTGTCCGCACTTACATCGACATTTATTATGTTTCAAGTTCGATACTGATTCTTTCTTCCATCCACACCTTTTCTTTTCTTATATTTGCATCTTTATCATTAGAAATATATGCAATACTTCACAAACCTATCTGCAAATATGTCACTATGTTCACCTTGATTTCCAAGCTTGCTTCTACCTGAAATCTTCGCACTTATTTCTGTTCTTCTATTGGCATTTATCCTCAGGAAAAATCCACACTTTTTCCTGTTGTTCATCCGCACTTTTTCCTCAGACATGTCTGCAATTATTCTTGTATAGATTCAGACTTGTCTGCATATTCTTGCATGGGGATTACCGCATTATCCTTTAGTCTTGTACATCGCATTCAATCTTAGAAGTTGTCTGGAATTTTTCATCCAAACTGAAATTCACATGCTCCTATAAATAGTTGTTTCCACCCGTAAATAAGCTGGCTTGTTCTATGATTTTTGAGGCCGAATTGAACAAGTATTATTCCAGCATTGATAAGGTGCTTCTTTCCTATTTTTAAAGCTAGTCTTTCATCAATGCATTGAGGGCTGTTTGTGAGGTCCTTCCACAAGGTCTTGGAGCATAAATACCTAGACTAGATCCTTCATGTATGAGACGCTTAATTATATTTATTCCTAGAAGATAAAAACTTCATAGAAATAAAGAATAAGTCTATCTACATAATAAAATCTCGCTCATGAAACCCATGAAGCAAGTACACCAAAAATACATTTTATTATCTTTGTCTTCTTCTTTACATAAATAGATAATTACATAGGCAACATGAAGACCGACCTAGTTACACTTTTCAACAGAAGGAGTCGTAGTTAGACTTGGTAATGTCATCCCTATCACAATAGGGTTTTTCGAATTTAAAATTCATGATGAGTGGATTGCATAATACCATTCATTGTCTCAAAGATATTTTCCGACTCTACAACCTAAAATATTGTCTATTTCCGAGTCAAGTAGAGGACTAGTCATTAGACTAAGAAATGACATTGTAGTACCTAAATTCCTTGTTAGAAGTCACTCTCTCAGAAGCCATGATACTTTAGACCTTAGTAGGCATCTGGAAAAAAAAAAGTATGTATCCTTCTCTCAATGCAAATTCTGTATTGCCTCTAGAAGTCCAAGTTCTGATAAAAAATTTCAAGTCTTTCACAAACCTCAGTCTATCTTGAAAGAGGAACATTTAGGCCAACATGCAGAATGTTGGGAATGTCTACGTATTTCCTCTCTGAGAGACATTAAGTTCCTGAGATATACACGACCCAGAGAAAATGCAGGGGATGATCTAGAGAAGAATATACCCCCAGAAAGGAAACTCGCTCCTGGAAATTTTGTACAAAAATTTAAATATGGGAATATTGTCACTGATGTGGATTTCCTACAATATAGGAAGTTGGTGGATGAGAAGCCCCAAGACATTATACAAATTCAGAACTATTACAATTATTAACTCACATGTGTAGCACAAAATCTAGATGACCTGTCACAAGAAGTGCTTAAAGTACAATCACATGTGTCAGGACTCCATTCTAGTTTAGATGAGTTGAGTAAAAAAACTTCTGAGAATTTTTATAAGTTAAAAGATGTAAATATGAAGCCAGAGAAAATTATGGAAGTAGTAGTAGATTTAAAGTTGAGTCTGGAAAATAAAATCCTGATTTAGAAGAAGCACTTACTACAACAGAATTTTATAGCCAGACATTCCAGTTAGAAGAAATAAACCAAGAGGATAAAAATAGTTCACTACTACTCAAACAGTTCTCTGTACATAATACTAAAATTTTCCAATTTGAAAATATTATTTCATTTTCTAGAGAATAAATGGCTCTAGTTCAATCACAAATCCCAGTATTTGATCCACCACCATAGAACATAGCAGAAATAAAAATGGTATATAAGAAGGAGAAGGATCCAAAAAAATACCCAGTAGTGCAGATGGCGATAAACCAAACCGACCTTACAAATATTCATGGGAAAAATGGAGTAATGCCAAGTATGGTTCTCCCGGAAAAACTCCATACGATCCTTCAAATAGTGATGAGTTCCCTAGTCTTAGTCGAGCTCCAATGACAAATCTAAACTACAAATCTAAAAATGAAATCCTCACGGCAATCCATACTTGGAGTGGGGCAAGCACTCAAAATTCCATTCACAGAAACCAAATCTCATGGTCAAAATTAGCTCTAATTATAACTTGGGGTTTCCAAGGTAACTTAGAATTATGGTGGTCTAGAATGAATGAATCTGACAAACTCAATATTATGAATAGTGATAAGCCAGCCGCTGAACTTGTCAGGGAAATTATCCATGAGTTTTATGGAGAAATTAAGGTTCATGACAATAATTATGCAAATATGTTCATGAGCCAAAGACTTTGTGATATAAAATAATTGTTGAGAATTTGGAGGGCTGTAGGTTAATACAAATTCTCTTCTTGATAATTACTTGTGAGCTTGCTTGAGGTACTTATGTCTTCTCTTATTTTAGTTAAGTTGATATTTCATCAAGTCAATTATCAAAACACAAGACACAAAATTTAGGATCCTAGAGCTAGGGAAAAAACCTCTCCCTCTTGGAGAGGAAAACCCACAAAGAATTCTTCTTATAGATTTTCAAATGACAAGTACCATGACCTAGACTTAGACTCTAGATCTAGATTTTCTTCTAGAATCTTGATCTTCACCTTGTGTATGCTTCTATTTGATTTGCTTGGACTGTGAGAAGGTAAAACAAGGATTTACCTTCTTCACTATTACTCCCACTTCTTCTTATGATCACTGTCTCTTATCCTAACCTCTGTTCTTCTTTTATGTATCTTCCGCACTTCTGTTCTTCTTTTATATGTCCACAATGAACTCTGCTATAAGTTCCACACTATCTTTGTATATATATATATATATATATATATATATATATATATATATATTTACGCTGTCTCTGCTGTGGTATCCACACTATCTTAGTATATATATATGCTGTCTCAGCTTTGGTATCTGCACTATCTTATATATATATACGCTGTCTCTTTTGTGGTATTTTCACTATCTTGGTATATAGATATGCTGTCTTTGCTGTGGTATCTGCACTGTCTTATTATATATATACTGTCTTTTGCTCTGGTAACCATAAGTCCTTTTTGTGTTATATCCGTAAATACTTCCTGCAATGGTGGCTCAGACTTATCCACAATCTACAGAGGAATCCACATTCAATTGTATAATGTTCACTCTTCTCCGCAATGTTTTCTGAGATAGTTTTTATATTACTACAGTGATGTATGCATTATTCACTCCTTCAAATGATCCGCCATCTGCCATATATATATATAGTGAACTATTTTACACTTTTAGGCCGACCATCCAATGTAATATGCCAACTATGATACATCATGTAGGCTGACTGGACTTTAAACATTTCGTGGTGTATTTCTTCAACAACGTTGATTGTAATTTCTTCAACATTTCGTGGTGTATTTCTTCAGCAGCGTTGGCACTTGTCTTTATGGTCTTGGAGCATATGACAAAGACTTTATCTTTAAACCTAATGAAAATCAAGAAGAGGTCCTTCTACTTAATAAATCATGCTCATGAAACCCATGAAGCATATACAACAAAAATATATATTACTTTGACTTCTTCTTTTACCTAATTATATAATCAACATGAAGGCTGACCTAGTTACACTTTTCAACACTCCCTCTTAACTAGGGAGGTATTCATATAGGTACATGGTTACTTTCAAATTGAAGAATCCATAAGAAGATTTAGATTGGTAATTGCATTTTTATAGCATCATATCAGCCAACATTGTCCTAGTGGAAGGCCTTGACTAACAACCCCATCTCTCAATGAGACAATGGGCTACAATGCTGGTGAGACACATGACTTATAGACACCATCGTCATTGTCTCTCCAAGGTACATACTCCACCAGGGTGTTCCCAAATTATGACCTTCTTGGAATATTCTTCTCTTGGGTAGCTAGACCTCAAAGAATATCAGTCCCTGACTACTCTTATCTTGAATGCCCTAACACATTCTCAAAGAGTATCGAATGCCAGATGATTACCAGATCCTCCATTCTGTCTTCCCAAGACTAGAATGATGTGTCTATCTCTCCCTCTCAACCAGGGAGGACCTATTCCACAAGGGAATGTACTCATTCTTATACAAGGAATGTACCTAAGCTCATTCTTAGGAATTACCAAGTTTCTTCCAAGTAAGAAACTTATCATTGGGCTCCCTCTTAACCAGGTACCTCCAGTAGAAATTGTGAGACAGCCAGCTGCTCATGAAGAATTCCTGTCCTCAATGTCATGGATTTCGATATTGAGGAATCTTCAACTTTTAGCTTCATAGGGAACAAATCATCCATCACTTTAATCCTGCATCATGTCAGCTGTCAGAAAGTGATTCATCAAAATTCCTTATCTGGTCCACTATTGTTCCATGCTTATTTCCTTCGAATCATCTCCCAGGATCATGCATCCTTTCTCATTATTAGCATCCTTGCAAAAAATTCATCCAGATAAATATTTACATATGAAATTTTAAAACAAAAGCTACCTTAGTGACGGTCTTTCACCATGACATTTTCCTGTAAGCATCGACATCCTTCATACAGCTTGACACATCTCCTAATGATATGTTTTTCCAAGGATCTTCTTCTTTACTAGACTTCCGTCAAAGTCTACATATATTTCTAGGAGATCTCCTAGTCACATCTTCTTGGCCTTCGGAAATAACTGCCTCTTGACATGGTTGCATTTCATGATCTCTTCCTCTTTGCACATTCTTGATTCTTAGGAACATACAAATTTTCTAGTTTCTTGTTCATATAGAAACACCTCATATTCCATGAGGATATATTATTTTTACTTCATCTGTTCGTGCATTGAGAGATACTTCTCCATAGATCATACTTCTACGTATAGAAGTCCATTACCTGAAACCACATGACATGCCTTCACAACATCCAATGTTAGCATATAAATATATAAATACATCATAACTTTTTCCTTTGAGTCATCCTATAGAAATTTTTCTTGAATGAAGAGCTTCATTCCTTTGACCTGCTTCAACAATATGTCATCACATCCCAAAATTTTGTCTCCATGATGACCCTTGATCTAATGACTTCTTTACTTTTAGTAGAGAGGTTTTCTAGAAGCTTTTTCACCAAGAGCTCCTTCCATGCTTTTATTGAGATGCTTCTTAATGTACATGCTATCATACAATTTTACAACTAATCAGAGATCGCTTACAGAGGAAGATGATCTCAATCATAATAGAGATCTCTTGCTTCCTCCTTCTTAGATATTTTAGCACCAGGTTCTTCTCTTTCATAAGTGACATGGGATTCTTCCTTTTTCCTCTTGTCCTTTCCAGATTTAGGAAAATATCTTTTATAATGTCCAAGCTCATCATATCCAAAGCATCACATGTTGTCCATATTTTTTCTTTTATTTTGAGGGCCAAATTTTCCGAATCTTCCTTTCTTCCTGTATGAGGCTGCAAAGGCATGATTCTCTTCACTTGGTCCTGTATCAGCTTTGGCCTTTAGTCTTGTTTCCTCTATTTTACATAGAGACCATAAATCATGGAATGGAGTGGCTTCTTTCTTCCCATATAGACTATAAGTAAAGCTTCCCCATTCCTCTAGTAGAGAATTCAACACCACTGTTGTCATCTCAGTGTCAAACATCACTTCTCCTAGTTCTTGCAGTTGATCTCTTATTTCATAAATCCTCATAAAGTATGGAGCGATTCCTGCTTCCCTTGATAATTTAATTTTGTATAGCTCTTGTATTAGAGATATTTATTCTCCAACAATACTCACAGAGAATAGCTCCACCAATTTCTCATATATTTTGCTTGCAGTCTTTATTTTTTATATATAGGGAATCAGAGAGTCTTTGATGGATTCTATGAGAACCCTTTGGGCTCTAATTTCTCCCTTCATGTACTTGGCATGGGCTGGATTATCTTATTTTGAAGGTTGAATAGTAGATCCTTCGATATAGTCGATTACATAGTCTTCAATTAAATTCAAGTCTGTTCTCTTCTTCCATGCACTGAGGTTTGATGACCCAACCAGCTTGTTGCTTTCTTTACAATAAGGCATCTTGACAGATAGGGTCAAGAACACTTACTTGAGTGGAATGGCTTGCAACTTCCTTGATGATTGAGAATGAAGTCAAGGGTTTCCTTTCTTCAATGTTGGTGTACTTGAACCCTTGATTACAAAGAATATCTTCATAAGTTGAGGTACTTTTCAAACATTGCCTTGAGTGCAAATCTTTGATGGAAAATATTATTTTCTTGAATGAGTTTGATCTTTTGAATGAGATAGGAGTTCTCACTTAGATAATATTCTTTGCAAACTGATTTGAATTAAAACCTTGACCTTTTCTCCTTTGAGTGTCTTGTTGACAAGCAGCCCTTGTGTTCAACACCTTAGCTCTGTTACCATGTTGAGAATTTGGAGGGCTATAGGTTAATACAAATTCTCTTCTTGATAGTTACTTGTGAACTTGCTTAAGGTACTTATGTCTTCTCTTCTTTTAGTTAAGTTGATATTTCATAAAGTAAATTATCAAAACACAAGACACAAAAGTTAGGCTCCTAGAGCCAGGGAAAAAACCTCTCCCTCTTGGAGAGGAAAACCCGCAAAGAATTCTTCTTATAGAATTTGAAATGACAAGTACCATGACCTAGACTTAGACCCTAGATCTATATTTTCTTCCAGAATCTTGATCTTGACCTTGTGTATGCTTCTATTTGATTTTCTTGGACTGTGAGAAGGTAAATCAAGGATTTACCTTCCTCACTATTACTCCCGCTTCTTCTTATGATCACTGTCTCTTATCCTCACTTATGTTCTTTTTTTATCTGTCTTATGCACTTCTGTTCTTCTTTTATATGTCTACACTGAAGTATGATGTAAGTTCCACACACTATATATATATATATATATATATATATATATATATATATATAGTTACGCTGTCTTTGCTATGGTATCCGCACTATCTTAGTATATATATATGCTGTCTCAACGGTGGTATCCGCAATATCTTATATATATACGCTGTCTCTGTTGTGGTATCCAAATTATCTTTGTATATAGATACGCTGTCTCTACTGTGGTATCCGCACTGTTTTATTATACATATAATCTATCTTTTGCTGTGGTAACCGCAAGTCCTTTTTGTGTTAGATCCGTAAATACTTCCTGCAATGGTGGATCAGACTTATCCGCAATCTACAGAGGAATCCACATTCAATTGTATAATTTTCATTCTTGTCCGTAATGTTTTTTGAGATAGTTTTTATATTATAGTGGTGATGTATGTATTCTTCACTCCAAATGATCCAAAATCTGCCTTATAAATGTAGTGAACTATTTTCACTTTTAGGGTGACCATCCAATGTGATATTCTTACTATGATACATCATGTAGGCCGATTGGACTTTTAACATTTCGTGGTGTATTTCTTCAACAACGTTGGAACATGTCTTGAATGTCTTGGAGCATATGACAAAGACTTGATCTTTAAACCTAATGGACATCAAGAAGAAGTCCTTCTACTTAATAAATCATGCTCCTGAAACCCATGAAGCATATACAACAAAAATATATATTACTTTGACTTCTTCTTTTACCTAATTACATAATCAGCATGAAGACCGACCTAGCTACACTTTTCAACACTCCCTCTTAACTAGGGAGGTATTCATATAGGTACATGGTTACTTTCAAACTAAAGAATCTCATAGGAAGAATCGAATTGGTAGATGCATCTGCATAGCATCATATCGACCAAAATTTTCCTAGTTGAAGGCCTTGAATAACAACCCCATCTCTCAATAAGACAATGGGATGCAATGCTGGCGAGACACACGACTTATAGACACCATCGTTATTGTCTCTCGAAGGTACATACTCCACCTGGGTGTTCCCAAAGTATGACCTTATTGGACTATTGTTCTCTTGGGTAGCTAGCCCTAAAAAAATATTGATCCCCAAATACTCTGGTCTTGAATGCCCTAACACATTATCCAAGCATATCGAATGCCAGATGGTTACCCAATCCTCCATTCTGTCTTCCCAAGACTAGAATGATGTGTCTATCTCTCCCTCTCAACCAGGGAGGACCTATTCCACGAGGGAATGTACTCATTCCTATACAAGGAATGTACCTAAGCTCATTCTTAGGAATTATCAAGTTTCTTCCAAGAAATAAACTTATCATCAGGCTCCCTCTTAACGAGGGATCTCCAACAGCAATGGTGAGACACCCAGCTACTCATGAATAATTCCTGTCCTCGATGTCATCGATTTCGATATTGAGGAATCTTCAATTTTTAGCTTCATAGGGAATAGATCATCCATCACTTTCATCCTAAGTCATGTCAGCTATCAGAAAGTGATTCATCAGACTTCCTTATCTGGTCCACTATTGTGCCATGCTGCTTTCCTTCGAATCATCTCCTAGGATCATAAATCCTTTCTCATGATTAGAAGCCCTGCACAAATTCATCCAGATAAATATTTACATATGAAATTTTAAAACAAAATTTACCTTAGTGACAGTCTTTCACCATGACATCTTCCTGTAAGCATCAACATCATTCATACAGATTGAAACATCTCCTAATTATATGTTTTTCCAAGGGTCTTCTTCTTTACCAGACTTCCGTCAGAGACTACATATATTTCTAGGAGATCTCCTAGTCACATCTTCTTGGCCTCTGGAAGATAACTGCCCGTTGACATGGTTGCATTTCATGATCTCTTCCTCTTTGTACATTCTTGATTCTCAGGAACATACAACGTTTCTAGTTTATTGTTCATATACAACCACCTCATATTCCATGAGGATATATTATGATGATTTCATCTGTCCTTGCATTGAGAGATACTTCTCCATAGATCATACTTCTAAGTATAGAAGTCCATTACCTGCAACCACATGATATGCCTTCATAACATCCAATGTCGAAATATAAATATATACATACCTCATACCTTTTTCCCTTGAGTCATCCTGTAGAAATTTTTCTTGAATGAAGAGCTTCATTCTTTTGACCTGCTTCAACAATATGTCATCACATCCCAAAATTATATCTCCATGATGACCCTTGATCTTCTGACTACTTTACTCTTAGTAGAAAGGTTTTCCAGAAGCTTTTTCACCGAGAGCTCCTTCCATGCTTTTATCGAGATGCTTCTTAATGTACATGATATCATACAATTTTACAACTAATCAGAGATCACTTACAGAGGAAGATGATCTCAATCATAATAGAGATCTCTTGCTTCCTCCTTCTTAGATATTTTAGCGTCAGGTTCTTCTCTTTCATAAGTGACATGGGCTTCTTTCTTTTTCCTCCTGTCCTTTCCAAATTTAGGACAATCTCTTTTATAATGTCCAAGCTCATCACATCCAAAGCATCACACGTTGTCCATATTTCTTATTTTATTCTGAGGGCCAAATTTTATGAATCTTCCTTTCTTCCTATATGAGGCTACAAAGGCATGATTCTCTTCACTTGGTCCTGTATCAGCTGTGGCCTTTAGTCTTGTTTCCTCTATTTTACATAGAGACCATAATGATGGAATGGAGTGGCTTCTTTCTTCCCATATAGACTATAAGTAAATCTTCCCCTTCCTTTGGTAGAGCATTCAACACCACTGTTGTCATCTCAGTGTTAGAAATCACTTCTCCTAGTTCCTGCAATTGATATCTTATTTCAGAAATCCTCATAAAGTATGAAGTGATTCCTGATTCCCTTGATAACTTCAATTTGTATAGTTCTTGTCTCATAGAGATTGCTTCTCCAACAGTACTCATAGATAATAGCTCCACCAATTTCTCATATATTTGTTTTGAAGTCTTTAGTTTTGATACATAGGGAATGAGAGAGTCTTTGATGGATTCTATGAGAATCCTTTGGGCTCTAATTTCTCCCTTCATGTACTTGTCATGGGCTGGAGTATCATATTTTGAAGGTTGAACAGTACATCCTTCGATATAGTCCATTACTTTGTCTTCAATTAAATTGAAGTCTGTTCTCTTCTTCCATGCACTGAAGTTTGATGACCCAACCAGCTTGTTGCTTTCTTTACAATAAGGCATGTTGACAGATAGGGTAAAGAATACTTACTTGAGTGGATTGGCTTGCAACTTCCTTTATGATTGAGAATGAATATAAGGGTTTACTTTCTTCAATGTTGGTGTACTTGAACCCTTGATTACAAAGAATATATTCAGAAGTTGAGGTTCTTTTCAAACAATGTCTTGAGTTCAAATCTTTGATGGAAAATATTATTCTCTTGAATGAGTTTGATCTTTTGAATGAGATATGAGTTCTCACTTGACATATTTAGAGAGTCTTCTTTGCAAAATAATTTGACTTAAAACCTTGATCTTCTCTCCTTTGAGTGTCTTGTTGACAAGAAACCCTTGTTTTCAACACCTTAGCTCTGATACCATGTTGAGAATTTGGAGGGCTGTAGGTTAATACAAATTATCTTTTTTATA
Source organism: Pinus albicaulis (assembly GCA_034641835.2). Taxonomy (NCBI): domain Eukaryota; kingdom Viridiplantae; phylum Streptophyta; class Pinopsida; order Pinales; family Pinaceae; genus Pinus; species Pinus albicaulis. Next base: position 336,111,300 of record CM076574.1, on the reverse strand, counting down.
ATTACTTGTGAACTTGCTTGAGGTACTTATGTCTTCTCTCCTTTTAGTTAAGTTTATATTTCATCAAGTCAATTATCAAAACACAAGACAAAAAAGTTAGGCTCCTAGAGCCAGGGCAAAAACCTCTCCCTCTTGGAGAGGAAAACCCGCAGATAATTCTTCTTATAGATTTTCAAATGACAAGTACCATGACCTACACATAGACCCTAGATCTATATTTTCTTCCAAAATCTTGATTTTCACCTTGTGTATGCTTCTATTTGATTTGCTTGGACTGTGAAAAGGTAAATCAAGGATTTACCTTCCTCACTATTACTCCCAATTCTTCTTATGATCACTGTCTATTATCCTCACTTCTGTTCTCCTTTTATATGTCCGCACTGAAGTCTGATGTAAGTTCCACACTATATTTGTATATATATATATATTTACGCCGGTTTCGCTCGTGGTATCCACACCATCTTAGTATATATATATATATATATATATATATATATATATATATATATATATATATATATATGCTATCTCAGATTTGGTATCCGCATTATCTTATATATATACAGTCTCTATTGTGGTATCCACACTATCTTGGTATATATATATGCTGTCTTTGCTGTGGTATCTGCACTGCCTTATTATATATATACTAGGTCTTTTTCTGTGGTAACCGCAAGTCATTTTTGTGTTAGATCCATAAATACTTCTTGCAATGGTGGCTCAGACTTATCCACAATCTACATAGGAATCTGAATTCAATTGTATAATGTTCACTCTTGTCCGCAATTTTTTCTGAGATAGTTTTTATATTACTGCAGTGATTTATGCATTCTTCACTCCTTCAAATGATCCACAATCTGCCATATATATATATATATATATATATATATATATATATATATATATATATATATATAGTGAACTATTTTTCACTTTTAGGCCGACCATCCAATGTAATATGCCGACTATGATACATCATGTAGGCTAACTGGAATTTAAACATTTTGTGGTGTATTTCTTCAGCAACATTGATTGCAATTTCTTCAACATTTCCTGGTGTATTTCTTTAGCAGCGTTGGAACTTATCTTTAAGGTCTTGGAGCATATGACAAAGACTTTATCTTTAAACCTAATGGACATCAAGAAGAGGTCCTTCTACTTAATAAATCATGCTCACGAAACCCATGAAGCATATACAACAAAAATATATATTAATTTGACTTCTTCTTTTACCTAATTACATAATCAACATGAAGGCCGACCTAGTTACACTTTTCAATACTCCCTCTTAACTAGGGAGGTATTCATATAGGTACATCGTTACTTTCAAACTGAAGAATCTCATAAGAAGAATCGGATTGGTAATTGCATCTGTATAGCATCATATCAACCAGCATTGTCCTAGTGCAAGGCCTTGACTAATAGACCCATCTCTCAACGAGACAATGAGCTACAATGCCGGTGAGACACATGGCTTATAGACACCATCGTCATTGTCTCTCCAAGGTACATACTCCACCCAGGTGTTCCAAAATTATGACCTTCTTGGACTATTCTTCTCTTGGGTAGATAGCCCTCAAAGAATATCGATTCCCGACTACTCTTATCTTGAATGCCCTAACACATTCTCAAAGAGTATCGAATGCCAAATGATTACCCGATCCTCCATTTTGTCTTCCCAAGGCCAGAATGATGTGTCTATCTCTCCCTCTCAACCAGGGAGGAACTATTCCACAAGGGAATGTACTCATTCCTATACAAGGAATGTACCTAAGCTCATTCTTAGGAATTACCAAGTTTCTTCCAAGTAAGAAACTTATCATCAGGCTCCCTCTTAACCAATGACTTCCAGCAACAATGGTGAGACACCCAGCTGCTCATGAAGAATTCCTGTCCTCGATGTCATGGATTTTGATATCGAGGAATATTTAAATTTTAGCTTCATAGGGCTTAGATCATCCATCGCTTTCATCCTGAGTCATGTCAGCTGTCAGTTAGTGATTCATTATCTGGTCCACTATTGTACCGTGCTGCTTTCCTTCGAATCATCTCCCAGGATCATACATCCTTTCTCATGATTAGTAGCCCTGCATAAATTCATCAAGATAAATATTTACATATGAAATTTTAAAACAAAAGTTACCTTAGTGATGGTATTTCACCATGACATCTTCGTGTAAGAATTGACATCCTTCATACGGATTGACACATCTCATAATGATATGTTTTTCCAAGGGTATTCTTCTTTACTAGACTTCTGTCAGAGTCTACATATATTTCTAGGAGATCTCCTAGTCACATCTTCTTGGCCTCCGAATGATAACCACCTTTTTACATGGTTAAATTTCATGATCTCTTCCTCCTTGCACATTCTTCATTCTCAGGAACATACAAATTTTCTAGTTTTTTTTTTTCATATACAACCACCTCATATTCCATGAGGATATATTATGTTGATTTCATCTGTCCATGCATTGAGATATACTTCTCCATAGATCATAATTCTAAGTATAGAAGTCCATTACCTACAACCACATGACATACCTTCACAACATCCAATGTCAGCATATAAATATATACATACCTGATACCTTTTTCCCTTAAATCATCCTGTAGCAATTTTTCTTGAATGAAGAGCTTCATTCCTTTGACCTGCTTCAACAATATGTCATCACATCCCAAAATTCTATCTCCATGATGACCCTTGATCTGATGACTGCTTTACTTTTAGTAGAGAGGTTTTCCAAAAGATTTTTCACCGAGAGATCCTTCCATGATTTTATTGAGATGCTTCTTAATGTACATGCTATCATACAATTTTACAACTAATCAGAGATCACTTACAAAGGAAGATGATCTCAATCATAATAGAGATCTCTTTCTTCCTCCTTCTTAGATCTTTTAGCGTCAGGTTCTTATCTTTCATAAGTGACATGGGATTCTTCCTTTTTACTCTTGTACTTTCCATATTTAGGACAATATATTTTATATTGTCCAAGCTCATCACATCCAAAGCATCACACATTGTCCATATTTCTTCTTTTATTCTGAGGGCCAAATTTTCTGAATCTTTCTTTCTTCCTCTATGAGGCTACAAAGGCATGATTCGCTTCACTTGGTCTTGTATCAACTTTGGCCTTTAGTCTTGTTTCCTCTATTTTACATAGAGACCATAAATCATGGAATTGAGTGGTTTCTTTCTTCCCATATAGACTAGAAGTAAAGCTTCCCCATTCCTCTGGTAGAGCATTCAACACCACTTTTGTCATCTCAGTGTTAGACATCACTTATCCTAGTTCCTGAAATTTATCTCTTATTTTAGAAATTCTCATAAAGTATGGATCGATTCCTACTTCCCTTGATAATTTCATTTTGTATAGTTCTTGTCTTAGAGATATTGCTTCTCCAGCAGTACTCACAGAGAATATCTCCACCAATTTCTCATATATTTGTTTTGTAGTCTTTAGTTTTGATACATAGGGAATGAGAGAGTATTTTATGGATTCTATGAGAATCCTTTGGGCTCTAATTTCTCCCTTCATGTACTTGGCATGGGCTGGAGTATATTATTTTGAAGGTTGAACAGTAGATCCTTCGATATAGTCCATTACTTCGTCTTCAATTAAATTCAAGTCTGTTCTCTTCTTCCATGCATTGAATTTTGATGACCCAACCAGCTTGTTTCTTTCTTTAAAATAAGGCATCTTGATATATAGGGTCAAGAATACTTACTTGAGTGGATTGGTGTGCAGCTTCCTTGATAATTGAGAATGAAGTCAAGGGTTTCCTTTCTTCAATGTTGGTGTACTTGAACCCTTGATTACAAATAATATCTTCATAAGTTGAGGTTCTTTTCAAACAATGTCTTGAGTGCAAATATTTGATGGCAAAGATTATTTTCTTGAATGAGTTTGATATTTTTAATGAGATAGGAGTTCTCACTTGACACATTTAGAGAGTCTTCTTTGAAAACTAATTTGACTTCAAACCTTGATATTCGCTCCTTTGAGTGTCTTGTTGACAAGTAACCCTTGTGTTCAACACCTTAGCTCTGATACCATGTTGAGAATTTGGAGTGTTGTAGGTTAATGCAAATTCTCTTCTTGATAATTACTTGTGAACTTGCTTGAGGTACTTATGTCTTATCTTCTTTTAGTTAAATTGATCTTTCATCAAGTCAATTATAAAAACACAAGACACAAAATTTAGGCTCTTAGAGCCAGGGCAAAAACCTCTCCCTCTTGGAGAGGAAAACCCACAAATAATTCTTCTTATATATTTTCAAATGACAAGTACCATGACCTACACATAGACCCTATATCTATATTTTCTTCCAGGATCTTGATCTTCACCTTGTGTATGATTCTATTTAATTTGCTTGGACTATGTGAAGGTAAATCAAGGATTTACCTTCCTCACTCTTACTCCCACTTCTTCTTATTATCATTTTCTTTTATCACTTCTTTTCTTCTTTTATCTGTCTTCCGCACTTCTTTTATTCTTTTATATGTCCGCGCTGAAGTCTATTGTAAGTTCCACACTATCTTTTTATATATATATTTACGTTGTCTCTACTGTGGTATCCGCACTATCTTAGTATATATATATATATATATATATATATATATATATATGATGTCTCAGATGTGGTATCCACACTATCTTATATATATACGCTGTCTCTATTGTGGTATCTGCACTATCTTGGTATATAGATACATTGTATCTGCTGTGGTATCCACACTGTATTATTATATATATACTCCATATTTTGCTGTGGTAACCGAAAGCCCTTTTTGTGTCAGACCAGTAAATACTTCCTGCAATGGTGGCTCAGACTTATCTGCAATCTACAGAGGATTCCACATTCAATTGTATAATGTTCACTCTTGTCTGCAATGTTTTCTAAGATAGTTTTTATATTACTGCAATGATGTACACATTCTTCATTGCTTCAAATGATTCACAATCTGCCTTATATATATAGTGAAGTGTTTTTCATTTTTAGGCCGACTATCCAATGTAATATGCCGAATATGATACATCATGTAGGCGGAATGGACTTTTAACATTTCTTGGTGTATTTCTTCAGCAGCGTTGGAACTTGTCTTCAAGGTCTCGGAGCATATGACAAAGACTAGATATTTAAACCTAGTGGACATCAAGAAGAAGTACTTCTACTTAATAAATCATGTTCATGAAACCCATGAAGCATATACAACAAAAATATATATTATTTTGACTTCTTCTTTTACCTAATTACATAATCAACATGAAGACCGACCTAGTTACACTTTTCAACAAGAGCATCCTGAGTTTTTCTGGACAATGCAGGATCTTCTTTATAAGGGAAGAGACCCACATAATACAACTTATTTGAGAAAATATTTGTCTGCAATGCGTGGAAGAATCCCAGATCTTTCTAGGGATATATTTGAAGCTAAACATATAGATATTGAAAATATTTTTCTTGCAGGACTCCATGAACAATTTGTATTTACTTTGCAGAAAGAATACCTCCGAAAAAAGACAGCCAAATCAGTAAAGAAACAACTTGGTTTCAATGCAAGTGTATGTGATATCTATGCCGAAACTTATCATTTTGGCTACAAAAACAAAAATAAGAATGCTAGAAAAGGATAATGTGGAAGTGATTTCCAATGTAAAAAATGCACGAAGAAAAGCCAACCCAGAAGGTTTTACCCTAGAAGACAAAGGTTTCAAATACCAAGAATAGGATACTTCAAGAGAAGACAAGAAGGTGCCCAAAGAGCACAATCAAGAACCTATTTCATTTTAAGGAAGCCAGGTAATTGGGCTAGAAAATGTCCTTTGAAGGGTAAAACTCGTTTCCAAAATAAATTGTTTGACATTTTTTCTAATATTTATGATCCAACTGAATGTGAGAAAGTAGATCAACTCCCACAAAACTAGGAATATTTTTCAGTCACAGATTTAGATGAATCAAATCCACCATATCCACATCATGAAGACTCATCCTGCTTTGAATCCACCTCAGATCTTGACTTCATTGCAGATGTCAAGATGTTTCATTTAGAAAATACTACATACCTACGCTCTGAAATTGCATCTTTACAATCTCCTATTTCTTCCCTCACAGTTGGATATTTCGCCATCTGACACCATCTCAGAGAACACGTCTCAACCCTCCAGCGTCAAATTTCCAAAATTACGCAACCAAGCATGGTAAATATTGGTTCATATTATCCAAGTGACACTCCTACCACATCTGCAAAGATTTCCAATATGCCCTCATCTATCAATCCACCCAGGAAGTAGTTTTACTGTAGATCTACCATAAGCAGAGAAGAAGTAAGCTTTCTTCATCATAGAAAATACTATGGGTTTAAGAAATCTACTCCCATAATTAAGAATCTCGCAGATGAAGAAGAAGAACCAGACTAGGCTAGCAAACTACAAGAAGAAATATTTCACTTAGAAACCACCATTGAGGAAAAAAGAGGCATGGTTAAATAAATTCTAACTAGTATGAGAGCAGACCAGATGGAATTTGCTGAAAAAAATAATAATTTAAAACTAAAATATTCAATGATGATAGAAGAATTTGATGTGCTCATTACAGAAGAAGATTATGACTGGGAGCAACAAGAATGACAATACATACCAAAAGATCACCAGTCAGAACTAGGTATATCTATTCTCCAGATGAAGGGATTTGAAGATATGATTATTATTAGAATAGATGTCAAGGTTAGTGGTTATAAAAGATATTCTCTGGATGAAAAACTAGACACAGGAGCTATGAATTCCTGTGCAAAGCATAGTGCCATTCTTGAATATTATTAAAAACCCACAAGCTTGCAGTTCAGAGCCATAAATAAAACGTTAATGAGTATCAGAGCTATAGCTCCTGATTTCCCAATTATTATTAATGGAATTCCTACTTCTGTAAATTTGTAAAGTTTTGATATAGGAAGTTTTCTTTTGTTGGGTCAAGATTTTGTAAGAAGACATCTTCCTCTTGTTGTAGAAGCAAACCACATTTGCCTCAACATCCAAGGAAGAACTATATAAATTCCAAGCAAATCTAGTTATGTAAATAGAATTTTAGACCCAGTCCCAAATATAGTTGAATGTTCTCTTGAAAACTATCAAAGATCAACAAAGTAATTAGAAATGTTGAAATCCAGGGGCTAGAATACATCAGAGAAATAAAAGAGAAAAATGAAGCAGAATGTACAACAGATGCACCCAATGCATTTTGGAAAAGGGAAAAATAATTTGTGGATCTTACCTACAAAGAAAAATACTCTAGAACACCTTAGAATTCATCAGCGAACCAAATTTCCCCACCAGAGCTCAAACTATGAAAAAAAGAGATTGCTAAATTATTAGAAAGAAAGTTGATTGAACGAATCAGAAGCCCTTGGGGTTGCCCAACATTTTACGTCAACAAGCATTCAGAACAAAAGAGAGGTAAATTTCGAATGGCGATCAACTATAGTGCATTAAATGATACCTTTCTACTTATCAGGTATCCAATTCCATCTAAAGAAGCTTTATTTCAGAAAATCAGAAATAATAATGTGTTCAACAAATTTGACCTTAAGTGCGGATTTTGGCAGATAGGGATCAAACCATCTGACATATACAAGACTAGTTTTGTGGTGCCACACAGAGAGTTCCAATGGAGAGTAATGCCATTTCGATTGAAGAATTCACCCTCTGAATTTCAAAAAATGATGGGAGATATTTATTGGATATTTGAAATTTGTTATTGTTTATAGTGATTATTTACTAATTTGTTTTTTTGATTTAAAATAACACATAAAGCACTTGGAGATAGTTCACCAAATGATATTTAAACAAGGGCTAGTACTCAGTAAGCCTAAGCTTGAGTTTGCAAAAACTAGAATTGAATATTTAGGACTAATCCTATTCCAAGGCAAAGTTAAATTACAAGAACATGTGTTGAAAGCCTTAACATAATTTACAGATTCCATTTATGATCGCAGGAAATTGTAGAGGTTCTTGGGAAGCCTCAATTACATTCAAAAAATTTATGAAAATTAAACCAAAGATGTCAAGGTCCTACAGAAGAGGCTCAAAGGAATAGAATGGTCCCCGTCTATGACTACTGCAGTTCAAATTATCAAGAAAAAGGTCCAAAATTTTCCAAGTCTAGTTCTTCCAAGACATGAATTGCCTTACATTTTAGAAACATATGCATCGAATGAAGTATGGTGTAATATTCCAAAAATTTAGCCTTCATCTAAATGGAATATTATAGTTTGTTTTATCACTAGGTAGGTGAATAAGTGGGTAGGGAGGCCCATAAACCTCTTTATAAGGAATAATAACACTCCTAATATGAAAGGAGGAAGAATAAGAAGCTGGATTAAGCACCTTTGGGTGTGAAAAAGGGTTGGATCATGTTGATTCAGTCAACTTTGACCAAGTCAACAACGCTGTCATGGAGGAGTGGCATTTATGATGAGACAACACAGTTTTAGTGGAGGACAACTTGTATGAGCTTGGTGGAAAGTATGGATGGGACCCAATGTGTGAAGGTTCACATGCTATATATGGAGAGGATGTTAGCCATTGTTATTCATGTTTTAGATTATCATTTTGATATTGGTCTGCTTAGACTTTCTTCTTTTTGCTGTTTAGCAGGGTTGCTGTGCTTTTTAGCACAAGGGTGTTCCTGATCGGGAATCACTACCTAATCCTTAGGGAAGGATAGGTTCTTTGAGCTACATTTCCTCATTTTGAAATTTTTTCCAAGCTACCTCCTTCAGCTACAATGCAGTTTCTGTTTAGAGATGGGTTTTGTTGCAGGGTGCAACAAAGGAGGATCACATAGAGCTATTTCTGGGCTTGTTTTTCAGTGGAGAGGTTGCCTATCCATTGGAGGATCAAAAAGGAGGGATCCTGGGCATATTTCCACATATTTTGCATTAGGCCAACCATCTACCATCCCTCACAGCGCAGTCACAATTTTGAACTGCGTTATTTTTGGAGGCAATTGCTGGGAGGGTTCATTGAGCTCATCAGGAGGGTCTATTTCTGAGTAGAGGGATCAAAATTCTATTTATAAATACTATTAGAGGAGGAAATCATCATTTCATAGCTTTCATAGCCTCATTATATTCAGATCCAGTTTGTAATGACATCTCAACCCTAGGGTTATTTGTCACATTATACATTTCTTGGTATTTCTAGCAATCTTTTCTTGGTTGGCTAGAAATCATGTATTAGAGCCCACATCTTCTTTTCTGGGCATTTATTTTGTTTATATCAGCCATATTTCATTTATGTATGTTTAAATCAGTAGCTACACTGATATAGACAGTGCTGTCACCGCTCTCTGACATTCTATATAGTTGCAACAACTCATGTGCTGATTATTCCTATGATTGGAGGCTTGTTCTTATTACTTGAGTGGCTTGTCCCTCATGATATTTTTGTATATTGTTGCTTATATATTAATAAAATTATGGCTGCATATTGATCCCTCTCATGTCATGTTTATATTTGCTGTGTTTTACATTATTATGTGTTGTATTGCTGCTATTTCCAATTTGGAATATTATAGTGGTATCATAACATAATCTTGGCTCAGCCTGTGCATTCAAGAAATTATGCCATTAGAAGGAGAAGCTTATTCTCACAGAAAAGAGAAGTTTCACAGAAGAAAAAAAGGAATGACTCCATTATTTGGAGAAATTAAGGAAGAGAGGATCTCCCAGCTTCTTTTCCAAACAATGAAAAATATCAAAGAAGATCTCAAGGAGATGAAAGGGGATAAGTGTAGGAAATTTGCAATAGGGTTTGAAATGGAAGAAAGCCCTATATATTCACATGATGGGTGTTAGAATTCAGCCACACATGCAGATCCACAACGAAGTCTAATGCCCACATTCACTGCAATAAGGATGGAGGAAGAAGATGAACCAAGGGAGGAGACCTAGAGTGACTATCTTCAGGAGTACGAATCTCAATCATGGAGATTCAAAAAGCACTTGGACTTCCAAGGGTTTTTCCAACTCAAGGAAGACAAAAGATCGAAAAACCATAATAGAAGCAAGAGAGGTAGAACATTTATATCTAATTTTTATGGATTAGAAAAGTGCACAGCCAAAGATTGGGTGGAGGAGCTAGATTCCTATTTCTAGCTACACCAAGTTTTAGAAAAGGAGGCCATTAGAATAGCAGCCTTGCACCTCAAAGGTATGACCCATGATTGGTGTTTTTGTATTTCTGCTTCATTTTATCATGCAAATTTAAACACTTATGTAGGGTTCACTAATAAATTAGTGAGAATATTTGATATTAAACATTGTAAAACATCATTTGTTGAACCCAAAAACTCAAAACCTTTGCATGAGTTGGAGAGATCTATTTTGCCAACTCCACTCCATATTTCTGTTGAAGAGGATAAAAACATGTATGATGCCTTGCCAAGGGAAAGATCCCCACTTCTTGAAGAGTCCTCTTCTATAGATGAAGACATGGAGGTTCCTCCTTCAAGAGAAGACCAAGATCAAGGGTCTCTCATCAATGATGAGGCATTCTCAAATATTTTTGAAGGGGATGAGAAGAGAAGTGCTAACAATTTTGTACCATCAGGAGGATATCCATCACCACATGGAGATGGGAAGGAAGACATTGCTTCCATTAGAGGAGCCCTTGTGTATTTGCAAGGAGTTCCAAATGATCCAACATGTGGGAACCAAAACACAATTTCAGAGTAGCATGCATCAGTTATTGTGGGTTGTGAATCTTAGCAGATGGAAGGAGACGAAAGGAAGGATCAACATCAAGGGATGATGAGCACTCACCCTTATCTATTTTAGGAGATCTCTGCACAAAATAAGGAGACTGTATTGTGTGGTGAAGAGAGGGACAAATCAATCCACTCATATATACAATCCACTTCAGATTTTGATGTCTCACTACATGGGGGCATTCCACTTGGGAGGCCACCGGATCTAGAGTTGGTGAGAGACATATTGCCATTTGGCTCACTAATCTTAGATCCCAGAGAGGTGAATACTTTGGAGGGGTATAGTACAACATATAGAGTTTGGGGTAGACATAAGGAGGAGGGAGACATCCTCCCATTTTTAGCATTACCCACTCTCACTACCTATACTGCGCTGACAGAAGTTGCTGCAGTGATAGAGGAAGGCACCACTATGGTGCAAGGGAGCTGCTCCATGGATTTGGAGAAATAGAGGGTACTTCCTTTGAGGAATGGATCCTCCATACATTGCAGTAGATGGAGGCCACTCATGCTTACATTGGCCAAGATCAGGAGGTTCTTTTTGGATGATAGCTTCTCATGGGAGGCCAAATTCCAAAATCCACCACTTCTAATTGAGCATGATCAGTTGCATGATGGGCATGGAAGCACTTTGGAGGATTAATTTGGCATATGGGATGTCAAAGGAAAGGACAACAACATGTGGGGAGCTTCACATTTAAGATCTAAAATGCTGTCTCTTAGGAGGGTTGATCCATATTGGAGGTCTAAACTTTTGGTAGAGTACTCCAAGGATATTGGTGCTTGCATGATTCTTGATGACCCAGAGGGAGATGATAGACACATGGTGGTTGATGAGGTCATATATTCTTATGTAAAATTCTTCTTGACTAGAGTTTCTGAGCTCAAGAGGAAGCTACTACATGCAACACATGTGGAATTTATTTCCATGCACTTTGATGCATTTAATTCTTTGATGGAGGAGTTCACTTGGGAGGGCATCCAGCAGGATATATATCATCATATGGAAAGATGCATAGCCCAGATGGTGATGGAGATGTTGTTGCAGCCACTTCCCTGCTCATGGAGAGTGAGGGGAAATTTTCAGTTGAGCCATTTCAGCTCAAGGACCAAAGTACATGGTAGAGAAGGTACAATTTTGCATTATGATTTGTACTTCTTTACTGTATATGTGGAGCATATTGTACCAAGGAGGATTATCCCTTATTGCATATTATATTATGATGTACCTGAGGCCAATTGCAGCATTGAGGTTGGCTATTCTATTGGTGGTTTGTGGGGGAAGCCACATGATTCTTGGTGTGCACCATTGACACCACATTTTACCTTCATGATCCTATCTTGTAGGATTGTTACACCATTTTTTGGTCATATAACCTATTATCATTAGATGGACCCAAGTACACCATGTAAGACCAATTTTACCCTAGGTAAAATTGCTTTCACTATGTGAAATAACTTAGTAAAACACCTTTATTAAGTTGTTTATGGTCTAAACAGGAAACCCCAAAAGGAAATAATAAACAAATCTATATTTGTTTATATTTCCTCAAGGAATAATTAGTTAAACATCAATTTAATCATTATTATTGGTCATATTTAACCCAAAACAAGGAGATCAATTAAATAAATCCGTATTTATTTGATTATTTCCTAGGAATAAGTTATTTAATCCTTATTTAAATAATATTCCTAGTTAAATTTGACCAAATCATTTATAAATAATTAAATAAATCATTATTTATTTAATTATATTTCCACCATTTCCTTAAAAATAATAAATAAATCATTTATTTATTTATTATTTACAAATTAAGGATTTTACCGAAGACAAAATCCTTTTATCTCCAACAAATATAATAAAATATTCCCAAAAGGTGGTTCTAGAAGTTGGTTAATTCATGCACCAAGTTCTAGACCACCCTAATATTTTGTTATAAATACAAGGGTTTTCCCATTCATTTTTCACCTTTCATTGCATTAGATCACTCTGGATCTATACTCTTGGTCTGACTTTGAGCCATTATCATTGTCACATTTTCCATCATTTGCCTTGTGAGCTCCCTTTAAGTTCTATGTTTGTCTGTGTTTTCTACACCAACAAGAGAGAGAAGTTTTAGATCTGAAATGCTGAGGACTTTCAAGAACCCATCCCATTGAGGAGAATTGGAAACACCTTTATTTTTTTCCTCTCAGGTGCCCCTTTAATACAAAAATTCTTTCAAATATATTGTTCTTGTCTTATCTATTGGATGCATGGAGCAACATTTTATTTTCACTGCTTAATGTCTTTTATGCATAGATCTGGATTTGTGCAGATTTATTTGGATCAACTAATTGCAGATTTAAAGATATTGGTAGCCATAATTGATGTTAGGGCTATTTGTTATGCGTAGCTAAAGTGGTATTTTTCCGACAAAAGATTCATACTAACAAATTGGCGACTCCACACGGGTTTTCTTTTGCGACCGCTGTCATTTTATCTATTCCTGCATATCCAGCTATTTCAGACTCTAGGGTTTCTCTTCAGTTTTTTGTTTTTCCTATTTTTATGGTGTTTTTCATCTCTAAAACCCTCAAACACTCATATTTTTCACTTCCGTGTGTTTCTGGCCCTATTGCGCAGGTGACGTACATTAACCGCAACTGAGATGACAACTTTTTCTGAAATCTGCCGCTGAGAGGCTTGGATCTGCAGGTCGCACTTATCAGCCCAAAACCTACGACTTGGACTGAAGGACGCACTTTTCTACCTAAAAATTGTGACTTGGACTGAAAAAAGGTCAGAACCTGCGACCTGCACTTTTCCAGCAATTTTTCTAGGTTTGTCTGAAGCTTCTGTCAGGGTTTTCCAGCCTCTGTCTCTGCTCGTTTAGACCTGTTTCTGATCTGTTCTACCCAAATAAGTGGGAATCTCACCCCTTAGGGCTTTAGTACCCTCCAATTTTTGTGGAAGAGTTTTAGCTGTTTTAGACGTCTGAATTTTCATAATTTCAACCTTTTCCTTTTCAGATCTGATACCTCATTTTCAGATCCCTCTAGATTAGCTCTTCTCCCTTTCAAATCACCTCATATTTTTTTTTTTGGGCCCTTTAGGGTCACCTCCTTGTCCCTTCTACCTTTAGCTAATTTCCCCCTCTTGTTGCAGCAACCTTGCCTTGGCCTCTTTGCTATTTTCTGCACCTCTTTTCAGCAGATTTCTCCTTTAGATCCCTGTCCCTCCTGACCTTAGATCTATTGGCCTCTTTTTAGTGTGTTCTGATTAGATTTTTTGCCCTCTTATTAGACTAGTTTTGAGAGACCCACCTTCTTGGGTTAGATCGATGCATTGTTAGCTGTTGATTTTTTGTTATTTCAGTCTTATTTACTGTTCTTTGCAGATTTATTTTCAGTTACACAACACACTTTTTCTTTTACTCTCAAAACGTCTGGGTTTAAAAATTAAAATTAACACATGCCACACACTGACCCTAAGTGAAGAAGAGCCTGGTTAACACCGCCTGGAAAAGACTTTAAAATCAATAGACACTGCACCTCTCTACCCTTGTTTCAACATTGAACTCACTTGATTTTGCACCTCCCTGCTCTTGTCGGTTTTTCTTCTTCCCGTCATCATTGCGCCTCCAAGGTGTTTATCCCGGAGACTTCTTGGCCTTCACCCTTAGTTTCCGGTTGGTCGACTTACTCCTTCCCATCTTTGTCAAGTTAGTTCTCCCCCGAGTTCGCACTTCGACTCTTCTTCTGATTCTTCGGGTTCTTCCCCTTCTTCTGGTTCTCCTCTTGTTACCTTCACCATGTCTAGTTCAGGACCTAACACTAGCAACCCTGGTCCTACTGCTGGGTCTGTTTCTAGCGGAACCATCACGTGAACTAACTCGACTGCCCCTTTTCTCCCTTATATGGCTGGGCTAAGTCTCCCTGATTTCAATCAGTTGATCAACGATCCTATCTGCCATGATGTGAGTTGGCCTGCTATGCCAACCAAGCTCCCCTCTGACATTCCCAAGTTCGAAGGCCTTGCTAGTGAAGATCCCTCCAACCATATCCGATCTTTCCACATGTGGTGTTCATCTAATTCCATTACCGATGATTCCATCCGTCTTAGATTGTTCCAATGCACGCTTACTGGTGAAGCTTCTAAATGGTATGTTGATCAGGCCACCTCTTCCTATACCACCTTTGTGACCATCGCCCAAGCCTTTTTATCTTATTTCCAGCTCCCTCTCCGATACGACACTGGTACATAAATTTTGACTTCTTTTTGTTAATCCTCTTCGACTTGGCTTTCCGCTCATGTCCAGGAATGGCGGCGAAGAAGGAGCTTATGTCAAGCTCCCACCTTTGAAGATTGGGTTTATACGGACTGGTTCCTTCGCTCTCTCTTACCTCCCATTGGCAAAGATGTCGCATCCCAATTCCCTCAAACCGAAGAAGCCACCCTCCAAATAGCCTTGAAATATGACCTTATCTATGCTCAATCTGGTTATGTTTATACCGTCCTTCCTGACCTCCCCAACCCCGATGGCACTAACGACCCGGGGCATCTCACTCTGCCGATAGTATCGTTGGAGCTCTTTCACATACCTACGCTAAACCTCCTATGGGATATAGTTTTCCTCCAGGAGGGGCCAGCACCTCCAACACTTCCCCCCCTGTAGGTAGCATGTATCCAGGATATGGCATGCCTCCTCCTTTTGCCCACCCTCTTGCTTACCTCAATGTTTCCCATCCTAACCCTTATCCTTACCCACAGCCTGGTGTCCCAGCTCCTCCAACATTTGGACGTCCACCTCCCTTGCCTTCTCAACCCCCGCACCAACAACTACTACCCCCTCCAGGGCAAGTATTTTCATAGCAGGGCGTGACTAATCCTCCTTCTTCTCAAAGAAAGCGGAAAGAAAATCAAAATTCATCTGCCTCTGGTAATCGTGGACCCACTCCTCCAAGTATTGATTCTAACACTGCTACCCAACCACAGGGCTCTCAGCCCAAGCCGGATAGGCCTCTTCGCACCAATAGGCCCTGTTCGTGTTGCGTTTTTTATGGTCATTACACTCACGATTGTCCCCTATTACCATCGATGCGGCAGATGTGGGAGTCTCAGGCAACTGTACGGGGACAACATTCCTCCCCTACTATTCCTCCCAATGCGGTTACTTCTCAACTAGCCGTGTTTACCGATCCTTTTCCTCAACAAGGATTTGTGGCTACCCAACCACCTCATGCCCCGGTAACCACTCAACCTTCCCCTTCTGGTTACTCTGATTACCAGATTCTCATGATGACTTCTGACCAACCTCTCACCGTCGACCTTAACCTTCAAACTCGGTCTCTTCAGTACCCCACACCTCCCGCTCCGTCTGTCCTCGAGTCACCTTCTTCAGGTCCTATAGAGCCTCTTTTGACACCAAATGGTCCTTTGCAGATTCCTCAACCCAAATTTGAGGTCCCTATAAAGGTTCCTAAGGGCCCATTACACTGAATGCTGCTTCTGGTCGAGCTTCTCATTCGTATAGCGTAGTAGATGATTTGGCGTAGTCTCCTATCGCCATTTCAACACTGGAACTCCTACAGTCATGTCCTTCCCAAAGGAAGGCTCTACTATCCACCATGGGCGCTGTAGATCCTACTGATGACCAATTGATTGTTTTCGACGCTCGCCAGTCAGATCATCCTCCCCTTCCTACTTCCGTCGCTTTCCAAATCCCAGTCGAAATCTGGAACGCTAACGTAGCTCAGCGTATTATTGACGAGGGGGCATCTACCTGTGTACTATCTGATTATGTTTGGAAACAACTCAAATCTCCTAAGCTGGCCCCTTCCACGATCACCCTTCGTGCATGGGATGGCCATGCCTCCTAGCCCATTGGCCTCTTACATAATTTCCCTATCACCCTTGCAGGAAAGACGGTTTGCGTTAATGTTGAACTCATCGATGCCCCTCTTGATTATAACATTATTTTGGGGCATAGCTACACCTATGCCATGTCTGCTGTCCCTTCCGCGGTTCATTGCAAGATGTTTTTCCCTCATAATGGAAAGATAATCACTATTGACTAGTTGACATATCACGAGAAAAAATCTCAGACCTCCCCTGAGTCGATCATCTCTTCGGTCGTCAATAACCACACCGTGGATTCTTTGACTAGTGTCTCCCCCGGCGTTTACAAAGACTCCTCCTTGCTTGGAACCTTCCCTGGTCTTCCTCCTCCTCTTGTCTCTAATCCCAGCTCAGCGAATGTTTGCATGATGCAATCGTCTCGGGCCGACCTCAAGCGGCCCACTTCGGCTAGTCAGCAACCTCAACCTCGCCCACCGCAACCTGCTCCTATCCCTTCACCCTCACCAACTGGACCTCTTCCTTCTGGCCCACCCCCTACAGCTGATACCCATGAGCCTTTATATCCTCCTGGGTCGGTTCCCCCAATTCTCAACCATCTTGGTGCCATCCCTCCTGGCCATTACCCCGCTGGTCAGATACCATTTCTTGCTCCCCCTCCCGGAGTCTATTCGGTCCCCATCATGGCCACCCTTTCCCTCCCCAACCTGACCGTGGGAATTCCCATCTGGTACCTTGACCCTTCAGCCGCCACCCCACCAGGTCACCCCAAACCATACCTTGCTTTGACACCTGTTCAACTGATTCCCTTAGCTTCTTCTGCTGCTACAGTGCCACTAGCACCTCAACAAGACCATCCTCTTGCTGTGAAAGCTACCAAAAAGAAAGGAAAAGCTCAGAAGAGGGCATCCAAAGACAAGGCCACCCCTCCCGAACCTACCCCTCCTCCACCCGCCAAGCCTTGTGCCTTGTGTGATGGCATCGGTCATGCCACCCATACTTGTCCCGAGTTGCCCCGTATCAAACCCATGGTTAAATTCGCGTTCCCTGAATCTACAGTCCCTGAATCCTCTACTTCTTCCTCGTCTGCAGCCAAGAACCCAAATACTATTCGCACCAACAAACCCTGTGCTCTGTGTGCTGTCCATGTCCATTATTCTCACCATTTTCCTCACCTCACGCATTACAAAGCCTCCCTAGAGGTCATTCGCGAGTACGAGGTTGAAAAAAATCAATCCGCCTCTCCCATCCTCGCGCAATATGCGTCCGGCCAACTCGAGGATCCCCCTGATACCATTGACATTCCTCCCCCTGATGTTGAGATGTAGGAACCTGTTGCCCCCCTCCTATACCTATCATCATCCGTGCGACCCCCGGAGTACATTCCCCCTGAATCCACTCCGTCTGTTTTGCTTGATTCCCCTTCAACAACATTCTTGGGCTCCACATCCTTTGACCATATTTTTACTTGTTCTTCTATCATCCCCCATGACGATCCATATGTGAGCCTTTCTTCCCATTATGATGATTTAGGTAGCTTTGCAGCATCATGTGGTTTCCTTGACCTTTTCCTTCCACCCCATAACTAGGATGATACCATCTGCATCTATGATGTCCTCTGCAGCATGAGCTCCAGCTTTTTCTCCCATAGCCCTCATCCATCACCCTCTAGTCAATCTATGCGTCATAGCCATCCTACCCAGACTATTCTCTCCCATAGTTGCTGTTTGATGTCTACCCTACACTCACGCTGCCATCATTATTCCCCCTCCCCCCATTTCTTGTCTTGTGACACTATTCTGCTGGACCTCTTGTCCACACATTATATTGGCTATGCCGATGGGGCAAGTCGCTATTCCCAGAATCTAGCCTCAGTAGCTTGGGCCATATTTACCCCCTTTCATACCCTCGTTCTTTCTAATGGGGTCTGCATTGGTAATTCCACCAATAATCAGGCCGAATATGATGCAGTATGTGGCCTCTTAGCCGATGCCCTCTCTCATCGCATCCTCCATCTGCACGTTTGTTTAGATTCTCTGCTTCTTGTCTTACAACTCAATGGTGTCTATCGTGTGCATAACCATATCTTGTTTAGATGATATTTACAAGTGAAACTTTTGATACATGAATTTAGATTCATTACTTTCGACCATGTACCTAGAAGTCAAAATCACTACGTAGATAGCATTGCAAACCATGTTCTAAACTGGAATTTATCACACACAAGACAATAACATTTCACATCATCAACACAATGCATATCCATAATATATATCATATAATATGTTTTTAGAGTCCATCTACTCTGATACATATGACATGCCCATAGCATGTTACACAAAACAAAACTCAAAACTGGGGGGCACCACTTGCCCCTACATCCACATTGGGGGGCACCACCTGCCCTACATCTAATCACTCTCTGGAGGATCTCGAGCCAATGGGTCTGATCCCGCAGCTCATAGATCACGCACAGTATGACCAACCATTGCCATGCACCGCATGATACCTCGCCATTCTGAGGGTAGCCCAATACATAGCTCTATGTACTGGTCGTCTAAGTCCTGCCAAACCCACTCCGAAACACCGGTCAGCAGCCCCTCACATCTATGATGAATTTCCTCCAACAGAGTGGTCATATCCTCGTTCTGTGCTGTTATCGATCCACTAGCACCTATAGTTCCTGCTATTGCAGGTCGTCCCATATATCCGGCCGGTTTCACCGGAGCTACATCTGCAGATCAAAAGTATACGGATTAGTACCATAAATACTCTTCACAAACTTTAACATGCACATAATAGATTAGTTACTTGTCACTTACCATCAGGCCCCCATACTCGACCAGGTGGAAGCGACAAGTTCAGATCTCCCCAATAACTCATCCCACTATAGGGATAGTCATCTATGTACAATGGAATCTGATCCCAATGAGCAAAGAACTCTGGTCGGAACACCCGTACGACTGCCCCTCCTCTTCCTCTGCACAGTAGTTTCCCCCACTGATGCATCCTGGGTTCTCTCGGACCCCCATCAGGTAGCTGTATACGAGATCGCAAGGTCAGGATCTTCTCAAAAAAGAAGGAGCACAATATAGTCCCATAAGCACAATCATGGTTCAATTTTCGCTTACAAAGTGACAGCTGTCATTTCAATGACACCAACATCATCTGGGCCCACCCATAGTAGGTCCCACTCAACACACTTTCTACAATCATCATCTGCCCTCCAGTGATGTGATGGAGCGCCTGGCTGCCCAGGATCCGCAACACTGCTACCGCCACTGCACGGGTCTCCAACCTCTCTAGATCCCCAATCGATATCCGAGTCCCTTTGACTCAGACACCTGGTCGACAACGTCTCTCTACGAACTCCATGATGTTACGCCCCCATGGTAACACTGGATGTGTATTTCCCACCATCCCTAATTGTGGGAGACAAGTTAGGAAATACAGATCCTGGACTGTCAGCTCAATCCTATTCCCCTGCACTATAAAAACCTCATGATCTGGATCCCAATAACTGACAATCCGGGCCAACAAGGGCTCCCCAGCTCTCATCAGAGGGTTCTCCACAAATTTCAGAACCCCAAACCTGGCCAATGCACGATGGACACCCTGATCTGCTTGCATTTATGACCATAATGTACCCAAGTATCTGTTGGGTAACCAACTCCAAAAATAGAAGAAATGAGATATCAACGCCTTAGAAATAAGCCACTTCGAGGGGGCAACCTCCAATACATTACATGAATGAAAAATTCTTGGATGATTCAATTTACAAAACCTCCTTTTACATAGAGTCCAAATACATAATGTAATCCTAGTGGGCCACAATGTAATCCTAGCCGACCGAACAACAATAATGTAAGGGCACAATAATAACAATATGGGGGTTACAGGGGTACAACAATAACAATAAGGGGGTTACACTAACAACAATAAGGGACTATACTAGTAATATAGGGACCTAATATGCTCCTCTCCTTCAAAAAAGTGTTGTCCTCAATGCTTGAGTAGCTCCGGGTGTTTCTCATAAAATTCTCATCCTATCATGTAGAATTGCAAGTTCTAACACTGATGAGATACTCAAATTGATCAGATCGGATCACGTAGTTGTCGAGTTCTTGTTTCCATGACCGTTAAGGCTTCGGTTCCAATATGATTTTTTCCTAGGTCATCAAGTTCCTGGCAATACAATTTGAACCGGAAGATTTTGACCTATAACCTTATTTAAGCTTGAAACATGGAAAACTAGATGCACTCGCGAAGAAGCAGGAAGCTCCAATTTGTATGCCATAGTACAAATCTTTTGCAACACTTTGTAAGGACCATAGTACTTTGGCGATAATTTATTATCCTTCTTCGCTTGCTTGAGGGACATTTGTTTAAATGGTTGTAGCCGTAAAAATACCCAATCTCCTACATCAAAACTTCCCTCGCTGCGATGTTGATCTGCCTGTTGTTTCATTCGATTTTGTGCCAAATCTTGTGTTATCCTTTAAGAGTTGGAGAACTTCTTCCTGATGCTCGATGTGATATTCCACTGCTTGAACCTTCGAATTTTTCCTTAAGGATGATGTGATGTATGGTGGATGATATCCATAAAGTGCCATAAATGGGGTCATTTTTACTGCAGTATGGAAGGAAGTGTTATACCACCATTCAGCGAGAGGTAACCACTTGACCCATTGTGTTTGTTTATCAAATACAAAACAACGAAGATATCCTTCCAAAATTTTATTTATTATCTCAGTTTGACCATCAGATTGAGGATGATAAGATGAGCTATGAGCTAATTGAGTACCCAAACAAGAAAATAACTCCATCCAAAAATTTCTAGTAAAAATGGGATCTCTGTCGCTCACAATAACCCTTGGGCTTCCATGCAGCTTTTGAATTATGTCCATAAATGTAGTAGCAACTGTATTTTCTTTAAATGGATGAGATAATGCACAAAAGTGTTCATACTTGGTAAGTCTATCAACTACCACCATGATGACACTCTTTCCTTCAGAATTAGGTAAACCCGTGATAAAATCCATTGAAATATCCTCCCAACGTTGACTTGGAATGGATAAAGGTTGTAGAAGTCTCGGGATCTTAATTGTCTCAACTTCATTCTGTTGGCAAACTAAACATTCCGCCACAAACTTTTGAATATCCGATTTAAGGCCATCCCAAAAAAATTCTTTCTTCACCCTGTGGTAAGTTTTTAAAAATCTTGAGTGTCCTCCTAAAGGAGAAATCTCCAATTCCAAAAGAATATGTTGTTTTATTTGGGAATTCTTACAAATATATAAGTGATATTTGTGCCATAAGGAATCATTTTTCCAACCAAATGTATCATATGTACTAGGATCTTGCTGCAACTTTTGAATGAGTGTCCACACTTCTTCATCCTTCTTCCATTCATCTCTTGCTTCGGTTATCCGATCTGGTTAGATAATAGAAATGGCGCAAAGCAATGCTTCCACCCCTTCATTCTTTCTTGAGAGTGCATCCGCAACATTAAGCTTTCCTTTTTGTGGATTATTTCAAAGTCATAACCCAACATCTTTGTGACCCATTTTTGCTTCCAAGCCTTATCCCCAAGATAGTCTCTCCTGCTCCAAAAGTGCTAAGACTACCGCACCGCTTACCTTGCAGTGTCCTCCCATTAGGTAAGTTCGCCATTTCTTTAGTGCATGCAGTATTGCTAACATTTCCTTCTCATAAATAGGTTTCTGTAAATACTTTCCTTTGATTGGATGACTTTCAAAAGCAATGGGTCTTCCTTCCTTCATTAAAACAGCACCAATTCCATTTCCCCAGGCATCACATTCCACAATAAAGGTTTTTGTGAAGTCTAGCGTAGCTAAGACCGGTGCTAGGCACATTGCCTCTTTAAGATGTTCAAAGGCCTTAGTTGCTTCAGGAGTCCATGAAAATGCATCTTTCTTCAATAATATTGTTAGAGGTGCTGCTATTCTTCCATAATTCTTAACAAACTTGCGATAATAGCTTGTTAACCTGAGAAATCCTCGCAACTGCTTTATCGTCTTAGGGACTTTCCATTCCTTAATGGCTTTAATTCCGTTAGGGTCTACTTTAACACCCTCGTGAGATATAATATGACCCAGATATTCCACCTCTTTTACTCCAAAGAAACATTTGGACTTTTGCATATAATTGTTTTCCCGCAAATAGTTCGAGCACCCTATCAACATGTTCAATATGATCCCAAAACCTACCAGATTAGTAATATCATCAAAAAATACTAGCACAATTTTCTGCATGAAGGGTTGAAAATGGAATTCATCAACCCTTGAAATGTAGAAGGTGCATTGGTAAGGCCAAAAGGCATGACCAAAAATTCATAATGACCCTCATGAGTTCAAAATTTTGTTTTCAGAATATCTTCAGTCTTCATTCTAATTTGATGACATCCTGAACAAAGATCCAACTTGGTAAAATAAATTATTCCATGTAATTCATCCAATAATTCATCAATCAGAGGAATGGGAAATTTATCTTTAATGGTGAGCTTATTGAGCTCCCTATAATCCGGACACATGCGCCATGATCCATCCTTCTTGTGTACCAATACTATAGAAGCAGAGAGAACTTTGACTAGGTTGAATTATACCTGCCTCTAACATTTCTACAATCATACGTTAAATTTCGCTCTTTTGGACGTAAGGATATCTATAAGGCCGAATGTTTGGAGGAACACTTCCTGGAATCAAATGAATAGCATGATCATGATCATGAATAGGTGGGAGTCCTTTGGGAGTTTCAAACACCTTGGAATGATTGTCCAAGACTTGTTGGAGATCTACAGAAATAGATGATTTTGATGTTGGAACTTCTAGTGAGCATAATTGTGCAATACTTACGCTCACAATGTTTTCAGGAAGCTTTGTCATGCCATTATATTTTTATTATCCTTCCTACCTTCCTTCAATACCCCGTAATTGACTTCCTTTCCTTCGAAAAAATTTTTAAGAAAAAATTTCTTTGAAAATTAAAGCTACCGTCCCCAAGATTGTAACCAACAGACTTCCTAGTACAACATCGCACCTCCCATAGGAATGGGTGCCATTGGACTAGTCAACATATTCCCATGGTTAGCTTGATGTTATGGCATTTTCCAGAGTAATTTATAATTTTCCCATTTGCAACCATCACTTGACATTCGTGCCGTGCTCACTCGACCTCACCTGCATAATGAATAAAATTATGGTGCCACCGCCGAACCAATAAACACTACATCTTTTCTCTTGATTTGTCCTTTTATCTTGAGAGTTTGAGGGAGTGGTATTTCGCTGCACAAATATTTCACTGATATGGTTGGATTCATTTTTCCTCTGGGGCTGCCTCGTGTATATCCTCTTCTTGTTCATTTTCTTCTTCCTCTTCACAATCTATGTAAAATATTTTCTTCTCAGCACACTTATGACCTTTAGTGTATTTTCTATCACAACTGTAGCAAAGCCCTTTTTCTCTTTTTTCTTCCAATTTTTGTGGTGTCAACCTTGTACGTTGTGGAAATCTAGATGTAGTAACACTTCCTTCTTTATAGAATTGAGTGGTAGGCTTCCTTGTCGCCATTATTTTACATTCAACTTTCCTTGCAAACCTGAATGCCTTCTCCAATGAATCCGGTTCGAAAAAATGAACTTCATGTTGGATGTTATCCTTTAAACCCGCCTATGAAGAGATCAACCGGTACATCCGGAATATCATTACCATCAACTTGGAAGTCCTCAATGCCGCCCCACTAAACCCCTTTTGTTTGAGATTTATCAATTGGCTAAAGAAGGTGTTGCTCTTTGTATCCTCATAATGTGCTATCATTTCTCCGGTAGTACTGACCAAGTGACAATTTTTTTACAGGAGCAAAGCCATCGATACCATACAAATGTATTTTGTCCTAAATGTAAAGTTGAAATGTGTACCTTTTGTGTGTTTTACACATTATGGAGATCAAAATATTTCTCTGTCTGTAGTATCCATGTTACAGGATCCTTTCCATAAAACTTCCTCATATCCATTTTTGGAATATGGTGGTTGTTCCCGCCAACATTAGAGTTTATGAAATCATGATTAACATTTATTTTTTTCTCATCATGAGGTTCTTCTATTATCTTTTCACCATTAGGAAACCTTTCTTGTATCAACTTGGTCAAATCTTCGATGTCTGCTTTTAGATCATTCTTCATGTTTTTCATGTTGTTTTCCATGTTGTCTTTCATGTCATCCATCTTAGCTTCCATGCTAGCTTCCATGCCATCTATATTAGATTCCACGCCTTTCTTCAAAGCATCCATCTTAGTTTCCACGCCTTTCTTCAAAACTTCCATGTCATTTTTTGTTGCTTTTTGCGAGAGCGAAATTTATTACACTTGCTCTTGTAATTTTGATATGTCATGTTGCCATTCTTCGTCTTCATGAGTCATAGTAGAGCTTTCCAAAGGCTTAATGGGTGTTGAATTCTTTTTAGGGGCCATTTTATAATCCAATACTGATATCTATTCTACAATATGCCCTTGCAATCAATTCAACTTTATTATTCAAACAAGACTTATGCAATTTGGAAAAAAATTACACACCTTTTACTTGCTTTTGAGGAGCTAGATATTGAAATTGTATTATCTCTGTTATTTCGCATCTTCAATATCTTAAATTCAGCACTGAAGTATCCCTCTGAATTCTCTTTTGAATGCCATAGGTCTGACCTAATTTGGATTCTCCAAGACAAATTTGTGTCCAATCTCCCACAATGACCTAATTATGGACTAGTTCCGTAGAGCGAATTTGTACGACTTTCCACGTGGAACTGTTTCATCCTTTGTATCTGAAATTGATAGCCAAGAAACTTCAGTTTGTGCACTTGTGACCACTTTTTACGGCACTTCAATCTGATGCCCAAAGAGAGAGTTATTGAACTTTTCCCACGATCACCTCTTTGAGATGCAATTCAGGAGCTTGACAAAGCACTACCTTCCACAGATCATATCTCCCAAAATATTGCGAACCAAGCTCTGAACGTTTTTGAAAAATTTCCTCAGGATCTCAACTTCGCACCATATGAATTTCAGATTCTGAACCTTCGTAGAAAAAAATTTATAGCGAAAATGCCACGATGACCTGTTTAGGAGCCTGAAACAATACCTAACTTCCACAGATCATATCTCCGAAAATATTGTGAAATAAGATCTTAAATTTTTAGAAAATCTTCCTCAGGATTTTGGCTTCATACCCTAAAAATTTCAGATTCTGAAACTTCGTAGAAAAAAAGTTATAGCGAAAATGCCACGATGACCTGTTTGGAGCAGCGAAACCCTAGAATCCAAAGCTCCGATACCAAATGTTGTGTAACCAGCTCCAAAAATAGAAGAAAAGAGATATCAACGCCTTATAAATGAGCCACTTCGAGGGGCAACCTCCAATACATTACATAAATGAACAATTTTTGGATGATACAATTTACAAAACCTCCTTTCTATATATAGGAGTCCATGGGGCCACAATGTAATCCTAGTGGGCCACAATGTAATCCTAGCCTAACTTACCAATAATTTAAGGGCACAATAATAACAAAATGGGGTTACAAGGGTACAATAATAACAATAAAGGGGTTACACTAACAAAAATAAGGGACTATACTAGTAATATAGGGACTAACAAGATTCTCCAAGGGATTCGTATATCTCATATATTCGAGACAAAACATCATATTATTCAGTATACAGATAGGAAAAATCGCATTAAATAACACAAACCTCGAATCTCAGCTCCAATAGCACAAAATCACCTCCAGTGACAGTCACACTTTTTGGCCACCAAAATCCCTGGACAAAGTTGCACTTTAAGGCCCAAACATGCTTCC
Source organism: Pinus albicaulis (assembly GCA_034641835.2). Classification (NCBI taxonomy): domain Eukaryota; kingdom Viridiplantae; phylum Streptophyta; class Pinopsida; order Pinales; family Pinaceae; genus Pinus; species Pinus albicaulis. The sequence continues at coordinate 336,084,819 of CM076574.1, read as the reverse complement.
CAAGTCACAGCTTTGCCCCAAAAGTGCGACCCGCCTATACGATTAGGAGGTAGGGATGTTCCCGAGATTTGGGGTCCTAATCAACTTCTTAATCCATCGAAACAGAAAGATGGATTAGCCTCTACCTACAATCGACAGATCTGACCTAATGGTCGGTTTATTCACAGATATTTAATAATATTTAGGCTCTTTCTCTCCACACTACCAAAATGCACAAGCAAAAATGAATTTATTTGGAGGGAAAATGCTTATTAGGAAGAGAAACCGTATTTTTCTTTTGCCCGCCGCGATCAAACCGTAGCCCCGTTGGACACACCGTCCGGCACTGCTAAGTTTCTCACCGAGCGGAAGCATGGGTATCATCTGTTAGTTTTAAGTACCTTGATACTTCACCAGGACCTATTGTGTCCACGAAGTGTCTATTCACCTCTCCTCCAAATCGAATTTCCTCACTTACAACACTTGTACTGGGGGCACCACTTTGCCTCCTTACTTGTCCTTGTTCATGTTGATTTTCGTCATGAGATACCCTATTGTACTCATGTTTTTATGGTCCCCCATTGGACCTTTACTTTGTGGCATCACCATTGAGTCACCCTTGTTTAGAGCGTCCGAGTTGAGTCATCATCGCATTCATGGAATCTATCCCAAGTCCATTTGTATCCCGCTATAGTCCTCCATCCTACATTGCTTGGTCCCTCTCTCGTGTCACACATTATGGCCTTCAATCCCTTTGTCCCCTATCCCCCATTATATTGTGTCAGTCACTGCCAAGTCATTCATGCCCTTTATGCTCTAACAAGGGAAGTCGTCCATACGCTACTTAGTATTCCCTAATTCATCATGATCATTAGTGTCCATCTTTTAGTCGCTCTACTCTTTTCTATCGTGCCTTAGTTGGGGATCCCTTATTGCTTCACCTATGGCGGACCTCCTTTTGTCGACATCAACTCATTTACTCCAGAAGAGAGGTCTAGAGGGCGGTGTACCTTGGCTCCAGCTCTTTTCAGCATGATCGAGATCCATATATTTGATGGTCCAATGATGCAGCAGCAGCTATTGGTGATTCCCAGGTGTGTGTGAGATGTCTCAAACCTCATGAGGGGGTGGCCCTGCAAGTAGCCCCCCACATGCCTGGATGACCTCTTCATTTCAGCCTTTGATGCAGCTCCCTATATTTGATGATGTCAGCCTTAGCCACTTGCAGCGCCTTTTCGATTTGCATGTATCAGTTAGATTTTGCGAGCCCATCCCCGTTTCTAGGGGGCATTTGGGTTGTATTTGTATCTCATGTACTCAGATATTATTGTATAAGTCCTGGCTATTATCCCAGGCACAGCATGTATGTGGGATTCATCATTCTATTTTTCTGGCTTGTGTTTATGCCAGCATGTACTTTATAGTTCGGTTCCTTGTTTACTGGACACACTATTCTTTTGTACTTTGTCTCGGCGGGCATAGGTATGCCTCCCCCGCCGCCTTTAGCACAGGTACCATCTCATAAACTAGAGACTTGTTGCACCTGTAAGTCTCATCTCCTCAGGGTCTAGTCCTTTAGCACATTAGACTACCTTACATTTCTCTCTTTGACTTCCCTCTTGATGTCTAGTGATTGAGTTCTTACAACGTACTTCGGTCATACGATTTGCTCCTAACACTCATACGTTGGGGGGCAATTTTTTACACCATTTTTTGGTCATCTAACCTATTGTCATTAGATGAACCCAAGTACACCATGTAAGACCAATTTTACCCTAAGTAAAATTGCTTTCACTATGTGAAATAACTTAGTAAAACACCTTTATTAAGTTGTTTATGGTCTAAACAGGAAACCCCAAAAGGAAATAATAAAAAAAAATATATTTTTTTATATTTCCTCAAGGAATAATCAGTTAAACATCAATTTAATCGTTATTCCTAGTCATGTTTAACCCAAAATAAGGAGATCAATTAAATAAATCCGTATTTATTTGATTATTTCCTAGGAATAAGTTATTTAATCCTTATTTAAATAATATTCCTAGTTAAATTTGACCAAATAATTTATAAATAATTAAATAAATCATTATTTATTTAATTATATTTCCACCATTTCCTTAAAAATAATAAATAAATCATTTATTTATTTATTATTTACAAATAAAGGATTTTACCCAAGACAAAATACTTTTCCCTCCAACAAATATAATAAAATATTCCCAAAAGGTGGTTCTAGAAGTTGGTTAATTCATGCACCAAGTTCTAGACCGCCCTAATATTTTGTTATAAATAGAAGGGTTTTCCCATTCATTTGTCACCTTTCATTACATTAGATCACTCTGGATCTATACTCTTGGTCTGACTTTGAGCCATTATCATTGTCACATTTTCCATCATTTTCCTTGTGAGCTCCCTTTGAGTTCTATGTTTGTCTGGGTTTTCTACACCAACAAGAGAGAGAAGTTTTAGATCTGAAATGCTGAGGACTTTCAAGAACCCATCCCATTGAGGAGAATTGGAAACACCTTTCTTGTTTTCCTCTCAGGTGCCCCTTTAATACAAAAATTCTTTCAAATATATTATTCTTGTATTATCTATTGGATGCATGGAGCAACATTTTATTTTCATTTCTTAATGTCTTTTATGCATAGATCTGGATTTGTGCAGCTTTATTTGGATCAACTAATTGCATATTTAAAGATATTGGTAGCCATAATTGATGTTAGGGCTATTTGTTATGCGTAGCTAAAGTGGTCTTTTTCCGACGAAATATTCATACTAACAAGGATGACTGTGGAAGAAAACAAGTGGCTAGGAGAGCACTTGTTATTCTTTTATTTGAGGTAGGCAGGGGATGCACTGCGCTGGTTCCATATGTGGAACTATGAACCACCTCTCGGTTTTCATATGGCAACTTGTTTCCATTGGGTTTTGCTTCCATATATTGATAATGATTTTATGTTTATGGGAATCTTTGTTGGGAGAGTGGAACAAGAGTTGGGTGTGCCCATTGGGAGTATGATTCTCCCTACTTTACATGTTGCATGTTTTAGGAGAGACAATGGGAAAACCATGATTGCCATACTACATCTCTTTTCTTCATGTGGGAGGAGCCATTTGGAGAACTTGAGTTCTTGGAGGAGGCACTTCATGGCTGATTTGTTTGGTGGGGTGACTTGGGCCATTCTTGGAGGCCATGAAATTTTGGCCCAAGATCAGCAATAGCCCCATACTTACCATAAATGGAGAGAGAAACAACTTGGATGGAAAAATCTAATCTCTCCATGCAGCCCTAATACATTGCATAAATCAGGGGTTGAGGATTTCTTTGATGAGATACCTAGGATGGCTCATTTCATTTGGATGATAGCATGGGTATGGGAGTCTCTCATTGGGAATGAGATCCCCTATGTTAGTCATCACTCCTACATTGAAGAGGCCATTGGACAACACGAAGGTTTGCATTCACACTTTCCACTTTCTCATGATGTGAGCCATTTGGTTTTGCATACTTGGGAGGAATCATTGGAGGGAAGATTTATGGGAGATTTGTTTGAGTAGTGGTGGGGACTATTGATGAGAAGGAAAAAAGGGGAAGAAAGGAGGAATTTTGGTCCACCTTTACAGTTGCTTGAGGAAAAGTAAAATTTTGGAGGGGAGGACTGTAATATTCCAAAAATTTAGCCTTCATCTAAATGGAATATTATAGTTTTTTTTATCACTAGGTAGGTGAATAAGTGGGTAGGGAGGCCCATAAACCTCTTTAGAAGGAATAATAACACTCCTAATATGAAAGGAGGAATAATAAGAAGCTGGATTAAGCACCTTTGGGTGTGAACAGGGGTTGGATCATGTTGATTCAGTCAACTTTGACCAAGTCAACAACGCTGTCATGGAGGAGTAGCATTTACGATGAGACAACACAGTTTTAGTGGAGTAAAAATTGCATGAGCTTGGTGGTGTTGGGTATGTGTTATATTATTTCCATGACTAGTCACGCACGGGGGGGTTACAGGGGGGGCAATAGCCACCCCTGTACGTTGTGCCGGGCACAGCAGGGGGGGCAATAGCCACCCATGTATGTTGTGTCGGGCACAACAGGGGGGGAAATAGCCACCCATGTATGTTGTGTCGGGCACAACAGGGGGGTCACAGGGGGGTGGTAGCCCCCCCCATTCGGGGTCTGGGGTAGTGCCCAAGAATTTTTTTTTTGGACCTTATTTTTCGGTGGGCGGACCCGCCCATGGTTTTGTGCATGGGTTTGCACATGGTTTTGGGGCATGATGGTTTTTGGCCCCTTGTATTTTGTAGATCCGGTCAAGGGAACTATGATTATGTTCTAATCCACGGTTAATGGATTGGGGTTTATGTATGCTTTGGCATGTATATATATGTGTTGTAACACTAAAAGGAGTATAATGAAAAATCAAGCTGGTTGTCTCGATTTGGGATCCAGGGGAAAATCTCTGTGTATATTTGTTTTATGTTTTATGCTCTCGCTATTGTTTATTTCTTGTTTTTAAGATTCGTTTGCAGATAATTTCTATACATGGTTAAAACCTACATTTGGTATCAGAGCTGTTTCAGCTTCAAAGGGATGCCTTTGCTACTGAGGGGTTTTTTCTTGGGCCCGAGGTAGACCCTGTTTAGTGGGAGATCTGCGAGATCAATTCTCTCAGTGAAAGAACATGGCGAGCGGCGAGAAGATAGAGATCGATAAATTTAATGGTCAGAGTTTTGAGTTTTGGAAGCTCAAGATGGAGGATCTGCTGGAGGATAAATATCAGTGGATCACTGTAGATCCAGGTACTAAACCAACAACAATGTCAGATGAAGACTGGAAGAAGCTAGATCAGAAGGCAAAGAGAACAATACGGTTGTGTGTATCAGATTTAGTATTTTTGAATGTATCTGGGGAAGCTATGACGAAGAAATTGTGGGACAAGCTAGGGACTTTGTACCAATATAAGTCTCTGGTGAATAAATTGTTCTAGCGGAAAAATCTGTATAACCTGAGGATGAAGGATGGAGACTCGGTGACAGAGCATCTGAACGCCTTCAATACTGTGGTAAGCCAACTATCATCTATTGATATTAAAATCTCATATGAAGATAAGTGCATCAGTTTGTTGTGTTATATACCAGACTCATGGGATAGTCTGGTTATTGCAATAGGTAGCAATACAACTACCTTGACTTTTGATGACATTGTCTCAGCCTTGCTGTCAGAAGAAATGAGACAGAGAAATATGGAGGGTTAGAATGGAGATGCCTTCTGTACGAGGAAGGTCCCAGAACAGAAACAAGAATAAGGTTTCGAGTGGGATATCTAAATCTAGAGGGAGATCTAAATCTCCTGGAAAGTTTTTAAAGGTGTGATGGAAATGCGGAAAGGAAGGGCACTACAAAAAGGACTGCAGATCTAAAGCTCCTGAGAAAGGAAAGGGATATGATGATGCTCCTTCTACAGAGGCAAAAAACACCTCTGATGAAGGTGGGGATGTGTATTTGGATTCTTCTTCAAATACACATGTAGATCATGAGTCATGGTTGATTGAATCAGGCGCATCCTTTCACTTCACTCCTCATAGGGAGTGGTTCTGTGAGTATGAGAAATATGATGGAGGTGATGTATTATTAGGTGATGATAGGAAGGCTAGAATCATCGGACGTGGAAAAGTAAAGATGAAGCTACAAGGTGGAAGGATTAGAACACTTCCTGGTGTTCTGCACATTACTGCATTGGCCAGAAATGTGATTTCTATAAGCGAGATGGATGATGCAGGTGTAAAAATAGTGTTCGAGAAATATGCCTGTAAGATGGTTCAGGGAACACTGGTATTAATGCAGGGAGTTCGGATTGGAACTCTATACAAGCTTCACAGCAGCACTATTATTGATGGGTGTAACAGTTCTGTGGTTCCTGAAAGTGGAGTGGAAAGCCTAGTGGTATCTGGAGAAAAGACCATGCTATGGAATCAAAGGCTTGGACATATTGGAGAGAAGGGCCTTCAGATACTGCATGGAAATGGTATGGTAGAAGGTATGTCTAATAGCTCTTTGGATTTTGATTTCTGTGAATATTGTGTATATGGGAAGCAAAATCGGGTGAGTTTTCCTTCTGGTGCTAAGAGGGCGAACAAGATATTAGAGCTTGTGCACAGTGATGTGTTTGGACCTGTGTCGGTTCCATTGCTGGGTAAGTCTGTGTACTATGTTTCATTCATAGATGAATTCTCAAGGAATTCACATATATATTTCTTGAGGAAAAAATATGAATTCTTTGACAGATTTAAAGAATTGAAGGCTCTGGTGGAAAACCAGACAGAGAAGAAGATAAAGGTGCCAAGGACAGATAGTGGTGGGGAGTTCTGCAAGAAGGAATTTGAAGATTTTTGTAAGAAGTGTGGTATAGCACGACAGAAGACTACTCCATACACACCTCAAAAAAATGGAGTTGCAGAAAGAATGAACATAACACTGATGGAAAAGGCAAGAAGCATGCTCAGTGGTACCAGGTTAGGACAAGAATTATGGGTAGAGGCAGTGGAGACTGCATGTTACTTGGTTAACAGATCACCTTCATCAACGTTGGAGGATAAGACTCCACATGAGGTATGGACTGGTAAGAAACCCTCTCTTTCACATCTGAGGGCATTTGTATGTGATGCATATGTACATGTTCCAAAGGAGAAAGGACCAAGTTAGATAATAAATCTGAAAGGTGCATCTTTATTGGGTATAAGGATGGTTTAAAGGGTTACAAGATTTGGAACCTAGAAACAAGGAAGGTTGTGTAAAACTGAGATGTGGTGTTTAGAGAGCTGAAAGATGTTGTTAAACATGAAGTTCTACCAAATGAACCTGAGAAGATAAAGTTTGAGTTAAAGGAGGATGAATCAGACTCTACAATAGAAGAAGAATCAGAAGAGGAAGAACCACAAACTCCAGCTATGAGAAGATCAGTTCGGGAAAGAAGACAACCAAAAAGGTATAGTACATCTACTTTCTGTTCAAATTTTGCTTTAACTATAATTTATTATGATACTAGAACCATCAGGGAGGCAGTAGATTCAGAGGATGGAAAAATCTGGAAGGAGGCCATGGTTGATGAAATGGCATCCTTGCATAAAAATGAGGCATGGGATCTGGTGGAGTCGCTGGCTGGAAGGAAGCCCATCGGGAGAAAATGGGTGTTTAAGAAGAAGATGAATATAGAAGGTAAGGTGGAGAAATACAAAGCTAGGTTGGTAGCAAAATGTTATTCCCAGGTGCTGGGAATTGATTTTGGTGATATTTTTTCTCCTGTTGCCAAAGTTACTTCTATTAGATTACTTTTATCTGTTGCTGCTGCATTTGATTTTGAGGTAGAACAGATGGATGTGAAGACAAAATTTCTTCACGGGGATCTGGAAGAGGAGGTCTACATGAAACAACCTGAAGGCTTTATGGTGAAGGGGAAGAAAGAACTGGTATGCAGGTTAAAGAAGTCTCTGTATGGGTTAAAACAGTCACCAAGGATGTGGTATCAGAAAATTGATACCAATATACGGGGACTTGGCTTCACCAGAAGCAAGGAGGATCACTGTGTTTATTTTAAATTGATTGGTGACCGTGTTATTTATTTGGTCTTGTATGTGTATGATATGTTGTTGATTGGAAATGACAAAGAAATTATCGAAGATTTGAAGACCCAACTGTTCTCCAAATTTGATATGAAGGATCTTGGTGCTGCAAACTATATTTTGGGCATGGAAATTAAGAGAGATCGGGCAAAGAGGAAGCTCTGGTTAAACCAGAGGAAGTATGTTGAGACTATATTTCAGAGGTTCAATATGAAGGATCTTAAACCAGTGAATGTTTCGATTCCTGTAGGTGTAAAGCTGTCCGCTGAACAATGTACCAAGACACAAGAAGAAGAGGATATGTCCCATGTTCCATATGCAAGTGCAGTGGGTAGCCTGATGTATGAAATGGCATGTGCTAGACCAGGCATTGCACATGCAGTGGGAGTATTGAGCAGGTTTATGTCAAACCTAGCAATGGAGCATTGTACAATAGTGAAGCGGGTTTTCATATTTGCGTGGCACTAGTGATTATGGTTTGTGCTACCAGGGAAGACCAAGATTGGAAAGAGTGTTGGACATTCGTGGTTTTTTTGACGCAAAATGGGCTAGAGATCTAGACCAAATAAGATCTACAAGTGGGTATGTGTTCAGCCTGTTTGGAGGTGCAGTCAGTTGGATGAGTAAAAGACAGTGTTTAGTGGCTCTTTCAACTACAGAGGCAGAATACATAGCAGCCACTCATGCAAGCAAAGAAGAAATTTGGTTGCAGAAATTGTGTTCAAGTATGGGGTTGGTATAGCAAGGTATAAGGATAGACTGTGATAGCCAAAGTGAAATTTTCTTGGCTAAGAACCCTACTTATCATTCAAAGACAAAGCACATTGATGTTCAATATCACTTTGTGAGAGATATGGTTGAGGCTAAAAGGGTGTTGCTGGTAAAGGTGGACACCTTGAATAATGTTGTAGATGCATTGACGAAGTCTGTGAGCACTCAGAAGTTCTCTTGGTGTAGAGTAACAATGGGTGTTGCAGAGTTGGGCTAATGAGTAAGCTCTCCTGTGGCCCTCTGAGGAAAGGAAACAACAAGTGGGATAATGTTGGGTATGTGCTGCAGAGTTGGGCTAATGACTAAGATTTTCTGTATGTTGTGCCGGGCATAGCAACCCCCCCTGTTCGGGGTTTGGGTAGCGCCCCAGGAAAAAAATTTTTGGACCTTATTTTTCGGTGGGCGGACCCGCCCATGGTTTGTGCATGGGTTTGCACATGGTTTTGGGGCATGATGGTTTTTGGCCTCTGGTATTTTGTAGATATGGTCAAGGGAACTATGGTCATGTTCTAATCTAGGGTTAATGAATTCAGGTTTATGTATGCTTTAGCATGTATATATATGTGTTGTAACACTAAAAGGAATATAATGAAAAATCAAGATGGTCGTCCCGATTTGGGATCCAAGGTAAAATATCTATGTATATTTGTTTTATGTTTTATGCTCTCGCTATTGTTTATTTTCTATTTTTAAGATTCATTTGCAGATAATTTCTGTACAGGGTTAAAACCTACAGGTGGAAAGTATGGATGGGATCCAGTGTGAGAAGGTTCACTTCTATATATGGAGAGGATGGAAACCATTGTTATTCATGTTTTAGATTATCATTTTGATATTGGTCTGCTTAGACTTACTTCCTTTTGCTGTTTAGCAGGGTTGCTGTGCTGTTTAGCACAAGGGTGTTCCTGATCGAGAATCCCTACCTTATCCTTAGCGAAGGAGAGGTTCTTTAAGCTACATTTCCTCATTCAAAAATTCTAGCCAAGCTACCTCCTTCAGCTACAGTGCAGTTTCTATTTAGAGTTGGGTTGTGTTGCAGGGTGCAGCAAAGGAGGATCACATAGAGCTATTTCTGGGCTTGTTTTTCAGTGGAGAGGTTGCCTATCCATTGGAGGATCAGAAAGGAGGGCTCCTGGGCATATTTCCACATATTTGGAATCAAGCCAACCATCTACCATACCTCACAGTGTAGTCACAATTCTGAACTGCGTTATTTTTGGAGGCAATTGCTGGGAGGGTTCATTGAGCTCATCAGGAGGGTCTATTTCTGAGTAGAGGGATCAAACTTCTATTTAGAGATACTATTGGAGGAGGAAATCATCAATTCAATTTTGTCATAGCCTCATTCTATTCAGATCCAGTTTGCAGTGACATCTCAACCCCAGGGTTATTTATCACATTGTACATTTCTTGGTATTTCTAGCAATATTTTCTGGGTTGGCTAGAAATCATGTATAGAGCCCACATCTTCTTTTATGGGAATTTATTTTGTTTCTATCAGCCATATTTAATTTATGTATGTTTACAACAGAAACTACACTGATATAAACAACACTGTCACTGATCTCCGGCATTCTATACAGTTGCAACAACTCATGTGCTGATTATTCCTATCACTGGAGGCTTGTTCTTATTGCTTGAGTGGTTTGTCCATCATGATATTTTTGTATATTGTTGCTGATATATTAATAAAATTATGGCTACATATTAATCCCTCTCATGTCATTTTCAGATTTTTTGTGTTTTACATTATTATGTCTTGTATTGTTGCTATTTCCAATTTGGAATATTACATATGGGCAGGAGTTTTGATGCAAAAACATGCAAGAAGGGAAGAAGTTTTCTAATATGCATCGGGATGGTTCAATGAAACTAAATTCAGGTATCCATCTTCTCATAAAGAAATTATTGTTGTAAAAAATTGAATAAAAAGATTCAGGTTATTCCTAAAGCTAATAAGATTCATTATAAGAAAAAACCTGAAAAATATGTCTGGGATGCTTAGAAACAGAAGAGTGTTAGAACAAGGCAACAATAAGATACTAATATGTAGCCTATGGTTGGATGGATTCGACTTCGAAATTGAATATAAAAATGGAAATGATAATTTCTTGGTAGATTTACACAAGAGAAGAAACTCCAAAAGAAATCAATATATTCAGTTGTCCATAATCTTCAAATTCATCATCACCTCCCCCTGCTCCAGAGGGTTTTCGTTTTAATATGTAAATATTTTCATATTTCATATTTTTTTTCAATGTATCATAGATAGGGTCAAGGACAGTTCTGCATATGAATTGATTCTTGAAAAATGGATTAATAGTAGCCATAATAATGCAAGTAATCTAATGTATTTTATAGAGTCACCCAAAATGTTTCAAGGGGCCATTAGATTTTCACCTTTTGTAGGGAAAATATATATTTGTCTTTATGAGCCAACATTGAGCTATGTAGACTATTGTAATATCCTGATGTACACCAAATATTCCAAAAGAGTTTGGCTAATGTTCGAGTGTAGCTCTATGAGTAATCCCTACAACCACTGGTCACCTTGGTTGAAAATATTGCTATATGACTGGTGCCCAAGGGAAGGAATATTTTGGACCATTAGAAGAAATGAAATTATTGATTACCTCCGAGAATACATGAGAACAACAGCCTAGTCTGAGGCATGGTTTTTATTCCAGATAGAACACTTGTTCAGAACAATTAAAGTACATAGTATTAAGCCACAAGGAAAACCCATTTACAAGGAAATATCTCAATTCTTTAGATCACTTTGTAATCCTGTAAATGAAAGATTACCTAGCATGTATGGATCTCCTTTATTTTCATGCTATAATATCATGCCACCTCATGCAGAAGCACATTTGTCACCAAGTATGTAACATATGTATTACTCAAGTGACAAAGATAATTATGGGTATCCAAGCGCGTGAGAGGATATTTGTAAAGTCATGTCTAGTCACGTGACAGTGAGTGTGACCGGTATTGTGGGATTCCGATAAAATATCAACTTTTTAAATTTTAGGAGAGTTTAAAATGACTAAATGGAGGGGTCTGTCCTCCAAATTAAAATCTTAGGTTAACTTCCTGGATGAATATCTGAAACTCGAAGCACTTCTTCGAATTTTGGTGGGATTTGACCCACATTTTAGAGAATCTATGGAAAAGTTAGATTCAAGATGTAGAGTTTGTAAATTTTATGGAGATAGGTCATATTTCGAGAAGATGCTTGAGGCTCTCTCTTTCCCCTCTTGAAATTATATAAATAAGGAAGATGTATTTCCATTAGGGGCATTCAAGTCTGTGTGTTTATTCTCATCTTTCTCTCTCTCTAAAGCTTTGTGTCATTCTGTATTTAAGTCCAAGTACGACAAGCCTTCCCATGTGCACTTGATGCATATGTGAACCTAAACTGGCGGGAATCTTAGGGAGTATTGAGTCTAGACTTTGTTAAGGTCGATCCATGCCTCTGATTCTGTAAAAGTGTGTGAGTCTAGATTTTGTTAAGGTCGATCCACACCTCTAAGTCTTTATTTGGTATCAGATCCAAAGAGAACACATTGTAATAGACAGAGTCCCTAACGAGCCAGGAAGCCTTCGACCTTCGACCTCTGAAAAATGTTAGCTTTTTATTTCCCATTTCAATCTAGTTAATAAATGATCATAAAATCAATCTATGTATTTATAATGTATGTGATGTAATAAACATTATCAGTCAATAAAAATGTGCTTTATCATCTTGTATGTTGAATCTATTATTTGAGTAAACATTCTGAGCCATATTAACTATTAGTATAACAAGCGAGATGTGGCCAGTAGTGTGAAGACATGATATAAGAGCTTGTCGCAGCAAGATTTGTTGGTGGACCATGTTTCTGGAGAATTGAAGCCAAAATATGGCATTGTAACTCTGAAGGAGTCCCATTCACCATGTGCATAGTATTTTACCTTCACATATTTATTTTCCTTACCTACTTGCACAATACTGAGTAGTGAATTGCGGTAAGAATTGACCTCAAATAGTTTTGATTTCTCTTCTGATATGAAAGCCCCAAAGAAAAATAATTATATTGGAAGGATATTAAACAAGTCACACTCTGAACCATTGTTTGATACTAGGGTGGTAGTCCAAGAATTTACCCCGAATCCTAATTGGCAGCTTCCTCGGATATCCCCCAGTAAAATCTATGACCTTCCAATGTTTAAGTTTTGTGCAACCAATAGTATTTGATATGCCTCTATAAATGTACCTATAAATACTAGCTAACCTATGTATCAGATACCTCTCATAAAACCAGAAGTTATCCAATGGGTACTAGAACAAGGTTATAAGTATGTGCATCTTGGACTAATACAATTTGGTGTTAATCCTCTTGTTAGACCTGGTTTAAATGTGTCTTTCTTAGCTTGTGTAATTGACTCACGCCATAATCAATTCACTGATGCTCTACTAGGTGGTTTTGAGGCTCCTTTGTACAATGGTCCAGTTTGGTCATCTATCATCCCGAGATACCAAGTTTCATTAACTGACCCCCATATTAATGAACTTCTTCAAGCCTACATCCATTTTTCTGGCTTTGATATGTCTGGGCAATATAATATTGCCCAGTTACATTCCACTGTTTGTTTAAGATTTGTCTCCACAACCCTCCCAACTCTCAATCCTTAGCTTTCTCAAAGAGAAACATCATAAGGAGTGGTAGTTGGACCTAGTAATGTCACCCCTATCACAATAGGGTTTTACCAATTGGAAATTCCTGATGAGTGGACTGCAGAATACCATCCCTTGTCTCAAAGGTATTTTCTGACTCCAGAACCTAAAATATTGTCTATTTATGAGTCAAGAAGAGGACCAGTCATTAGACTAAGAAATGACATTGCAGTACCTAAATTCCATGTGAGAAGTGACTCTCTCAGAAGCCATGATACTTCAGACCTTAGTAGGCATCTGGAAAAACAAAAGTACGGATCCTCCTCTCAATCAAAATTCTGTATTTCCCCTAGAAGTCCAAGTTCTGATAAAAAAACTTCAAGTATTTCACAAACCTCAGTATATCTTGAAAGAGGAACATTTAGGCCAACATGCAGAATGTAGGGAATGTTTACGTATTTCCTCTCCAAGAGACATTAAGTTCATGAGATATACAGTACCTAGAGAAAAGGGAGGGGATGATCTAGAGAAGCATATACTCCCAGAAAGGGGACTTACTCTTGGAAATTTTGTACAACAAGTTAAAGATGGGAATGTTGTAGCTGATATGGATTTCATACAACATAAGAAATTGCTAGATGAGAAGCCCCAAGACATTATATGGCTTTAGAACTATACAAATTATCAACTCACATGTGTAGCACAAAATCTAGATGGCTTGTCACACGAAGTTCTTAAAGTACAATCCCATGTGCAAGGACTCTATTCTAGTTTAGATGATTTGATTCAAACAACTTATGAGCATTTTGATAGGTTAAAATATGTAAATATAAATTTATAGAAAATTATGGAAGTAGTAGTAGATTTAAAGTTGATTTTGGAAAAAGAAAAACTTGATTTAGAAGAAGCACTTACTGCAGCAGAAATTTATAGCTAGACATTCCATTTAGAAAAAAGAAACCCAGAGGAGAAAAATACTCCACTACTACTCAAATAGGTCTCTGTACATAATCTTAAAATTTTCGAATTTGAAAATGTTATTTCATTTGCTAGAGAAAAATTGGCTCTAGTTTAATCACAGATCCTAGTATTTGATCTGCCACCACAGAATAGAGCAAAAATAAAAATGTTAAAAGAAGAAGGAGAAGGATCAAGAAAAAGACCTAGGAGTGCATATGGCGATAAACCAAACTACCCTTTCAAATATGCATGGGAAAAATGGTGTAATTCCAAGTATGGTTCTCCAGAAAAAAATCCATATGATCCTTCAAATATTGATGAGTTCCCTACTCTTAGCCGAGCTAACATCGATTAGGATCCAATGAAAAATCTGAACTGCAAATCTAAAAATGAAATCCTCATGGCAATCCATACTTGGAATGCATGGTTAAGCACTCAAAAGTCCATTCAAAGAAACAAAGTCTCATGGTCAGAATTAGCTTTAAGGATAACTTTAGGTTTCCAAGGTAACTTAGAATTATGGTGGTCTAGAATGAATGAATTTGAAAAACTCGATATTATGAATAGTGATAAGCCATTCGCTGAACTTGTTAGGGAATTTCTCCATGAGTTTTATGGATAAATTAAGGTTGATGGTGATCATTATGAAAATATTTTCATGATAAGGCAACAAACCCAAAAAATACAACTTATTTGAGAAAATATTTGTCTGCAATGCCTGGCAGAATCCCAGATCTTGTGAGGTCTAGATTGGAAGCTGATAATATAGATATTGAAAATATTTCTCTTGCAGGACTCCATGAAAAAATTGTATTACTTCGAAGAAAGAATGCCTCTGAAAAATACAACCAAATCAGTAAAGAAACAACTTGGTTTCAATGCAAGTGTATGTGATGTATATGCCGAAACTTGTCATTTTGGCTGCAAAAACAAAGAGAAGAATGCTAGCAAAGGACAATGTGGAAGTGATTTCCAATGTCAAAAATGAACGAATAAAATCCAACCCAGAAGGTTTTACCCTAGAAGATAAAGGTTTCAAAGACCAAGAAAATAATACTTCAAGAGAAGACAAGAAGGTGCCTATAGAGCACAATCATGAAACTGTTTCATTTGAAAGAAGCCAGGTCACTGGGATAGCAAATTTCCTTTGAAGGGTAAAAATTGTTTCCAAAATAAATTGTTTGACACTTTTTCTAATATTTATGATCCAAATGAATGGGAGCAAGTAGATCAGCCCCCACAAAATGAAGAATATTTTTCAGTCACAGATTTAGATGAGTCAAACCCACCATATACACATCATGAAGACTCATCCTGCTTTGAATCCACCTCAGATCTTGAATTCATTTCAAATGTTGAGATGTTTAATTTATAAAATCCTGCAGACCTATGCTCTGAAATTGCATCTTTACAATCTCTTATTTATTCCCTCACACCAAGAGATTTTTCCATCCAACACCGTCTCACAGAATGCCTCTCAAACCTATAGCGTCAACTTGCCAAAATCACGTATCCAAGAATGGTAAATCTTGGCATCTATTATCCAAGTGACACTCCTACCACATATGCACAAATTTCCAATACACCCTCATCTATCATTCCACCCAGGAAGAAGTTTTCCCGCAGATCTATCGTAAGCAGAGAAGAAGTAAGCTTTCTTCATCTTAGAAAATCCTATGGGTTTAAGAAAGCTACGCCCATCATTGAGAATATCTTAGGTGAAGAAGAAGAAATTGAACAGGCTAGCAAACTGCAAGAAGAAATATTTCACTTAGAAACCACCATTAAAAAAAAGAGAGGTATGGTTAAAGAAATTCTAACTAGTATGAGAGTTGACCAGAAGGAACTATCTGAAAAAAAAAAAAAACAACTTGCAAAACTAAAAGATTCAATGATGATAGAAGAATTTGAAGATGCGATCACAGGAGAAGAAGATCATGACCAGAAGAAAAAATCATTATTATGTATACCAGAATATCAACAACCAGAACCAGGTACATCTATTATCCAGATGAAGGGATTTGAATATAGGATTATTATTAGAATAGATGTCAATGTTAGTGGTTATAAAAAATATTCTCTGGATGAAAAAATAGACACAGGAGCTATGAATTCATGTGCAAATCATAGTTCCATTCCTGAATATTATTGGAAACCCCAAGCTTGTAGTTCAGAGCTGTAAATAAAAACGTAATGATTATCAGATACATGGCTCCCGATTTCCCAATTATTCTTCATGGAATTCCTACTTCTGTAAATTTTTACAGTTTTGATACAGGAAGTGATATTTTGTTGGGTCAAGATTTTGTTAGAAGACATATCCCTCTTGTTGTAGAATAAAACCACCTTTGCCTCAACATCCAAGGAAGAACTATACAAATTCCAAGAAAGTCCAGCTATGTAAATATAATTGTAGACCCAGTCCCAGATATTGTTAAATTTTCTCTTGAAAAACTATCAAAGATCAACAAAGTAATCAGAAATGCTGAAATCCAGGGGCCATAATACATCAGAGAAATAAAAGATAAAATTGAAGCAAAATGTACAACAGATGCACCCAATGGATTTCATCAACAAAATATATGTCCCCACCAGAGCTCGAACTCTGTAAAAAGGAGATTGCTGAATTATTAGAACGAAAGTTGATTGAACCAAGAAGAAGCCCTTGGGCTTGCCCAACATTTTACGTCAACACACACTAAGAAAAAAAGAGAGATAAACCTTGGATGGTGATAAACTATATAACATTAAATTATGCCTTTCTTCCTATCAAGTATCCAATGCCATGTAAAGAAGCTTTATTTCAGAAAATCAACAATAATTATGTGTTCACCAAATTTGACCTTAAGAGTGGATTCTTGCAGATAGGGATCAAACCATCTGATAGATACAAGACTAGATTTTTTGTGCCACAAAAAAAATTTCTATGGTGAGTAATGCCATTTGGATTGAAGAATGCACCCTATGAATTTCAGAAAAGGATGGAAGACATTTTTGGAGATTTGAATTTTTTTTTTGTTTATATTGATGATTTAATAATATGTTTTTTTGTTTTAAAGGAAGATAGAAAGCACTTGGAGATAGTTCACCATAGGATATTACATGGGCTAGTCCTCAGTAAGCCTAAGATTGAGTTTGAAAAAACTAGAATTGAATATTTATGACTAATCCTATTCCAACGGAAATTTGAATTACAAGAACATGTGTTGAAAGCCTTAACATTATTTCCAGATGCCATTTATGAGCGCAGGAAATTGCAGAGGTTCTTAGGAAGCCTCATTTACATTCAACAATTTTATGAAAATCAAGCCAAAGATGTCAAGGTCCTACAGAAGAGGCTCAAAGGAATATAATGGTCCCCATCTATGACTACTCCAGTTCAAATTATCAAGAAAAATGTCCAAGATTTTCCAAGTCTAGTTCTTCCAAGACATGAATTTCCTTACATTTTAGAAACAGATGCATCCAATGAAGTATGGGCAAGAGTTTTGATGCAAAAACATGCACTAAGGGAAGAAGTTTTCTCATATGCATCAGTATGTTTCAATGACACTAAACTCATGTATCCATCTTCTCATAAATAAATTCTTGCTGTAAAAAATGAAATCAAAAGATTCAGGTTATTCCTAAAGAAAGTAAGATTCATTATAAGAACATACCTGAAACATATCGCTGGGATGCTTAGAAACATAATATTGTTAGAACAAGGCAACAATAGGATACTAATATGGAGGCTATGTTTGGATGGATTCCACTTTGAAATTGAATATTAAAAGAGACAATATAATTGATTAGCATAATTTCTTACTAGATAAGCAACTCCAAAAGAAATCACGATTTTAAGTTGTCCATAATCTTCAACTTCATCATCACCTCCCCCTACTCCAAGGGTTTTCAGTGGGTCTTAATATGTCATTTTTTTTTCAGTGTCTCATAGATAGGGTCAAGGAGAGTCCTGCATATGAATTGATTCTTGAAAAATGGATTAATAGTAGCCATAATAATGCAAGTAATGTTATGTATTTTATAGAGTTTCCCAAAATATTTCAAGGGGACATTAGATTTGCACCTTTTTCAGGCCAAAGATATATTTATCTTTATGAGCCATGGTTGAGCTATGCAGACTATGGTAATATCCTGATGTACAACAAATATGCCAAAAGAGTTTGGCTAATGTTTGAGTGTATCTCTATGAGTAATCCCTACAACCATTGGTCACCTTGCTTCAAAATAATGCTACATGACTAGTGCCCAAGGGAAGGGATATTTTGGACCATCAAAAGAAATGAATTTATTGATTACCTCTGAGAAGACATTAGAACAACAACCCAATCTGAGGCATGGTTTGACTTCCAGATAGAACACTTTTTCAATACACTTAAAGTACATAGTATTCAGCCACAAGGAAAACACATCTATAAGGAAATATCTCAATTATTTGGATCAGTTTGTAATCCTATAGATGAAAGAGTACCTAGCACATATGGATATCCTTTATTTTTGTGCTATAATATCATGCCAACTCATGCAGAAGCACATTTGTCACCAAGTCCGCAACATATGTATTAATCAAGTGAAACTGATAATTATGGGTATCCAAGCAACTCACAGGACATTTGTAAAGTCATGTTTAGTCGCCTGACAGTGAGTGTGACCGGTCTCGTGGGATTTCAATGAAATCTCCACTGTGTAAATTTTAGGAGAGTTTTAAATGAATAAGTGGAGGGGTTTTCCCTCCAATTTAAAATATTAGGTTAACTTTCTGCATGAATATCTAAAACTCAGAGAACTTCTCTGACTTTTGGTGGGATTTGACCTACATTTCAGAGAATTTATAGAAAAGTTAGATTCGAGATCTAGACTTTGTACATTTTATACAGACAAGTCATATTTCAAGAAGATGCTTGAGGCTATCTCTCTCCCCTCTCAAAATGATATAAATAAGGAAGATGTATTTCCTTTAGGGGCATTCGAGTTTATGTTTTTATTCTCAGCTTTATCTCTCTTTGAAGCTCTGTGTCATTCTTTCTTTAAGTTCGAGTTTGACAAGCCTGCACATGTGCACTTGATGCATATGTGAACCTAAAGTGGTGGGACTCTTAAGGAGTATTGAGTCTAGACTTTGTTAAGGTTGACCCACGCCTTTGAGTCTATAAAAGTCTATATTTGGTATCAGAGCACGCATTGTAATACACATTGTAATAGATAGTGTTTGTAACGAGCCTGAAAGCCTTCAACCTTTGAACAATGTTAGATTTTTCTTTCCCATTTTAGTCTGCTTACTAAATTATCATACATTAAATATTGTATTTATAATGTATGTGATGTAATAAGTGTTATCAGTCAATAAAAATGTGCTTTATCATCCTGTGTGTTGAATCTATTATTTGACTAAACATTCTGAGCCATATTAACTTTCAGTATAGCAAGAGAGATGTAGTCAGTAGTGTGAAGACATGATATAAGAGCTTATTGCAGTAATATTTTCTGGTGGAAAATGTTTCCAGAGAATTGAAGCCAAAATATGGCATTGCAACTCTGAAGGAGTCCCATTCACTAGGTGTATAGTATTTTACCTTCACATATTTCTTTTCCTTACCTGCTTGCACAATAATGAGTAGTGAATTGCAGTAAGAAATTGCCTCAAGTAGTTTTGATTTCTCTGCTGATATGAAAGCCCCAAAGAAAACTAATTGGATTGGAAGGATATTGAACAAGTCACATTCTGAACCATTGTATGATACCAGGGTGGTAGTCTAGGAATTTACCCCCAATCCTCATTGGCAGCTTCCTTAGATATATCCTAGTAAAATCTATGACGTTCAAATGTTTAAGTTTCATGCAACCAATATTATTATATATGCCTCTCTAAATGTACCTATAAATATTACCCAACCTATTTATCATATACCTCTCATAAAACTAGAAGATATCAAATGGGCACTAGAACATGGTTATAAGTATGTGCATTTTGGAATAATACAATTTGGTGTTAATCCTCTTGTTAGACCTGGCTTAAATGTGTCTTTCTTAGCTTGTGTAATTAACTCACGCCATAATCAATTCACTGATGCTCTACTAGGTGGTTTTGAGGCCCCTTTGCAGAATGGTCCAGTTTGGTCATTTATCATCCCATGATACCAAGTTTCATTAATTGACCCCCATATTAATGAACTGCTTCAAGCCTACATCCATTTTCCTGGCTTTGATATGTCTAAGCAGTCTAATATTTCCCAGTTACATTCCACTGTTTGTTTAATATTTGTCTCCACAACCCTCCCAACTCTCAATCCTCAGCTTACTCAGAGAGCAACAATAGAAGTAGTGGTGGTCGGAACTGGTAATGTCACCCCTATCAAAATATGGTTTTCCCAATTGACAATTCCTGATGAGTGGACTACAGAATATCATCCATTGTCTCAAAGGTATTTTCTGACTCCAGAACCTAAGAGATTGTCTATATCTGAGTCAATTAGAGGACCAGTCATTAGACTAGGCAATGGCACTGCAGTAGCTAAATTCCATGTTATAAGTCACTCTCTCAGAAGCCATGATACTTCAGACCTCAGTAGGCATTTGGAAAAACATGAGTACAGATCCTCATATCAATGCAAATTCTTTATTGCCTCTAGAAGTCCAAGTTCTGATAAAAAATTTCAAGTCTTTCATCGAATTCAATCTATCTTGAAAGAGGAAAATTTAGGCCAACATGAAGAATGTTGAGAATGCCTATGTATTTCCTTTCCGAGATACATTAAGTTCATGAGATATACAATACCCAGAGAAAAGGCAGGGGATGATCTAGAGAAGGATATACTCCCAGAAAGGAGACTTGTTACTGGAAATTTTGTACACAAATTTAAAGATGCGAATGTTGTAGCTGATGTGGATTTCCTACAATATAGGAAATTGCTGGATGAGAAGCCCCAAGACAATATACCAATTCAGAACTATAAAAATTATCAGCTCACATGTCTAGCACAAAATCTAGATGAACTATCATAAGAAGTGCTTAAAGTACAATCCCATGTGTCAGGACTCGATTCTAGTTTAGATGATTTGAGTAAAAAAGATTTTGAGAATTTTGATAAGTTAAAACATGTAAATATGAAGCTAAAGAAAATTACGGAAGTAGTAGTAGATTTAAATTTGTGTATGGAAAAATAAAATCTTGATTTAGAAGAAGAAAATACTGCAACAAAAGTTTATAGCCAAACATTGCAACTAGAAGAAATAAACCCAGAGGAGAAAAATAATCCACTACTACTCAAACAATTCTCTGTACATAATCCTAGAATTTTCCAATTTTGTTTCATTTGCTAGAGAAAAATTGGCTCTATTTCCATCATAGATCCTAGTATTTGATCTACCACCACAGAACAGAGTAAAAATAAAAATGGTAAAAGAAGAAGTAGAAGTATCCAACAAAAGACCCAGGAGTGCAAATGTCAATAAACCAAACCAAACTTTCGAATCTGCTTGAAAAAAATGGTGTAATTCCAAGTATGGTTTTCCTGACAAAACTCGATATGATCCTTCAAATACTAATGAGTTTCCTACTCTTAGCCGAGCTAACATCGATCAAGCTCCAATGACAAATTTGAACTGCAAATCTAAAAATGAAATCCTCCTGGAAATCCATACTTGGTGTGCATGGGAAAGCACTCAAAAGTCCATTCACAGAAACTGAGTCTCATGGTCAGAATTAGCTTTAAGGATAACTTGAGGTTCCAAGGTAACTTAGAATTATGGTGGTCTAGAATGAATGAATTTGACAAACTCGATATTATGAATAGTGATAAGCCAGTTGCTGAACTTGTCAGGGAAGTTCTCCATGAGTTTTATGTAGAAATTAAGGTTGATGGGCATCA
Organism: Pinus albicaulis; assembly: GCA_034641835.2. Classification (NCBI taxonomy): domain Eukaryota; kingdom Viridiplantae; phylum Streptophyta; class Pinopsida; order Pinales; family Pinaceae; genus Pinus; species Pinus albicaulis. The sequence continues at coordinate 336,062,956 of CM076574.1, read as the reverse complement.
TTATGTAGATACGTTCATGAGCCAAATAATTTGTCATATAAAATAACTTCCTGAGTTTTTCTTCACAATTCAGGATCTTCTTTATAAGGCAAGAGACCCACATAATACAACTTATTTTAGAAAATGCTGCTAGAATCCGAGATCTTGTCAGGGCTAGATTTGAAGCCGAAAATATAGATATTGAAAATATTTCTCTTCTAGGACTCCATGAACAAATTGTATTTACTTTGCATGCAAGTCTAGCTCAAGTCTAGAGCAAGTCTAACTCACATAAAAATTGTCTTCTTTTTTTATTTTTATTTATTTTTATTATGTAGGGTAATCGGTAACTCGTGAGAGTTTCCTGAACAAGGCCCAAGATAAAATCCAACTGGCTGCCACTATAAACCTAGGCTAGGTGCAACAGTCTGCAAGCCGCACACAATAGCTATGAAACTTATGCGTCAACAAGAGCTGTCTTCTTACAAGAACTATAAAAAATCAACGCAAGTCCAGTTCTGTAAATAGAATTGTAGAGCTAGTCCTTGATATAGTTGAATGTTCTCTTGAAAAACTATCAAAGATCAACAAAGTAATCAGAAATGATGAAATCTAGGGGACATAATACATCACATAAATAAAAAAGAAAATTGAAGTAGAATGTACAACATATGCACCCTATGCATTTTGGCAAAGGGATCAATACTTTGTGGATCTTCCCTACAAAAAAAACTACTCTAGAACACCTCAGTAGTCATCAGCAATCCAAACGTCCCCACCAGAGCTCGAACTTTGTAAAAAAAATATTGCTGAACTATTAGAATGAAATTTGATCGAACCAAGCAAAAGCCCTTAGGCTTGCCCAACATTTTTTGTCAACAAGCATTCAGAACAAAAGAGAGGTAAACCTTAGATGGTGATAAACTATAGAGAATTAAATGATGCCTTTCTTCCTATCAGGTATCCATTGCCATCCAAAGAAGCTTTATTTCAGAAAATCAACAATAATAATGTGTTCAACAAATTTGACCTTAAGAGCGAGTTGTGGCAGATAGGGATCAAACCATATGACAGATAAGAGACTAGTTTTGTGGTGCTACACAGACAATTCCAATGGCGAGTAATGTCGTTTGGATTGAATAATGCACCTCTAAATTTCACAAAAGGATGGAAGACATTCTTGGAGGTTTGAAATTTGTTATTGTTTATATTGATGATTTACTAATATTTTCTTTTGATTTAAAAGAACATAGATTGCACTTGGAGATTGTTCACCACAAGATATTTAAACATAGGTTAGTCCTCATTAAGGCTAATCTTGAGTTTGCAAAAACTATAATTGAATATTTAGGACTAATCCTATTCCAAAGCAAAGTTGAATTACAAGAACATGTGTTGAAAGCCTTAACATAATTTCCAGATGCTGTTTATGATCGCAGGCAATTGCAGAGGTTCTTGGGAAGCCTCAATTACATTTGAAAATTTTATGAAAATCAAGCCAAAGATGTCAAGGTCCTACTGAAGAGGCTCAAAGGAAGAGAATGGTCCCCATCTATGATTAATGTAGTTCAAATTATCAAGCAAAAGGTTGAAAATTTACCAAGTCTAGCTCTTCCAAGACATGAATTGCCTTAAATTTTAGAAACAGATGCATCCAATGAAGTATGGGCAGGAGTTTTGATGCAAAAACATGCAAGACGGGAATGATTTTTCTCATATGCATCAGGATGTTTAAATCACATTGAAGTCGGTTTTCTAATTGCTATAAAAATGGAATCAAAAGATTCAGGTTATTCCTAAAGCTAGTAAGATTCATTATAAGAACATACTTGAAACATATCGCTAGGATGCTTAGAAACAGAAAATTGTTAGAACAAGGCAAGAATAGGATAGTAATATGGAGCCTATGGTTGGATAGATTCAACTTTGAAATTGAATATAAAAAGGGAAAAAATAATTTCTTAGCAAATTTTCTTACAAGATAAGCAACTCCAAAGGAAATCAAGATGTTTAGTTGTCCATCATCTTCAACTTCATCATCACCTCCCCCTGTTCCAGAGGGTTTTTAGTGGGTTTTAATATGTAAATATTGTCATATTCATATTGTTTTCAGTATCCTATAGATAGGGTCAAGGAGATTCCTGCATATGAATTGATTCTTGAAAAATGGATTAATAGTAGCCATAACAATGCAAGTAATCTTTTGTATTTTATAGAGTCACCCAAAATGTTTCAAGGGGCCATTAGATTTGCACCTTTTGCAGGGAAAATATATATTTGTCTTTATGAGACATGGTTGAGCTATGCAGACTATTGCAATATCCTGATGTACACCAAATATGCCAAAAAGAGTTTGGCTAATGTTCAAGCGTAGCTCTATGAGTAATCCCTACAACCATTGGTTACCTTGGTTCAAAATACTGCTGAATTACTGGTGCCCAAGGGAAGGAATATTTTGGACCATTAGAAGAAACGAGTTTATTTATTTCCTCTGAGAAGACATCAAAACATCAACCTAGTCAGAGGCATGGTTTTTCTTCCAGCTAGAACACTTGTTCAACACACTTAAAGTACATAGTATTCAGCCACAAGGAAAACCCATCTATATGGAAATATATCAATTATTTGGATCACTTATGTAGATGAAAGAGTACCTAGCATGTATGGATTTCCTTTATTTCCGTGCTATAATATCATGCCACCTCATGCAGAAGCACATTTGTCGCCAAGTCCGCAACATATGTATTACTCAAGTGACAATGATAATTATGGGTATCCAAGTGACTGATAGGATATTTTTAATGTGATATCTATTCACCTGTAAGTAAGTGTGACCAATATCGTGGGATTCTGATAAAATATCCACTGTGTAAATTTTAGGAGTGTTTGAAATGACTAAGTGAAGGGGTTTGTCCTCCAAATTAAAAGAGGAACATTTAGGCCAAGATTCAGAATTTCAGGAATGTCTACGTATTTCCTCTCTAAGAGACATTAAGTTCATGAGATATATACACTACTAAAAGAAAAGGAAGGGGATGATCTAGAGAAGCATATACTCCTACAAAGGAGACTTGCTCCTGGAAATTTTGTACAAAAATTTAAATATGGTAATGTTGTAGTTGATGTGGATTTCCTACAATATAGGAAATTTCTGGATGAGAAGCCCCAAGACATTATACGGCTTCAGAACTATAAAAATGATCAACTGACATGTGTAGCACAGAATCTAGATGACCTGTCACAAGAAGTGCTTAAAGTACAATCCCATGTGTCAGGACTCCATTCTAGTTTAGATGATTTGAGTAAAAAAGCTTCTAATCATTTTGATAAGTTAAAAGATGTAAATATGAAGCTAGAAAAAATTATGGAAGTAGTATTATATTTAAAGTTGTGTCTGGAAAAAGAAAATATTGATTTAGAAGAAGCATTTACTGTAACAAAATTTTATAGCCAGACATTCCATCTATAAGAAAGAAACCTAGAGGAGATAATTACTCCACTACTACTTAAATAGTTCCCTGTACATAATCTTATAATTTTCCAATTTGAAAATGTTATTTCATTTGCTAGAGAGAAATTGGCTCTAGTTCAATCACAAATCCCAATATTTGATCTCCCACCACAAAACATATCAGAAATAAAAGTGGTAAAAGAAGAAGGAGAAAGGTCCAGTAAAAGACCCAGGAGTGCAGATGGTGATAAACTAATCCAACCTTTCAAATCTGCATGGGAAAAATGGTGTAATTCCAAGTATGGTTCTCTTGGAAAAACTCCATATGATCCTGAAAATACTGATGAGTTCCCTACTCTTATTCGAGCTAACATCGATCAAGCTCCAGTGACAAATATGAACTGAAAATCTAAAAATGAAATCCTCATGGAAATCCATACTTGGAGTTCATGGGCAAGCACTCAAAAGTCCATTCACAGAAGCAAAGTCTCATGGTTAGAATTAGATTTAAGGATAATTTGGGGTTTCCATGGTAAATTAGAATTATGGTGGTCTAGAATGAATGAATCTAACAAACTCGATATTATGAATAGTCATAAGCCAGTCGCTGAACTTTTCAGGGTAGTTATCCATGATTTTTATGGATAAATTAAGGTTGATGGCCATCATTATGCAGATATGTTCATGAGCTAAAGAATTTGTGATATAAAAGAACTTCCTGAGTTTTTCTGCACAACGCAGGATATTATTTATAAGGCAATAGACCCACATAATACAACTTATTTGAGAAATATTTGTCTACAAAGCCTGGCAGAATCCCAAATATCGTCAGTGATAGATTTGAAGCTGAAAATATACATATTGAAAATATTTCTCTTGCAGGACTCCATGAAAAAATTATATTTACTTTGCATATATAGAATTTTATAGACTCATAGGTGTGAATCGAACTTAATAAAGTCTAGACTCAATACTCCCTAAGAGTCCCGCCTCTTTAAGTTCACATATGCATCAAGTGCACAAGCATATGCTTGTCGAATTCAGACTTAAAGACATAATGACACAAAGCTTGAGAGAGAGAGAAATATTAGAATAAAAACACAAACTCGAATGCCCCTAATGGCAATACATCTTCCTTATTTATATAATTTTGAGAGGGGAGAGAGAGAGCCTCAAGCATCTTCTCGAAATATGACCTGTCTGCATAAAATGTACAAAATCTAGATCTTGAATCTAAATTTTCTATAGATTCTCTGAAATGTGGGTCAAATACCTCCAAAAGTCAGAGAAGTGCTCCGAGTTTCAGATATTCGTCCAAAAAGTTAACCTAAGATTCTAATTTGGAGGATAGACCCCTCCACTTAGTCACTTGAAACTCTCCTAAAATTTACATAGTGGAGATTTTAGCAGAATCCCACGATACTGGTCACACTCACTATGAGGTGACTAGACATGACTTTACAAATATCCTTTTAGTCGCTTGGATACCCATAATTATCACTTTCCTTGAGTAATACATATGTTGCAGACTTGGTGACAAATGTGCTTCTACATGAGGTGGCATGAAATTATAGCACGGAGAGAAAGGAGATCCATACATGTTAGGTGCTCTTTCATCTACAAGATTAAAAAGTGATCCAAAGAATTGAGATATTTCCTTATAGATGAGTTTTCCTTGTGGCTGAATATTATGTACTTTAAGTGTGCTGAACAAGTGTTCTATTTGGAAGAAAAACCATGCCTCAGACTGCGCTGCTATTCTGATGTCTTCTGATGTAGGAGCATCAAGGCCAATTTTCATTTTTAAATATGTAATAAAGGGGGGTGTGAAATTTTAATTGTTTTATTAATTAATTTGTTATTTTTAATAAAATAGGAGATAAATTATAAAAGTGAGAATTTTCTAAATATTCTTTTATTAATTAAAAGGATATGAGAGAAAATAGAATTAGGTAGAAAAATTAGGGAGTAGGAATGCTATGTACGGGACTTAGTTGAGTCCACACCTAAAATGAATTTAAATTAGATTTAGTTGAGGATTAGGTGGAGAGATTTTTGGAGTGAATTAAATTCATTATTTATGTATAAATATGAGTGGTTTTTGTGAGGAGGACACACTTGAATAGTTGAAGAGATGAGATAGTTAAGAGGGGAGTGAGTGAGGAGTGGTTTAAAGGGCAAAGAGCCAAGAGGCCACCCAATGTAATATCTGGCCACAGAATTTTAATATAGTTAAGGGAGTTGATTTGTATGGCTCTTTTTCACCTTTATTTTAAAATTGAGCTGAATGCTTTTTTCATGATTTTATTATAATGATTTGAGCATCCTTAGGGTTCGTGCAACATTTGTGTTCTTATATGCGGGTTCTGCTTTCTAGCCGAATTCCTGCATCATTTTTGGTATCAGAGGGGGAAAGGATATTTGTTTTGAATATATGGATAGATTGTGTGAGAGAATCTGAAGTATATATTGACATTGTAGTGAGGGACAGTTAATGCTTATTAGCCCATGCAATGTTATGATCTCTCATACATATATTTCTGAATAAAATTCGATTTCCAATATGTCTTGTATGCAGATGTGACATGTTACAGGTGACAGTCATAGAGACGAGTGAGACAACGTTTTGTGGAGGATCCGCGTCGAGCAGTGGAACAATTTTCCTGCGATTGAAGAGTATGTGGTAGTCTTAAATTCCCGAGTTGCGTGGATCTGGAACGCACACAGGGAAATAAATCTGCGTTGAGTTTTGGTTCACACGAAAAGCTGAATTATAAGAGCCGCGGTTGTGGGAAGGCCTGGGGTTGTAAGTCTTGATTCGACAGTTCGATTTGAGAATTTAAGAGTGTTAAGAAATGGTAATGATTAGCGTTAAAGAGTGGCACAATCTGTCAAAGGTAGCGCGCATAAGGAAGGCAAAATCCATTAGCCCGAGGACACTGCAATTGAAGGTAACGCATATTTATAATCTGTGATCAATTGTTGATGGTCTGGACGTAAGCTGCGATGTCTAAAGAAATAGTCGATGCCAGAAATCAATACGAATTTCAATAGTATTGAAATTCGGGTGTTCATTATAAATTATGTTGCGTGATGGTCGATGTACTAATAGAGTTCATATTGATAACATACGATAAGAATGATTTGCAGTGCATTACGAATGGCCATGAGGTAGAGGAATAGCGTAGGTTTGATCCGCGTTCAACAAAGTAATCAATGAGATTTCCATCAGTCAATACAATTTCGTTTATTGTTGAGTTGGGTTCTTTGCTGTGATAAATGAATATGTATAGCCATCGATTGTTTGCTGGATTGGTCGATATGAAGTTTGGTTCTTTGCTGTGATAATCGATCTAAATGTTAGAACATCGATTCCTTGCTGAGATGGTCGATATGAACGCTTGGGTTTTTTTCTGTATGAACATTCAGGTTATTTGTTGTGATGGTCATATAAAGTAGAAATGTTGTTAAAGGGATCGAGGATAACTGATGAATGGACGCAGAGCTTGAACGCTGATTGTGGAGCTACATGTATGTGGCTTTGATCGATTCAAGGAGCAGTGTAAATTGCGGTGCAACGCATTGAAGAGTGAAATTATATAGAAGAATGGTGATGAACGAACTTCCAATGAAAGTATAAATTGCTGCGTATTTTTCAGTCTTTATTTGGACCAGATGAACGATTTCTACATTGGGTGATTGGTATGAGTTTGTTTTAAGTGAGTTCGATTCTCTTCAAATTCCTAAATTATTATAATATTGAGGGATCTGAATGGTTATTCTGGTATTTTTAGAAGTCAATTGTTCTTGATAAAATCTTATATAAAGATCGTGGGGTTCAATTCACTAAATCGATGTCGATTTAGTCAAATTCCAACACAGAAATTTTGCTAAAATTTGAATATTTAGTGGCATAAACCTTTGTATGATTAATTTAGTAGAGAATCGATGAATTTTTATGGAGAATGCATCAGATGTTCTTTGAATGCGTTAATATTTTTATGAAAGATGCAGATATGTTAGCGTTGAAGAGCATGAATCGAAATCAAAGAAGAATGACCCAACGATGGTGTAAGGCTGGTGGAAGCAATGAATTTGAACAACAGTAAAATGGAAGCAGAACATCTAATGGAACGTAGCGGTGAGATTTGTATCGAGGTCGAAAGTCCTTTGAATTGGGTTGTTGAATGAGGTATGAGCCAACATTTAAATGTGTTGAACATTGGAATGATGTGGAAACCAAATGGTTGTTGGTTTCTTAAAATGTTTTATAACCTTTGATTTGTGGAATGTGATGGCAAGCCGTGGACATAAATGTTTGATGATAAAGCTGTGATTCATTATTGTATTGGGCTTTGAATGAAGTTTACAAATGGAAAGTCGAAGATTGAATGGAACATATGTTAATATGGGTTTTGGGATTCCATTGCAATGATATGTGTGGATCGAAGTCTTATAAGGGAAAGGGGAGCTTATATTTGAATTATTTAAAATTCAAATAGTTGATTTAAATTCATGAGTTGGGTTTGAGTTATATGGGTTTATAATCACTGTTAAGAAATGAGCTTCCACAAGGAGATGGTTTGGTTTGTAATAACCATAAGATTAAATTTTACTTCCGTGTAGATTGCAGATTGTTGGGATTGTTGAGGTTGCAGATTTGAAATTATTTGGGAATTCATCGAGATGCATTTTTATATGTATCTGAGAGTGTGAATGTGGGTTTTCAGCCCTTTGGGTTACTATCAAATAACACATGCATGCTAAGGTGTTGTTTGCAGCAAATTGTAGCAAGAGGTTGCCAGGGATTGGTCCCAGGATAAAGAGAAGCCAAGCGCAGCAGGAGAAGTTGCATTTTGATGAATGAAAAGTGCGAAGGATTGTGGGGAAGTGGCTTAAATGAAGTCCACACATGAATAGATGTAGTTCACAAAGGAGGGGAAGATGACTGTTGATAGTCCTTTTCGGAGATCTGATGAAGAGTATGAGCGGGAGAAGGATGAGATAACAATTCACCTTGAATTGTTAATGAAATTGTTGCAGGAAAATGTGAGGAACCAGACACATGGTTGGACCATGAGAAAGAAGGTGAAGTGGCAGAAGCTACACGCAAGAAAGGAAAAGCAGGTAAACATACAATTGATGGAGGAGCTGAGGAAGCTCGAGTAGATGCTGAGTTGTGAAGAACTCAGAGAGGCTGAGTTAGAAATGGATGTTTCCATTTGTGGCCTGGAACATGGCGAAATTCTGGGTGAAGAGATCAGTGAGGAGGATCTCATGAACTACTGGGATAGTTCAGAAGCATCTGAAGAGGTGATGGCGAGAGAAACAGATGAGGCTATGAAGCCTTGCAATTTTTCTCATAGTTCATGTATGTTTGCAGGATGTGCGAAAGATGGTGAGCAGTCTAATGGAACTGTCACGAAGAATAATGAAGTTCTTGAGGTAAATTTTGGTAGAGAATTACTTTCAGAAGAGGAATGTGTTGATTGGTTACAATAGGAAGAAATCACAAATGACTTCTTGTCTGGGGAAAAACAACAAATCAAAGCTGTTATGAAGCAAGAACAAAGTGGAAATACTGAAGGAAAATTCCAAGGAGGTAAACAAGTGTATTTTTTTAATGGGATTGCTGACAAAATTTTACAATGTAATGATGTTGAAACCCAGAAAATATAGGAAGATTTCCAGAGGGAGAATAGAAGTAGTGATAAGACAGAAGGGAAATATACAAAAGAACTGAATCAAATGAAGGATTCAGAACAGCAAAGGGAGATGTCGACTGAAGCATTCAGTGAGATCACAAGGTCTTATGTTTTTAAGACTAATGATTTGTGTGTGATGAAAGGTATATCACAGAGTGTTGAACAAACTTTGAAGTTTGTTAAAGAAGAAGAGTTGAATCTGAAATTTGTTCAGAATTATGCTGAGATAGCAAGATCTCAAGAGGAAATGAAGATAAAGGGGTCTTATGGAAATATTCGGCAGAATATTGAAGCGGGGGAAGAAGGACCATCTGATGATTGGTCAATAGCAAGTGAAGGTATGGAAAATTGTGTAAAATTTCCGAGTTCTACTCCAATTGAGATTGTTCAGTTATATCGGAAGTTAGATCTTCAAAGGAGAGAGTTGGAAAAGCAGAGGACCTATTTTCAGGGAAAGTTATTGAAAGACACAGAACAGGGAAACATTTTTGAAACAGATGATGTGGAGGAGGGACTAACTGATAGTCTCACAAAGGAATTGAATCAACATACTGATGTGCTGATGGAGGAGGGAATTTCAGAGCATCATACTGAAATGTTGCCAGCAGCAGCGGAAGGGGCACTGAAGCCTTATGTTTTTTATTCTAATTTTTTTTTTGTGAGTACAGGTTTTATTTCAGATGCTGGAGGAAATCTATTAGACAGAGAAATTGAACTGATGAGGCGAATGATGATGAAAGTATCCTGGAAGAGGCCAGCAATAGTAAAACAAAGAAAAAGTAGCAAGAGAAAGACAACAGAAGATTGTGAAAGCATAGTCAGTGGGGCGATACAACATAAAGTGTGGAGACCTGGAGAAGAAAAACAGATAGAACAACGACAAGTGGGAAATTGCAGCACAAGATATGGGATCCAGGCATACACAGATCCGAACACATGATCAGGCGATCATGATTAATTTCAACCTTGGGAGTCTGATTCAGGAGCATAAAGGCCAATTTTCATTTTTAAATATGTAATAAAGGGGGGTGTGACATTTTAATTGTTTTATTAATTAATTTGTTATTTTTAATAAAATAGGAGATAAATTATAAAAGTGAGGATTTTGTAAATATTCTTTTATTAATTAAAAGGATATGAGAGAAAATAGAATTAGGTAGAAGAATTAGGGAGTAGGAATGCTATGTACGAGACTTAGTTGAGTCCACACCTAAAATGAATTTAAATTAGATTTAGTTGAGGATTAGGTGGAGAGATTTTTGGAGTGAATTAAATTCATTATTTATGTATAAATATGAGTGGTTTTTGTGAGGAGGACACACTTGAATAGTTGAAGAGCTGAGATAATTAAGAGGGGAGTGAGTGAGGAGTGGTTTAAAGGGCAAAGAGCCAAGAGGCCACCCAATGTAATATCTGGCCACAAAATTTTAATATAGTTAAGGGAGTTGATTTGTATGGCTCTTGTTCGCCTTTATTTTAAAATTGAGCTGAATGTTTTTTTCATGATTTTATTATAATGATTTGAGCATCCTCAGGGTTCATGCAGCATTTGTGTTCTTATATGCGGGTTCTGCTTTCTAGCCAAATTCCTGCATCATCTTCTCGGAGGTAATCAATAAATTCATTTCTTCTAATGGTCCAAAATATTCCTTCCCTTGGGCAGCAATCATGTAGCAGTAGTTTGAACCAAGGTGACCAGTGGTTGTAGGGATTAATCATAGAGCTACACTCAAACATTATCCAAACTCTTTTGGCATATTTGGTGTACACCAGGATATTACAATAGTCTACATATCTCAACCATGGCTCATAAATACAAATATATCTTTGTCCTACAAAATGTGCAAAGATAATGGCCCCTTGAAACATTTTGGGCGACTCTATAAAATAGATAAGATTACTTGCATTATTATGGCTACGATTAATCCATTTTTCAAGAACCAATTCATATGCAGAACTCTCCTTAACCCTATATATGAGACACTGAAAAAAAATGACATATGAAAATATTTACATATTAAAACCCACTGAAAATCCTCTAGAGTATGGGGACGTGATGACGAAGTTGAAGATGATGGACAACTGAACATCTTGATTTCTTTTGGAGCTGATTCTCTTGTAAGAAAATATAAAGAAAATATGCTAAGCAATTATATTTTCTCTTTTTTTATATTCAATTTCAAAGTCGAATGCATCTAACCATAGGCTCCATATTAGTATCCTGTTGTTTCCTTGTTCTAACGATATTTTTTTTAAGCATCCCAACCATATGTTTCAGGTATGTCTTTATAATGAATCTTACTGGCTTTAGGAATAACCTGAGTCTTTTGAGTCCATTTTTGAAAACAAGAATTTCCTTATGAGAAGATGGATACCTGAGTTTAGTGTCATTGAAACATTCTGATGCATATGAGAAAAATTCTTCCCTTCTTGCATGTTTTTGCATCAAAACTCCTGCCCATACTTCATTGGATGCATCTGTTTCTAAAATGTAAGGCAATCCATGTCTTGGAAGAACTGGACTTGGAAAATTTTGGACCTTTTTCTTGATAAAGAAATTGGCAGCCATCTTTGATGTTAGGGTTATTTGTTATGTACAACTAAAGTGAGATTTTTTCGTACACTTGCGATTAGAATTCATACTAACAACTGGCAACTCCACAAGGGTTTACGATTACGACCTCTGTTGTTTTTCAGATCCCTGCACGCCCAACTACTTCAAACCCTAGGATTTCTCTTTAGCTTCTTGTTTTTCTTTTCTTGATGTTGTTTTTAACCTATAAAACCCTAAAACATTACAAATTCTAGCTTTCGTGTGTTTTCGGACCTATTATGTAGGTGACAAGCATTAGCCGCAACTAAGACGAATTATTTTTCTAAAACCTGCTCCTGAGAGTGTTGGAAGTGCATGTTGCACTTTTTGGGCCAAAACCTGCAAACTAGAGCTTCAGGGCACTGAAAATAGGCCTAAACCTGTGACCTCTGCAGAAAATAGGTCAGAAGCTGCGACCTTAACTTTTTGCGGGAATTTTTCTAAGATTTTTTTGGGTTTGTCTGGGCCTCTGTTCAAGGTTCGTTGACCTCCGTCTCCGCCCGTTTTGGACCTATAATTGATCTGTTTTACTCATCAAAGTGGGAAACTAACCCCCTAGGGCTTCAGTACCCTCCACCTTTCTAGGAGGAGTTTTAGCTATAGCAGTTCGTCTGAAATTTCAGTGTGTTAAGCCATTTTTCAGATCTGATCCCTTACCTTAAAATCCACTTTATATTGGTTTTTCATCCATCCAAAACACCTCCTTTTAGTTTTGTTTGGGTCTTCCTCTAGGGTCCCCTTCGTTTCCCTCCAGGTTGTAGCCTTTCACAGCCTTACAACAATTTTCCCTCTGATTTTTTACTGTTTTTCTTCACCTATTTCTAGTAGATCTAACCTTTAGATCATTTTCCCTCCTAAATTTAGATCTATTGGCTATTTTGGTTTGTTTTGACTATATTTTTTCCCACCCACAGACTAGTTGTGGAGAGGCCCACCTCCTTGGGGTGTGTTAATGCATAATTAGCTGTTTATTTTCTGTTATTTAAGTTTCATATACTGTTATCTGCAGGTTTACTTACAATTATACAACACACTTTTTATTTTTCTCCACAAATGTCTAGGTTTAAAAATGAAAATTTACACACTTAACACACACACCCTAAGTAAAGAAGAGCCTGGTTAACATCACCAGGAAAAGACTTCAACATTGTAATCAATTGATCCTATGCCTCTCTGCCCTTGTTTCGACATTGTAATCATTTGATCCTATACCTCCTTGCCCTTGTTGGTCTCTCTTCCCTTTGTGCTGTGTTTGTGCTTTCATCATTGCACCCCCAAGGTGTTTATCTCAGAGACTTATTGGCCTTCATCCTCAGTTTCCATTAGGAAGACTTACTTCTCCTCGTAGGATTCAAGTTAGTCCTCCATCGAGTCCGCACTCTGACTCCTCTTCTGGTTCTTTGGGTTCCCCTTCTGGTTCCATCCTCGGTTCTCCCCCTGTCACCTTCACCATGTCTGGTTCAGGACCTAACGCTGGTGGTAGCCCCATCACTAATGTTGGGAATACTACTAGTGGGACCGCAATAGGAACTACCCCGACTACTCCCTTGCTCCCCTATATGGCAGGGCTTAGTCTTTTGATTTTAACCAGTTGATCAATGACCCTATCCGCCATGAAATTGGTTGGCCTACTATGCCAACCAAGATCCCTTCCAACATCCCCAAGTTTGAAGGTCTTTTTGGAGAAGATCATACAAACCATGTTCAATCTTTCCACATGTGGTGTTCGTCTAATTCTGTTACTGATGACTCTCTCCGTCATTAGTTGTTCCCACGTACGCTTACTGGTGAAGCTTCTAAGTGGTATGTTGATCAGGCCTCCTACTCTCATAACACCTTTGTGACTCTTTCCTGGGATTTTCTGTCTTATTTCTAGCTTCCCCTTCGTTATGACATTCGTACGAAAATTTTGACTTCTTTCTGTAAATCGTCTGTGACCCGCCTATCCAATCATGTCCAGGAATGGTAGAGAAGAAAGAGCCTATGTTGATCCCCTACCTTCGAAGACCATGTCTACATGGACTAGTCCCATAGATCCCTTTTGCCTACTATCGGCAAAGATGTCACATCACATTTCCCTCAAACCGAAGAAGCTGCTCTCCAGATTGTGTTAAAATATGACCTGATATACGATTAGTCTGGTTATGTTTATACCATATTACCTAATATCCCTAGAATCGGTGGTGCCAACGCACTGGGGGCATCCCATGCCACCGATGATATCGTTGGAGCTCTTTCTCATCCATATACTCATCCTCCCATGGGTTATGGTTTCCCTCAGGGAGGGGCAATCTCCTCCAGCACTTTTCCCCCTCCCGGTAGCATGCATCCAGGATACGACATGCCTCATCCTTTTTCCCAACCTGTTTACCACAATGTTACCCAACCTCCTTATTATCCATATTTGCAACCTAGTGCTCCAGCCCCTCAAGCATTAGCACCCCCGCTCCCTTTCCTTCTCAACCCCCGTAATAGCAGCCATCACCCCCCTAGGGGTAGGTGTATGCACAACAGGGCATGAATAATCCTCCTACTTCAAAAAAGAAAAGGAAAGGCACCCAAAATCAATCTTCCCCAATTAATCCAGGACCCAATCCCCAAGGGAATTCACCTAACACTGCTAACCAACAATAGGGCACTTAGCCCAAGTAGGACATGCATTTTCGCATGAATAAGCCGTGTTCTTATTGTGGTTTATATGGCCATTAAACCCATGATTTTCCTCTTTTAACATATATGCGTCATATGTGGGAGACTCAAGAAGCATCACGAGGAAAACAAGCCTCACCTTCGGTTCCTCCCAATGCTGCGCCTATGCAGCCGACTATGTTTACCAATCCTTTCCCTCAGCAAGGATTTATGGCTACCCAACCACCTGCAGGTCAGGGGGCCACTCAAAATCCTCCATCTGGTACCTCCGATTACCATATTCTCATGATGAACTTTGACCAACCCATTACCGTTGACCTCAACGTTCAGATTTGGTCCCGCCAGTACAATAAGCCTCTCGCTACGTCTGCCCCCGTGCCCCTTTCTTCATGTTATACAGAGCCTCTTTCGAAACCAATGGTCCTTTACAAATCCCTCTACCTAAGGCAGAGGTTCATACCAAGATCCCCAAGGGACCATTACACCGAAATGCTTCTTTTGGCAAAGCTGCCCATTTGTATAGTATAGTAGATGATTTGGCGCAATCTCTTGCTGCCATCTCAATGCTAGAACTCCTCCAGTCGTTCCCTTCACAACGAAAAGCTATACTATCTACCATGGGCACTGTAGATCCTTCAGATGATATTTTGATCGTATTCTATGTTGACGAGTTAGAACATCCTCCCCTTCTTGCTTCTTTCACCTTCTAAATCCCTGTCAAGATTCGGAATGCCAACGTCTCCTGTTGTATCATTGATGAGGGGAAATCCATCTCCGTGATGTATGATTTGGTTTAGAAGAAAATCGGATCACCTGAGTTGGACCCTTCCACTATCACCCTTTGAGCGTGGGATGGCCACTCCTCCAAGCCCATTGGCATGTTCCGCAATTTTCCTATTACTCTTGCGGGCAAGACTGTTTGCGTTGACGTCGAAGTCATTGATGCCTCCTTAGATTACAACATTATATTGGGTCGTAGCTACACCGATGTGATGTTTGATGTACCATATTCGATTCACCACAAGATTTCCTTTCCCCATAATGGAAAGATAGTCACCATTCACCAGTTGACATATTACAAACATAAGTATCAGACCTCCCCTGAGTCCATCATATCATCGGTGGCCAATAAGCAAACCGTCGACCCCTTGAACAGTGTCTCACCCAGAGTCTACAAAGACTCCTCTTTGCTTGGTTCATTCCCTGGTCTTCCTCCTCCTGTCTCTGATACCAACTCATCGAATGTTTTCATGATGAAATTGTCTCGGGCTTCCCTCAAGCGACCTGCTTCATCTAGTCAGCATCCCTGCCCTCCGCAACCTGCTCCTAACACTTCGAATCAGCCTTCTGGACCCCCTCCTCCTAGCCCTTCACCTGCCTCTAGTATCCATGAGCCTCTCTACCCTCCTGGAATGGTTCCTCCTAGCCTTAACCATCTTGGAGCTGTCCCGCCTAGCCATTACCCCTCCGGTCAGATATCGTTCCTAGCTTCCCCTCCCGGAGTGTTCTCGGTACCTGTGATGGCTACCTTATCTCTTCCTAACTTGAACCTGGAGATTATATTCTGGTACATATATCCCCCAACCGCTACCCTGTTTATTCAACCCAAACCTTATCTTGCTTTGACCCTGGTTCAACCAGTCCCCATGACCCCTACCTCAGCCACCTCAATAGGAACCTCCTCCTATTGCGAAAAATTCAGATAAAGGGGGAAAAGCTCATAAGAAGGAACCTAATGACAAGGCTGCCTCGACTGATGCTGCTCCTTCTCAGCCTCCAAAGCCTTGTGCTTTGTGTGATGTTGTCGGTCATGCCAACCATAATTGTCCTGCGTTGCCTCGTATCAAGCCCATGGTTAATGTTGCGTTCCCTGAGTCTACAGTCCCTGAAGCCTCCATTTATTCCTCGACTATACCCAAGAACCATAAGAATATTCACACCAACCAACCTTGTGCTTTGTGTGATCTCCATGGCCATTATACCCACCTTTGTCCCCGTCTCACGCATTATCACGCCTCTTTGGAGGTAGTTCGGGAGTACGATATTGAACAGAACTAGTATGCCTCTACCGTCGTTCCGTAGTATGCTTTAGGCCAGCTTGAGGATTTAACCACTCCCATTGAAATTCCCCCTCCTAATGTCGAGATGATAGAGCCTGCAGCCACCATCCTCTACCTATCATCATTCATGAGGTCCACGGTGGAAGCTCCCTCAGAGACTTCCCCTTCTGTTTCGCTTGACCTCCCTTTAGAGATCACCTTGGGCTCAACATTAGTGGATCCCTTATCTGCTTGTTCTTCCATCACCCCCCTGTGACGATGTGCATGTGAACCTTTCTTCTCATGATTATGAGTCAGGTAGCTTCGCCACGTCATATGGTCTCCCTTCCTATAGTCACCCCATATTCTACTATGATGATGACATCATGGAATCCTTTTCCACCCTTGACTTCATCTTTCTCGCCCATAAGCGGAATGGAACCATCAGTGTCTATGGTGAATTTCATGGCCTGAGCACACGCTGCCCCCAAGGTAGCTCCCACACACCACCTACTCGTCGGTGTGCGGGTGGTAGAAGTACTACCCAAATCACTCCCTCTAGCAGTGTTTGTTTGATTTCTACTTTGCACTCAGGTTGCCAACATTGTTCATCATCCTCTCATTTTTTGTCTTGTGGCACATTTAAAATGGGCCCCTCGTCCACACCTTTTATCGGTTACGCCGATGGTGCAAGTCACTACTCCTGGAATTTAGCCTCGGCAAGTTGGGCCATTTTTTCCCCCTTACATTCACTTGTTCTCTCGAACGGTGTATGCATTGGTATTGCCACCAATAACCAAGCCGAATATGATGCAGTACGAGGTTTATTAGCTGATTCCATTTCCCATCGCATCCTCCACCTTCATGTTCGTTTAGATTCCCTGCTTCTTGTCATGCAATTGAATGGTGTCTATCATGTGCATAATCCTATCCTTTTTTGAAGATATTTAAGAGTGAAGCTTTTGATGCATGAATTTGAAATCACTACATTCAGCATGTACCTAGAGAAAAAAATCACTATGTAGATAGCATTGAAAACAATATTCTAGATTGGCACTTAGCACACACATTTAACACAAGAAAATAAGATAAAACCACCAAAATGATGCATATGCATTATATGTGTTTTATAAAATGTTTTAGAGTCCATTAACTCTGATACATATGACATGCCCATAGCTTGTTAAAAAAACTCAAATCTGGGGGAACCACCTTCCCCCACACCTAATCATTATCTAGAGGATCCCGAGCCAATGGCTCTGCTCTTGCAGCTCGTATATTGCGCATCCCTTGTCCGGCCATCGCCATGCGCCACATGACCCCTCGCCACTTCGAGGGTAGACCAATACATGGCTCTATGTATTGGTCATCCAAGTCTTGCTAGCCGCGCTCTAAAACACCGGTAAGAAGCCTCTTACATCTACGACAGATGTCCTCCAGGAGGGCTGCTGCATCCTCATCTTGCAGTGCTCTCGATCCATTAGGTCCTGCAGCTCCTAATACTGCAGGTCGTCCCATATACCTGGCCGGTTTTATCGGTGTTGTATCTGCATACCAAAAGTGAAATAATTAGTACCATATACAATACTCTAAAACTTTACAAAGCACATAAAATATTAGCAACTTGTCACTTACCCTCGAGCCCCCATACTTGACCAGACGAAAGTGGCAAGTCCGGGTCCCCATGATAACTCATCCCACTATAGGGATAGTTGTCTATGTACAATGGCATTTGATCCCAATGAGCAAAGAATCTGGGTCAGAACACCTGTCTGACTGCCCCACCTCCTCCTATGCACAGTAGCCACCCCCACTGAAGCATCCTGGGCTCCCTTGGGTCCCCATCCTATATCTGTATGTGAGGTTGAAGTGTTGGGATCTTCTCGAAGAAGAGAAAGTACAACACTGTGCCATATGCACAGTCATGGTTCACTTGCTGCTTGCATAGCGACAACTATTGTTTCAAGGACGACACCATCATTTGGGCACACCCATAGTAGGTCCCACCCAACACTGTAGATTTTAACCCTGAACATAAATTATCTACACACGAATCTTATAACAGAAAATAAAACAATAGCGAGAGCATAAAACATAAAACAGATAAACACAGAGATTTTCCCCTGGATCCCAAATCGGGACGACCAGCTTGATTTTCATTATATTCCTTTTAGTGTTACAACACATATATATACATGCCGGAGCATACATAAACCCCAATCCATTAACCCTGGATTAGAACATAACCGTAGTTCCCTTGACCGGATCTACAAAAATACCAGGGGCCGAAAACCATCGAACCCCAAAACCATGTGCAAAACCATGCACCAAACCATGGGCGGATCCGCCTATGAGTGGGTCCGCACAAAAAACAAATTTTGGCCGGGGCGCTGCCCCGGACCCCAACGGTGGGGACTGCTTCGCCCCTCGTGACCCCCCAGCTACGCCCGACGCAACATACAACGCGTGGGGCTAATCGTGGAAAGAATATAACACATACCCAACATTCTCCCACTTGTTGTTTTCTTTCCACAGGGGGCCACAGGAGAGCTTAGTCATTGGGCCAATTCTTCAACACCCATTATTTCTCTACACCAAGAGAACTTCTGAGTGCTCACAGACTTCGTCAATGCATCTGCAACATTCTTCGAAGTGTCCACCTTTACCAGCAACACCCTTTTAGCCTCAACCATCTCTCTAACAAAGTGATATTGAACATCAATGTGCTTTGTCTTTGAATGGTAAGCAGGGTTCTTAGCCAAGAAAATTGCACTTTGGCTATCACAGTCTATCCTTATAGCTTGCTGTACCAACCCCATGCCTGAACACAATCTCTGCAACCAAACTGCTTCCTTGCTTGCATGAGTGGCTGCTATGTATTCTGCCTCTGTAGTTGAAAGAGCCACTACAGACTGTCTTTTACTCATCCAACTGACTGCACCTCCAAATAGGCCAAACACATACCCACTTGTAGATCTTCTTTGGTCCAGATCTCCAGCCCAGTCTGCATCAACAAAACCACGAATGTCCAACACTCTTTCCAATCCTGGTCTTCCCTGGTAGCACAAGCCATAATCACTAGTGCCACGTAAATATCTGAAAACCCGCTTCACTGCTGTCCAATGCTCCTTCCCTGGGTTTGACATAAACTTGCTCAATACTCCCACTGCATGTGCAATGTCTGGTCTAGTACAGACCATTGCATACATCAGGCTACCCACTGCACTTGCATATGGAACACGGGACATATACTCCTCTTCTTCTTGTGTCTTGGGACACTGTTCAGCAGAAAGTTTTACACCTACGGGAATAGGAACCTTCACCGGTTTACTATCCTGCATATTGAACCTCTGCAATATAGTCTCGACATACTTCCTCTGGTTTAACCAGAGCTTCCTCTTTGCCCGATCTCTCTTAATTTCCATACCCAAAATACAGTTTGCAGCACCAAGATCCTTCATGTCGAATTTGGAGAACAGTTGGGTCTTCAAATCTTGGATAATTTCTTTGTCATTTCCAATCAACAACATATCATCCACATATAAGACCAAATAGATAACACGGTCACCAATTAATTTAAAATAAACACGGTGATCCTCCTTGCTTCTGGTGAAGCCAAGTCCCCGTATATAGGTATCAAATTTCTGATACCACATCCTTGGTGACTGTTTTAACCCATACAGAGACTTCTTCAACCTGCATCCCAGTTCTTTCTTACCCTTCACCATAAAGCCTTCAGGTTGCTTCATGTAGATCTCCTCTTCTAGATCCCCATGAAGAAATGTTGTCTTCACATCCATCTGTTCTATCTCAAAATCAAATGCAACAGCAACAGATAAAAGTAATCTAATAGAAGTAACTTTGGCAACAGGAGAAAAAAATATCACCAAAATTAATTCCCGGCACCTGGGAATAACCTTTCGCTACCAACCGAGCTTTGTATTTCTCCACCTTGCCTTCTACATTCATCTTCTTCTTAAACACCCATTTGCTCCCAATGGGCTTCCTTCCAGCCGGCAACTCCACCGGATCCCATGCATCGTTTTTGTGCAAGGATGCCATTTCATCAACCATGGCCTCCTTCCAGAGTTTTCCATCCTCTGAATCTACTGCCTCCCTGACAGTTCTGGGTTCATCATCAGTTATAGTTAAGGCAAAACCTGAATAGAAAGAAGATGGACTATACCTTTATGGTTGCCTTCTTTCCCCAACTGATCTTCTCAAAGCTGGAGTTTGTGGCTCTTCATCTTCTGAGTCTTCTTCTGTTGTAGAGTCTGATTCATCCTCCTTTAGCTCAAACTCTATCTTCTCGGGTTCCTTTGGTAGGACTTCATGTTTAACAACATCTTTCACTTCTCTAAACACCACATCTCGGCTGTACACAACCTTCCTTGTTTCTGGGTTCCAAAGCTTGTAACCCTTTAAACCATCCTTATACCCAATAAAGATGCACCTTTCGGATTTATTATCCAACTTGGTCCTTTTCTCCTTTGGAACATGTACATATGCATCACATCCAAATACCCTTAGATGTGAAAGAGAGGGTTTCTTACCAGTCCATACCTCATGTGGAGTCTTATCCTCCAACGATGATGAAGGTGATCTGTTAACTAAGTAACATGCAGTCTCCACTGCCTCTGCCCAGAATTCTTGTCCTAACCCAGTACCACTGAGCATGCTTCTTGCCTTTTCCATTAACGTTCTGTTCATTCTTTCTGCAACTCCATTTTGCTGAGGTGTGTATGGAGTAGTTTTCTGCCGTGCTATACCACACTTCTTACAGAACTCTTCAAATTCCTTCTTGCAGAACTCCCCACCATTATATGTCCTCAGCGCCTTTATCTTCTTCTCTGTCTAGTTTTCCACGAGAGCCTTAAATTCTTTAAATCTGTCAAAGACTTCAAATTTCTTCCTGAAGAAATATATCCATGTATTCCTTGAGAATTCATCTATGAATTAAACATAGTACACAAACTTACCCAGTGATGGAACCGACATAGGTCCAAACACATCACTATGCAAAAGCTCTAATATCTTGTTCGCCCTCTTAGCATCAGAAGGAAAACTCACCCGATTCTGCTTCCCATATACACAATGCTCACAAAAATAGAAATCTAGAGAGGAATTAGACATACCTTCTACGATACCATTTCCATGCAGTATTCGAAGGCCCTTCTCTCCAATATGTACAAGCCTTTGATGCCATAACATGGTATTTTCTCTAGAGACCGCTAGGCTTTCCGCTCCACTTTCAGGAACCACAGAACTATTGCACCCATCAATAGTAGTGTTTCCCTGAAGCTTGTATAGAGTTCCAATACAAACTTCCCGCATTAATACCAGTGCTCCCCAAACCATCTTATAGGTATCTTTCTCAAACATTGTTTTTACACATGCATCATCCATATTGCTGACAAAAATCAGATTTCTGGCCATGCAAGAATGTGCAGAACACCAGGAAGTGTTATAATCCTTCCACCTTACAGCTTCAGCTTGAATTTTCCATGTCCAATGATTTCGGCCTTCCTATCATCCCCTAGGAAGACATCACCTCCATCATACTTCTCATACTCGCAGAACCACTCCTTATGGGGAGTGAAGAGAAAGGATGCACCTAAGTCAATCAACCATGACTCATGATCTACATGTGTATTTGAAGAAGAGGCCAAATACACATCCCCACTTTCATCCAAGGTGGTTTTTGCCTCTGCATAAGAAGCATCCTCAGATCCCTTTCCTTTCTTAGGAGCTTTAGATCTGCAGTCCTTTTTGTAATGCCCTTCTTTTTCACATTTCCAACACACCTTTACAAACTTTCCAGGATGTTTAGATCTCCCTCTAGATTTAGATCTCCTATTAGAAACTTTATTCTTGTTTATATTTTGGGACCTTCCTCGTACAGATGAGGCATCTCCATTTCGAACCTCCATATTTCTCCGTCTCATTTCCTCCGATAGCAAGGCTGAGACAATGTCATCAAAATTCAAGGTAGTTGTATTGCTACCTATTGAAATAACTAGACTGCCCCACGAATTTGGTAGAGAACACAACAAACAGATGCACTAAATCTTCATATGATATTTTAATATCAACAAATGACAGTTGGCTTACCACAGTATTGAAGGCATTCAGATGCTTTGTGACCGAGTCTCCATCCTTCATCCTCAGGTTATACATCTTTTTCTGCAGGAACAGTTTATTCACCAGAGACTTAGATTGGTACAAAGTCCCAAGTTTTTCCCACAAATTATTCATCGTAGCTTCCCCATATACATTCAATAATACTGAATCTGAGACACACAACCGTATTGTGCTCTTCACCTTCCGATCCAAATTCTTCCAGTATTCATTTGCCATTTTTTTTGGTTTAGTACCTCGATCTACCGCGATCCATTGATATTTATCCACCAGCAGGTCATCCATCTTGAGCTTCCACAACTCAAAACTATGACCATTAAATTTCTCAATCTCTATCTTTCCACTGCTCGCCATATTATTTCACCGCAAGAATCGATCCCGCAGATCTCCCACTGAACAGTTCTACCATAGGCTCGAGCAAAAAACCCCTCAGCAACAAAGGTGTCCCCTTGAAGTCGAAACAACTTTGATTCCAAATGTAGTCAGCAGCCTCGCCCTTTGCAACCTGCTACTAGTACTTCGAATCAGCCTTCAGGACCTCCTCCTCAAGGCCCTTCATCTGTAGCTGGTGTCCCTGATACTCTTTTTCCTCCTGGAATAGTTCCCCCTAGCCTTAACAATCTAGGAGTTATTTCGCATGGCCATTACCCCTCCGGTTAGATACCGTTTCTCGCTCCCCCTTCTAGAGTATTTTCGGTACCTGTTATGGCTACCTTGACCCTTCCCAACATGACGCTGGGGATCAAATTTTGGAACATTTATCCCATAGCCAATACCCCGCTTGGTCAGCTCAAACCTTACATTTCTTTGACCCTGGTCCAACCAGTCGCTATGACCCCTCCCTTTGCTTCTATGCCCCAGCCACCTCAACATGAATCTACTCCTGTTGCGAAAACCTCAGGTTATGGGGGAAAAGCCCACAAAAAGGCACCTAAGGAAAATGATTACCAAACAACACCTTCTCCTCCTAAGCCTCCAAAGTGTACACCTCTGTGTTCTTTGTGTGATGCTGTCGATCATGCCACCCACAATTGTCACGAATTGTCTCGTATCAAACCCATGGTAAACGAAGTGTTTCCTGAGTATGATATCTCTGAAGTCCATGTTACTTTACCGACTTCAGCAAAGAAACTCAAGACTTTGCACAAAAATCACCTATGTGCTTTGTGTGATCTCCATGGCCACTATACTCACCTTTGTCCTTGCCTCGAAGACTACCACACCTCTTTAGAAGTAGTTCGCCAATATGATGCCGAGCGCAACAAGTCTGCACCTCCCTTACTTGCGTGTTATGATTCAACAAAACCAGAGAAAACATCCACTCCCATTGACATTCCCCCTCTCGATGTCGAGATGACGGAGCCTTCGACCACTATCCTCTACCTGTCATCATCTATGAGATCCATGGTGGAAGTCCCCTCTAGGGCATCCCCTTCTAGTTCGCCTGACCTCCCTTCAACGATCACCTTGGGCTCATTATCGGTAGATTATTCATCTACTCATTCTTCTGTCACCCTCTGTGATTATGTTCTTGTGAACCTTTCTTCTCATGATGATGAATCAGGTAGCTTCATCGCTTCATGTGTTCATCCTTCCGCCAGTCGCCCCATATTCTACTGTGATGATGACATTATGGAAGCATTTACCACCCCTGAATTTATCTACCCCCCCTTAAATAGAAACCATGCATTCAGAACACATACACCTTGTGGTCATTACATTGAAACCCAATGTTTTGGTAAGGGGGCACCCATATTTGAGAGTCCAGGAGAAGAAATTCTCCACAACCCTCCCACTGCATCTGGTAGTGTTGACTCTAATACCATTAGTCTTCCCCATTTAGAAGAACCTTTAGAGTTCCATATCATTTTAGATCACTCTAGGGATGATCCACTTCATCATTCCTTCATCCTACATCAACAACCCAGTCCCTTAGACATTGTTGTTGACTAACCTCTATATTTTCTCAGTGAGCACCAGTTCATTATCTCCAAATCAAATCTTTGGGAAAGTGACCACATGTATGCGAACCCAGAAATTTAGTCCATTTGCTTCATATATGCAGTACCAAAATAGATTGGTAATCCTCCATTCCCTTTCTTGAATTGCATCTATCCATTCTTCCCACAAAATATAACCATAACGTTAACAAATGGCGAACCACATCATAAAAATGTGTTTATATTCCACTTTTCTAAATAAATTTGGCATGACCATAACATGCTTAGGGGCACCTATGCCCCTATACCTTCTCATCATCCTCTTGAGGATTTAGTGCCTATGATACTAAAGGCTTGAATCCATTATTTCAGCACTTGGAACACCACCGCGCTCCACAAAATCCTCTAGTTAGGGGCATCATTCCCACCTTTGCATACCAGATCACTCCCCTCCAACACATATTCTTGGGGGTAGTATCCCATGATTGGGGGCATGATGGCACCCATGTCCACCTTCTCACTTGATTTTCATAAGTTTCAGCCTAGACTCCACCGATCTAGGTATGGTCAATTATCCTCCCATTCCTTGGATAGTTTTTACTACTGACCTCCCCGATGAGTCATATATTGTAGATGCTTGATACCATACCTTCAAATATTCTACTTTATGTGATACCATACTTACCACTTGGTCCCTATGTTTGAATTTTTGGGCATGGATGATTCTAGACCTCCTCTAGTAGTTCATTCTCGTATTCCTTTGTTCCCTTGATTCTTCAATAGGAACCATTCTTCCAAGAAGAATTAAGGCCATCTTTTAGACAAGTAAGGCCACCTACCTAAAAGTCACAGATCCCAATTCCAATGGTTGGTTTGTCTGATATGATTTCTGCAAGATTTATTTCCTTTTCCTCCTCTCCACATTCCCCACAGCTACACTTGCAAATGAATCAAATTGGAGGGAAATTGCCTTATTAAAAGAAAAACTCTAATTTTTCTTTTTCCAATTACGATGAAACCGTAGCTCAGTTTTCCAAACCATCAGCACCATTGTAAAGCTCTCATCGAGCAATCAAATGGGTATCCTTTCGTTTTTGGTGATTTGATACTTCACTTGGAAGCCTTTTTTCCAAGAAGGGTCACTTCACCGCTTCTCAAAATCAAATTTCTTCACTTGCGACACTTTTACTTGGGGCACCACTTTGACTTCATACTTATCAATGCTCATGTCGATTTTCTTCATTAGTAACCATATTTTACTCATGTTTTTATGGTCCCTAACAGGCCTATTTTTTGTGGCAGCATCAACGAGTGGCCCTTTTTTAGAGCATCCGAGTTGAGTCATCATCGCATTCATGGAGTCTATCCCAAGTCCCTTTTGTCTCCCACCACGATATTCCATCATTCATCGCTTTTTACCTCTCTTGTTTTGCACATTTTGACCTCCAGTCATACTGTTCCCTATCCCCTCCTGAGCTGCCAGGTCATCCATGCCCTTTATGATCTAACAAGGGAATTCGTCAGCCCACTACTCAGACCCCCCCATTCCACCATCATCCCTAGTGTCAGTCTATGAGTCACTCTACTATTATCCATCATGCCTTAGTTTAGGATTCCTTATTGCCTCACCTATGGTGGACCTCCTTCTGTCGACATCAGCTTATTCATTCTAGAAGACAAGTCTAGAGGGATGTGTACCTTAGTTCAAACTTGCACTCTTGTTTGGTGCCTCAGATTAGGAAAAGGGACCCTTTATTCCCCTTTGAATTGATTTTTTCTCAGTTCCTACTCCTCATGTCATGGTCGAGATCCTTATACTTAATGGTTCAGTGATACCGCAGATTGTACCAGTGATTCGCGAGTGTGTGTGAGATGTTTCAGACCTCATGAGGGGGTGACCCTTTAAGTAGCCCCCCACATACCCGGATGACCTCTTTACTACATCCTTGGATGAAGCTCTACAAATTTTATGGTTTCGGCCTCAGACACTTGCAACACCTTTTTAGTTTGCATGTATCATTCAAATTTTCAGAACCCTTTCCTGTTTTACAAGGCCTCTTTGGTTGTTATTATATCTCATGTACTCATTTATTATTGTAGAATTCGGCTGTTGTCCTAGGCACAATATGTATGTGGGATCCATTATGTTTTTTATCTGGACCATGTTTATGCTAGCATGTACTATATAGTTTAGTCCCATGTTTGTTAGGCGCATCATTATTCTTTGGACTTTGTCATCTTGGCGGGCATAGGTATGCCTCCCCCGCCTCATTTGAGAACAGGTACTCACTCATAAAATAGACTTGTCGCACCTGTCAGTCTCACCTCCTCAGGGTCTTGTCCTCTCTCACTTCAGTCTGTCTTATATTTCTCTTTCCCTGGCTCCCCTTCGGTGTTTAGTGATTGTGTTCTTACAACGTACTTCGGTCATATGCTTAGCTCCTAACACTCGCACGTTGGGGGACAATATGTTACAACAATTTTTGGTAATCTAACCTGTTACTACTAGATGGACTAAATTACACCATGTAAGACCAATTTTACCATAGTAAAATTTCTTTCACTATGAGAAATAATTTAATAACCCATAGTTTATTAAGTTATTTTTGGTCTAAACATGAAACACTATGAGGAATAATTAAATAAGTCCTTATTTGTTTGGTTTTCCTCTATGGATAATTAACTAAACCACTATTTAATTAATATTCGTGGTCATATTTAACCCAAAACATGAGAATTAATTAGATAAATCATTATTTATCTTATTATTTTCTAGGAATAATTATTGAAATCATTATTTAATAATATTCCTGGTTAAATTTGACTAAATAATTTATAAATAACTGAATAAATCATTATTTATTTAATTATTCCTTAACCTCATCCTTGAAATAATAAAAAAATCATTTATTTATTTATTATTTTTAAATAAAGGGATTTAATCAATTCTAAATTCCTTTTCCCTCCACCAAAAATAATAAAATATTCCATGTAAGTTGGATCTAGATTTGGTTAATAATATTTAACTATGCACCAACATCTAGACTAAATCAATATTCTATTATAACTAGAAGGGTTTTCAATTCATTCACTACCTTTTTTTACCTTGAGATCACCTTTTGATATATATTTTTGGCTTGATTTTGATCCTCCATCATTGTCATATTTTTTCTACTTGTTGCTTGTGAGCTCCCTTTGAGTTCCATTTTGTCTGGGTTTTCTGCACCATAAAGAGAGAGAGATCTTGGATCTGAATCGACGAGGACATACAAGAACCCATCTCATTTAGGGGGATTGGTAACATATTTCTGTGTTCCCTTCCCAGGTTTCATAATACAAAAAAATATTTATAAATTCTTGTCTTGTCTATTGGATGTATGGAGAAACTCTTGTTTATTTTTGCTGTTTAATGTCTTTAACTGCATAGATATGGATTTTTTTAGAATTTATTCTGATCACCTATTGCATATATAACGAAATTGACAACCACATTTTATGTTAGGGTTGTTTTTTATGCACAACTAAAGTGAGCCTTTTTCGTATGTTTGCGATTAGAATTCACACTAACGAACTTCTACCTCAATATTGACATTTTTACCCTCTAACAAAAAAGGTAAGGTATTGATAATACCATATGGACAGAGACCTCTTCCATTGAAAGCTTCTAAGGTATTCAAGGACTCAGTGAGAGGAGGTGAGCCAAGGGCTTTCCAACATGAGATGGACATTATGCATGTGGAGGCTCCTTCGTCGACAACATTCCTATGAATATTCTTTCCCATAATGACAACTTGTATGAGAAAATAAATTTGAGGTGGTAGGCAAGGGACATGGTTTTAAAGATCAAAAGTGATCAATTTGGAATATGTGGGATCAATTCCTATAATGTCAGATAGAAAAGCCTTCCTTTGTGATGGGTATGTTTGAAGTACTTCCAAGGTCGGCATCTTTGAGGGTGCTTGAGCCAAATCCTCTACAATATTCTAGTGTTGAGAAGCTCGTGCATTCGGGTTATAAGACTATTTCCGAAGAAAACATTTGGTGGGGTGGTCGGATTATGGAACCAGTGCCAGGTTTCTTGATATGGAGAGGACCATAATTGGGTGGAATGGAGGAAGAGGGTACATTAGTGACATATTTCTCCACCGCGGTTTTTTTAGGAGTCAGATAATATTTGGATCAAACAAATCAACATTGTGCAGTCAAATCAACTAAGCCAACTTATGAAGCCTTATATTCCATATAAAAAAATTGAATCAAAGCCATAATTTTTTTTTCCAATATCATTGTAATAAAATGTTTGGACTAGGTGTTAGGTAGAGCTCACATCCAAATACCAAGTTATGACCATCTATTTTCATGTCAATGAATTGTTATCAAGCATTTTCAAACTCCTTCAATCCATCCACATAGTTATAATATGAATTATTTTTGTCATTATAATTCAAGGATAAGTCATATGAGTTTCATGCATTCATTGTGAAATTGTTGCATATTGAATCACAACTATTTATATTTTAACCAATGTACCAAATCCAATTATGCCAATACAGAATCACTATAACAATATTAGTCATTGAAATTGATTATGCCCACATATCCTTGTCATCAAGGAAAATCACCAGTTATCAAATTAAAACCCTATTTTTTTTTATCATTGTGAGTTAAATCAATCCATAACCCAAAACATATCTATGAATTATCAAGAATCATATCAAAACTTCAATATTGTTCATCTATATTAACCAATAAGTGAGATCTTGTAAAACCATTTCAATTGTTATCGAATAAATGATTAAATCTAAATAACATAGTGATATGCATATTTTGATCCCTTGTAAAAACAAGTTTATTCAACACATTCATGTTCTCTATAGTAAGTCAAACACTCAAACTTCCTTACTCATAGAACTTTCTATTGTCTGCTTCATATATGTAGGATTATCATAATCCTAGTGCACTCCAAATTTCATGCACAAAGCTTAATTTTATGTGACCTATAGGAACAATGGGACCCATAGTCATTCTTTTGTGCGGTTAAGAGGCTTACAACTGCACCCTTGATCCTTTATCCATGTGGTTGGGGCTTAGAATAAGAGAAACCATCTCTTATCAGACCATAACTAGTTGTAGGCCAATAACATCATATATTTGTCTATTTATGTCCAAAAATATTACCTCAACATTAACGAATTTTCTATACATTTAATGTAAATGATAATAGGAGAAGGGATATTATGAAGATTTTCTCCCTCTTAATGAGAAACCACTTTAGTCATCATCATTCAAAACATCAAACTATCTATCATAATATTTGCATGCATCAAAAAAACTGTTAGATCATTAAATTAAACTATATCAAGCTCTAAAACATATATTTATCATGGTCGTAACATGTTAGCATAAGCTACTTCATCATCACATATTAACATGACATCAAATTTTCATCAAAGGTTAGAGACATATGATTAGGGAAGTTGTCAAGTGTATCATCATTATTCAAATATTATAATCACTGCTTCACTTATTTATCATATTACTCACCCAGCAAGTCAGGCATTGTCCAATTTATCAAAACCTAAACAAGGTAAACAAGAAGGTCTTGAATATCAATATTATTGTTACACTTATATAATCATGGTTATCATGATTATCACAAGAATTAAAAATGGCATCAAGCTACCATATATAAGAATCAATGTGTAGAAATTAATTATAGATTCAATATTTCTCATGTAATGTACTAAAACATAAGACTCAAATCTACTCTACTCATTTGTAGAAAGAAATTCATGATAGAGAACATATATAAAAAACATGCATCACGATTCAAGACAAATACATAGATATTTATCTAGGAGAAATACATTTTCAAAACCCATACCTATATGTATTTCATTAATCAAAAAATCTGGATGACTACAATATGCTTGCTCAAGCTAGAGCAGACTTTGCACAAGTATATTTTATCCTCTACCTGACTAGATTAATTTGGCCAACACTTAGCCAATTTTCATAGCCTCCAAGATTTTATTTCCTTGCATTTTTTGATGAAGAATTAATCTGTATTAGTTAGGGAAATTACTCATTGAGAATTGCGCAATTCCATTAGGCCCTTCTTTGACTGCATGCACCTCCTGTACAATTTGAAAATTTCTACAACTGATAGTACACTGCCCTTGAACTCCAATCTCAACTGGGTAAATAAAATTTCATGCATGCATGAGACAATTAAGGCTGATTGATTAGTTAACTAGATAAACAGTGAAGTTTCACCCTACCGCTAGACATCCCACTAGTTCCTCCACAGTTGGAACTAGTTTAACTGACCTTAACAGAAGTTAACTAAATTGAATTGTTACAACTAAAATTAACTCAACCTAGGCTCCTAAAATTTAGGAATCACTATACAAAACTAAATTTAATCCCTCAAATCGAATTAACTAAGAAAACAAAGTGATAACAACTTAGTTAACTCACTCAAGTTGTCTTGTGATGTGGAATTTAGATTTTCTCCTAATTTAATTCAAGGGAGAATTAAACTAGGAATTTATTGCCACATTTTCAAAACTCCCTCTCAGTAAGAAAGGGATTATGAAATACCCCAATATTGCCTCTTTGGAACTCATATTTCTCTCTTGACAATGACTTTGTCAAAATATATGTATCACATTCCTCTGTAGGAATGTATTCCAACAACATGATCCGCCTATGCATACAATATCGTATATGGTCATACCGTATGTCGATGTGCTTGGATCAATCAAGAAAAAATGAATTCTCAGAGAGTTTGATACAAATATTATTGTCACAGTAAATCACAATAGGATCCATCATATTAAAAAATAAACCAACAAGAATATTCCTCATCTAAATAGCCTCACATGATGCTTGACTAGAAGCCATGTACTCTACTTTTGCTGATCTAAGTGAAACATATCTCTACTTCTTGGTGTATCAAGAAATTTTTGTTGACCCAACACTAAAAATTCCTCCTAAAGTTCTCTTTCAATCTGATGGACTTCCAACCCAATATGCATTTGTGAAGCCTTGAAGATATACTCCCTTGTTTGTGTGTACCAAAATCAAAACTGAGTAGTGCCTCTGAGGTATCTCAACACATGTTTTGTTTCCTTCCAATACATTTTGGCTTGCTTAACCATTTCTTGACTATGTTGGTTAACTGCATAACACATGTATGGTCATGTTTTCACCAAATTCATAAGTGAACCCACAAGCTGCCTGTAAATAGTAGCCACCACTTCGTTACCTAAAGTGGCATCCTCCTTCCTCCAACTGACTGTTAGAGGAGTGTCCATGGGTTTTCTACTCTCCTTGCGGAACTTATTCATTATCTCGTTTGCATACTTTCCCTGAGAGGAAAAAAGTTCCCCATATCCTTTTCATACTTCCAAATAGAGGAAATAATGCACGAGTCCCATGTCATTCATATCGAATTATCTTGAAATATCCTCTTTGAAATATTTTATCAACTTATCATCACTAGTTAAAATAAAATCATCGACATATAATACTATAAACAACAATTTAACTTCAACAACAATATGGTAAAGGTTTTCATCTTCCTCACTTTTAGTGAAGCCCTACTTGGTGAAATGGTTGTTGATCTTGGTGTACCGAGAAAAAAGTGCTTGTTTCAGTCCATACAATGCTCGCTTGAGTCTACACACATGTGACTCTCTGTCAAAGGTCACAAATCCTTCTAGTTTTTCAATGTACACCTCCTCCTTAATCACTCCATTGAGGAATGTTGTCCTCACATCCACCTGATGGATCTTCCATCCCATCTGCATTGCAAGTGCTATATTTGACTGATAGAAGAGTACCGTGCTGCTAGAGAAAAGGTCTCCTTGTAGTAAATTCCCTCTACCTGAGAGAACCGCTTGGACATAAATTTGGCCTTCTATTTCTCAATGCTTCCATCTGCTTCTTGCTTCACCTTGTATATCCATCTTCAACCTACCACTGACTTGTCCTTTGTTCTTGGGACTACTTCCCAAACACTATTTCTGACAATGGAATCATATTAATCTACCATAGCATCAACCCATACTGGTTGTTGCACAACTTCCTCGAATAAGGAAGGTTCTATATCTACTAGCTCACTCATCAGAGCCATGTAGCATGTGTATGAATCTGGTGTCCTTCTCTTCATGCATTTTGATGTGGGTGCTCCCAAATTCTCTCTAGCATCATACAATAATCTGTCATCTTCCCTGGTGCACTTCCTTCCTTCTCTGGATGTCTCTGCATGAGTGGGTGTCTCCACTCTCTACTCCTCTAATTGTGGCTGCTCGAAAACATCCTAAGTTTCTTCCTTTGGAGCCAAAATATCCTCATCTATATGAAACTAAAGCTCGCTCTAAAGGGAACACCTCATTTCCTTCTCCTCGTCGAAATCCACATCTCTACAAAAAAAATTCATCTTGAGAGATGGTAGTTACACCTGATAGTTGTGAGGTGTATCAGTGTACCCCAAAAATATGCCCAACTTTGTTGTCTGCTCTAGGTTTTTCCTTAATTCCTTGGAAAAATGACAGTAAATTGATGATCCAAAGATCCTGAAGTGTGGCACATCTGGTTTCTTCCCTGAAAATTCTTACTCTGGTGTACTCATCTCGAGAATGCTGTGAGGACTCATGTTTTGCACATATAACATTGTGTTTCATGCTTTGGCCCATAAGTGTAGAGTAGGCCTTGGTCATGGAAAATCTCACATGCAGTTCCCACAATGTTTTTGTTCTTCCTCTCAGCCACCCCATTATGTTGTGGGTTATGGGGTGTTTTCAACTCCCATCGAATTCCTTCCTTTGCACATAAATTTTTAAACTCATTCAACACATATTCACCATTCTTATCACTCCTAAGAGCCTTCACTTCCATGCTAGTTTATTTCTCAACAAGTGCTTTAAATTCAAAAAAACTAGAGAATGTCTGGTATTTATTCTGCATGAAGAAAATCCAACACTTACATGGGAAATCATCTACAAATATAACATAATACATGTTATTGGTCACGAAGGTTGGTGAGAAAGTTCCATAGACATCAGAATGGATCCTTTTAAGGATTGCATGTGCCCTGTTATCCTGGTCATTGAAGGTGCCTTTTGTATACTTCCCCAAGGTACGCCATTTGCATGTATTTTGCTACTCTAGTGATTCCTTGGGAAGGTCTGTGATGATCTGTTGCATGATCTTCAAAGATCCATGATGCAAATGGCCAAGTCTTCTATGCCATAATTCATCAAAATCTCACCTTCGCACCTTCTCTACCTTTGTTCTCAAATCATCATAGTCTGCCACATCTAACATGTAGAGGTTATTCACTAAAACCATGATATTATTCACTTGTCCCATGGTGATGTGCCCCAAGAATTCCTTTCCTTTTCTTAATATCACATCGTAGCCACGATATTCTAACATCGCGATGGAAACCAAGTTATTCTTTAGACTCGTAAAAAACATCACATCCTTGAGCCTGAGAGGGGAGCCATAATCTATATTAAAATTAATTGTACTGATACCAGTCACGCTATACCTCCCATCATCTCCCATATTGATGTGCATCTAGAGGTATTTCTCCTCCAAGTCACTGAAAAATTATCAGTTTTTAGTCATATGGAATGAGGCACCATTCTCGAGATACCGCACACTACCCATCATTATTCTTTCCATGCATGC
This sequence comes from Pinus albicaulis, assembly GCA_034641835.2. NCBI lineage: Eukaryota > Viridiplantae > Streptophyta > Pinopsida > Pinales > Pinaceae > Pinus > Pinus albicaulis. Next base: position 336,028,760 of record CM076574.1, on the reverse strand, counting down.
AATGGGGGTAAAAGAAAGCTCAAATTGTGAAGCTAGAGCTTCACCTATCGTTCCTCCTAATGGATTATTTCCTTCCTTATTGTGTGGACACTTCATGGCATAGTGTCCCAGTTCATGAAAATGATAGCATTGATTTTGTACAATTATTTCTTCTTTCCCCATTGATAGGAATCTCCTTTGGATTGGGATTTCTTCCCTTTCCCTATATCTTCCTTTCCATCCAAGGCACAATTATCCTCATCCTCAACCTTGGATGAAGTATCGTCTCTGTTGCTCTGCCTTATTTATTCCTGTACTAGATCAGACCATAACTGCTCCCAAATTGTTAGTTTATCTCTACCATATACATAATATTGATAATTGTGCCAGCTCTTGGGAAGGCCTAAAAGAGATAGAGTTACCGAATATTTTTCAGGGAGAGTAACACCGGCCCCTCCAATTTCATAGATTTTGAAATTCATCCTGATCGAAACATGTGACATTATGTAAACTTGCTGAGGTACTACAAAATCGATTCATTCTTTTGCATCTTAATAATTTGGATCTTTTCCTTGAGTTTCAACTTACCGTGGTAGCTAATGTTCTCAAAAAAATATGTCAGTATTTCTGCATCACGAATAGAGTTTCTTTCCTGTGGAGAATTGAGACAATATGAACTCGATCTCCCTCCAATATGATTTTCCTTGATTTTTCCACATCCTTATTCCATTGAGCGAGATCCTGGGCATCAGATGATGGGGGTTTTTCTACATATGTCTTGATGTATTATAACATCCCATTTTCATCCAATACTACCTCCATGTGGATCTTCCATGCCAAAAAATTTGTGCTTCTTTCCAAAGCATGCTTGAGCCTGAGTCTGTTGGAATTCATATTCTGTGTCCTGGAAAAAACCTGTAACAATGGTCTTGAAATTCAAACCTCCTGCAATGACAACTCTAAAATATATTCTCTACTGTGAATCTAGTTATGATACCATGTAGAAAATAATTTTATATTCAATATTTCTCATACAATGTACTAAAACATAAGACTCAAATCTACTCTACTCATTTGTGGAAATAAATTCATGATCGAGAATATATCTCAAAAACATGCATCATGATTGAACACACATACAAATAGATTTATGTAGGGGAAAGAAATTTCTCAAAACTCCATCCTATCTGTATTAAATTAACCAAAGAATTTGGATGAATACAATATTCTTACTCAAGCTAAAGCACACTCTGCACAAGTATCTTCTATCCTCTTCCTGATTGACTGAATTTGGACAACACTTATCCAATGTTCCTAGCCTCCAAGTTCCTATTCCTTGTGTTGTTTGATGAAGAATTAGCCCCTATTAATTAGGGAAATTTCTCATTGAGATTTGCGCAATTCCATTAGGCCCTTATTTGACTGCATGCACCACCTGCGCAATTTGGAAAATTCTACAACTTATTGTACATTTCCCTTGAAATCCAATCTCAAATTGGTAATTCTAATTTCATGAATGAATTAGCTAACTAAGGCTGATTTATCAGTTAATTGGTTAAACACTAAATTTTCACCCCGCTGCTAGACCTCCCACTAGTTCCTTCAACAATTGGAACTAGTTTAACTGACCTTAACTCAATCTAATTGAATTAAATTGTTACAACTAAAATTAACTCAACCTAGGCTCCTAAAATTTAGAAATCATTGTACACAACTAAATTTAATCCCTAAACTCTAATAAACTAAGCTAATTGAGTGATAACAACTCAGTTAACTCACTCAAGTTGTATTGGGATGTGGAATTTTGATTTTATCCTAATTTAATTCAAGGGAAAATTCAAGTAGGAATTTCTTGTTGTATTTTCAACACAATGTGCTAGCCTTGTTTTTGGGATCAGGTAATCCATCATGTCTAAAAATGATATATTCTTTCCAAATATTAATAGAACCAATATATATTACATGTACCCTAAATCAAACTTACTTTCATATGCATATATGGCTCATTTATGAATGTGAAATTCCCATCATACCTTAGGGCTTCAATTTCCATCCAATATACTATACATACCTTGTAGCATTTAGATACATGTTCACTTTCTTATTTGACATTGGCAGTTTGAGCACTTTGTCAACTTTTCAATTGCTCTTCTCTCTCTGCACTAGCTATATTTTCCTACACTTCATATGATCCTCAAGAAGGATCCACTTATCACATCTCATCAGGAGGTTAGGAGTATAAAAATACTCAAATATACATGCAGGAAGTGTAATCAATGATCAAATCAATAAATATAAAAGAAAGTAAATACATAAAGAAGTAAAATAACTCGAAAAAGTACTTATCTTTAACGAGAGGAGATCAAATCCCTCTTGAACCAGCCTTCAACGGTCATTAATATCCATTATCCATATAGCATTGTTTCCTTCAATAAATATCAACCAACTTTATTAGAAACCAATCCTAATTTAGGCTATCCCATCTAGTGCTACATCAAACCTGTCACAAGTGCTTGAACATCTTCATGTTGATCATGCTAGAGTTTCTAGATTGCATATCTCGAATATTTTCCATAATCCAGGGTTTCTTCCAAACCATAACCTCATAATATCTATCAAACCCTAATAACCAAATTTCCTGTTGTTTCCTTCAAACCATAGTATTCTTTCAGGTCTCCTCCATCTTCTCTTGATTCCATGGTAGATGTCTTCTCAGGGGTGATCTCAATGAATTTTCTTCAACCCAGATCTGGTACCATGTTAAATTTTCTTAGGGAAATATTGTTCTTTTCTTTGATAATTTCATTTCTTCATTTTAAAATTAAATTAACCCCACAACATCATATCATTATTCTTATTTACAACATTATTCATCAACATATTAAAATATATAGAAAGAACATTGCCATCATCAATGCAGTGGAACATAATGGAACAATAGAAGAAAATGATTGGTCAGAGAATAGGAAAAAACCCACTATGGGGAAAGCCCTTTCAAATTATTCTTATTATTATATTGTGATTGAATGATTTAGCAAAAGAGAGTACAATGATACATATCTTCATCTGTACAACCATCCATCAAAATCAACTAAATAAAATTCAAGAGGATGATCATAGAAAAAGTATTAATCAGATATCACTTCACCGCACTGTAATCAACTTCAGTCATCTGTGATTAACTATGGTAATTGAAATAAAAAACCTTACTTTCCAACCACAGGGAATGTAGGATGTGCATGCAGCTAAAAGGATTCACCCACATGAATGAGCTAGCCTACATGTGGTTACAGCTAAAATTTCACTGTGGCAAGGCTATGCCTGAGGATCAAAACCTTAAAAAAATCATGCAAACTCCAGACCCTACAATTTCAACTACATGCAAACCAATTATTTTAACTGAAATAGTCATATATGGAGACCATTCTATTCCTTTGAGCCTCTTCTCTAAGACCTTGAAATCTTTGGCTTGATTTTCATAAAACTGCCAAATGTAATTGAGGCTTCCAAAGGAACTCTGCAATTTCCTGCGATCATAAATGGCATATGGAGATTCTGTTAAGGATTTTAACACATGTTCTTGTAATTCAACTTTTCCTTGGAATAAGATTAGTCCTAAATATTAAATTCTAGTTTTTTCAAACTCAAGCTTAGGCTTACTGAGGACTAGCCCATGTTTAAATATCCTGTGGTGAACTATCTCCAAGTGCTTTCTGTGTTCTTTTAAATAAAGAGAACATATTAATAAATCATCAATATAAACAATAACAAATTTCAAATGTCCAAAAATGTCTTCCGTCCTTTTCTTAAATTCAGAGGGTGAATTATTCAATCCAAATGGCATTACTCGCCATTGGAACTATCCGTGTGGCATCAAAAAACTAGTGTTGTATCTGTCAGATGGTTTGATCACTATATGCCAGAATCTGCTCTTAAGATCAAATTTTTTGAACACATTATTAATGCTGATTTTATGAAATAAAGCTTCTTTAGATGGCAATGGATACCTGATAGGAAGCAAGGCATCATTTAATGCTCTATATTTGATCACCATACGAGGTTTACCTCTCTTTTGTTTTGAATTCTTGTTGACATAAAATGTTGGGCAAGCCCAAGGGCTTTTGCTTGGTTCGATCAAATTTCATTCTAATAGTTTAACAATCTTGTTTTTACAGAGTTCGAGCTCTGGTGGGGAAATCTGGTTTGCTGATGACTTATGAGGTGTTCCCAAGTAGTTTTCATTGTAGGGAATATCCACAAAGCATTGTTCCCTTTTCCAAAATGCATTGGGTGCATCTGCTGTACATTTTACTTCAATTTTCTAGTTTATTTCTGTGATGTATTATGGCCCCTGGATTTCAGCATTTCTGATTACTTTGTTGATCTTTGATAGTTTTTCAAGAGAACATTCAATTATATCTGGGATTGGGTCTACAATTCTATTTACATAGCTGGACTTGCTTGGAATTTTTATAGTTCTTCTTTGGATGTTGAGGAAAATGTGGTTTTCTTCAACAGCAAGAGGAAGATGTCTTACAAATCTTGACCCAAAAAAATATCACTTCTTGTATCAAAACTGTACAAATTTACAGAAGTAGGAATTCCATTAAGAAAAATTGGGAAATCGAGAGCCATAAATTTAATAGTCATTTTTGGCTTGAGGGGTCTTGACCCAGGTTCGGTGTGCAAGGTTTGCTAGCAAACCCCTATACTACTGGCCCTTTCGGCAGTGACCTGCTTTCGCAGGTCACAGTCTCACCCGAAGTAGTATGGGTGGGTGCTGGAACCAGGTTTTCGCACCCTGAGAAAGGAAGGGTAAGGCAAGCAGTGCCGCATTCTGTTTTGTAATTCCTAGATTACCTCGTTCCTTTGCAGGGTTAATTATGTATCTATTTGCATCCACGTGCACTAGATCTATCTTTATATGCTTTCTATAACATCAATACAACATTATATAAACAGAGTGGAATAGATCTAGATCCAAAATTAAGTACACAGACTTCGCAACGGAAAGACAGAAAATACACAACATAGCAATTATCAACAATTCATACAATATTACTCACAGATTCAGATCTCTAATAATCCTTCGCATTCATTCATTCATCAACCTTTCCTTATAATTCCCTTCCCAACCTGCGCACACAACAACAGGGTCCACACATAGCTAGACTAGGATCTCCGCGCACACAGCGAGTAGGAGTCCGTTCCCCACAACCCAAACAAATATCTTAAATAACAAATTGCATCAATAGCTCATTCATTCCTATCCTTTACAATCCAAAATTCATCTCTATTTATAACAATCTAGCCTCAACGTTCCTATGGTCCGCAACCCATGGTTTTCAGACCCCTAGTTTACCCTTTGACCCATTACAATGCGTTCGGGGCTTTGACCCACCCCAAAATCCCTGCGCTATACTAAATATAATAAAAAATAACCAAAATGGACTATTTTCACAGCTTGTTAGGAGACGCCATTCTAACAGCCCCCCAACACAATCTTGTGACTCGTCCCGAGTCACAGCATTGGTGCGGCTTCTATTTGCGCGCGTAAGGTAGCCAAACTGCAGACAAGTGGAGGGAGTATGTCCTGACTTTGGGCCGCATTGTGTTGCGCAATGTTGACCAACGCTAGAGAAGTAGGCCCATCTGTATCCGCAACAATCCGTTCTAACAGCCGGTGGAGGTGTGTGGTGGAAAACTGAGCATTGTGTGCAAGCTGGAGTGTGGTATCAGACCATGGCTTCAACTGTTTCTGAATAAAATTCTTGGAGTGGCGAAGGTCCTCAATATTTTGCATGGCAGCTAGGCACCGCGCGGAGACGGGGGAAGGTGTGGAGGCCTGGATTTTCTCCAGAACAACTTCTGCTTGCTGTAATTCCTGTTGGGCATGCTGAAGTGTGGGATGGTGCTGTACTGTCGTCCATAGCTGCGTAGCCGTTTCGACCAATTGGACCCCCTGTGCTAGATACTCCTGAATAATACGCGTTGCATGTGTGACCACGACAATCCACTGGGCTCGTTCTTCTGGAGGCATGTCATATTGCTGTCGCCTGTCTCGGTCACGACAGCGAACTCTTGTAACACTCTAGAGGAGAGTCCTTGTAACTCTGTACTAGATAGCTGTGCTAAGTCTACTTGAACATCCCCAGTAATTGGGTCGGGAGTGCGAACTATGGCAGCGCGAGGGAGTAAACATACATTTCTTCTCGTGGGCAGCGTTTGAAAATGGAAGAGGAGTCGCAACAGGTCCCGGTACCACAACGTTCCTGCTGGGCATGGTTCACAGATAATCCCTTCTGTCAGAAGCTCGTGCGCACTCCTATTACTACACTCGGCATCCCCAGGTCCTCTTAGCAGTTCCTTGGGTGGGTTGGGGTCCATCTTTTTGATAGAGAGACGAGCATTACAGAGAGTATGGATGAACACAAAAACCCAGAATGTAGATATCCAAAGCCTATGGAAGGGCGAATAAATATCCTGACCCAAATTTTTCCAGCCATCTGTGCCCCAACCGAAGCTATTTAATTGTGAGGTAGCTTGTGCGTGGCACGTACCCTTGATCTATCGGACCATGCTTATCATAAATGGTGAAATTGATGATTCGCCGCCTATTTTCTGTGCTTGCAAGTGTCTTTTCTCATTAACTTGGGATGTGTGGATGGTCATTCTTCATGCCCAAGGTCGTGTCCCTGGAATGTCAGAGCATGGATGATGCTTGGAGGTCGTTTGTGTACCTTGAAGGAGGTTGACACGAGGTGAACCTGCAAGTTGATTGGTAGTCTTTTCGAGGCCTTTACGTTGTTCGCAGGCGGAACATCCTTGTGTGAGAAGGCTGCGTCATATGTCCTTATGTTATTTATTTCTTGAGATGTTGTAGATTCTCTTGGATATATATGGTTGTAGATAGGTCTGTAATCCTATGCGTGCTTAGGTCAGTGGTACCGTGGTAAGTCTGGTTGGGCAAGGGTCAAGCGCACCATTGAGTGTTGCACATCAGTAGGTATCCATGTAGGTCGACTGACCTTGGGGCCTTCCTGGCCACTGGAGTTTCTATACACAGGATGACCCTACTCCAATACTTCCCCTGAGTAAATAATACTAGTCCCTGCATAGGTTCTTCACATCGGGTTAGTGGTAGTGCTTTTGGCCTGTCTTCCATGGGAATCTTAGGCTTCTCAGGCTGCTGATTATCACTTGCATCCTCTTGGAAGGGCAAGGATCTTTCTGTGGTAGAGATGAGATGGAAATTATTGATGGTCTGAAGACTGCGAAGCGCCGAAACCTCATGCAACCGACCTTGCCAATTCTCCAGCTTCTCATCAGAGTAAAAAAAAATTTCATTGTCTTTTTCCCAACAAAGAATTCCTTCATCCGTGGGGTTAACTTGATATTCATCCTGTGCAATTATCTTATAAATGTGATCTAATTCCTCCTTTTCATAGGCTGGCTCAGTATACCGTGCACCTTCTGCTAGATCTAGGGGTACTATGACACGCGTACCTTCGTTTTCGAATAGCATGCTACGTTTCTTGAGATTGATGATCCCCCCCATCTCTATTGCCTAGTATAGCCCCAGGAGCGCAAGGTAGGGGTCCGTGTCTTCAACTATTTCTATCACTTCAAAATTAGCTAGGACCCTGACCCCTGCAGTGTCAACCATGACCTTTGGTAACCTACCTAGAGAGATGATTTTCTGTTGATTTGAAATTCGCAACTGGATAGGGGACCATTCCAATTTAGGATTTTCCATTCATTGCCATGTTTGTTTTGGTAAGACATTGGTCTCTGATCCAAGATCTAATATAAACTAATCCATTTCATAGTCTCCGATCTGTGCAGTTAACCACATTTCTCTCCCGGTGCGTTTCTTATAGCTGTACAGTTTGTGTACATCCTTGGTCTCAGGGATCAAGGTGGGCCAAGCTGTGCAGGTATTCAGTAATGCTAGGAGATTTCCTACGGCCTGTGGATTCCTTAGAAACTTCAGACATGCCTTTAAAAAGGTCTCAATTCGTTCTTCGATCTGAGGCTGCGCAAGGGCTACTAATGGTGCTTGTTCTTTGCAAGACACTCCTTTCCGAGAGTCAAGCCCTTCTTTGTTTCCATGGGTGTCCAACCCACTACATGTCATGAATTTTACACTTGGATTCGCATCTCGTAACTCAGTTTTAACCCTATATACGTTCTGCGTAGGGGTAAGTTTCTTTTCCTGCATTTTGGCTATTAAAATTGGGCAGTCTTCTACCTCATGGTCCAACTGTCTACAATATTTACACGATGGCCTGGTGGGATTAGGAAATTCTCTGGAAAAGTGCCCTATTTCTCCATAGTTATAACATATTAGCTGACCTCGTCCTCGCACTGCGCTTCCTCCCCAACCTCCTTTGCCCTGGGCCGGTGATCCTCCAAAGTGCGTAGCCAGTCTTGGCGATGCAGGGTTCGATTGCACCCGATATAAGTTCCCACGATATATCATTAAGTCATATGTTCGACAGTTCTTCTCATCATGTCTCACTAATCGGGAGAATCAACACCATTGTTGTTTTAGTTCTGGGACGTACGCACCCAACCAAGGGAAATGGTTCGTATCATGTAGGCATGCTACCCAACAATCATCACTCCATAGCGCAGATCCACTTGATCCTAGTCCCAATAGGATAGGTTCCCTACTTTCCCTTGGGTGTATCGGACTAGGTCCTCTGGCTTGCATATAATCTGTTAGCAGAGGGCACTAATCGTTCGTATGGCCAGACGCTCGGCAACATATACACCAAAGATCTGCGCAAATGTCTTTTCCTTGCTATTTTCGCAGGTTTTGTATCTCCATATGCATAGCCCCAAGTTGTTCCTGGATTTTTTGTACCCTTGCTGATGTTTCCTCCTAGGGAGCAACTTCTAATTTCATAGCGACTTCCACATCTTTCTCCTGTGATTCAAAGGTCTGATGACTCATCGGCGTATGCAGGTGAGGTAACAACATGGTGATGAACCACTCCGTATGTCGTCTATCATCATACTCGAACCCTACTTCCCTAATTTCCTTCTTTAATCGCTGATCAACCTCCCATACTGACTCAAACACACCTTGTTTGAAGTCCTTTACTTCCGCTACCAGCTAGGAATAAGATTTCATCTTTCGGAATTGTTGCTTCAGAGCATCCTTGATATCCTGAACGGAGGCGGTCCCATTCTGGGCAACGTATCACATGTACCAGTCCAGAGCTCTATCTTCGAATGCTAGAGATACTTGCACCCTCTTTATCGTGTCACTCGCCACATTTTGCGCAATATAGACAGAGTCTACCATAAAACAAAACCGATCCATATCCTTGTCTCCTACCCCCTTGAAGGTAGGTAGTTTTAAATGCGCAGCCATATCACTCTCTAGGGGGGGTGGCGGTACAGGTGAATTCTTACCTTTGCGCGTCCGAGGTGGTGATGTAGCTGGGGGATCTTGCGCAGAAGGTTCCTACAATGGATTGTAGTTGGATCTCCCTCCATCAAGGTTGGTTCGATAGTATTTACCACTGTGGGTCGCGCTCCCGTCTAGATCCAAGGTCATTCAGTTAGTGTGACTACACAGGATGCTTTTTTCGCACAGTAATTTCTTGATCAGCAATGGTAACGTGCTCAGGAATTTTCCTCGAAATCCTTTGAAGAACCGCCGTTCGGCTTCAGAGTATGATATGAACTGATCAATGGCAAATTCTGTCACAAATCCTCGTAGCAAACTATCCACCCAGTGATCCACCGTGCGTGTGATAGTATTATCATTTTCTTAAGTTGTTCGAGCAATTCTGGGGTCCACAAAGTGACCCGCTCGTCCTTCCATCACTTCTGGAATTCTACCAGTCTGGCCAGCCACTCTTGGAGTTCAATCACAAAATTCATAAAGAATATTTCGTAGCTTTCAGTAAGGACGCACCTAATTTTCCACCTTTCTGCTGTTAACTTCTCACTGTGATTTTATTTTACTGCGAACTCCTGGATCTGCCTTTCGAACTAGTCCTTGATCTCTTTTATTTCAGGCTTCCAGTATTCTCTTTTCATTACCCGATTCCTCTCTTAGACTTCTTCCGGTCCCAGAAATGAAACCATTTTTTGGCTTGAGGGGTCCTAACCCAGGTTTAGTGTGCAAGGTTTTCCAACAGACCCCTATACTACTAGCCCTTTCGGTAGTGACCCGCTTTCGCAGGTCACAGTCTCACCCGAAGTAGTATGGGTGGGTGCTGGAACCAGGTTTCCGCACCTTGAGAAAGGAAGGGTAAGGCAAGCAGAGCTGCATTCTGTTATGTAATTCCCAGATTACCTTTTTCCTTCATAGGGTTAATTATGTATCTATTTGCATCCACGTGCACTAGATCTATCTTTATATGCTTTCTATAACATCAATACAACATTATATAAATAGAGCAGAATAGATCTAGATCCAACATCCAGTACAAAGACCTTCGCAGTAGAAAGAAAGAAAATACACAACACAACAATTATCAGCAATTCATACAGTACTCACAGATTCATATCTCTAATAATCCTTCGCATTCATTCATTCATCAACCTTTCCTTACAATTCCCTTCCCAACCTGCGCACACAGCAGTAGGGTCCACACACAGCTGGACTAGGATCTCCGCGCACACAGCCAGCAGGAGTCCGGTCTCCACAACCCAAACAGATAGCTTAAACAACAGATCCCATCAATAGCTCATTCATTCCTATCCTTTACAATCCAAAATGCATCTCTATTTATAAAAATCTAGCCTCAACGTTCCTGTGGTCCGCAACCCATGGTTTTTGGACCCCTAGTTTACCCTTTGACCCATTACAATGTGTTCGAGGCTTTGACCCACCCCAAAACCCCTGTGCTATACTAAATATAATAAAAAATAACCAAAATGGACTAGTTTTGTAGCTTGTTAGGAGACCTCGTTCCAACAGTCATTAACGTTTTATTTACGGCTCTGAACTGCAAGCTTGTGGGTTGCCAATAATATTCAGGAATCACACTATGCTTTGCACAGGAATGCATAGCTGCTGTGTCTAGTTGTGCATTCAGAGAATATTGTTTATAACCACTAACCTTGATATCTATTCTAATAATAATCCTATCTTCAAATCCCTTAATTTGTAAAATATATGTACCTGGTTATGGCTAGTGATCTTTTGGTATGCATTATAATGCTTTCTGCTCCCAGTCATGATATTCTTCTCCTACGAGCATATCTTCAAATTATTATATCATCACTGAAACTTTTAGTTCTGCAAGTTGTTTTTGTTTTTCAACTAATTCCTTTTGGTCAGCTCTCATAATGGTTAAAATTTCTTTAACCGGGCCTCTTTTTTCTTCAATGGTGGTTTATAAGTGCAATATTTCTTCTTGCATTTTGCTAGCCTGGTCTGTTTCTTCTTCTTCATCTGAGAGATTCTTAATGATGGGAGTATCTTTCTTAAACACATAGGATTTTCTATGATGAAGAAAGCTTACTTCTTCTTTGATTATGGTAGATCTGCAGGAAAACTGCTTCCTTGGTGGAATGATAGATGAGGTCATATTGGAAATCTATGCAGATGTGGTAGGAGTGTCACTTGGATAATAGGCGCAAAAATTTACCACGCTTGGCTGTGTGATTTTGGTAGGTTGACACTGGAGGTTTGAGAGGTGTTCTGTGAGACGGTGTCGGATGGTGAAATCTCACGGTGTGCAGGAAGAAATACAAGATTGTAAAGATGCAATTTCTGAGCGTAGGTCTGTAGGATTTTCTAAATGAAACATCTTGAAATCTGAAATGAAGTCAAGATCCAAGGTGTATTTAGAGCAGGATGAGTCTTCATGATGTGGATATGATGGGTTTGACTCATCTGAATCTGTGACCAAAAAATATTCCTCATTTCATGGGGGCTGATCTACTTGCTCCCATTCAGTTGGATCATAAATATTAGAAAAAATGTCAAACAATTTATTTTGGAAATGAGTTTTACCCTTCAAAGGAAATTTGCTAGCCCAATGACCTGGCTTCTTTCAAATGAAACAAGTTCTTGATTGTGCTCTTTGGGCGCCTTATTGTCTTCTCTTGAAGTATCCTTTTCTTGTTCTTTGAAGGCTTTGTCTTCTAGGATAAAACCTTCTAGGCTGGCTTTTCTTTGTGCATTCTTGACATTGGAAATCACTTCCACATTTTCCTTTGCTAGCATTCTTCTTTTTGTTTTTTGCAACAAAAATGATAAGTTTTGGCATAGATATCACATACACTTGCATTGAAACCAACTTGTTTATTTACTAATTGGCTGTCTTTTTTCGGAGGCATTATTTTTGCAAAGCAAATGCAATTTTTTCATGGAGTCCTGCAAGAGAAATGTTTTCAATATCTATATTTTCAGCTTCAGATCTAGCCTTGACAAGATCTAGGATTTTTCTAGGCATTGTAGAAAAGTATTTTCTCAAATAAGCTGTATTCTGTGGGTCTCTTGCCTTATAGAGAAGATCCTACATTGTCTAGAAAGACTTAGGAAGTTATTTTATATCACAAAGTCTTTGTCTCATGAACATATCTGCATAATGATGACCATCAACCTTAATTTCTCCATAAAACTCATGGAGAACTGCCCTGACAAGTTCAACGACTGGCTTATCATTATTCATAATATCGAGTTTGTCAGATTCATTCATTCTAGACCACCATAATTCTAAGTTACCTTGGAAAACCCAAGTTGTCCTTAAAGCTAATTCTGACCACAAGACTCTGTTTTTGTGAATGGAATTTTGAGTGCTTGCCCATGCACTCCAAGTACGGATTGCCATGACGATTTCGTTTTTATATTTCCAGTTGAGATTTGTCATTGGAGCTTGATCGATGTTAGCTCAGCTAAGAGTAGGGAGCTCATCAGTATTTGAAGGATAATATGGAGTTTTTCTAGGAGAACCATACTTGGAATTACACCATTTTTCCCATGCAGATTCGAAAGGTCGGTTTGGTTTATCGCCATCTGCACTCCTGGGTCTTTTGCTAGATCCTTATCCTTATTCTTTTACCATTTTTTTTTCTGCTTTGTTCTGTGGTGGCAGATCAAATAATGGGATCTGTGATTGAACTAGAGGAATTTTTTCTCTAGCAAATGAAATAACATTTTCAAATTGGAAAATTCTAGGATTATGTACAGAGAAATTTTTGAGTAGTATTGGAGTATTTTTCTCCTCCAGGTTTCCTTCTTCTGGCGAGAGTGTCTAGCTATGAACTTTTGCTGCAGTAAGTGATTCTTCTAAATCAAGATTTTCATTTTCCAGACTCAACTTTAAATCTAATACTACTTCCATAATTCTCTCTAGCTTCATATTTACATCTTTTAACTTATCAAAATGCTTAGAATATTTTGATTCAAATCATCTAAACTGGAATGAAGTCCTGACACATGGGATTGTACCTAAGTATTTCTTGTGACATGTCATATAGATTTTGTGGTACACATGTGAGTAGATAATTGTTATATTTATGAAGCTGTATAATGTCTTGGGGCTTCTCTTCTAGAAATTTACTATATTGTAGGAAATCCAGATCAGTTGCAACATTCCCATCTTTAAATTTTTGTACAAAATTTATAGGAGTAAGTCTCTTTTCTAGGGGTATATGCTTCTCTAGATCATCCCCTGCCTTTTCTCTGGGTAGTGTATATCTCATGAACTTATTTTCCACCGGTTTTCCCAAAAAGCATCGTTTAGGGACTCAAAATGGTTCCAGAAGTTCAGGACCCAAAAAACTGCTAAAAATAGTAAGTTGTGTTGAAATTGAAAAAATGAAAGAACTGATGGTGGGGGTTCAAATGGAATAGGTGGGTGACCACCAATATCCTCCTGGATCATTAGGGCCTCAAAACGTCTTCGACTGTTTAGAACTTGAAAACATGTTAAAAATAGTAAGCTGCGCTGAAAGTGAAAAACTGAAAGAACCAATGGTGGTGGTCCAAATGGAATAGGTGGGTGGCCACAAATATCCACCTAGATCACTCCTACAACCTTAGGAAGCAATGGTCCCCATTGCATTGAGATCATCCATGAGATGAGGAAAATTTTGCTAAACTCGGTATTGGATTTTTCGAAGATGTCATGGACCCACAGGTGGACATGCTTGATGCATTCAGTAAATTTGTTTTCTTTATCAGCCTCAGACATTACATGTGTTGATTCTGTCTGTGTGGTTTCATGAGGTATGGAAATATCAGGCGGCGGTACACCTGGGGTCAGATCAATGGAGTGCTTGACCTGATAGTCTAGAGAAACCTCTATGGGCGAGGATAAATTTTCCTCGTATTCCTCCATGCCTTTGTCCATCTGGTGCTGCCGTGTGGAGGAGCCCTATTTCGAGGCTGTGGCCAAAATCTTATTCTTTCATTGTGGGTGAACGATAATGCAAATAAATTTCCTGGTTTGGGAAATAATATTACTGCGTTTTTTTGCAGTAGTCAAAGAGATGGCAGGAGCCGGTACTACCTTCGGTATTATGTACAAGTTATTTCCCAAAGTAATAATAATAGCACGAGGCCTAGAATCATACACATCATGTTGCCTCCACAAGTATGGTTGGCCCAATAATACATCAGATACATCAAGAGGAGCAACATCACATAGTACCTAATATGTGAATGGCTTGATGCTATATGGAAGGTAGCACTGTTGGTGGACACATAGATCTCTTCCTTCATGAAACCACCCAATGGTATATGGCTATGGGTGTGCTATGGTCGGTAGGTCGAGCTGCTTTAGGACCTCTATTGAAATGAGGTTCTTTTGGCTTCCTCTATCGACAAGGAATTACAGTGGAGAACCCTTCACCCACATATGTGAACCGAAGAGGCACTCCCCCTCCTCTGGATCCTCCCCCTGGAGCTTGGTGGTGGCAATAATGGCACTGGGATCCACATCAATGATCTACCTCCCTTTCTCATTTCCCTTCTCTGGTTTTTACTTAGGATCAGAACATGCATCTGATTTGGGTGCCTTTAGTTCGACCACCAATGACTGTTTGGCTGGACACTCATTTGTGCTGTGAGTGGGGCTGTTATGAAATTCACACCACTTCCCCATGTACTTCTTTGGATTTTTGGGGTTGTTTTCAGTCACCCCGCTTTGGCGTTTCCCATTTCTCTGCGGTTCGGGGGTGAATTTCCTTGGCTTTGGATTCGCGGATCCAAATTCTCGCTTCTTCTGCTTAAATTTCTGCTCGATCTTGGTGGCATCTATGCCAAGTGAAGTAATATCGAGGAAATCCATTTCCTCCTGAATGTGTGTGTGAAAAAACTATGATACTTGAGCACCAAATGTCTCTCTGAATATTTAATACCCAAATTTGTGCACAGGGTGTGGAACAAATTTGTTAGTTCGTGCACATCTTGATCCCTTTGCTGCCGCAACGTGGTCCATTGGATGTACTTGTCCTCATAGCTCCCCATAGGGTAATATTGTTCCTTTATGCCATCTCAGAAAGAATTCTGAGTGGGTTTTTCCAAGAACAGAGGGTTACGTCTCGAGATTTTTCTCATTATAGGTTTCCCACCAATCTTTGACACGGGGGCCGGATTTGAGGAGTGTAAAAATAATCTTTTCTCGGTCGGAGAAATCATGGACCGAGAAATACCCTTCTAGAAAATTCAACCATCTATCTACATCAAATATAGGAATGTCAAAGTTGAATTTTACCTTGAAAGGAGAGGCACCTCCAACATGGCTGCTAAATGTAGATGTGCTGCTAGTGGGCAGTCGTTGAAGGATCCGGGCAAAGTTATCCATCATCGCGTTCCTCTGTTTCTCAAGAGCCTCCTCGAGCAATATTTTGATAGGATCTCTTGCTCCCTTGTCTTTATTTTCTTCCTCCATGGTATATTTTTAGGGTTTGCAAGGATGATCTTGCAAGGGTTTAACTAAATCAAGCCCTGACTCCTTATACCCTGACCTTGTTGGGAACATGCAAAGAAAAATAGAGAAAGAGAAGATTTCTTTGATATCATTGATCCATATTTATGTAGGAAAAAATAATACAAAAAAATAGACATAAACACAAAGATGCAACGGAAATAATATTTTATTTCATTAATATCAAATAACATAAATATGCTTATAGACATAATGGAAATAAAATAGCTAGGGCGCTGGTAGCGTATCTCTGAGAAGAGATGTGGTGGCTACTGGCCTCTGAAATATGTTACAATGAGGCTCGAAGGCCTATTTATTGTTGAGAAACAACGAAAAACAGTAAACATCCAAAAACGTAACCCTAGGAGACGAAGCGCCAAAACTATGGGCCCCGTTTGGGTAAATTGGTACATCAATCTTCCCGGGGATGTAACTTTGGCATACGATCTCCGTTTGAGGCGCTCAATACCTCATTATAAATATCTATCCGAGGACTACACCTTTTGATTGAGCATCATGGTTCTACAATATGGGCCTGTATACCCATGTATGTTTCTCCTTGTTTTCCTAAAAAATGTCGTTTAGGGCCTCAAAATGGTTCCAGAAGTTCAGGAACCAAAAAACTGCTGAAATTAGTAAGTTGTGCTGGAACTAAAAAACTGAAAGAAATAATGGTGGGGGTTCAAATGGAATAGGTGGGTGGCCACCAATATACACCTGGATCATTGGGGTCTCAAAACGGCTCCGACAGTTTAGGACCCAAAAACCTGCTAAAAATAGTAAACTGTGTTGAAAGTGAAAACATGAAAGAAATAATGGTGGGGGTCCAAATGGAATAGGTGGGTGGCCACTGATATCCACCTAGATAAATCATATGCAAAATTTCATAATGAATCATTCCACACATGGAGTTATTTTATTATATTTTATGAGTTACTTGATGGTGCTGAAAAATGTGTAACTAGGTTCGGTATTCATAAATATGAAATGTACTTTTGATTCTTGTATATTGTAAAATTAGAGAAAAAAAATTATTATTATTTTTGGAGCATGGATTTCATGCTCAAGGTCTTTTATTTTATAGGTCAAACACCTATTGAGTGCTTCTAGGGTTTTTCCTAGGCAAAGAAGTCAAAAGAGCCATTTTCATACGCTGAAGACCCCATCAGGAACATTGTAATTTTTAAAGAAAATAAATTTTGTCATTAAAACTGTCAAAATACCCTTTAAGACCAAGTTGTCCTATCAACTGGAAAGTCAACCTAATTTGAGGAGCCACACCCATCCTTGAGAAGCCTATATAAAGGAGGAAACTTGACCTCCTTGAAGCACATTCATCTCCCACTCATCCAAGAAAAGGAGGAAGAAGAAGAATCAAGTGAATAAGGAAGAGGACAAAGAAGACTTGGTTTAGGGCTATTTCTCTCTCCCACGTGGAAAGGAAGGCTAGGGTTTCTGCAACAGATCTAGGGTTTTCTTCTACAAGTTTGATCTTGAATAAGGGAAGGAAAGAAGGTCAAGAGAAGGTCACAAGAAGCCATCATCAAGCACCAAAAGGAAGATAAATATAAGCGAAGGCATGAGGAAGCCTTGGAAGGCTGAGCGAAGCTCACATGTGTGGCAACAACAACTACAGGAGGACCAAAAATTTCAGGTCTGCAGTGGAGGTCGAAATTCTGGAGCTGGGGGTCGAAGTTGTGCTACATCACCCAAAAAGGTTGGACTTAGTCTTGGAGGGTATTGGTCTTAGTCTATAGGTCTTGGAATTCTTCATTTGGAGGATATATAAGGAAGATAAGAGATTTACGAGTTTTCCTCTCAAGAGGAGAGGTTTTGGCCCTGGATTGAAACCTATATTTTGTGTTCTAGTTATTATTTTTTTTGGTACTTGTTTGATGATATACAAACATAATAATAACTAAAGAAGATAATAAGTAAGAAAAACTAAAAATACATCACAAGTAGCTATCCTAGAAAGAGAAATCACTCTGATCATTGCCTTTTAGATTTCTCAACATGGTATCAGAGCTAAGGTTGGAAAAGGGCATTATGAATATCTCTACTACATTGAATAAGTTTCTAAAGAAGTGTTAAAAGGTGGCAAGTCATCTCAAGCAGGGTATCAAAGAAGTATGGAATCTCCTATTTACTCAAAATAAGGAAGTAACCAAGACAAAGAATGAAGAACTCTTCTCAATACTCATTGGAACATTTCAAGATGAGAGTATTTGGCTAATCGATAGTGGAGCATCAAGGCACAGGATTGGTCATCACAAGCAACTAAAAACATTGTCAAAAGGAAATTCTTCTTACTACGTAGAACTTGATGATAATAAGAGATATCCCGTGAAAGGAATTGGATCAACCTTGATAGAATTGGTGAATGGAGGAAATATTCATCTCAACAACATGCTATTTATTCCAAGTTTTCATAAGAACTTACTTTCCATTTCAATTATAGAAGATAAAGGTGATATAGTAGCCTTCATTGATGGAAAATTCTTAGTATGGGCTAAAATCTCAAATATAGAAAATTCTAGAGTGATTGGGATTCGTGAAGGAAGAATTTACATGTTTCTATCTCCCCATGCTCAAGCTAAAGTTCACTTTAAAATAATCCCATGTAAGTTTTGGCATAGAATATTCGATCATCTCCATTTCAAAATACTTGCAACCCTAAATTTAATAGTATATGGAATCCCTAGATTGAAGGAATATCACGAAGGAGTATGCAAGGGATGTGCATTGGGTAAGAACATCGAGAGACCATTTGGAAGCAATGCTTCATGGTCAAAAGAAATCTTGGATCTTATTCATTTTGATGTTTGTGGTCCTATGAATCCTAAATATCTTGGAGGTAATCTTTATTATGTAACATTTATAAATGACCATTCAAGGAAAACTTGGGTTTACTTAATTAAATCCAAGGATGAAGTATTTGCCAAATTTCAAGAATTCAAAGCTGAAGTAGAGAACCTTACAGAAAGAAGAATCAAGATATTAATATCCAAAAATGGAGGATAATACACATCTAAGGAAATCATCACATTATGTAAGGATTCTAGGATTAAGAGGTAGCTAATAGTCCCATATAATCCTTGACAAAATGGAGTTGTAGAACGAAAGAATTGATCCATTGAAGAAAGTTTCAAAGAAATGTTACACAATAAATATTTACCGAAATTTCTATGGGGTGAAGCTACAAATACAATTGTATACATACAAAATCGAAGTCCCCATGGGTCACTAGATAGTAAAACTCTTGAAGAAGTGTTCACTAGGAAGAAACCAACCGTGGATCATCTTCGAATTTTTGGTTGTCCTGTCTATATTCATATATCTAAGGACAAGATAAATAAGTTGGATCCATCAAGAATTAAGGGAACATTTATTGGATACAACAAATATTCTAATTCCTATAGGATCTACATAAAGGAAGGACACAGAATATAAGTCAGTTGAGATGTGATATTTGACGAAAGTATTGCATTCAAGAAATCAAAGGATCTCCCTATGGAATTTGATGATGAAGAAATTTTGGTATTCAAAGAAGAATTTACTAGGGAGGAAGAAGAATGAAACCATGAATATGAAGGTCCTTGTGAACATATACAACCTGTATTTATCCCTGAATCTAGAAAAATACCTAAATGGTTAAAGTCTACACTTCTAGATGCAGAAGGTCATGGAGCAACTCAAGATAGATTCAGGGAAAGAAAGAAGCCCAAACAATATTCTAGGCCCTATGTAGCCTACATGAAAAATATAATAGAACCAGATCCATAGACTTTTGAAGAATATATCAATCACCAAGAATGGAAGGATGCCATGAAAGAAGCATATCAATCTATAATGAGGAATGGAGTTTGGGAGATCATACCTAGGCCTGAAGGAATATTCGTGGTAAATTCCAAGTGGATCTACAAGATCAAACATGCAAAAAATGGAAGTATTGATAAATATAAGGCAATATTTATGGCTTGGGGATTCTCTCAATAAGAAGGCATCGAATATGAGGAGATATTTTCTCCGACAAAAATGTATACAACTATCCATTCACTAGTATCTTTGGAAACATCAATTAGATGGAACATCCACCAAATGGATGTCAAGACTTCATTCCTGAATGACACAATTGATGAGGAAGTTTATATTTAACAACCCTTGGGATTTGAGGTTAAATACATAAATGCATATGTTTGCAGATTGAATAAGGCATTATATGGCCTTAAGAAAGCACCAAGGGCCTGGTATGTTAGGATGGATGCATACCTACAGAGATTGGGATTCACAAAGATTTATACTGATCCAAACCTCTATATTAAGGTTGTAAATGGAGATACAATAATTGTTCTTCTATATGTGGATGATATTATCTTGACAAGTGTGGAAGTTTGAATTGAAGAATGTAAGAGGAAACTAGCAATGTAATTTTAAATGAAGGATTTGGGGCTCATGCATTACTATTTGGGACTAGAACTATGTCAAGGACCTGATGAGATCTATCTAGGTCAAGGGAAATATGTGATAAAGATGTTAACGAAGTTTGAAATGATGGATTTCAAACCAATGAAAGCCCCGATGATCACAAACTTGAAGAGACTAAGGTGTTCCAAATCTAGTCTAGTGGATTGATTGGATCACTAATGTACTTGGTGAATACTTGATCAGACATATGTTTTGCAGTAAATTTTATCAGTCAATTCCAAGTGGAGCCGAATCATGATCAATAGATAAAAACAAAACATCTACTGAGATATCTGCAAGGAACTACCCACTACTTCCTAAAATACGGTAGGAGGAACGATGTCCACTTGATTGGATATACAAATTCTGACTGGGGAGGTAGTGAGCAGGATGGAAGGAGCACTACGGGAGGATGTTTTAGTTTGGGATCCTCCATTATCTCATATATGAGAAAAACAAATATACAGTTGCTTTGAGTATTGCTAAGGCTGAGTATATTGCAGTCTGTGAAGTAAGCAGAGAAACAATCTGGTTGAGGAAGTTGCTATTCGACCTATTTGAAGGACCAATGGAACCTAAAATGATACATTATGATAACACAAGTTTTATATTATTGTTTTAATACCTAATGTTTCATGGAAATACAAAGCATATCAACAACAAGTATCACTACATTCAGAAGCTAGTACAAGGTGGTGTAGCTGCAATATATCTCCACCGATGAGCAAATAGTTGATGTATTGGAAAAATATCTTCCTAATAAGAAGCTTGTATATTTTAGAGAAAA
Organism: Pinus albicaulis; assembly: GCA_034641835.2. Lineage (NCBI taxonomy): Eukaryota > Viridiplantae > Streptophyta > Pinopsida > Pinales > Pinaceae > Pinus > Pinus albicaulis. The sequence continues at coordinate 336,007,622 of CM076574.1, read as the reverse complement.
TATTGGTTTGTTTGATGCCCTTATTGAGAGGGAGAGATAGGCACATCATTATTTTCTTCATTTGGGAAGACAAAATGGAGGATTGGGTAAGCATTTTGCATCTGATACTCTTTGAGAATGAGGTAGGGAATCCAAGATAAGAGTAGTCGTGGACCGATATTCTTTTAGGAATAATTATCCAAGATAATAATAGTCCAAGGAAGGTCATACTCTGTGAACACCCACTTGGGGTATGTACCTTGATATACGATGATGATGGTGTTTATAAATCATTGGTCTAGGCATCATTGTGCTGTGATCTTGTGGAGAGATAGAGTTATTAGTTAAGGCCTTGCTATAGACAATGCTAGTTGATATGATGTTATACATATGGGTTACCAATCTGATTCTAATTATGATATCTCTTCAAATTTAGAATGCTATTGTACCATTTATGAATACCTCCCTAATTAAGAGCGAGTGTTGAAACATATGTAACTAGGTTCAGTATTCATAAATATGAAATGTACTTTCGATTCTTGTATATTGAAAAATAAAATAATAATAATAATAATAATTATTATTATTATTTTTGGAGCATGGGTTTCATGCTCAAGGTCTTTTATTTTATAGGTTAAGCAACCATTGAGCGTCTCTAGGGTTTTTCCTAGGTCAAGAAGTTAAAAGAGTCATTGTCATAAGTTGAAGACCCCATCAGGTACATTGTAATTTTTAAGGAAAATTATTTTTGTCAAAATACCCTTCAAGGCCAATTGGCTTGGCAGTTGGTAAACCAACCTAATTTTAGGAGCCACACCCACCTTTAAGAATCCTATATAGAGGAGTAAACTCGACCTCCTTGAAGAAAATTCATCTCTCACTCATCCAAGCGAAGGGGGAAGACGAAGAGGACAAAGAATACTTGGATTTGGGATATTTATCTCTCCCATGTGCGAAGGAAGGCTAGGGTTTCTTCAACAGATCTAGGTTTTTCTTATACAAGTTTGATCTCAAATAAGGGAAGAAAGAAGGTCAAGCAAAGGTCACAATAAACCATCCACAAGCTCTTGAAAGAAGAGAAATTCAAGCGAATGTCTGAGGAAGAATTGGAAGGATGAAATAAGCTCACACATGTGGCACCAACAATTGCAGGAGGGCCAAACATTTTAGGTCTGTAGTGGAGGTCAAAATTCTACGGCTGGGGGTCGAAGTTGTGCCACTAAAATGGATTTGACTAGGTTTAACTTGGACAAGGAAAGAATATCATTTGGAAAGGTTGGAATTGGTCTTAGAGGGTATTGGTATTGGTCTAGAGGTCTTGGAATTTTTCAATTGAAGGATCTGTAAGGAAGATAAGATATTTATGAGTTTTCCTCTCAAGAGGAGATGTTTTTTCCCTAGCTTGCGACCTATACTTTGTTTTCTTGTTCTTCTTGTTTTTGATATCTGTTTGATGATATACAAACATAATAATAACTAAAGAAGGAAATAAGTAAGAACAAGTAAAAATAAATCACAAGTAGTTATCATAGAAAGAGAAATCACTCTAATCAGTGTGCTTTAGATTTATCAACAGAAGGGGACTATGATTTGTGGAATTATGGGCTCATTCAAAGCATAAGAAGATAACAAGGGGAAAACTAAACTCTAGGAGACCCATGTGTACTTTCCTTATTCTTCATGCATTTAATTAAATATGTTACTCATTTATGGAGGAGAAATTCATCCATGAAAGCATCGAAGACCTATTTTACATCCTTATGCAAAGCTCAAATTTCAATAAAGGAGTGCCTAACTTGTGAATATGACATGTGGAATATAGGCCTCTTTTAGATCAAATGATTTTTTTAGGAATGCACTTGAATAAAGAAGGTTATGATGTTGATTATTGAGTAGGGTAGATTGTGGAATATGTCCTACAATAGTGAACCTAATTTTCCACATACATCAAGGAATATGGCTCTTTTTAGAAGGGTGCTCCATCTTCTTAGGGGGTGTATTTCTATCTCATCGTTATATTTGTGTAACACCCCATTTTTACTCCCAATATCACTATAACTAATATTTTTGTTATTAATTGTATTAACATTATTGCTATGGAAATCCAGATGGATAACTTAGAAACAATATGTATGTAATTAATTTATCATTAATGTAAATATTCTAAACAACTAACTATAAATACGAGCACTAACACATGATATGATATTGCAAGATGGATTTGGTAAGGGGGTTGTAGTAATTTACCTTACCTATCGTTGCCAAAAAACTCCCATCAAAACTTTGTGCCCAAAATTTTAAATTTTAATTGTTGTGTTACCTTTCCCACTAGCCCATAGCTCATTGAATGAAGTACTAGGTATATGAAGCGACCAATTGCCACAATTATGATGGGGGGTTGGTTGGTGGTTGATAAACTCCCTTAGAATTCAATAATAAACATGGGCAAGTCTACCTATAATAAAATTTCGGACTGGACCCACAAGTGATGTAGGGAATGGGAAATAACATGTGGAATAGTCACCCACATATGGATTTAGCAATTCAATAAGAGTGATGAGGCACACTAGTGCCTACGTGAGTGAATTTGTGAGTGGAGTATTGCCATTGTATATAATGGAGTATGTTTTTTAGCATTTTGAATGATTAGATTGTGAATTAGATACCCAAAAGTGTCTATAAAATACCCAATCATGAATTGGATCATTTTTGGAGTGTTTTGGGCTCACCAAAACTAATTTATGTTTGAAAATAACTTGTAGAAGAGATTTGGATCTTATTTGAAATAAAAAGGTGTTAATAGTGCTGGAAGTATTCCAAAAAAGGGGTCTCCCCGATATGAGGTCCCTATTATACCTCACATTGTTTGGAGTAGGATCCCAACTGGTAAATCAGGTCAGTTGCCATAATTATTAGGGATTTTCCTTGGCTTCAATTATCAACATAAGATATTATAATAAAAATCTTTGAAATAAGAAAGTTGAAATTAGGAATACAATTGCAATGTATATAAGGTACCTTCATGGAAAGGAAAGAGAGAGTGAGCCTCTAGAAGAAAAGTAATAGTACTATCCTAAAAGAGACACACAAGAGTATAAGAATAATTGCTTATTAACCTGCGAAATAGTTCACATAGCAAAAAAATGAAAAAAAAAAAGTAACAATGAACACTCAACAAGATGCATACCAAATCCAATGAAATAGTTCATTTTCATTAGTATGTGTAAACATAACATACACCACAAAAAATAAAATAATAGTCTTACAATCATTCATGATTATGCATGAAAGTGCGCCAACTCTGAGAGAGTCATATATTAGGTGAAAGTCCCAAGATACACGATTACAATGTTGCCACGCTAGCCCTAATAATGGAACATTAAGTCACTACTTGCTCCTCCAAAGAGATATCTTCTCTCCCATTCCAAGTTAGAGAAGCCAAGGTGAATAGTCCAAAGACAAAAAGTCCCTTTTCTTGATCTACAAGGGTGTATTTATAACAAATGAGGTGACTATCCACCTCCCATGTGAATTTTGACCTCCCTCATAACTCTTGAGCTCATACTATGAATTTTTGAATTCATATGTGACCTTTGAGCTTCTACATGAATTTATAAGTTTCTAGTGACTTCTCACATTCCATGTGGGACCCTTGGGTTTCCACACATTTTACATTTTCTCATTTTTGGAATAACATAATTACATTCCACAAGTGATGTGGAAAAATACACTGATGCATATGACTTTGTAATGACACTTTTAGAAGCCATGACTTGGCGATAGTGACATAAGACTTCATTTCATCAATACCAAGCTATTCTCCTTGTTACTATGACTTTGAATTCTGCAATATGGATATTTTTTTTTTCTTAATATTCACCCTCCAAAGGGTCTAAGTGAGGGTCAAAACCTTCCAAGTCAACATGAGTTGCCACCTATTTGTCTTGGTCCAAGATTACTTCATGTTATTTGTGACGGTTCTTCTTTTTTCTCCTTCTTCACAGGTGATCTCTTGAAGCGTCTCCTTAATGAATTCCTTGAACATAACCTTGCCATGTTGAGATGATAATGCCTGCAAATGAAGTCCACTCATGAAAATCCACCATTAGTCCAAAAACCAACTATTCTACATGTGATTGATCATGTAACATATTGATTGTGATAAGTAAATGTGAAAAAGATTTGAGAGTAAGAAGATAAGAATTGTGCAGTTGAGGACTATAAAGACCCAAGGAAGAACACACTATCTTCTGGAACTGCACAATGTGAAATTAGGAAAGGATTATCAAGGTCATGCATAGCAGAGAAGTCCAAGAAGTAAGGTGATGAGCTTGCTGACTGAGAATGTGTGGTGCACATTTCTCAAGGAAGAGAAGGAAAGGAGTGTGTAATTGAGATTAAAAAGGACCAAGGGATTACCCCACAATCCACTAGAACTGTACAACACATAAAAGGAGGCAAGACGAGACAAGGCATTGTGTAGTGAGGAGTTTTAATCAATAAGAGAGATAGTACTAGCCATTGTAACTACGTTATGCGCTGTGATTGAGGGGAAGACTTCAAGAATTTTGTAGTTGAGGGCTGCAATGACTTAGAGGTGAGCTACTGTTCACTAGAACTATGCATTGAATAGTAAGAGGCTCACTTGGTGAAGGAATTGCGTAGTTGGTAAATTTAGGGAGACAAGGGAGACAAGTTTATTCGCTGTAATTGTAGAATCCATAGTGTTTGAGGAGAAGCTTTAGAATACTATGCATTTGGGAACTGAAAGAGTCCATAATAATTTCTATTTTCCAATATGTTTACGTAGTGTGTAGAGACATGCATGAATGATCAAGAATGCACATTGGGAAAGTGTAATTTGCAGATATGAGTGACTGAGCACTAGGATTGCACAGTGCATAATTGAGGGAGACTAACCTCTAGGACTGCGCAGAGTTCCAGAAGGAAGAAGGCACTTCACTATGGCTTAGGAATGCATAGTGCATAGTTTGAAGAGGAAAAAATATCAATATTTGTTTAGGAAAGTCTCAAGGATAGTGAGAACCCCAAAATGACTAAGTGTGGGATCAATGAGACAAGAAGATAAGTGTGGAAGAATTTAACATGACTCAAACATGATCACACATGCATTGAAGATCAACCAAATGAAAAGGAGATATAAAATACCCAAAATCAACAAGTGTATATTGAAACGATAGTAAAACAACACTTGTCTCCAAGTGTGACACTTGAAATTTAGGTTTGTGACACTTAAAATAAAGGTTGGAAAACAAGCATCGACTATAACCAGAAAGTGCACTAAACTATGGAAAACTGTCTAACACATATGCTTATTATATATAGGGTGAACTAATGTGGAAGAGTGTGCTAGAAATGCCTCTAATGGTGTGCCAAAGTGTGATTTATGAAAGAGTGAAAACAATTTAAAGCGACACTTGCAATAGTAAGAATAAGTGAAAACAACACTTGGAAAAGCTAAAGAAAGTGAAAGTGACACATGAAAAATGAAAGAAATATAAAACGATAGTCACGAAATTGAAAGTGACACTTATGAGAGAAAAAACACACAAAAGTGATAGTTGAGAAAACTCACTAGATGATGTTACACTTGTAACTAAGAGTGAGAGAATGACTAAATTGAAGAGTTACATTCTCACTATCGACTGGAATTGTGCACTGACTATCCATAGCGATTGTGTAGTGTAGTGTCCCTAACAACTATGAAATATCTACCATGATTGACTACGCAATGATTGGGAGCTGCACGATGTATGCCACTAAAGACAACACAATCACTATTGCCAAGGATAGAGATAGAATAACAAACTTGCTAAAATGAGGTGCACTTGTGAATGCATCCAAATCTAATCATGTGTAGGCAAGTGACTTTAAAACATAGAAAATAATTAGCTGATAGTGAAGTGACTTTGATCAACATGGAATGAAAAATCGTATGATCATTGGAGGCTCCAAAATTCAGGGTATAGGAAAAATTGTGGAGGGTGTTTGTCGCAGCGACAACACTTGGTGACACACTGGAAGAACTGCAACTTATCTATTTAGGTATAGCTTTATGAATATAGTCTAGTGTGTAAGTAAGTATTGATTCACTGTGTGGATTACGTAATATTCCCCATTTATCCAAGTTATAAGTATAGTCTCTTCTATCCCCTTTATCTACTAATTTTTTTTATAAAGATTACCATATCTCAATTGTTTCAATCCATGTGAAGGATAATATATATTAATGAGTTTAATATGATCAAATTTTTAGTTCCATCTCTGGTGTTGCTCCGCTACCAGCATGCCTATTCAATACTCTAGCAGAGTCACTTTCAAGAAAGACAAGCATTGCTTCGCTTCCAGTGAGCCTATTCAGTACCTTGGTGAAGTTGCTTCTTTCACCTCTCTACCCAGGAAGAATTTCTCTTCTTTAACCCCTTACTTGATTTTAAATATGCTCATTAGCATTTTATCGATGTTTATATTTCCACGGAAAAAGTAGGAGATCCCGACTTATTGAGAGAAAGAGAGGTTATTCCTTCAGAGACTATTATATACCTCTGAAATTAATATGCTCGCTCTTAGTTTTCTCCTTCCCTTCTCTAATTGATTGGATTTCCAAGAAAAAAACCATTCAATTACCATACCACGTGAATGAATGAAGATCCTAAAATAGATGCAAGCATCATGGTTCTGCTTATAGCTTTCCATTTGAAGGAATTGTATTTTCCACTCATACATCATTAGTGTTAAAGATATCAAACCCACACAACGAAGAGGGAAAAAAAGTTAACCAAGTGTTGATGTGCGTCACAAATCCCTTTCAAAGCTTCACCACATTGTTTCTTGAGCCAGATAAGAGAATTTTTCATGCACGGTCATATTAAACAAAATGTAAAAGATAATAGATGACACGACAAGAAAAACAAAAGTAGGAAAAAAGAAAAAATGTAAAAATGAAATGAAAATAAACATGAAAAATAGAAAATAGGAAAATGAAACAAATGCAAAGACTAGATGAGAAACAAAGTGAAGGGTTAATTCAATGCAAAAGATAAGCTAAAATGAAGCTAGACCTACTCCCAATATAACTAGCTAGGAGGTTAGGGAAAAGTGAAGTGAAATTTGCAATGTAACCATTCAAGTTTCTCCTGACAAATAAACTAAAATATATGAACAATTAAAAACCATATAAAACAATGTACAAAAATTAATATGTTTACTTGAATTACATGTACATAACTTTGAAGGTCTTGCGTACTAGCACAAATATGTACCATAACAAATAGCTTTAACCAATCTGCAACCTTACATTGTTGATTAGAACAATGATCATACAAACCTTGAAATATTCTTGTGAATGCATGTTGGCTCGAGGGATCCTGACCCAGGTTCAGATGTTCGAGGTTTGCCAACAAACCCCTATACTACTGGACCTTTCGGCAGTGACCTGCTTGTGTAGGCCAGAGTCTCGCCTGAAGTGGTATGGGTGGGTGCTAGAACCAGGTTTCTGCACCCTGGGAGAGGGTATGTAAGTCAAGCAGAGCTGCGTTCACCCTTATAGTGACCAGATCTTGTATCACATAGCCTATATCTATGGATTCCCTTCGCATCCACATGCGCAACAACAATAATACTCAACAGATCGTGAACTCATATAAAAATACGCAGCTATTCCAGATAGTCTTGTATGAAGTAAAACAGAATGAACCCAGATCGTAACATAAATAAGTAACACAAGTATGTTCACACTAAAATCAATAACACATTAGCATATATTAAATAATAAAACATCACAGATGCATATTACAGTAATTCCAGTAGATTCAAATAGTCAACAATACTTCTGTATTCATTAATCTTTCAGATCTACTTACAATACCCAAAACCCCAACCTACGCACACAGCAGCAGGGTCCGCACATAGTAGGACAGAGGCCCTCCGCACACACAGTAGCCGGTGTCCTTACCCAAAAAACCTGACCAGATATATGAATTCTCACTTAGCATCAATCTCTTCTCATTCTTAGCCTCTCCTACAACTCAAAAAGGTTCAACTACTTATACTATTTTAGCCTATGCATCCAATGGTACGCAAACCGTGGTTTGCGGACTCTTGGTCTACCCTTGACCCATTTACAATGCTTTAGGGGATTTGAACCACCACAAAACCCTTGGCTAGACTAAATATAATAAAAAATATACAAAAATGGACTAGTTTTGCAGCTTTGTAGGAGACCTTGTTCCAACAGTCCCCCAACACAATCTTGTGACTCGTCTCGAGTCACTGCAATGGTAGGTTCTCCACCTACGCTTAGTGTAGTGAGGGTGGCAATTAGTGGAGGCATCACCTCTTGAATCTGAGCTGCGGCACTCTACGCGAGGGCCACCAGATTTTGGGATGTTGGCCCTTTGGTTGCTATAGTAACGTTTTTCAATGTCTGGTTTAGTTGCGTGACTGCACCATTGGCATCTTGTGAGAGTTGGAGGGTTGTGGCAGCCCATGGATTTAATCATTCCTCAAGGACGTGCTTCTGGCACCGGAGTTTCTCAATCACATCCAGGAGAGTGTTGTTGGTCCACAACTATGCTAACCATTGTACAGGTACCAAGGTGGGCAAGGTAGCCTCGTTTTGTGCAAAAGCTTCTTCCTACTGTCGTAAGTCATGATTACCTTTCAGAGGACTGAGTTGAACTGGACTGTGGTCTAGAGCTGCATGGCTGATTCTAGCAACTAGGCACCCTGAGCAATTTATTCTGTGATGGAGTTTGTAGCTTCAGCCACCAGCGCAACGCGCTGGGCTCAAACCTCTGGCGGCGTGGTAGGCTGCAATGTAGCCTGTAAGTAAGATATTTGCTTCTCTACTTGTACCTTGATGGTATGCATTTCTGTCCGAGATGCTTTTACTGCTGCAACCAAACTTTCTACTTTGGCCCGAGGTGTAGCTGCGACTAGGAATCCATCCAGAACCTTCGTGCAGAGCTAGTGGATCATCGTTTCAAGCTCCACCTGATGCGATATAACAAGTGACTATTCTACATCTTTCCATTTGAGGGCCCGCTTGGCCATACCAAGATGTTGATGCACCGCAAGGTCTCGCCGGTGGGTCTCCCGAATTACGGCGGTGTGGAGACCTTGTAATGCCTCGTTGGGAAACTTATCCAGGTCCAAGTAGACCCCTGTATCTACTTGGATTTGGGTTCCTATAAGGGTAGTGCTAGCCAAAGGGCAAAGGTGGCTTTCTTTTGGTGCGAGCACGGTACTGCTGATTGCCAAGGGAGCTCGTTTCTGAGTCACGCTAGTCTGTAGTGTATCTGCCTTCCACTAGAGGGTGCGGAGCTCATTCTGAAAGGTGTCAATTACAACCTTATTTTTTTCCTCCATGGCTACCCATATTTCCTCTGTGGCCAATGTAATTGCGTCCGTGATTTTTTCGAGGTCACCGTCAGTCAGTGTGACCGTCACATCATATTCTTGGCGTTGGGCGCGCTGCTTTTTTCGGGGCCCTTTATTAGGCTCACCTGGCCACTTTTTATTCTGGAGGGAAGGGGTAGCTTGGTTATTTGTCCCTGGCACACTTAGTGTCAGTTGCAGATCAACCCCGACATCCTTATTGGCAATCTGTAGCAGCTATGAGTCCCTTTCCGTGGCTACATCCATGCCCCTCGCGCTTGGTTCTGGGGTTTTCTTGGGGTCGATAGGGGATGTTACTTCTATTGTGTAGGTCCCTTTGGTGCTCTTTTTTCCAAGGATGAGGCCGCTCCTCCACTCAGGGAGCCAGAGTGCAATTATCCTATCGATTTCATCGTCTCCTAATCCAATTATGGCTTCCTCCCATTCGGGATCTGTAGGTACCGAGGTTTCCATGGCACTAGGAGATGTTATCTTAGTGGGAACATGGATTCTTGAATCTGGGGGCCTATTGGCAGTGGGAGTGGGTTTCTTTGCCATGAAAAGGACGCAACAGGCCCAAAAAATTACGAAGCATAAAAAAATTTCATACAGGTTACGGAAGTAATACGGAACTGTTGTCGGAGCTAGCCATCCTACTTTATAGTGCCTATGGTTGTCCAACGGTAGGGTAAATTTCATTCAGAGCTTACCATCAAGTAAACGGTAAAAAATCTCAAGGAATCACTCCATTAATTTCCAGCCACCTGCTCCACTCAATGGTAACTTCTCCTCTTTACCCGATTTTATTGTTCCAACTGTCACTTTTCGCTCCCTACGTGCACTCTGTGTACCTGCTGAGCTTGGACTAAACATCCACGCCTCTTGCGCATCCTCCCCCAACACAGGATTTTTCCTAAGGTACTCCACAACTAAAGACATGTTTTCCCCATAGTTGTCATCGCAACCGCACCAGACCCCTCGCGGAAACAAGTCTTTTAGAGGCGCGGTAAGTAGCGCATATTCCAAAACAAAATTTTTGTAATACCCTGCATGGCCGAGGAGTGACCGAAACTGTTTCCTTGTTGTGAGAGTCACCGAATATATGATAACTCTACCTTCTGTATCTGCATCAGTATTATTAACCAACGTAGGGTGCATCCCATTGCAACCCATTCGCAGCCTGAGAGGCTCAGTAGTTGTGTGCACCCCTTCCAATTCTGAGTCAAACACAGCTCATAGATCATCCTTATCCTTCGTTGGGGCTATGCTATAGTAGTTGACCATACTTGGTATCCGTGTTTCCCATGTGGGTAATTCTGGTGCGATGAACAGGTGTGATTCACCCCACACCCTAGTGTCAATGTCTCGTAGGACTACGTCAAGCACCACAATCCTGCCTACTAACCCAAATGTTCCCAAGAACTCTTCCTTCAACATCCCCCAGTGGCAGGTGTGCCGATGTAGCTCCACATCTAAGTACCATGTAGATGGAAGCTGCCCTAGGTCATGAATCAGTAGGTGACCCCACTCCTTAGTCATCCTGTCGCACCACTGTTTTTCCTAGGCAAACATATATTTGTGTGGATCTTTCGATCCAAGGAGTGTCTTGACCCGCAGACCAGTTGGGGCTTCAAATCGTAGGATCATCATATCCCGACATTCCTCCCAATCTTGGAATGCCTCCTCATGCATTTCCCACCAGTGCGCAGGTGTTCCACATATGGCTAGGTTAAGGGCCCATATCCTTCGTGCTCTTGGAACCTCGGCTTCGAATGCTCGCAAAAATTACTTAATGCTACCAACCATAAAAGTAGGGTAGGTCTCTTACCTTTGAGGAAATGCAGAAGAAGTCCCTTGTGACTCGAAGAAATCGTAGCGCTGAGACATCATACAACTGGTTTTTCCAATTCTACATCTCCTCGTTAGAGTCAGAGAAGCATTCACTGTCCTTTTCCTAGGAGAGTACTCCTTCCGCCATGGGGTTGATCCAATCTTCATCCCGTGCAGTTAACTTATAAATTTGATCCATCTCCTCTTCATCACGCACCGGCTTTGTATATCGTTCACCTTCCGTAGGATCTAATGGTACTATCACCCTTGTACCATTATTTTCAAACACCATGCTTCTCTTTTCGAGGTTGATGATACCGCCCATATCTATGGCCCAGTCCAATTCTAAGAGCGTAGGGTAGGGGTCCGCATCTCCTACAATTTCTATTACTTCAAAGTCGACTTGGGCCTTTACTCTTGCGATATCCACCATAATTTTAGACAACCTTCCTAGCGGAATGATTGTCTACTAATTTTCCATGCACAACTGAATAGTGGACCATTCCAACTTAGGCTCTCCCATTCGTTGCCAAGTTTGTTTAGGTAACACGTTCACATCTGAACCTAGGTCCAAAATAACCTGACTCATTTCGTAGTCACCGATCTATGCGGACAACCACATTTCTCTTCCGGTGCACTTCTTATACCTATATAGCTTGTGCACATTCTTGACCTCCGGGTTTAGATTGGGTCGTGCTGCACAGCTATATATTAATGCCTGAAGATTATCCACAACCTTTGGGTTGCGCAGAAACTTCATACATGCCTGCAAAAAGGGCTCGACCTCCTCATTTTCCTTGAGGTTTGCAGTGGCCGAGCAGTAGTTTCTTCTACATTAGCAAAGTCCTTGCGAGCTGTGATAAATGTTTCTTTCCCCATTTTTAGGTCCAGGCCTTCTTGTTTGATAACTTCTTGTCGGATCAGAGGTTCCATTGCAGCCTCCTCCTTACGCCCCCTGGTGGCCATCCCACTATGTGTCACCACATTCACACTCGGATCTTTGTCTTGCAGCTCAACCTTAACTCTCTACACATTCTGCGTAGGTGTCGACTGCTTTTCCTGCATTTTCGCTATCAAGATTAGGTAGTCTTCAATCGCATGGTCTAGCTATCTGCAATATCGGTAGGATTGCATAGTGGGGTTCGGGCAGTCCCTTGCAAAGTGTCCTGCTTCTCCACAGTTATAACAGATTAGCTGACCTCGTCCCCGTCCTCCACTTCCATTGCGCCCTCCTCCCCTACCTCTTGATGGGGAGCCACCTATAACTATGGGGGTTCTCGATGACACAGAGTCTGATTGTACTCTGTATGAGTTTCCTCGATCAATCATCAAATCATACGTCTGGTAGTTCTGTTCATAATGTCCCACCAATCTGCAGAACCTACACCATTGCTGCTTTACCTGTAGAATGTACGCAGCAAGGTGGGGACAGTGGTTAGTATCATGCAACCCTACAACGCGACAATCATCGCACCATAGCACTATCCCACTGGGTCCTATAGCTTCCCTAGGTTGCAATGGGCTAGGTCCCCCGACTTGCATATAGTCTGTTAACAAAGGACAATTATCCTTGGTATGGCCATTCACCCGGCATCATATGCACCATCTCTCAGGGCTAGCCTCTGCCCCTTGTTCCTTTCACAGGTTCTGGATCTCCACATGCATAGCTTCCAGCTGTCCCTAGATCTATTGGATGCCCAGATGTGTTTCATCCCGCGGTGCAACTTCTAACTTCATGGCACCTTCCAAGGCCTTCTCCTGCGATTCGAAAGTTTGGTGCCCCATAGGTACACGCAGGTGAGGTAGCAACATAGCAATAAACCATTATGTGTGCTGCCTGTCATCATATTGGAATCCCCCTTCTCTGATCACCTTCTTTAGTCGCTGATCGGCCTCCCACACAGGTTTAGAAGGCCCTTGATTGAAATTTTTTAGATCAACCGTGATTTGGGAGTAGGATTTAGGTTTCTTGACCTGTTGTTTTAGGGCGCTCTTAATATCTTCAATGGTTGTATTTGCGTTTTGGCCGATGTATCCCATCTACTAGTCCAAAGCTCTTCCTTCGAAGGCAAGGGAAAATTGTGCCCTTTCACCACATCACTAGCTACGTTCTACGCAGTCCATACCGATCCCGCGACAAACCAGAACTGATCCATGTCTTCATCCCCCACACCCTTAAATATCGGAAACTTCATGTGCGTAGCCATGTCGTCTTCCAGTGGCCGAGGGGTAGGTGAATTCTTACCTCTAGGCTGGTTTGAAAGCGGTGTGGCTGGAGGACTCTGCGAAGCTACTTCCCTTACCAAACTATAGACCAATCTATCTCCTTCTAGGTTGGCCCTCTAGTACTTGCCACTCCGTGTTGTGCTCCCGTCCATATCAACGGTCATTCACTCGGTATGGCTACACATAATACTCTTTTCGCATAATAATACCTTGACCAACAATGGTAAGGTCTTCAGAAACTTACCTCAGAACCCTGTGAAGAGTCTTCACTCTGCCTCAGAGTAGGAGACAAACTGATTGATGGAAAATTTTGTCACAAATCCTCCCAACACACTATCTACCCAATGGTCCACTATGCGAGTGATGGTGTTATCAGTATTCTCTAACTGCTGGATTATTTCAGGGGTCTACTCTGTGATCTGCTCATCCTTCCAACACTTCTAAAACTCCACCAGTCTTGTGAGCCACTCCTGGAGCTCGATCATAATATTTACAAAGAAGATCTCGTAGATCTTTGTGAAAATGTACTTATTCTTCCATTCTTCGGTGGTCAACCTCTCACTGCGGTTTTCTTTTACGGAAAATTCCTAAACTTTCTGTTCAATCCATTCATCAATTTCCTTTCTCTCTGGCTTCCAGTACGACCTTGGCATTACCCAATCCCTCTCTCAAAATGCTCTAGGTCTCGACAAGGAACCATTTGTTGGCTTGAGGGGTCCTGAACCAGGTTCGAATGTTCGAGGTTTGCCAACAAACCCCTATAATACTAGCCCTTTCGGCAGTGACCTGCTTACACAGGCCAAAGCCTCACCCGAAGTAGTATGGGTGGGTGATGGAACCAGGTTTCCACACCCTCAGAGAGGGCAGGTAAGTCAAGCAGAGTTGCGTTCACCCTTATAGTGACCAGATATTGTATCACAGAGCCTATATCTATGGATTCTTTTCACATCCACATGCGCAACAACAATAATACTCAACAGATCATGAACTCATAAAAAATACGCAGCTATTCTAGATAGTCTTGTATGAAGTAAAACAGAATGAACCCAGATCACAACATAAATAAGTAACACAAGTATGTTCGCACTAAAATCAATAACACAACAACATATATTAAATAATCAAACGTCGCAGATGCATATCACAGTAATTCTAGTAGATTCAGATAGTCAACAATACTTCCACATTCATTAATCTTCCAGATCTACTTACAATACCCAAAACCCCAACCTGCGCACACAGCAGTAGGGTCCAAACGCAATAGAAAAAAGGCCCTCTACGCACACAACATCTGGAGTCCTTACCCAACAACCCTGACTAGATCTATCAATTCACACTTAGCAACAATCTCTTTTCATTCTTAGCCTCTCCTACAACTCAAAAAGGTTCAACTACTTATACTATTTTAGCCTATGCATCCAATGGTCTGCAAACCGTGGTTTGTGGAATATTGGTCTACCCTTGAACCATTTACAATGCTTTAGGGGCTTTGACCCACCTCAAAACCTCTGCACTATACTAAATATAATAAAAAATATACAAAAATGGACCAGTTTCGCAACTTTGTAGGAGACCCTGTTCCAACAACGCACATGAATTTGACTTATTCATGATGGATTTTTTCTTGTTCTTCATATTCACCTTCCAAAGGGTCTAAGTGAGTGTCGAAACCTTCCAATTCAATGTGATTTTCCACCTCTTGGTCTTGGTCCAAGATTCCTTCATGTCCTTCATGATGGTTCTTCCTTTTGCTCCTTCTTTGAAAACGATCTCTTGTAGCCTATCCTTGATGACTTCCTTGAACATAACCCTTCCATGTTGAGATGATAACACCTACAAATTAATTCTACTCATGAAAATAAAAGATCAGTTCAAAAACCACCTATTCTACCTGTGCTTTCTCATGTAACATACTAATTATGATAGGGAAATGTGAAAAGTCTTTGAGAGGAAGACACTGAGATTTAAAATTTTTAGGACTATAGGGACCTAGGGATGACTACACTATCCTCTGGAATTGCATAATGTGAAATTAGGGAAGGCTTATCAAGGTGCTGTACAATGGATAAGTCCAAGAGACAAGGTGATGAGCTTGATGACAAAGTATGCGTGGTGCACAGTGCTCAAGGAAGGGAAGGGAATGATTGCATAGTTGATCTTCACAAGGATTGAGGGATGACCCCATTTTCTACTAGAACTAAAAAATTGACAATAGGAGGAAATACATGACAAAGTACTACACAGTGAGGGGTTTTAGTTAGAAGGAGAGATAAGACTAGCCACTGTAATTGCACAATGCATAGTGATTGAGGGGAAGACTCCAAGGATTATACATTTGAGGTATGCAGTGACTTAGAGCTGACCTAATATTCACTAGAACTGCATAATTCATAGTAGGTTTCGGAATTGGTGAAGGGTTTTTGTTGTTGGGAAAGTTAGGGAGATAAGGGAGGAAAGTTTGGGCACTGTAATTGTGCAATGTGCAGTTTTTGAGGAGGAGGCTTAGAAGACTTCATAGTTGGGAACTGTGAGAGTCTAGAAGAAGCTCTGCTATCCACTGTTATTTTTTAGTATGCAAAACAAGGTAGGGATTATCAAGACTGCACATTGGGAAAGTGTAGCTGAGAGATCTGAGTGACTAAGCACTAGGATTGCACAATGCACAGTTGAGGGAGAGAGTCCTCTGGGACTGCACAATTCAAATTTACATGAGGTATAAGGTGCTTAACTATGGCTTAGTACTAAAAAATACATAATTTTAAGAGGACTAAATGTCAATCTTTGATTGGACAAGTCTCGAGGATAGTGAGAACTTCAAAATTACTAAGTGTGGGATCAATGAGACAAGAATATTGGTGTGACAACATATAACATGAATTGAACATGATCACAAACACATAAACAATCAACCACATGAAAAGGAGATACATAATAGCCAAAATAAATAAGCATATAGTGAAACAACAATACAACAAAATTTGTATCCAAGTGTGACAACTAAAACATAGGTTTACGAAACTTAAAATACAGGTTGGAAAACAAGCATCAACTACAACCAAAAAGTACGCTAAGCTATGTGAAAGAGTCATGTGAATATTATTATGATAGATATGATCAATTAATGCATAAGAGTGCACTAAAACTACCTCTAGTGGTGCGCCAAAGTGTGACACATGCAGGAGTGAAAAAATCAAAGGAAACACTTGCGACAATAAGAATAAGTGAAAACGACACTTGCAAAAGCTAAAGAAAGTGAAAGTGACACATGCAAAAGTGAAAGAAAGAAAAAAACACAATCACAAAAGTGAAAGTGAAACTTATGAAATCAAAAGCACACAAAAGCAACAATTGAGAAAACTCATTGGGATGATGGTAAGCTTGCAACTAAAAGTGAGATATTGACTAAATTGAAGAGTTACATTCTCATTATCGACTAGAATTGTGCATTTTCTGTCCAGAGGGAATGAAAATTGTACTGCCCCTATCAAATTCATAAGCACTATCATTAGGTACTGTGAAATTTCAAAGAGATGTGCAATTTTTGCCACTAAAAACTGCACAACCATTGTTACCATGGACTGGACAGACACTGTCTTCCAAGACTACACAATGCCTATCTTCAAAGAATAGACATGGACTGCTAAGATTGCTAGAATGACGTGCACTTGTGAATGCATAAAA
This sequence comes from Pinus albicaulis, assembly GCA_034641835.2. NCBI lineage: Eukaryota > Viridiplantae > Streptophyta > Pinopsida > Pinales > Pinaceae > Pinus > Pinus albicaulis. The sequence continues at coordinate 335,990,507 of CM076574.1, read as the reverse complement.
AGATAAGTGTGTGTAATCAAGTGGCTTCAACACTTAGAAAATCATGAACCAACCATGAAGCGATTATGATAAACTTGGAATGAAAAATCGTATGATCACAAGGAGGCTCGAAAATTTAGGGTACAGGAAAATTTTTGGAGGGTCTTTGTTGCAACGATAACAAGGGGATGTGATCTGATGTGTAAGGAAATCATTGAGGGGCCAAGTGACTTTTCTAATGGACATTTGGTGATACTCAGGGAAGAAACCAATGGTAAATATTGTAAGCCCATCTCACTATGGAATATCCATATAGTTATGGAAACTCAATGGTTAGATGAAAATATACCCTTTCCCTTGGATTGGATGAGTACTTTGCTTAAAATTCAATAAATTTCGCCTATGTGATTGCTATTTTTCATTGATCAAATACACACACATACTAGTTTACCCTCACCATTTTTAATCAAAATTATTAAGGCCCTACGACAAGGTTTGGCACTAGTTAAATTATCACTATAATTGGCATATATAAATTTTACAAAAACCAAGCATTATAGTGATGGTTATGTACTCTAGATGCATACACATTTTACCTAAAGTTTCCAAATACTCATTTTAGGGGGCTTGAGTTATTTTCAAAGTGGCATTAGAATATTTAGTTGAATTGACAAAGGTAGAAATTTTATATCCCATAACTTAAATTAAGAGGTTAGGGAATGGGTATGTTATAAATGGTATTTGAGTAGTGTTATAACACTATGGCTATATGAACTCAAGAAAATGAAATGACATTGCTTGATGACTAGTATATTAACGTGAGTAGAGGTACTAGTTATGGCCTCCAAACCTACATCACAAGAAAAATATATAGTAAATGACAAAGAATTAATGCCTTATCTCTCATATTGGCTCAAAAATATGAAAAGGGAAAATATTAATTTATGGGTAAGAGTTTTAAAAACATTAAAATTTCATTGATCTAGTTATGGAAAGTATCTTATAGAAATTTGATGATGTTGACATAGTAATGAAATTTTGAATGTTATTTACAATTAGAACAAAAACCCACATTTATATGGATATGGGCCATTGATTTTATTATATATGATAATAATGTTGTGAATTAATGATGATTATTTACAAATAAAAATAAGTTGTTGTTCAACATTGAATAAACTAAATTGAAGTGATGAGTAAGTGAACAAGTTTAGCAAAGTAAAAAAATTTGTGCAACAAAATATGGAATAAACTTCCCACATTTGAGATGAGGAATCCGACGAAAGGAGAAATATAGGCATTCCTATACACTAGTAGAGACAATGAGAAACTTGAAGCCATGGCTTCAAATCTATAGGGAAGACAATTAAAGACTCATTAGGGCATGGGAAAAATAGACCACACAAAATGCTATATTGTTACATAGTCTGTTCAAGATATGAAAACATTTGCAATAGGGATTAACTGCCAATAAGGTAGAAAGAAATCATTCCAAGAAGGCACATAGCCCATTTGAAATTTTTAAGAAATGGCCAACTATTGTAATGCAGGGAAATTATTTTCCAGGGAAAGGCACTCTAGTACCAAGATGGAGACATCTAGTGAGGACTTATCAACATATTCCTCCATTAAAAGAGCAACTGCCATAGATTAACTAATCTATTAAGTAATGATGCAAAATTTTCTTCTCAATCAAGGAAGAGTAAGAAATATTCATTGAATTCCTTACATGAATAATTTAATAAGGCCAATCCACCTACTTTTGACGGTGAAATCAAGAAAGCTAAGGAGGCATAATGATAAATTTTGGGATTGAAGTACTTTCGGGTACATAATTACTTGGGAAACATGAAGGATATAGTGGATATGATCAATTTCAATGGAAAGGATTACATATGGTGGGAATACCTAAAAAATGTGAAGGGAATCAAGGAAATGAATTTTACATGGAAACAATTTGAGAAATATTTCCGAAGGAAGTACTTGTCGGAAATATACTACAATGGTCAGATCAGAGAGTTCCATGAACTCAAGTTGGGGAAATTGACCATGGATGACTATGGTAATAATTTTATGGATCTATTGAGATATGTGCCCTGTATAAAATATAAGAAGACAAAAATTTAGTGCTTCCTTAGTGGCTTTCCACAATCCTATTAGGATATAATTGAGTTTGATGAACCCAAGTCACTTGAGGACACTATTTGAAAGGCTTTGTATTACTATGAACAATCAGACCATATATTAGAGTTCCATAAGATTTGGAGGAAGAGAGACCAGATTGGTTTTAAAAAATAAGTATTCATGTCACCACAATATAAGAATTCGGGAAAGTGTGCAAAGCCATGTCATTTAACAAAAAACATGTAACAACAAAATTATCCCATACCAAGTGAAAATAGGTCAACATAATTGGTGGAAAAAAAAGAGATTAGAAGAGAGGACCATTGAAGTGTTGCTAGTGAGGAGGAAAACATATACTCTAAGACTATCTTCATAAAATGACAACAAGAAGATTTACAATGTGCAAGTACCAACAACTATCAATGATGTAGCATGAGATACACCTCGAATTTGTGTTATTGTGGATAATATATAGACAGAACACCAAGCCTTAGTGGTGGAGTTAGAAGGTATAATTTCTCAACAACCCATTTCAATTTAATTGAATTTGGTTCTAACATTAATCACATTGCACCAAAAATTGTTGAGGCATGTGTTTTACAAAAAATTAAGCATAAGAAGTGATGTTTAGTTCAACTAGCCACAAGAACAAAGAAGAAGGTTTTTGAGATGATAAAAGCATGCTTATATGAAATAAATGGGTTGTAAATACTATCAATGTTGAACATGTTTCCCTTCAGTTCATACGATATAATAATTGGTATGTATTGGCTCGACATATAGGGTTAAGTTTGATTTATATGTAAAAAATTTGGGTTGCTTAGATATTTATGGAAATCCCATGACCATAAAATGGATATCCAATAGTGTATCTGTAAGGAATGTTCCAGTAATGTAGTTTAAGAATTACTACAAAAAGGGATATTTTATCCATGCGTTGGAATCAATAGGCTTCAAGGAAATTTTTTTTGAAGACTTCCCAACACTGTAGGAATTTAAGGATGTGATTTTGGAAGAGATATTAGGTTTTACTCCTAAAATAGTGGTTGTTTTTTCAATAAAACGTATGCTAGAAGATGCACCCTTATCCAAAAATCCATATAATATCCACAATCCAGAGCTAGAGGAATTGAGGTTGTAGTTGAAGGAAATGTTGAACAAAGGATAAATTAGGCCAAGCATATCTCCATGTGGAGCACAATCACTGTTTGAGAACTAGGAGGATTGAACTCTAATATTGTGCATCAATTATAGACAAATAAATAAGGTTACTATTAGTAATAGGTATCCATTATCATAAATCACTAACTTCTTTAATTAACTAATAAAGGCTATGGTAGTCTTAGAAATAGACTTAAGTTCAGAAATAATCAATTTAAAGTTAAGGATGAAGATATCCATAAGACAACTTCAGGATGAGATATGAGCACTAGTAGTCGGTGGTGGTATCATTTCGGCTCATCAATGCACTAATCACCTTTATGTGCTTAATGGGCAATATTATTAACAAGTATTCAAACATGTGCGTCTTAGTTTTCATTGATGATATTATTATTCATTCCATAATCAAGGAAAAGCATGATGAACACCTTAGGATGGTGTAGCAGATGTCAAGAGAGAAATAAATATATGTTAAGTTGAACAATTGCAACTTCTACCAAAAGTAGATCCATTATTTGGGTCACAAGATTTTAGAACATGGAATTATAGTTTATCTAGATAGCATAAAGGAAATCATTAATTAGATTGATTAGAGGTGAGATTATTTATGGGATTGGCACGATATTATAGGGGATTTATTTAAGGATTCTCAAAGATTGACCATTCAATCACTTCATTGTAGAGGAAAGTGGTGGGATTTGTATTGATAGAGGAATGTGAAAAAATCATATAATATTTGAAGCATATTCTTACCCATGCAATGATATTGAAGTTTGTATATATAGACTAGTATTTCCTCATGTACATATATGGACACAAGGAAGGAATAATTGGTGGTATCATGCAAGATGATATTTAATAAGCTACAAATCCAGGGAGCTCAATGATCATGAGAAACATGAAATTATGCATGATGTAGAGCTTGTGGTTATAATTCATGCCTTGAATATGTGGCAACACTACTTATTTTAGAGCGGGTTTATATTGATGACATACCATAGAAAGTTTAAATACTTGTTTGATCAACCTTATTTGAATTCCTAGTGTTAGTGTCCAATATTAAGTGATCAATATGTACTCTTTCAAAATTGTCTAGTAGTAGTTATAGGTCAAAATTTTACATTTCCAAGTCAGTTTTAAAATAAAATTTTGATCGCTCGATATGTATAGGTCTTTAGAAGTTACTCCCTTTAGTTTATTCATGGTTATTTTCATTTCGTGGGTCATTTCCTTCATTTTCATCTAGAGTCTCAGGTCAAGTCGCCATGTTTTCACCCAGGTCAGTGTCTAGGTGTCTTTCATTTCGCCTCCATAAAAGTCCAAAATCTGTCATAAAGAAGGCAAAAAGAAGGGTCATTCACTTCCATCATATAAAGTCATCTTTAAAAGGGATTTATCTTAGGTAGGTGAATAAAAAAAAGAGACAATTTGTCTTCTTTCAAAATCTTGTTTCATTGTAAAATTATTCAAAGGGCAAAGTGTTCTTAAAAAAAGGTCATGTTTTCACTAAATTAAAAAAAAGGTGCTTTTATTGATGTTATAAAAAGGGAAGAAGTGATTTATTTCATTCATTTTATCTTCTCTTGCTCGATAAAGTGCATATCTCACCTTCAGAATACCTTACCATTTCCAAAGGTGGAAGAAAACTCCAAAAAATTGCAAAGAAAACAAATCTGCTACGTTTATGAAGGAGCAACGCGATGTTTCTAGGGTAGTGTGATGCTTCTGGGTATTGGTGCCACACTTATGGGCATCGCTAAATTTATCCAAAAGAGTGCTACATTTTTGGATTTTGGCCTCTAAATCAACTACCCAAGCTTCACAACAACTATGCAAACCTCCTGTGACCTCCAAAACTAGTAAGTGGACACTTCTAAAGCTTTCTTCAAGTCAATTCATGATTGTATAATTGTTTTCTATCCTTGTGTTTTTTATCTCCTATGCTCTAGGGTTTCTCCTTTCTTAATTGGTTTAGGCCATTGGAGACCCTTTTTCCTACCATCTAAACCTTCACTCATCCTTCACCGACCCTACCACAACACTTCCTACAGTCCCCTTTACCCTTGTTTTCATCAAAACCCTAATTCCCCACTACACTTCCACAACAAAACTAGAAAATATTTGTGTTTTCCTATTTTGATCCACTTCCCCTTACCTATTTCAAGTAATTCCACCTGTAAAATTAAGCTAACACATTATCCTACTGTCTCAATTTTTTGGGGAATTTTCCTCAACCTCATTATACCTCATCACAACCCCTAAACTTACCTTATCCATATCCCCTGTTTTCCCAAATTCACTATCCCTACCCATTCATTTCATCTAGGAGGGTTTTATTGTGTTCAAAACTACTATGGACATTGAAAGGAAAGCTCACAAGGGAGGTCACCACTCTAGATTTGAGCCATCTACATTGCAAGAACTTAATGCCTCTGCATATGCTAAAAGATGTTTTGAAAACATTAGATGTCTGGGATTTTGTGAGAAGATCATGGAGGTAGGATGTCATGCCCCATTGAATACCCTTTTTTCCACCAAATTCAGTAGAGACAAGGCCACCATTACAGGCATTGAATTCACTCAATCAGCAGAGGCCATCACTTCAGCAACAATGATTCCAAATGAAGGAGAAGTCTGGTTCAAGGGCATGGAATTGGACCTTGAAAACTAGCCAATGTTCCTAAAACCTCATTGCAGAGATGAACCTGAATATTTTTTCCCTTTTAGGCATATAATTGATAAGTATGCCCCATTAATTAATCTCATCATGAAATATTTCACATGTGAGGTAATATTTTCAAGATCGTACCAATACCATGTTAGGTTGCTAATGCACCTTACAGATACCAAATCTCTCAATTTGTCAAATTATATATTCAGGAGTTTGGTCAAGATGGCGGAAAAATTACAAAGAAAAGGTAGAAATCCTCATACCATTCTATTTCACCATGGTTTGGTAGAGATGATTTTTATCCACCAACTCTCAACAAACAACATGACCTGGGAAGTTTTCATGGAGAAAGTAGCATCATCTCTTGCTACTATTCCACCCATTATTCATACCACAACATCAATACAACCAAAGGAGTTTAGCTCTTCTAGCATGTAGTTTTATATTTCAAAGCACCTAGGGTTGAGATCACTCAAACCTATGAGAAGGGAAAGAGAATGGTTTTTTCTCCAAAGACCATCAGAGGTGTATTGGCACCTGAAACTACACCTGAGCAAAGTAAAAAGGTGGATCAACCACCTAGCCATGATGGTGAGTCACCATTGCATCCCATGATAAAAAAGCATCCTTAGATGTTGATATGGTAGAACAGGTTAAGGATAAGTCATTTGGAGAAATCATTAAAGAGAAAGATGAGGAAATAATAGAGTTGAGGGTGGTTTTCTCAATTGAAAATTCTTATATTACATTCCTACAACAAGAGAATCTTTAGTTAAAGGTGAAACTACTCCTCCAAGATAAGCCAAAGGTACATGTTGAGGCATATAAAGGCAAGGGAAAAGAGATAGTAGACAAAGATCAGCTGGAGGATGCATAAGTTGGAACAAAAAGAAGAAGACTAAGGATAATAGGCCTCAAAAAGGAAATTCAGAGAGAAAGAGTATTAGCAATTCCTAAATCAGGTTGGAAAACTTTGGTGAACTTATTCTTGATGAAATGAATCAATATAAAGAGTATTGGATTGATAGGGTCAATGGGAACCCTGAGAAGATTCCGAGGAAAGCTAAAAAGAACAATACCCTCCAAAGACATATAGCCAATCACTATTGGACCAAGAACAAAATTTCCCAAGTCAGGCTTAAACAAGTGAAAAATAAGCTTAAATAATCTCAAATGAAACTCAAGGAGAAGGAAAACTTAGACCTCCTTGCTGAGGCATTCATGGTTGTTTAGCCCATCCTCCACAGGCGTGACACTTCTAGAGTGAGGTTGGAAAAAACCACTTTTCGAGGCCTTCCTATGGGTGTTTTCCAAAAATTCAAGGTGCTTTGGAAAATAAACTCATAGGGATACTCAACACAACTTTCAGATTTTCATTTGTATGCTCCTAAGTGGGTCAAAATCACCCCTGAACAGGTGCGACGTTTTTGCATAAGATTTCTCTCAAACAAATGTCTTTCCTAGAAAACTCCAGAAATTCGATGCTAGTTGTTCAATGAGGTGGAAAATAATGTGTTTGAGTTTTTTTTTCGTCTATGATGAGGAAACATGTAATTTAATGGAGGAGACACACACGCCTAGTCCTTAGCTAAATTTCAAGGATAAGTTTCTAACTTCCCTAGATTCTAAGAAGTGAATCATCTGATGTAATTATGATGATTTTTGGATAGGATTTAAACCCTATGAGGTGTCATCAACTATATTTTCTATAAGTAGTCCAAATAAAGTATTTTTAGAGGTTGGATAGTTTTTATTTGTAGTGGAGCTATTGTACAAGCTTTTTTTAATGAAATCAAGGACAATGTTGCAGACATAGTTAGTGAGACTCTTGTGGTATGCCTTTGAGAATTTTTTTTCTTTGTAAACTCATGATGTTGAATGTTATGTTACTCATATTTCATATATATGCTTCTTTATGCTAAGTATTATTAGTTTATTGACATAGATCATGCTTTTCATGCTCTGTTTTTATAAGATTTTCATGAAATTGTCTCTGCTCTTCTGATGAATGAATTCAGTTTAGTGCTCGTTCTGACTCCCTCTCAGTTCACTCTATACTCAATGAAAAATTAAGTATGCTTCTTAGCTTACCTACCTGGCCTCACCCTTATCTCTGCAACTAAACTTTTGAAACCAGACCAAAACCCTAGACCTAGTTTCCCAACTGTCATTCCTATCTAGAAAAAATCCAAACAAACAAAAACCTTAATCTAATGAGAATCATAAATAGCATAAAAAATTATATTCAATCCTCCTTTTGAATGCAAAGTGAAATTGAAGGAGCCCTCTCTAGTCTTGGTAGGACTAGCTACCTGACCTAAATGTTGGTCTATGGTTGCCTTCCTTCAACTCCATTCTCAGCCTTGGGAAGCAGGGGGGAGTGATAACACCTAGCAAGCCACATTGTTAGTACTCATTAGTGAGTACGACTTTGAAATAAAACATATAAAAGAAAATGGGAATCTAGTAGTAGACAGGCAATGTAAATGCACATAGTTGATTAATATGGGAATGAATAATACATGTGAAACTAATTTGAAGGCTAGGATATGTTGAAAAGTGTAACTAGGTTTGGTCTTCATAATGAATTGTAATTATGAATTTATGTAATGAAGAAGATAAATATAATAAAATGTATTTTTTACTGCTTGCCTCATGGGTTTCATGAGAAAGGAGTTTTTATAGGTCAAATAGTGATTCTTGATGTCTTTAGGGATTTTTCATCTTGTCATAAATGTCATTAAGGAGTCATGAATATGAAGTGATGTTACACTTGTAAAGGAAAAATTATTGATGTAATTGTATGCTCAAAATACCTTGTCAATATAATCATGGAATTCAACTCAAATGTATTAAATATATCCTCAAATGTTAGGCTAGAGCAAAAAAAATCCCTATATATATAAGGGAATATAGCCTCATTATACACCAAGCAATTCAGATCAGCTTTGCAATAAAGTGCGAGGTTAAGGACTGAGATCTAGTGTGAAGTAAAGGGTTTGTAATACAACGAGAGGAGATAAGGAATTTTAGTGACGGGAACCGTGATTAGGTTGAGTTATAAGGATGCCATCTCTGTCATAATGTACCCGCATATCTCAGGAAGATACACTCTGTGTGAAGAAGGACAAGTCCAATTTTGTCTTGGGTTGCCATACATAAGTTTAGAGAAACCGATGTATACCATAGTAAGAAGATAAGGAATGTATAAGAAGGAAAGTCTATAAGGTGTGAAGGAAATTATAGTTAATTTTTTTTAAGGAAGGCTGAAGGTATCTACAACAAGGAAAAGGGATACTTATAAGACCTGATTTCGAGCCTTAGAGAAATCTGAAGTATGCGGGAATGAGACCATAAAGTAGTCTCTTGAAAGCCTAAGTTAAATCAACAGAAGGGCTGAAGGAAAGCACATATTACGAACCGAGTTTCCTAGTGTTGGTGCAGTGCAGTGCCGAAAGGAGGGATAAACTAGAGAAGAGGAGTGACAAGGTCTTGGATGCTATTATGAAACCAACTCCAAAAATAGAAGAAAAGAGAGATCAATGCCTTAGAAATCAACCACTTCGAGGGGGAAACCTCCAATACATTACATAAAATAAAAAATTTTGGATGATACAAATGACAAAACCTCCCTCTATATATAAGAGTCCATGGGATCACAATATAATCCTAGCCGACCTAACAATAATAATGTAAGGGCACAATAATAACAATATTGGGGTTACAGGGGTACAAAAATAATAATAAGGGGGCTACACTAACCATAATAAGGGACTATACTATTAATATAGGGACCTAACATGCCCCTCTCCTTCAAAAAAGTGTTGTCCTCAACGCTTGAGTAGCTCCAGATTCTTCCATATAAAATGGTGGGTAAGTTCTTCCACTTGATGAGATACTCTGAAATTGATCGATTTCATAACTATCAAGTTCTTATTTTTGTGACTTCTTCAGGTTCCAATATGATTTTTCCTTCCTCAAAAATTTATGGCAATATTGTTTGAAATGGAAGTTTGTCACCTATAGCCTTCTTTAAGCATGAAAAATGGAAAACTGGATGCACTCACGAAGAAGCAGGAAGCTCCACTTTGTATGCCATAGTACCAATATTTAGCAACACCTTGTAAGGACCATATTACTTTGGAGATCATTTATTATCCTTCTTAGCTTGCTTTAGGGAAATTTGCTTTTATGGTTGTAGTCGTAAAAATACCCAGTCTCCTACATCAAAACTTCTCTTGCTGCGATGTTGATCTGCTCGTTGTTTCATTCGATTTTGTGCCAAATTTAGGTTATCTTTTAAGAGTTGGAGAACTTCTTTTTGATGCTCAATGTGATCTTCCACTGCTTGAACATTATAATTTTCTCTTAATTATGATGTGATGGATGGTGGATGATATCCATAAAGTACCATAAATGCGGTCATTTTTTCTACAGTATGGAAGGAAGTGTTATACCACCATTCAGCAAGAGGAAACCACTTGACCCATTGTGTTTTCTTATCAGATACAAAACAACGAAGATATCCTTCCAAAAATTTATTGACTATCTCAGTTTGAGCATCGGATTGAGGATGATAAGATGACCTATGAGCTAGTTGAGTACCCAAACAAGAAAATAATTCTGTCAAAAAAATTCCAGTAAAAATAGGATCTTTGTCATTACAATAATCTTTGGGTTTCCATGTAGCTTTGGAATTGTTTCAATAAATGCATTAGCAACTGTACTTGTTTTAAATGGATGATATAATGCACAAAAGTGTGCATACTTGGTAAGTCTATCAACTACCACCATGATGACACTCTTTCCTTCAGACTTAGGTAAAATTGTGATAAAATCCATTGAAATATCCTCCCAATGTTGAATTGGAATGGATAAATTTTGTAGAAGACCAGGGGTCTTAATTGTCTCAACTTTATTTTGCTGGCAAAACCAAACATTCCACCACAAAATTTTGAATATAAAATTTAAGACCATCCCAAAAAAATTCTTTCTTCACCTAGTGATAAGTTTTTAAAAATCCTGATTGTCCTCCTAAAGGAGAAGTGTGCAATTCCAAAAGAATATTTTGTTTTAGTTGGGAATTCTTACAAATATATAAGTGGTATTTGTACCATAAGGAATCATTTTTCCAACTAAATGTATTAGATGTAATAGGATCTTGCTGCAAGTTTTGAATGAGTGTCCACACTTCTTCGTCCTCCTTCCATTCATCCCTTGCTTCGGTTATCAACTCTGGTTGGATAATAGAAATGGAAGAAAAAAATGCTTCCACCTCTTCATCCTTTCTTGAGAGTGCATCTGCAACAACATTTAGCTTCCCTTTTTTGTAGATTATTTCAAAGTCATAACCCAACATCTTTGTGACCCATTTTTGCTGCTCTTCTGAAGATATTCTTTGTTCCAAAAAGTGTTTGAGACCATCATGATCAATTTTTACCTTGAAGTGTCTTCCCATTAGGTAAGGTCGCCATTTATTTAGTGCATGTAGTGTTGCCAAAATTTCCTTCTCCTAAATAGCTTTTTGTAAATACTTTCCTTTGATTGGATGAATTTCAAAAGAAATGGGTCTTCCTTCTTGCATTAAAACAAAACCAATTCCATTTCTTGAGGCATCACATTCCACAATAAAGGTTTTTGTGAAGTCTGGCGTAACTAAGACTGGTGCTAGGAATATTTCCTCTTTAAGATGTTCAAAGGCCTTAGTTTCTTCATGAGTCGATGAAAATGAATATTTCTTCAATAATGTTGTTAGAGGTGCTGCTATTCTCCCATAATTCTTAACAAACTTGCGATAATACCCTGTTAACCTGAGATATTCCTCATGAGATACAATATGACCCAGATATTCCACCTCTTGTTCTCCAAAGAAACATTTGGATGTCTTTGCATATAATTGTTTCTCCACCAATAGTTTGAGCACCATGTCAACATGTTTAACATGATCCTTCCAAGACCTGCTGTAGATTAGTATATCATCAAAAAATACTAGCACAAATTTTTTAAGGAAGGGTTTGAAAATGGAATTCATTAACCCTTGAAATGTAGAAGGTGCATTGGTAAGGCCAAAAGGCATGACCAAAAAATCATAATGACCCTCATGATTTCGAATTTTTTTTTTTGGAATATCTTCCACCTTCATTCTAATTTAATGATATCTTGAATGAAGATCCAACTTGGTAAAATAAATTGCTCAATTTAATTCATCCAATAATTCATCAATCACAGGAATGATAAATTTTTCTTTAATAATGAGCTTATTGAGCTCCCTATAATCCGGACACATGCACCATGATCCATCCTTCTTGTGCACCAATACTACTGGAGAAAAGAAAGAACTTTGACTAGGTTGAATTATACCAGCCTTTAACATTTCTGCAACCATACGTTCAATTTCGCTCTTTTGGACATAGGGATATTTGTAAGGCTTGATGTTTGGAGGAACACTTCCTGGAATCAAATGAATAGCATGATCATGATCAAGAATAGGTGGGAATCCTTTGGGAGTTTCAAACACCTTGGAATGATTGTCCAAGTCTTTTTGGAGATCTGGAGAAATAGATGATTTTGATGTTGGAACTTCTAGTGAGCATAATTTTGCAATTACGCCTCGTTGTTATTTCTTCAGAAGCTTTTACATGACATTAGAGCTTATTATATTTCCCAACTTCCCTGCGATACCCCGTAATTCAACTTCCTTTCCTTCTGAAAAAATTTCAAGAAGAGTTCTTGAAAATTAAAAGCTACCGTCCCCAAATATTATAACCATTGTACTCCTAGTACAACATCAACACCTCCCATTGGAATGGAAAGCATTGGACTATTCAATAAATATTCCCCCATATTTAGCTTGATATTATGAAATTTTCCAGAGCAATTTATAGTTCCTCCATTTGCAACTATCACTTGACATTCTGGTGCTGGGTATAGGAAACAATTCAATTCCTTGGCTACCTTACAATGAATAAAATTATGGGTACTACCTGAATCAATCAACACTATTACCTTTTTCTTCTTGATATGTCCTTCTATCTTGAGAGTTTGAGGATTGGTAATACCTGCCAATGCATTACACGATATGGTCAGACTCATTTATTCTTATTCTAGGGTTGGTTCCTAGTGTATATCCTCTTCTTTTGAAGTTTCTTGTTCATTTTCTTCGTCCTCTTCACAACCTATGTAAAATAATTTCTTCTCAGCACACTTATGACCTTTAGTGTATTTGCTATCACAACTTTAGCAAAGCCCTTTTGCTCTTTTTTCTTCCAATTGTTGTGGTTCCAACCTTGTAGGTTATGGAAGTCTAGGAGTAGCAACACTTCCATCTTTATAGATGTGAGTGGTAGGCTTCCTTGTCACCATAATTTTACATTCAATTTTTCTTGCCAATTTGAATGCCTTCTCCAATGAATCAAGTTCCCAAATGCGAATTTCATGTTGGATGTTATCCTATAAAGTCCCTATGAAGACATCAATCTTGTGTTCCTCTGGAATATCATTTACCCTTATATTCAATTTTTGGAATTCGTCAATGTGTTCCACCATTGAACCCTTTTGTTTGAGATTTATCAATTAGCTAAAGAAGGTGTTTCTCTTTTTATCCTCATAATGTGCTATCATTAAAAAATTGACCAAGTGAAAATTTTTTTCGGGAGCAAAGCCATCGATACCATACAAATGTATTTTCTTCTAAATGTAAAGTTGCAATGCGTACCTTTTGTGTGTTTTGCACATTATTGAGATCACAATATTTCTCCATTTGTAGTATCCATGTTACAGGATCCTTGCCATCAAACTTCCTCATATCCATCTTTTTGGAATATGGTGGTTCTTCCATCCAATATTAGAGTTTATAAAATCACGACTAACTTTTATTTTGTTCTCATCATGAGTTTCCTCTACTATTTTTCGCCACTAGGAAACATTTATTGTATCAAATTTGTCAAACTTTCCATGTTTGCTTTTAGATCATTCTTCATGTTTTCCATGTTGTCTTTAATTTTTTCTTCCATGTCATCCATCTTAGCTCCCATGCCAGCTTCCATGCCTTCCATGCCTTTCTTCAAACCATCCATATTAGCTTCCATGCCTTTCTTTAAAACTTCCATTTCATTTTTTGTTGCTCTTTGTGAGAGCGAAATTTGGTGCACTTGCTCTTGTAATTTTGACATATCACGTTGCAGTTCTTCATCTTCATGAGTCATAGTAGAGAATTTTAAAGGCTTAATGGGTGTTGAATTATTTTTAGGGGGGATTTTAGAACCCAATACTTATATCTATTCTACAATATGACCTTGGAATCAATTCAAACTGATTTTTCACACCAAACTTATGCAATTCGAAAAAATAATACACACTTTTTTCTTGATTTTAAGGAGATCGATAATGAAACTGAATTATCGGTGTAAGTGTGGATCTTAAATATCTAAATTTCAGCCCTATAGTAGCCCTATGAATATTCTTTCCAATGCCATAGGTCTGATCCGATTTGGATTCTTGGAGAAAACGTTATGCCCAATCTCCCACAATGACGTAATTATGGACTAGTTCAGTAGAGTGAACTTGTACGACATGCCACGTCTCACTGTTTCCTCCTTCGAATCCAAAATTTCTACATAGGAAACTATAGTCTATGTGCTTATGACCAGTTTTTTCAGAATTCCAATCCGATGCTCAGAGAGGGATTTATGATGATTTTCCCATGGTCACCTCTTTGAGATGAAATTCGGTAGCTTGAAAAAACCTTAACTTCCACAGATAATATCTCTGAACATATTGCACAACAAGATCTGAATTTTTATAGGAGGTTCCTTAGGATTTAGGCTTTGCTCTCTAAAAATTTCAGCTTCTAAACCTTCGCATAAAAAATTTTATAGCGCAAATTCCATGATGACCTCTTTTAGGTGAAATTTGGGAGCCTGGAAAAAAACCCTAACTTCCACAGATCATATCTCCAAAAATATTACTAACCAAGATTTGAAATTTTTACATGATGTTACTCAGGAGTTCGGCTTCACTCTGTAAACATTTAAGCTTCTGAAACTTTGTAGAAAAATATTTATAGCAAAAATTCCACAATGACCTGTTTGGAGCAATGAAATCCTAGAATCCAAAGCTCTGATACCAAATATTATGAAACCAGCTCCAAAAATAGAAGAAAAGAGAGATCAATGCCTTAGAAATCAACTAATTTGAGGGGGAAACCTCCAATACATTACATAAATGAAAAATTCTTGGATGATACAAATGACAAAACCTCCTTCTATTTATAGGAGTCCATGGGATCACAATATAATCCTAGCCAACCTAACAATAATAACGTAAGGGCAGAATAAAAAAAATATTGGGGTTATAGGGGCACAAAAATAATAATAAGAGGGCTACACTAACAATAATAAGGGACTATACTAGTAATATACAGACCTAACAGACACATACTTGTAGGTTTTAACCCTGAACATAAATGATCTACACATGAATCTTATAATAGAAAATAAACAATAGCGAGAGCATAAAACATAAAACAGATAAACACAGAGATTTTCCCCTGGATCCCAAATTGGGACGACCAACTTGATATTTCATTATTTTCCTTTTAGTGTTACAACACATATATATACATGCCGAAGCATACATAAACCCTAATCCATTAACCCTGGATTAAAACATAACCGTAGTTCCCTTGACTGGAACTAAAAAAATACCTGGGGCCGAAAACCATCGTACCCCAAAACCATGTGCAAAATCATGCACAAAACAATGGGTGTGGGTCACCCACTGGAAATTAAGGACCAAAAATTTTCGCCGGGGCGCTACCTCGGACCTCGACAGGGGGGGCTACCGCCCCCCTTGTGACCCCCCCATTGCGCCCAGCGCAAAGGGGGGGAAATACCCTCGCGTGTGATTAGTTGTGGAAAGAATATAACACATACCCAAAAAATACTAGTGTCAAGGGTCTATGTCATGGTTATGGTACTCGTCACGTGAATATCTATAAGAATAATTACTATCAGGTTTTTCTCTCCACGAGAGAGAGGTTTTTGCCCTGGTTTGCTAACCTAAATATTTGTGTCTCTTGTGTATTTGATAATTGACTTGATGAAGAACGTAATAATCTAACGAAGATAATAACTTAGTGAAAGAAGCATAACAAAGTAACAAGTAATTATCATGAAAGATAAATTTGAATAAAAGCCCTAATTTCTAAACATGATAAAGGGTGCTCTACATGTTGATGAACATTACAAATATGTCAAGGGATACTTGTGATAAGGTATTAAGCACATAGTCTGTGTAGGGTATAATTTTAGTGATTATGGATTAATGACATACTAGGATAGTATGTATATAATATACTCCATGGAATTGAAGAGGTTGATCATGGATGAACTCCATAAGAAGCCCTATTTTTGAAACCTAGGCTACCAAAACATAATTACAATTTCAAGAGAGTTGTAGTAGAGCCTAGGATGAAAAAGGAAATTTCAGAATAAATTTATAGATGTTTGGAATGCCAACAAGTCAAGGTAGAGCATAGGTACTATTACATCCAATACTCATTTTAGAATGGAAATGGGAAACCATAAATATGGTATTCATCATAGGGATGTAAAGTAATACAAAACAACATGATGCAATAATGGTAGTGGTGGAAACATTGAGCAAAGCTACTTATTTTATTCTAGTAAATTCCACGCATAAGACAATTGACATTGTTGGAATATTCATGAAATAAGTCTTCATATTCCGTGTTATTCCAAGGATGATCATATTTGATTGAGATGATAAGTTTATGTCAAAGTTTGGGAAGGAATTTTTCAAAATTTTTAGAACAAAATTGGAATTTTGTACTATTGAAAATGGTTGTTATTAATTTCAAATGCTATCCAAATGAAAGATAAAATTACATAGTCAAATAACATATTTTGATCCTTTTAGAAATATTGTTTTTGAAATTTTTGATGCCCCATTCTGATACGCTATCTTTGAATGCATTTTTAATCCAATTACCTAGTTCAAATGAGAGCATAATATATTTGGTTGGGAAGCTTATTATGAGACATTTCAAACAATATATATAACTCCCTCTAACTAAATGTGGAGGATAAATTATTTTTTGAATATTCATTATATAGTCTACCAAGTCGACCCTGCTTTTGGGAGTCAAATGCACTATATATAGGCATTATGTGGAGGAAAATAGGACTCAATTACTCAAGTTAATTCAAGTCTATCTAAGAAAGGGAAGGATCAGTTTTTAGGTTCATACCTCATGAACCTAGTGAAGTGAAGTCGAGTTGGAGAGGCTCTATGTGGGAAGGGTTTTTGGAACATTTATGGAAGGGTTTTTGACACTCTTTGTAAATTTTTCAGTCGTAGTTAGAAGGTGTGCTGTAGAGCTATTATAGAGGCCGAGTTTTAGCCATATTGAAGGAATAAATATAGTCCTATTGAGGCCATGTTTTAGGTATGTTCTAGAGGCTTATTTATGGTGTTTATAAGGCAGAGTTCAAGTCTGGTTTGTGGCTGAAAATGCAATATTGCTATAGAAAAAGTTTTGGTTTGATATTTGAGGTGGTCGATCTCTGTTGGAGAACTATTTTAAGGATATTTAGAGGCCAAGTTTGGTTGGATAAGGTAGTGTTAAGGGAGATATTTTATAAATTATTTGTGATGTTAATGTGATGATAAGGCTGAGCCCTATTGTGGGTATAGTTGCAATATGAAAAAATATATTGCGGATTTTTTTTGTGATAGGCCCATGGGTTGCATAAGTTCAAAAATGAACAATAAGATTCAAGGAAGATGAAGTGATGAATGGGAATGCTTATTTTTGATCAAATAAAAATAAATATAATGTGGGAGAACAAGTCTAAGGAGCCAAGTCAAGAAGCCTAGTTGAAGAGAACAAGGTTAAGGTGTAGATGTCAAGTGAATGTGATCAAGCTTGAAGGCAAAAACCTAAGGGTTGCATGGTTAGATGAAAAATCATTGAATATTTTTTCGATGACTAGAAGTTATTGATGACAAATACAAGGAACAAACTTGAAGATGTAGGTTATCCCATACAATTTTATTATTTGGTGCTTAGCTAGGGGATTGGTTTCTACTGTGGGTTGGTGCCAACATTCATTGAGTTGGTGCTCAACTAGGGGAATGAAATATCCTATAGGTTGGTGCCTACAAAATTTGTAAGTTAGTGCTTACTTTGCATAAGGATGTTTACAAATATTTACAAAGAAAAATAATATAAGTGTTTCTTATGTAAATATATGTGTTTCATGGTTTATGTGCATAAAGTGTTTTAAAATATCATCCCCGCTTTCCACCCCATCTTATTATTTCCATCAATTGGTATCAGAGGAGGTTCCTTAAGACACAATGGATAAAAGGTATACCTACAAAACATAGATGAAAAAGTCAAGAAGGCATGACTCAAAACCCCCAAAAGAAGTCTCCTCCATATTCATGAATACAAAAACTTTTAAACAAGATGAAGACAATCAGATCTAAAATAAGGATATACCATTTATTTTGAAGAAAAATATAGTGTTGCACTAGAACAAATAGTCAACCTCAAAAACCAAATATAAGGCTTAAAGAGTATTTGCAAAGTATTGAGGAGAAGAATCATAACATTGATGAAAAACTGTTTTTCTTTTGAGACTTCAAGAAGAAAAAAGGAGAGAATAAATGTTGATAAGATAGTTGAAGGAATAAATTGAGGATTATGAGAAGCTAGAAGAAAAAGTTGATAAAAAGAGGAGAGAGAAAGAGTGAAAATTTGAAGAAGTCATCTCCTTAAAAACTCAGAAAGAAGAAGCTAAGAGAATAGAAGAAGTGATGGAAAACCAACTAAAGGAAAATGTTGGAACACCTAATCCTACATGGGTAGGTGTGGAATATGAAAAGTCACAATGGAGTCCAAGTGACCTTGGAATATGAAACCAAGAGTCACACCATTGTACTATAAATGTACATCTTTGTATAATGGAAAATAAGAAAGCCTCACGCTTATCTTTCATTGTGTTGTTTCTCTTGTGTGTGTGCATTCTTCTTCTCATACACCATGTGTGTGCTTCAACATGGTGTTTAACATGGTATCAGAGCGGGCGATTTCTGGCCCTGCTCCACTTTGAGTGAGCCATTTGTGTTTATGGCCTATGCATATCTGCAAAAATTGTTGGTTTTTTTGCAGCACTCAAGTGTTTGTAGCAGTCTTTTTGCCACATTCAGAAAGTGGTTTTGGAGAAGGAGCAGCATTCAGAAGAAAGAGCAGCATTCATAATTTGTTTTGAAGAAGAGCAGCAGTGGTTTTGAAGGAAAGGCAGCACTGCCCATCTGAAGGTTTTCATTCTCATTTTTCCTGCAATTTCTATTAATTTCTGCATTGAAGAGTTGCTGGAAAACACTGTTTAAAGAGGGTTTCTGAAGTAGAAGTTTCTGGCTTTTTAATGGAAAAGAATTTTGAGCTTTTCTGCTGCTGAGCTATTGGAAAAATTTCTGGGTTTTACTGCTAAAATTTTCTGGATAATTCTGCATTTTTAAAGTCCATTTTCCTGGAAAAATTTCGAAATTTTATTGGCAATCTCTGCAAATTTTTCTGTGGTGTATTACTACTTGAAATCCTGCATTTCTGAAGAAATTTCCTGCTGCTGCTTTAAAGTCTGGAGTCTCAGTTTTGCTCCTCTGCTGCTTAAAAAAAAAAAAATTACTCTGCTCCAATACTCTGCTGTTTAACATTTAAAAAATAAAAAATAAAAAAAAATAAATTCTTTGCATTCCAGGCCTTTCGGCCCCCAATACAGCCCCCACTCACAAACGCCTCCCTCTTTGCGCTCTTGCCTACCCAAACCCGACCCCTCTCCTTTCAATACACTCACCCCTCTGCGCTGTGCTCCCATCTCTCGTTCTACACAGCACCTTACGCGGCTTTCTATCGGCCCACTCCCTACCTATCTACCCATGCGCTCAACCCTTATTTTTTTTGGGCCATCCCTCACATATCACCCCAGCCTTACGGCCATCCCATACCCACTTCGACCTCACACTCCGACCCCTCAAGCCCTCGGCCTAACGCCTGCACACTCTCCTCATACCACTGTCCGCCCTTCTCTCTGCGCCATACCCACGCCCCCTTCTCACCCTACGGCTCTCCCTGCCGTCCCCATCTTATTCTACCCTCACTACCTGAAGAGCGCTCTCCTCTCACACGGTTCTACCCACGAGTTATTACACTTCTCATATTTCGATTTTAAAACTTTTTAATACCGCCCATTTACAATTACTCACCCCCTCTCATATACTTAATAGCCACCCTCCTCCATATAATACGCTTTCCCCCTTTCATATAATACCCTTTCCTTTTTAATAATTTTTTATTAACATTTTTTAATATTCCCCTTATCACTCCATTCCACTACTCCCTACCCTTTTTAAAGTCATTCCCACATTCCTATTTTTATAATCTTTTTTAATCCCATTTTAAATTAATCCCTTTCCCATTTAATTCGTTCTCCTCCTTTATTAATTAATCCCTTCCCCCATTATATTTCCCCTTCCCTTTTTAATTATTTAAATTCCCTTTTTAATTAATATTCCCACTTCTCTTTTTAAATCTTTAAAATCCTTTTTAATTAATCCCATTCCCCCACATTTTTAATTATTCCCTTTTTTTAATTAATTTTTAATTAATTAAAAAAAAAAAAAAAAAGCAGCAGAGAGAGAGAGGAGAGAGAGAAGATTTGAAAAGCAGAAAAAGAGGAATGATATGTGAGCAGAATTGAAGAAATGACATGGACTATATTGCAGATTTGATATTTTATGATTTGTGGCATAAGAGTGATTTTTTTGAAGATTTTACATGAGAAGACAAGTTTGCCATCATTTGAATAGCTCTTTGAAGAAAAATTTCAGCTGCTTTAAAGGCTTTTTTCATAGTGTTTTCAGCTGCACATATTTTTGCAGAGATTTTGTATTGAACTCACATTGTGAGTGAATTTGCCTCTTCATTCATAGTTGGAATCAGTATTTGAGTTGTTGGATTGTTGATTTCCCTCCATCATTTGAGGAGCACACTTTGTACTTTGAGAGTTCTCTTGAGTCATTTGTATTTGTTGCGTCACATTGTAAACGGGTGCATTTTCGGTTGTAGCCGACACCCTTTTATTTTTTGAGCCTAAGTTGTCAAAATGGCCAAAATCAATGAGGCATTAGTGTTGTTGAATGACCTCATTCATTCAAATGTTGATGATGTGATAAAAATGAGCAAGGATGCTCTATGTAACATTCAGAGTTGTTTGCTAGATGCACATGAAAAGATTGAGTTTTTGCAGTTGGAATCTCAGCTCCAACAAGAAGAACTTCAGCAAAAGAGTCACCATTTTGAACCTGTTTCTGTTCAGAAGATTGTGAAGGACTCTCATCAGAAGAAAGAAGATAAAGTTGCAGATGATTCACATTCAGTTCCTTGTACTAGAGCAGATATACATGCAGATGCAGCCACTCAGCCTGCACTTCCTAAACCCATCATCAGACCTTGGGAAGAGCTTGTCCACAACAAGCATAGAATTGGTCTTGGATATGACAAGGATGTGACCTTTCATATTCCAGACTACACAAAGCCCATCATATTTCAGAGTGTCGGATTCCTGTATGACAATTCACCTGCAGCTGTTCCAGATCCTGTTCCACTTCCACAACAGATTGAGAAATGCCAACATTGTGATCGAGTTGGCCATATGAAAGATCACTGTTTTGATCTTCATCCATGCAAGCATTGTGGTCGACACACCCATTCTTCAGACAGATGCTTCAGACACAAGCCTCCTGCAAGAACCAAGATTCATCTTGGATGGATCGCTTCTTGGCAATGGGCATCAGCAGCCAAGAAGATGTTTACGACACATGTTAGAACTTGTTCACGCATATTGAGCAAACTTGCAGTTGAGTTTTCGCCATCATCTCACCTTGTCCCTGACAGGGGGGGAAATGGTGGTCATGTACAAGCTTCGATGACAGTTCAAGCGAGCCTGAGCCACAATTCGTCATTCCAGAGTCAGAGATGTAGCCAGAGACACGGATGCCCATGAGCATGCCTTCGGTTGGTGGATAACCAAAAACCATCATCTTTGGTTGGTGGATAACCTAAAACCATCATTTTCGGTTGGTGGATAACCTAAAACCATCATCTTTGGTTGGTGGACAACCTAAAACCACCACAGGTAGTAGACCTCCCTTCTTTTAGGTCGAAGGTCTCCCTTTTTTATGAGGGACAATTCCTCTAGCAGAAGCTTTCAGCTTCATGCCAGTTTTGGAAGAGTTCCGGGAACTGCAACAAGTTTTGCATTCCAGTGTTTGTGGTCATCCTAAAACCACCTCTTTTTCCAACATTTCAGAGAGTTGATTCAGCCCAAGTGCTGCCATGTATACTTTGCAGATTTGTATTACAACTCTTTTCTTGGACTCACACATACCCCTTCGGATTAAGGGGGATGTTGGAACACCTAATCCTACATGGGTAGGTGTGGAATGCGAAAAGTCACAATGGAGTCCAAGTGACCTTGGAATATGAAACCAAAAGTCACACCATTGTACTATAAATGTACATCTTTGTATAATGGAAAATAAGAAAGCCTCACGCTTATCTTTCATTGTGTGTTGTTTCTCTTGTGTGTGCATTCTTCTTCCTCATACACCATGTGTGTGCTTCAACATGGTGTTTAACAGAAAAAAAAGAAAATTGTGAGAAGCTTGAAGAAGAAGTTGTGCCATAAAGGAATGAAGTAGATAATCTCAACACAAACTTAAAAATTTCTCAAATTTAGGATGATATTCTCAATTGTCAAAGATAACCATATAAAAAAAAAGTCTTGTTTATGTGGGAAATATTTCATACAAAGAAGATTCAAGCCTTAGGTCACCAGAAAATAATATTGATGAAAAACTTGAAGGTAATGCTAATATTCTTTAAATACTGAACCACAATGGAAGAAAGGGAAGAAATCATGATCAGTTTGGAAGAGCTACTACACCTAGAATCAATTTTGATTCTCTCAAAGGATACCTACACAATACAAGAAATAGTTTAATAAGAGACAAGGATCAAAAAAGAAGTGATTTTTCTCCAAGCAAAACTACTTCGAAAGAACTACTTCACTAAGACAAATTTTCTCAACCTTGTAGCAATCTATATTTCTTCGTCATTGTTTTTCATGTATAAAATTTGGACATAAAGCAAGGGATTGTAGATCCTATGATAAGAGTTATTGTGTAAGTAATAGAGGCCCTTATTATACTTTTGGAAACAATTTTGTAGGCAATCAAATCAAATGTCCTCATTGCTAGAACAATAGAAATTATAATCCATTCATTTCATTATTTAATTACAATACATAATGATGCAAATGCCACAACTTCAGAGATATAGAATGTGATTGAAAAAAAAACATGATATGGTTTCCTAAGTGAATCAAGGAAGAAAACATTCCTACCAGGAATAAAGAAAATTTCAAAAAAGTGTGGAGAAGAAAATTGTAGGTTTTAACCCTGTACATAAATTATCTACAAATGAATCTTTGAAATAGAAAATAAACAATAGCAAGAGCATAAAACATAAAACAGATAAACACAGAGATTTTCCGCTGGATCCCAAATCGGGATGACCAACTTAATGTTTCATTATTATTCCTTTTAGTGTTATAACAGACATATATACATGGTGAAGCATACATAAACCCCAATCCATTAACCCTGGATTAGAACATAACCGTAGTTCCCTTGACCGGATCTACAAAATACCAGGGGCCAAAAACCATCATGCCCCAAAACCATGTGCAAACTCATGCACAAAACCATGGGCGGGTCCGCCCACTGAAAAATAAGGTTCAAAATTTTTTTCCCCGGGGCGCTGCCCCGAACCCAGAATAGGGGGGCTAATGCCCCCCTTGCTATGCCCAGCGCAACGTACAAGGGGGGCTATCACCTCCCTTGTGACCCCCCCACGCGTGACTAGTCATGGAAAGAATATAAAACATACCCAACATTCTCCCACTTGTTGTTTTCTTTCCTACAGCTTCTAGCCACAGAGAGCTTTAGTCACAGCCTAACTTTTCAACACCCATTGTTTCTCTACACCAAGAGAACTTCTGAGTGCTCACAGACTTCGTCAATGCATCTGCAACATTCTTCAAAGTGTCCACCTTTACCAGCAACACCCTTTTAGCCTCAACCATATCTCTAACAAAGTGATATTGAACATCAATGTGATTTGTATTTGAATGATAAGCAGGGTTCTTAGCCAAGAAAATTGCACTTTGGCTATCACAGTCTATCCTTATAGCTTGCTGTACCAACCCCATACTTGAACACAATCTTTGCAACCAAACTGTTTCCTTGCTTGCATGAGTGGCTGCTATGTATTCTGCCTCTGTAGTTGAAAGAGCCACTACAGACTGTCTTTTACTCATCCAACTGACTGCGCCTCCAAATAGGCTAAATACATACCCACTTGTAGATCTTCTTTGGTCCAGATCTCCAGCCCAGTCTGCATCAACAAAACCATGAATGTCCAACATTCTTTCCAATCCTGGTCTTCCCTGGTAGCACAAGCCATAATCACTAGTGCCACGTAAATATCTGAAAACCCGCTTCACTGTTGTCCAATGCTCCTTCCCCGGGTTTGACATAAACCTGCTCAATACTCCCACTGCATGTGCAATGTCTGGTCTAGTACAGACCATTGCATACATCAGGCTACCCACTGCACTTGCATATGGAACACGAGACATATCCTCCTCTTCTTCTTGTGTCTTGGGACACCGTTAGCGTACAACTTTGTACCCAGAAATCAATGATTCACTGTTTACTATCCTCGCATATTGAACCTCTGCAATATAGTCTCAACATACTTCCTATGGTCTAACCAGAGCTTCCTCTTTGCCCGATATCTCTTAATTTCCATGCCCAAAATATAGTTTGCAGCACCAAGATCCTTCATGTCGAATTTGGAGAACAGTTGGGTCTTCAAATCTTGGATAATTTCTTTGTCATTTCCAATCAACAACATATCATTCACATACAAGACCAAATAAATAACACGGTCACCAATTAATTTAAAATAAACACAGTGATCCTCCTTGCTTCTGGTGAAGCCAAGTCCCCGTATATAGGTATCAAATTTCTGATACAACATCCTTGGTGACTGCTTTAACCCATACAGAGACTTCTTCAACTTGCATACTAGTTCTTTCTTACCCTTCACCATAAAGCCTTCAGGTTGCTTCATGTAGACTTTCTCTCGATCCCCGTGAAGAAATGTTGTCTTCACATCCATCCGTTCTATCTCAAAATAAAATGCAGCAGCAACAGATAAAAGTAATCTAATAGAAGTAACTTTGGCAACAGGAGGAAAAATATCACCAAAATCAATTCCCGGCACCTGGGAATAACCTTTTTCTACCAACCGAGCTTTGTATTTTTCCACCTTGCCTTCTACATTCATCTTCTTCTTAAACACCCATTTTCTCCCGATGGGCTTCCTTCCAGCCGGCAACTCCACCAAATCCCATGCCTCATTTTTATGCAAGGATGCCATTTCAACAACCATGGCCTCCTTCCAGAGTTTTCCATCCTCTGAATCTACTGCCTCCCTGACAGTTCTGGGATCATCATCAGTTATAGTTAAGGAAAAACCTGAAAAGAAAGCAGATGGACTATAATTTTCCAAGGTCTTTTCTCTCAAACTAATCTTCAACTGAGTTTCAGATCTTCCTTTCTTCCGAGTCTTCTTTCATGGTAGAGTCCCCATCTAACCGCTAGGACTAAACTCATATTCTCGTGTTCCTTTGGTAGGAATTCATGTTTAACAACATTCTTCACCTTCTCTAAACATCACATCTCGGTCAGAGACAATCTTTCCTTGCTTATGGGTTTTGTGTTTTCAACCCTCAAACCATCCTTATACTCAATAAAGGTGCACCTTTCAGATTTATTATCCAACTTGGTCCTTTTCTCCTTTGGAACATGTACATATGCATCACATCCAAATACCCTTAGATGTGAAAGAGAGGGTTTATTACCAGTCCATACCTCATGTGGAGTCTTATCCCTAACCTTGAAGAGATTAATAATCTTTGTGTCAACCCCATTGAGCATGCTTCTTGCCTTTTCCATCAACGTTCTATTCATTCTTTCTGAAAATCCATTTTTCTAAGGTGTGTATGGAGTAGTTTTCTGCTGTGCTATACCACACTTCTTACAGAACTCTTCAAATTTTTTCTTGCAGAACTCCCACCATTATCTGTCCTCAACACCTTTATCTTCTTCTTTATTTGGTTTTCCAACAGAGCCTTAAATTATTTAAATCTGTCAAAGACTTCAAATTTCTTTCTCAAGAAATATATCCATGTATTCCTTGAGAAGTCATCTATGAATGAAACATAGTACACAAACTTACCCAGTGATGGAATCGACACAGGTCCAAACACATCACTATGCACAAGTTCTAATATCTTCTTCGCCCTCTTAGCACCAGAAGGAAAACTCACTCGATTATTCTTCCCATATATACAATGTTCAAAAAAATAGAAATATAGAGAGAAAATAGACATACCTTCTACCATACCATTTCCATGCAGTATCCGATGTCCCTTCTCTCCAATATGTCCAAGAATTTGATGCCATAGCATGGTATTTTCTCCAGAGATCGCTAGGATTTCTACTCCACTTTCAGGAACCACAGAACTGTTGCACCCATCAATAACAATGCTGCCCTAAATATTGTAGAGAGTTCCAATCCAAGATCCCCGCATTAATACCAGTGCTCCTCAAACCATCTTATATGTATCTTTCTCGAACACTGTTTTTACGCTTGCATCATCCATCTTGCTTACAAAAATCAGATTTCTGGCCAATGCAGGAATGTGCAGAAAACCAGGAAGTGTTCTAATCCTTCCATCTTGTAGCTTCAGCTTGAATTTTCCATGTCCAATGATTCTGGTCTTCCTATCATCACCTAAGAAGACATCATCGCCATCGTATTTCTCATACTCGCAGAACCACTCCCTATGGGGAGTGAAGTGAAAGGATGCACCTGAGTCAATCAACCATGACTCGTGATATACATGTGTATTTGAAGAAGAAGCCAAATACACATCCCCACCTTCATCCGAGGTGGTTTTTTCATCTGCAGAAGGAGCATCGTCAGATCCCTTTCCTTTCTCAGGAGCTTTAGATCTGCAGTCCTTTTTGTAGTGCCCTTCCTTTCCGCATTTCTAGCACACCTTTACAAACTTTCAAGGAGATTTAGATCTCCCTCTAGATTTAGATATCCCCTCGAAACCTTATTCTTGTTTTTGTTCTTGGACCTTCCTCGTATAGATAAGGCATCTCCATTTCGACCATCCATATTTCTCCGTCTCATTTCCTCCGACAGCAAGGCTGAGACAATGTCATCAAAATTCAAGGTAGTTGTATTGCTACCTATTGCAATAACCAGAATGTCCCACGAGTCTGGTAGAGAACACAACAAACTAATGAAATTATCTTCATCTAAGATTTTAATATGAATAGATGACATTTGACTTAACACAGTATTGAAGTAATTCAGATGCTCTATCACCAAGTCTCCATCCTTCATCCTCTGGTTATACAGCTTTTTCCGTAAGAACAATTTATTCACCAAAGACCTAGATTGGTACAAAGTCCCAAGTTTGTCCCACAAATTCTTTGCCGTAGCTTCCCCAGATACATTCAAGAATACTGAATCTAAGACACACAACCGTATTGTGCTCTTCGCCTTCCGATCCAACTTCTTCCAGCCTTCTTCTGACATTGTCGTTGGTTTAGTACCTAGATCTACCACGATCCACTGGTATTTATCCACCAACATATCCTCCATCTTGAGCTTCCACAACTCAAAAATCTGACCATTAAATTTCTCAATCTCTATCTTTCCTCTGCTCGCCATCTTCTTTCACCGCAAGAATCGATCCCACAGATCTCCCGCTGAATAAGGTCAATCACAGGCATGAGAAAACAACCCTCAGCAGCAAAGGTGTCCCCTTGAAGATGAAATAGCTCCAATACCAAATTTAGGTTTTAACCCTGTACATAAATGATATACAAACGAATATTTAAAACAGAAAATAAACAATAGCGAGAGCATAAAACATTAAACAAATAAACACAGAGATTTTCCTATGGATCCCAAATCCGGACGACAGGCTTGATTTTTAATTATTATTCATTTTAGTGTTACAACACATATATATACATGCTGAAGCATACATAAATTCCAATCCATTAACCCTGGATTAGAACATAACCGTAGTTCCCTTGACCAGATCTACAAGATACCAAGGGCTAAAAACCCTCATGCCCCAAAACC
The DNA here is from genome assembly GCA_034641835.2 of Pinus albicaulis. NCBI lineage: Eukaryota > Viridiplantae > Streptophyta > Pinopsida > Pinales > Pinaceae > Pinus > Pinus albicaulis. Next base: position 335,962,185 of record CM076574.1, on the reverse strand, counting down.
ATGTGCAAACCCATGCACAAAACCATGGGCAGGTTTGCCCACAGCGCGTGACTAGTCATGGAAAGAATATAACACATACCCCAAAAAAGCAAGAAGAGCCAAAGATGGATTTGTATGCTCAAGATACAAGTCTAAATTTTCGATGAAATTTTATCTAAGTATATCCAAGGTTGAGTGTTTTGTGGTAGATGAAGAAATGGAATACTAGATTAATGCAATGTATAGGAGCTAGATTTTGCTTCCTTGAAAGAATTATGGTCCACCTCATCAATGGAAAAATGGATTGGAAACTTGCTATGTGCAAAGGATGATTAGAGAGCACGAGAGAGCCTAGGAGATTGCTAAAAAAGTAGAAGAAGAGAGGAAGAAACTACATAGAGAAAATGAGGAGTGTAAAAGGAGACTTGTGGATTGGAGCCCTCTATAAACATAAAGGAATCATTGGATAAGTATCAAGTTGTGTCTCAAAATTTGGAACCCGCAATCTCAAAGGGTGCCAATGATCATTGTTGAAATGTCAACAAGAAATGACACACCAAAGGGGACTTCTGATTTAATTTCCCCTTAATTAAATTAGAAGTAAATTATAATTCCATCACATGACAACTTGTAACTGTTAATTGAGTTAGGAAGACTTAGTTAACTCAATAAATTTGAGTTGAGGGTCAAAATAGAGGCATGTAGGGTGCCTCCTACTTTTTAGGAGCCCTGGTTGAGTTATTTGTGAGTTGTAATTAGTTAACTCAAGTATTTGAGTTAAAATCAGTTTAACTAGTTCTAACTGAGAGATGAGATAGTGATAGGTCAAGTGAATTAAATATGATTTAATTCACAAGTAGTGATAAATTAGTCAACCGATAATTCACTATAAATAGTTGTTTCATGTCAGTTCTAAGGAAGGCCCAGTTGAGATTGGGGTTAAAGGGAAGATAACTATCAATTGTATTATAAAATTGTATAGGTCATACATGAGGTCATCAGGAAGCCTTGTATGTATTGCGCAATAATTAATTGGGAATTTACTAATTAATATGGGCTCAATTATCCTAGGAATTTGTAAGCAAGGCTTGTTAGGAAGATGCAAGAAAGTGGTTAAATATTGGACCAAAATTGCGTAGATCAGAGTAGGATCAGAGTGAGACATTCAATAGAGTGTAGAGGTTTCTTAGGAAGGGAAATATAGTTGTATTGTTTCATGTTCTTGAATTTATGAAATATACAAATAGCAGGGTTTTTAGCTAGGGATTTCCCTAGATACATCTTGTGTTGTGCGATTGATAATTCTTTCTCTTACTTGTTTATGTGATTGTGCGATTGAAATTGGTTTTTGAAATTTGTAGAATTGATCAGTATTTTGTTTTAGTACATTACAAGATGAGTTGGATATTTTTATATATTTCTACATGGAATCATAGGAGGAATCACAATAGAAGATAAGTGACTAGAGTTTGTTTTTATTAGGTACATCTAATTTACAGATTTATTCTTCAGGACCAACAATAGATCAAGATGTATTTTACTGGCTTGAGACTCAAATATGCCCTTGAGGGAAATTAGAATTACATATGATGGAAGAAAATGATGGAGGTAGTGCTAGAGGAAAATGGAATGAAGTAAATAATAGACAATGATATTCCCTATCCCGTAGCAGCAAATGACCAACTTCTTGGTGCGTGGAAGAAAAATGGAGCCACAACGAGAAGGATTATATTAGAAGGGGTTCAAGATCATATTGTATCGAATCTCCATGGAAAGGAAACTCCATATGCTATGTGGAAGTCCTTAAAAAATATATTTTAGAATAAAAATTACCACAAGAAGATGGTGCTAAAGGACAATCTTAGAAAGATCAAGATGGAGAAGGGCGACATGATCCCACAATACTTGACAAAGTTCACTCAATGTCGAGATGATCTTAGAAGTGTCAGGGTAATAGTTGCACAAGATGATTTTGTGAGCCTAGTAATTCTAGGCCTTCCCAAGAGCTAGCATAACTAATATGACTTGGTGAATGGGAGGGAGAAGCTACCAGAGTGGGAGTGATTGTGGTCCAACTTGGTAAGATAAGACATCCAGCGTAACACCAAAGATGGATCCTCATCAAAGACTAATGATGAGGAGAAATATGCCTTAGATAGAAAGGAAAGGAAAGGGAAAGGGAAGGCATCCCATTCAAAATCAGATTCCAGTCATGCGGGCAAGAAGCGAGAGTTGTCAAAGGTAAAAAAAATTCACTGTCATAAGCTTGGACACTATGCTAAAAAGTGTTCGCACAAGAAGACCAACAAGAAGAACCCAGGAATAGTGGAAGGTGAAGCAATTGCTTCATAGTTAGGGTTGGATTTCAACCTCATCACATGCATGTTTTCATCAGTGATGGGTTTTGTGTGGTACTTAGATAGTGGAGATTCATTCCATATGTCCGACAAAAAATAATTTTTCAATAGCTTGGAGGAGAATGATCTCTAGATGCACATCGAAATGGGAGATGACGAGAGGTATAATGCTACCGATGTAGGTACAATTACATTTTAAAAGGAGTCAGGTAATCATATCACATTAAAATATGTAATGTATGTTCCTGGTTTAAAGAAGATTTTGGTTTCTGTTGCTATGTTGGAAGACCGTGGCTATGATGTGATATTCAGTGAAGAAGAGGCATTCCTTTGTCACAAAGCCACAAGACAAGTGAAGAATATTGGGGTTTGAGTAAAGAAACTCTATAAATTAGATATAGAAGATTGTGCTACCTTGAGCACGAAATAAGAGAAGGCCTGGAGAGCCAAAACATTGGTGAGTTATGGCACATGAGATTGGACCATCTACACCATCACACTTTAAAGACCATGCAACAGATTTCCACAGGACTTCCGAAGGGTTCACTTTCACAATGAGATACATGTAAAGGGTGTACATTGGGGAAGTATACAAAAACCACCTTTCATGATAAGGAAATCCAACCAAAGGTGATCCTTGAGAGAGTTCACTCAGACAAATGTGGATCGTTATTGATATATTCCACCACAAAACACAGGTATTATGTGATTTTTGTAGATTATTTTTCATGAAAGTGTTGGATTTTCTTCATGCAGAAAAAATATCAGACATTCTCCAAGTTTTGTGAGTTCAAAGCACTTGTTGAGAAAGATACAGGGAAGAAGTTGAAGGCTCTGAGGAGCGACAATGGTGGATAATATGTCTCTAAAAAATTCAATAAATTATATGCTTCATAAGGAATTCGAAGGGAATTGATAACATCTCATAACCCACAACAACATGGGGTTGCGGAAAGGAGTAACATAGCTATTTTGGGAGAAATGCGAGATATGTTGCATGATCAGGGCCTATCGTTGCATATGTAGTTGGAAGAATGAAATACAAAAGTATTTGTGCAGAATAGAAGTCCTGATTGGATACTTGGGATGAGTACAAGTATTTTTAGGTAAGAGACCAGATGTGTCGCATTTTAAAATTTTTGGTTCATCGGTTTATTGCAATGTGACAAAAAATGTTAGGAAGAAGCTAGATCCAACAACTGAGTTGGGGATATTTTTGGGGTGCACTAATACACCTTAAAACTATCAGGTGTAATTTCTAGCACACAGGATGACAATGGTCAGAAGAGATGTGAAAGTCGATGAAGAAAAGGCCATGCAATTTTCCCTTGAGAGGGAGCTTTAGTTGCATGCAGTTGAAGAGATCTTGGCTTCAAAAGAAGAACCTCAATATGTGGAGCAACCATAAGAAGAGGTGAAAAGAGTAGAAGAACCCACTCATGCAGAGACATACTGAGATGGACAGAAGCACACCAAAGAGGCTGACAGGTTGTTTCTTGATGCTAGAGAGAATGTGGGAGAACCCACATCAAAGCTTAGGCAGAGAAGGTCCCTAGAGCGATACATTGGATACATGACTCTTATGAGAAAAGGTGTAGAGATAGAACCATAATAATTTGAGGAATTTGTGTAACAATAAATTTGGGATGATGAAATGGTTGAGGAGTATGACTCCATTATCAGAAAAAATGCGTGGGAAGTTATCCCATGACCCGAGAGGAAGTCAATTGTAGGATCCAGGTGGATCTAAGAGGTGAAGCAGGTAGCAGAAGGGAGTGTGGAGAAGCACAAGGCCAGGTTTGTTGCCAGAGGGTTCTCTTAGGTGGAGGGGATTTCTTATGATGATACTTTTGCACTAGCCACAAGGTAATAATCAATCAGATCCAACCTTGCAATCTCAATGCAGATGGGATGGAAGATACATCAGATGGATGTAAATACAAACTTCCTCAATGGGGTGATTGAGGAAGAGGTGTACATTGAGTAGCCATAAGGTTTTGATACCTTAAATAGGGAGTCACATGTGTGTAGACTTAAGAGAAAACTGTATGGGATGAAGCAAGCACCATGTTCTTGGTACACCAGGATCAACAACTATTTCACCGGGTTGGGCTTCACCAAGAGTGAAGTAGATGCAAACCTTTATCATATTGTGGTAGAAGGTGAGATTTTTATTATTGTACTTTATGTTGATGATATAATATTGATAGGTGATGAGCAACTCATCAAGTCTGGAAAATAGGATCTTGCAAGAGAATTTGAGATGAAGGACATGGGGCTTTTGTACACTTTCATGGGATTGGAAATATGGAAAAGAGATGGGGAGATATTTGTATCTCAGGGAACATATACAAATTATATCCTAAGAAAGTTCCACATGGAGGGAACAAACCCATGGATACTCCTCTAGCAGAATGCTACTTCATGTGAAGTAGTAGATGCTACTGTTTATAGAAATCTTGCAGGTTCACTCATGTATTTGGTTGTTAAGTCCCTATATTAATAGTGTAGTCCCTTATTATGTTAGTGTAGCCCCTTATTGTTATTTTTGTACCCATGTAACCCCCATGTTTTTATTATTGTGCCCTTACATTATTATTGTTAGGTCGGCTAGGATTACATTGTGGCCCCACTAGGATTATATTGTGGCCCCATGGACTCCTATATATAGAAGGAGGTTTTGGTCATTTGTATCATCTAAGAATTGTTCATTAATGTAATGTATTGGAGGTTTCCCCCTCGAAGTGGCTTATTTCTAAGGCGTTGATATCTATTTTCTTCTATTTTTGGAGCTGGTTTCACAACATTTGGTATCAAAGCTTTGAGATTCTAGGGTTTCGCTGCTTCAAACATGTCATTGTGGAATTTTTGCTATAATTTTTTTTCTACGAATATTCAGAATCAGAAATTTTTAGAGTGTGAAGATAAAATCCTGAGGAACATCGTTGCAAAATTTCAGAGCTTGGTTCGCAATATTTTCAGAGATATGATCTGTGCAAGTTAGGTCATTTTGCAGGCTCCTGAATTTAACCTAAACAGGTCATCGTGCTATTTTTGTAATAAATTTTTTTCTACGAAGGTTTAGAAGCTGAAATTTTTATATTTTGAAGAAAAACTCCTGAGGAACATTTTCGCAAAATTTCAGATATTTTTTCACAATATTTTCGGAGATATGATCTGCGGAAGTTAGGGCTTTTTGAGGCTTCTGAATTTCATCTCAAAGAGGTGATCGTGGGAAAATATTCCTAGCTCTCTCTCTGAGAATCGGATTGGAATGATGTAAAAAGTGACCACAATCACATGGACTGTAGTTTTTAGTCTATCAATTTCATAGCCAAAGGAGGAAATAATGACACGTGGCAAGTCATACAAGTTCACTCTACTGAACTAGTCCAAAATTGGGTCATTGTGGGAGATTGGACATAACTTTTCCTTGAAGAATCCAAATCAGATAAGAACTGTGGCATTTGAAAGAAGATTCAGAGGGATACTACAGGGATGAATTTTAGATATTAAGGATCCAAAATTATAGATATAATTTAGTTTCAATATCGAGCTCCTCAAAAGAAAGAAAAAGGTGTGTATTTGTTTCCGAATTGCATAAGTCTTGTGTAAAAAAAAAAAATCAGTTTGAAGTGATTCCAAGGGCCTATTGAGCATATATTTCAGTATTTGGTTCTAAAATTCCTCCTAAAAATAATTCCATACCCATTAAGCCCTCAAAAATCTATACTATGATGCAGGAAGAGGAAGAATTGCAGTATGAGATATCAAAATTACGGTACTAAGTGCAACTAGTTTTGATCTTACGAAGAGAAACCGAAGATGACATAGATGGTTTAAAAGAAAAAATGGAGGCTAAGTTTGATGGTTTGAAGGATAAAATAATAGCTAATATGGATGATAAATTAGTGGAAGATCAAATCGAGCATCAACAACAAGTTCTCCAACTCTCAAAGGATAACCTAACTTTGGTGCAGAATCTAATGAAACAACAAGAAGATCAACATCACATCGAAAGAATTTATGAAGTAGCCACAGAAACAAGAACTCGACAAGTACGATCAATTTCAGAGTATCTCAGCAAGTGGAAGAACTTTCCTGGAGAAGATTCCACATGGGAGGATCAGAATTTTATACAGAAGCATCAAGAAATAATCAAGCGTTGAGGAAAACACTTGTTTGAAGGAGAGGGGCATGTTAAGTCCCTATATTAATAGTGTAGTCCCTTATTATGTTAGTGTAGCCCCCTTATTGTTATTTTTGTACCCCTGTAACCCCCATTTTGTTATTATTGTTCCCTTACATTATTATTGTTAGGTCGTCTAGGATTACATTGTGGCCCCACTAGGATTATATTGTGGCCCCATGGACTCCTATATATAGAAGGAGGTTTTGGTCATCTGTATCATCCAAGAATTGTTCATTCATGTAATTTATTAGAGGTTTCCCCCTCGAAGTGGTTTATTTCTAAGGTGTTGATATCTCTTTTCTTCTATTTTTGGAGCTGGTTTCACAAAATCGGTGAACACATGACTAGACATATGCTATGCATTTAACCAACTTAGAAAAACTATGGTTAAGCCTACCAAGCTCTTTTGGAAGGAAAGAAAAAATGTGTTGAGATACCTAAGAGGCACTACATAGTATGGGATGTGGTACAAACGAACATAGGGAGTGAAAATTCAAGGCTTCACTAATGCAGATTGGGCAGGGAGTCCATCCGACAAAAAGAGCACTTTAGGGGGAATCTTCAACATAGGTTCAACAACAATTTACTAGTACAGAGGGAAACAAAGATCAATTTCACTCAGTTCAACAGAGGTAGAGTACATGGCGGCCAGTCAGGAAACATGTGAGGCCATATGAATGAGGAAGATACTTGTTGGTTTGTTTGGTCAACAGATGGATCCGATGATGATTTTTTGTGATAACTAGAGTTGCATCAAACTCTTGGTTAATCCAATTTTCCATGATAGGTCCAAGCATATTGATATCTGGTATCACCATCTCAGAGATTGTGTGCAGAGGAGGATTATGTCATTAGAGTACATTTCCACAAAGGAGTAGGATGCAGACATCTTGATGAAGGCACTATCAAGAAGAAAATTCGAGTTCCATAGAGAAAGGATTAGGGTAGAAGACAATCCCTTTATTGTTGAGAGGGAGTGTTGAAATGGAAACAAGAAATGGCACATAAAGGGGGCTTCTGATTTATTTTCCACTTAATTAAATAAAAAATAAATTGTACTTCTATCACATGACAACTTGTAAGTGTTAATTGATTCAGGAAGACTTAGTTAGATCATTAAATTCGAGTTGAGGGTTAAAATAGAGGCATGTAGGGTGTCTCCTACTTTTTAGGAGCCCTGGTTGAGTTATTTGTGAATTGTAATTAGTTAACTCAAGTATTTGAGTTAAAATCAGTTTAACTAGTTCTAACTGAGAGATGAGCTAGTGAAAGGTCCAGTGAATTAAATGTGATTTAATTCACAAGTAGTGATCAATTAGTTAACCGATAAATCACCATACATAAATTTTTCATGTCAGTTCTAAGGAAGACCCAGTTGAGATTGGGGTTAAAGGGAAGATAACTATCAAATGTATAATTATAAAATTGTACAGGTCATGCATGAGGTTATTAGGAAGCCTTGGATGTATTGCACAATCATTAATTTGGAATTTCATAATTAATAGGGGCTCAATTAGCCCAAGAATGCGTAAGCAAGGTTGGTTAGGAAGAGGCAAGAAAGTGGTTAAATATTGGACCAAACTTGCTAAGATCAGAGCAGGATCATAGTGAGATAATCAACAGAGTGCAAAGGTTTCTCAGTAAGGGAAATAACATTATATTGTTTCATGTTCTTGAATTTATGCAATATACATATAGAAGAGTTTTTAGTAGAGGCTTTCCCTAGATACATCTTGTGTTGTGTGATTAATAATTCTTTCTCTTACTTGTTTATGTGATTGTGTGATCGAAAATGGGTTTTTTAATTCGTAGAATTGATTAAGTATTTTGTTTTAGTACATTACAAGGTCAGTGTAATATATTTAGATATTTATACAATCATGAAATTTAGGGACTTGTATTAGAGTTTCCAAACATTATTTTTCAATGTATTAGTAGATATGAGTCAACTCCGGTAATAAAACAAAAAGTTTTTAAGAAATTGTATAAGAATCCATCAAGAAACTTACATGTTTCAATACATATTGTTGTATATGTAACCATCCATGATATTTGCAAACAAGTTTTGAAGGAACTAAAAATATGGGTTTTTTATTCATATGAGGATGAGTTATAGGGAAAACATGATAGCAAAATCCATCAAGAATTTCCATTTGAGGGTGAGATTTTAGTGGTTACTAATCATGGTGATTATCAAGTCCATGCGAATGAGGCTTAAAAGACCCAGAAGGAGGGCTTCATAAATTTGGAAGAAGGTTCAAATAAAGCGCAACAATCCATGATCCATCAACCCATTGTTCAACAAGCCTCTATGGAGACACCTAGCTTGGCCTCAGTGGAGTTAGGCTTGCTCACTCTAAATATAAATATAACACTCGACTAGATGGAGCATAGCTATATTATACACAATTTATATACATATGATGTTTTGAGATATGGATTACATTTTGCATAATTGATATTGATTGACAATCCTCAAAATGAAGATAAATATTAGAGCACAAATGTAATATCCCAAATGGGAAAATACCAGTATTAAACAACAACAATAGACTAGAAAATACAACAAATAAAATCACACCATTAACACATAAGAATTGGAGCAAAAAATATGATCTAATCCATTTTATTAATGCTTGGAAATGAGTACAATGATGGTGCTGGATGGAATTTAGCTGGGCCTGCTTAAGATAGGCTGAAGGGTATATCAAAACAAGTTGAAGTGACCCTCAGGAAATTGAATTGCATGGCTCTAGTGCTATGCTGCTCTGCCTAGAAATGCAACTGTTGCAAAATTTGGACTACTGGTTGGTATGCTTCTAGCACTCAGAAAATTCTGAGACTTGAACACCAGAATCTATGCAGGAAACCCACAAAACCCGCGAAGGAATTGTGGAATGGCTGACCCTAGAAATATTCCCCTGTTGGGATTGATCCACTGCGAGGCTAGATGAAGATGCACACCTGAAGAATCCACTACAAAATTTTCTGAAAATATGAACAATAATCATGTCAGGAAGCACTCAGATTCCCCACAAAATCTCATCTGCAACTCCCTCACTTCTCACCTCCCAGAACAACCTCATTCCATGTGCTGTGTCCTCCACTATGCAGTCACTATGTCCTCCACGTAGTACCTAAAGTGAAAAATCTCCTCCTATAATATTTGATGTGAAATGATCCTAAAAAAAGTTAAGACTCCTCTCTTGAGTGGGCACTTGAAATCCCCAAGGAAGAGGTTGAGATCTTCAACTGAAAATCTCATGTGCTAAACAACACTACGGACGTGGCACTTGGCATAAGTATGCTATGTCAAAATGGTAATTATAAAGATAAGTGAATGAATGAGGAACTATGCTTCCCTTCCTTAATTTTTTCAAATGAGCCTCAATGTTCCTCATGAGCCCACCATGGATTGCGTTGCCACTCCTTCGAGCCAACCCAATGTTGCCTCCTCTTGAGCCTCCCTCACGCTACCACCTAAGGAGCTACATCTCATTCTATATTGGCCACTAAGACCCCACTAAAGCCACAATATTATCTTGGGAAATATAGGAATTGACTTTAGATTTCCCCAAAATAATATTTGTGGGTCCTCGACCCACCTTATTTCCGCCTAACATTAGAGATAATTTTTTTTAATCAAAATTTAATATTCTAATTAGTGAAACTTCTAATTAGGAATATTACAATCCTCCCCTCCAAGACATTGCTTCTCCTCAAGCAATTGCAGGGATGGGTGCTAGAGGATCTTCTCCCCTTCCCACGTGGCATCCTCATCTAGGATATTCCTCCACCTAATAAAGTATTCCTTCAACACCCGACTCCTCAAGAGCCTCCCCCTGGTGTCTAAAATGGTCTATGGATGGAGCACTAAGTGCCCCTCATCATCTGTAGGATGCAACTCGATGGCTGCTATCACCCACTGTCCCAAGGCCTTCTTCAAGAAATACACATGAAAAATTTTGTGTATCCGGCTCCCCTACTGCAGCTCCAACTCGTATGCTACCTTCTCGACTCTCCAGATGACTCTGCATGGCCCATATAAGTGGGGCGTGAGCTTATCAACCCCATTCTGATATAGTGTGGATTGTATTTAGGGCTACAGGTGAAGGTAAACCAAGTCTCCCACCTCAAACTATCTCTCCACACGACCTCTATCTGCGTACATCTTCTACTGATTTTGTGCTGTCACTTGTTAGCCATCTATAATTTTTTCATATACTATGATGGCTAAAACAAGTCTATTAGTCTTCAAGAAACAAATTTGGAGCAAATCTATGACTTCTTGAAGACTCTCTGTGTTCTTTATCCTCAAGAAATCCATTCCATTGATAACCTTCATTTAAAAGGTTCCTCAAAGAAGTCTTGCTGTTACAAAAAAGACTGTTCTCAGATCTTTTATCCATCATTTCCACCTTCAAAAATTTCCTCCCAAAAGTCCCTCCATTCCACCCATTTCCATTCATTACTAATTATCCTAAACATTCATCTTATTCCCCTAAAAATCCTCATTTTCCCTTCTATACCCTTCTCTTCCCAAGAAAACTTGTTTAAACCTTGTAAAGTTCTTTGTAATGGTTTAAAACCCCTTTCTTTTACCCATCAGAAACCTCAAAAAAGATTAAAAACCTTTGTTTTTTACCTTTTCTGACATCTTTATGTATAGGCTTTAAGCCCCTAAGGGCTTAAGCCTTCCGATCCTTTTTTCTTCATATGAACAAAACCCGCAAACTTTGGGCTAAAGCCGCAACCCCCTTATCGTAAGCCCTTGGTCCCATCCTCTCCTCCACCACACCATATTCCCCACCTTTCTCCAAAACTCCTCTCCCTTTGTAAAAACCTTACCTCGACTAATGGCATCCCCGATGCATCTTAACCGTTGATATGGGAGAACCGAAAACCATCGGGCTTTCACCACCTCCCCCCGGAATCCATCTTCACCATTAATTCCCAATGATCTAACGGCTCAGGTTCACTGCGATGGCATCCGACCAAAGTGGCCCATACTCCCTAGTGCCCCCGCAATTGACTCTTTTGACCGTGGGAGATCTCAGATCTATGACTGAGATTTACTGTGGAGGCACAGGCCACGAAATCCATTAGTACCCCCTAGTGCCCCCGCAGTTGATCTCAGCCATCGATCTTCTCCAAGATTTGACGATCATCGGCTCTCCTCTGATTCAACCTTCCCAGCTCATCCCGACCATCGATCATACATATTTAACGGCTATAATGCTCCTGCCCCTTATCTTTCCTCTTGACCATTCCCTTGCCTTTTTATTCCTTGGAGCGATCTCTGCCATTGATCGCTTCTGATCTAACGATCCACGTTAACCTAAACCATTTACCCCCCACCGATAACACATCCCGTCACCCATTGGCCCACCTTCCACTAACCTTTCACCAGCCCACTCTCCGCCCTCCACCTGTGCTCCACCATCCCTTTCCACCGATCAACTTCATTCGATCGCGCTCCCTCTCCACCGCTGATCTGGCTCCCCTAGATCCAACAACCAAAAACTAATTTCACGCTCGTTTCTCCAAAAGAATTGATCATGCATTTTCAACGCGAAAATGGTGGTTTTTATTGGACATGCGTTGCCTAGGGACTCGTATCACGTTGATTCGGGTTAATACCATTATATGCTTATCCCTCGCGTGGATACCATTGGTGGTATTCCCAAAATCGCTTTCCTCATTTTCGCGCCGATATATGAATTTAACCCTGTTTCTTCAGGATTCCACCATGGAAATCCCCTCTGCTATGTGATCCCATCCCTCAATGCTCCTCCGACACTTCCCAACGCCTCTGAAGTAGTTTACCCCACAAATGAAGGTTTTAAATAATGATTTTGTGTTGTGTTACATGTTTTAATGGCGCCCGAAGTCTACAGGCCATCCCACAACTTATTTAAGAGGCTTTCTGTGTTTGGATGACGATCCAAGGACTAAATACATAAAGAAAAAAAGGGATTTATAGGGCTTTAGCATGGTTTAATTGATGCATTCATGAAACCATATAGCGCGGAAGCCAGGCCACTTGTACACAAAGGAAAAATAATGAAGATCAGTGAAGAAATAGTGAAGATCAGAGAAAGAAGTAAAGTGAAAAATATGAAGATTTAAAGCTTAATCCACAGTTTATGGATAAAGAATAGTGTTAAGACAAAGAATTAAAAGATAATACAGTCAGCAAAGGATAGAAAGCCCAAAAGATGATTAAAGAAGGCCTAAAAAGCATATCAAAGGCCTAGATCAGAGTTTAAAGTGACAAATCAAGACAGATCAACAAAAGACCGCTTCAAAATGCCAGATCATTGAGGAAATTAAATCCTCAAAAATGACACCTTCCAGTTTATTTTCCTCAAAATAATACAAATTCAATGGACAATCAAAGATATTTTCAAAGACAACTCAGAAAGTAATTTCCAGCCTACCAAAGCCTCAAAAGTCAACAAAAGTAACTGAAGTAGATGAAACTTAATGTAAAAATCAATTAACAAAATTAAGACATTAGATATCTTCTCCATTAGGCCTCCCAAAGGTCGAGAAGCGTTTACTTTGTATTAATTGAATAGTTAGACCTTCCTTTCACTCCACCTCCTTAATTTACCTATACATATCATATGAGGAGTCTAGTATTATTGTTGGTTGAATACTTGTTGAATGTAAATATTTGCTGAAGATACTGAAGCTCTGTTAGTAATTGAAGAAAGATAGGCTGAGAAGAGAAGTTTGAAGCTGTAAAGACCTACTCGACTTAAGATTGTAACTGGTTTGAACATCAAATATACAAGCTAATTTATGGGATCCTGGTCTATGTCAATGGTGATGTTTTTCTTACTGAATTTTTTTTTTTTCATATGTTTTCATAATTTCCACTTTCTCTGATAAAGAACAACAAATTTAGATTAGGATTTACTGTAAAAGTTACCCTAAATCTCACTGATAAGCTTTATCTTTATGTTTTCTTCTAATTATTGATTTGAGGATAATTCAATAGAGTATAACCAGTGAAGTGTTGGTGAGCCCATGTTTCCTGAGTACAACTTGAGATATTGTCTTTGAAAGTTCTTGAAAAGTCTGCTAAGTAAATTTGAACTAGAGAAGTCTATGGTTAGACTTGTCCTCTAGTTTATCTCCAACAGTTTCTTTGAAAAGATCCCTTAAGAGTATGCCAAAAACAGGATAGGTTCAAAGTACTTACCTGATATTAGGTTACTTTTTATGTTTATCTTAAATGTTTTCCTTTGAGAGTATTCCGAAAATAGGATAGATTCAAAGTTCTTACTTGATCTTAGGCTATTATTTGTTTATCTTAAATGTTTTCCCTTGAGAGTATGCTGAAAGCAGGATAGGTTCAAAGTCCTTACCTGATCTTAGGCTGCCCTTTGTTTTCTTATATGTTTGCTTCTTTCACCACTATTCTTAATGTTCCATACCACAAAATCAACTTAAAGAGATATTTTGATATAGATGACTTGCCCCATGGACCACTCTTGAAACTTGCTGTGCAATTAAATCCTTTTGTGACTCCATAGCCCAATGGATTGATACTGTCTCTTACCTATCCTATCAGCTGAACCATTCTTTCAGCCTACTCACACCTTTACCCTTAAAATGACTTCCTTTATTTTGATGATATCCTACCCAACCAAAAAAAAACAAATCCCTTGTGCTTCATAACTAGCCTAATATCATATCATGAGCCTATAAGCATATCATTCTAAACACATATAGAGAGATCCCTCTCTAAATCTAGGAGGGCTAGATCCTAGGATTCCAAAGTGGTTCTGATGTAGGCCCTGCAGCATTTGTTCTTGCCAATATTGCAAACTACGGGGACCCTAACATCACCAACTTATCCTTGAGAGCCTGAGAATTCCTTGGCTCTCTTGGATCCAGTATTTGGCCCTAGGGGCCTTGCTAACACCAAACATAAATCAGAAAATGTTAGAGCATAATAACCATACAAAGCACACAAATAATTCATACCAATATACATGTGGAATGTCGTGTTGTAGCAGTATTCCTCCAAGTGCAGCCATCACAACCGAGCCCTCTACTACCCCTTGACATAGTTACACAAGTAGCGCTCTAGCCACTTGTTAACTATCTCGGTCTACCCATCTGCCTGTGGATGGTAGCTCATGCTCAGTGTGAGCTCTGTGACCACCGATAAAAATAGCTCTTGCCAAAATCAACCTATGAACCTGCTATCTTGGTCACTGACTATGGTCTTGGGGAGACCATGCAGTCTGAAAATGTCCCTGAAAAATAAATCGGCCACTTGAGAGGCCGTGTACTAGGCTGAAATGGCAAAGAAATGTGCATACTTCGTCAATCTATTGACCACGAAGAAGATATAGTCCTTTCCATGCACCATGGGTAACCCAGTGATGAAATACATTGAAATACTCTCCCACTTCCCTTTAAGGATGGGAGGTAGCTATAGCAATCCTTCCAGATGGGTTAGCTCCCCCTTATTCCTTTAGCAAACCTCGCACTCTTAGACATGTCTCAGTGCATCCTCCTTGAGGCCATTCCATGTGAACACCTCTCTAATGGTCTGGTAGGTCTTGGTGAACCCTTGGTGCCCATATAATGGAGAAACATGGGCTGTATGCAGAATATTCCCTCACAACTGAGAGTTAGCTGTCAAATAGATCTAGTCCCAGTAGTAAATCACCTCAGCCATGACCTGGTACTGGTCATCTACCAACTGTCTATCCAAAATCTCGCATGCAAATCGATCCTTTGAGTACTCAACTAGTAGTTGGGCCTTCCAATCTGCCTCGATACTCATCAGTGAGAGGGATGCTGGCCTCCTCTTCAAGGCATGAACCACCATGTTGTGCTTCCCTTTGACATAATTGATGTCAAAGTCGTAAGCCTGAAGATTACTGATCCACTTCTACTGCCTCTCCTGAACCTGTCTTTTCTCTAAGGAAAATCAAAGGCTATTGTGGTATTTCCTCACCTTGAATCGGTTCCCCACCAAGTATTTTCTGAACTTGACTAGAACATGCATGATGAATAGCATCTCTTTGTCATATATGGGGTACAGCCTCTCATGAGGCAAGAGTTTTTGGCTCTCAAAGGCTATGGGATGCCCCTCTTGGATCAATACTACCCCCACTCCTTCACTTGATGCATTACACTCCAAGATGAACGACTTAGTAAAATCTGGAAGTACAAGGACTGTACAACTACTCATCACCTGATTCAGGTGATAAAATGCCTCTTGCACTGTAGCAGTCAATTGAAGGCCCCCTTCTTCATCAAATATTTGAGGGGTGCTGCCAGCTATGAAAACCCCTTCACAAACTTCCGGTAGTAGGTGAAAATTCCCACAAACCCTCTCAACTTAGTGACGTCCCTGGGCCCTGGACAATCCCAGATGGCCCTAATCTTCTGCTCATGCACCCTCATGCCATCTGTGCCTATGATGTGCCATAGGCAGAGCATCTCTATCAGCCCAAACTCGCACTTGGACAACTTCACATAAAACTGTTGCTCCTGAAATATTCCATTAGGGGAATTTTGAGGTCTAAAATGGGCCTCCTAAGGAAATTATAAAATAATAGTGGAAATAATAAAATGATATTAGATTACATCATCAAATTTTAGAGGGAAAAGAAAAAAAAAATTTCAACTCGTATTTTCAACTTATCTCCCTATGGGTTTGCTCAAATTTCGAGAGGGAACACTTGTTGTATGCATAATTTGATTCCTGATCCAAGGAGTACCCATGTTGCATACTTTCGATGGACCTTCTACACAAAAAATGAGAAATACATGAAAAATGTGGCTGCAATCACGCTTGTTCATGTATTTCTTATTTTTGATGTAGCAGGGTCCATCGAAAGTATGCAACATGGGTACTCATTGGATGAGGAATTACATTTTACATCCAACGAGTACTCACACTTGAAATTTGAGTAAAAAATTAGGGAGATAAGTTGAAAATACAAGTTGAAAAAGTAGTTTTATTATTTTATTATTTTTAAAACTTTTTACCTTTTTGCCCCAAAAATGGTGAATCAACCCCCATGGTTGACATCATCATCTTGAATCCTATTGGTTCTTATAAAGTGTATTTTGGTTGTACATTTTTCTTAGGAGGCCCGTTTTGGACCTCAAAATTTCTCTAATGGAAGGATTGTCTCCACATGTTGGAGGTGCTCCTCCCAAGTTCGACTGTAGATCAGTATTTCATCGAAGAATACCAACATGAAATTTCTTAGGTGCCCATGAAATACGTGTTTCATGCATGAATCGAAGGTAGCTGGAGTGTTGGTTAGCCCAAAGAGCATCACAAAAAACTCAAAGTGCCCATAGTGACACCTGAAAGTCGTCTTAGGGACATCCTTGTCCCTCAGTCGTATCTGGTGGCACCCTGACCTAAGATGTATATTGGAGGAGAACTTGGATCCCCTAAGCTCATCCATCAGCTTATCAATTTGCATAATGGGGTAGTGGTTCTTCATCATTTTCTTATTCAAGGCCCTGTAATTGATACACATCCTTAATGTACCGTCCTTCTTCTTCACCAAAAAAAATGATGAAGCAAAAGGGCTTGAACTCGGTCGTATATGTCCCAATGCTAAGAGCTCATGTATGACCCTATCAATATCATCTCGATAAGCCTTGGAGTGCTTATACGGGGTAGTGATCATGGCTTGGATCTCCTGCTCTAGCTCGATGGTGTGATCGAATCCTCAGTGAGGTGGTTGTCCTGGTGGTATATCCCCAAAAACCATGGAGTATTTATCAAGGATTGCTTGGATATCTGGGCAAGGTGGATTTTCTGCTCCACCAGCCTCTATGATCCTCAAAGTGACAACCCACTCTATATCTCCTTGCCTCAAGTTAAGCTCCATCTCGTGTGCAGAAACTGTCTACGGTGGGTATGAGTGCATGCCTCTCAGTATCACTGGTTTTCCATCCAAGTCCAGAAACTCCATCTCTAGTCTCTTCCAATCAATGGTGACCTTGCCAAGGGTGTAGAGCCATTGGACTCCCAACACTATGTTGATGTCTGGAATGTTGACCACAAAGAAGTGATCGGTCACCGAATAGGTCCTCGTGGTCACTGTCAAAACTGACACATAATGTGTACACTGTATCATCCTATCTCTCGACGCCAATACTAAGAACCCCTCAAACTCTTCTGTGGTTATACCTCTCTTCTGCACCATCTGACCATCAATGAAATTGTGGGTAGATCTTGTTAGGGTCCTATAATAATAGGAATCATAATTTTGAATTGACTATGATTAGTCTTCTAATATGTAGATACTTTTATTTGTGCAAAATTATTTTCCCATATTAAAAATAAAAAATGTAAAGAGGGTAAAAGTCCTAAAAGAAAAATCAAAGGACTAAAATAAAAGATAAAAAAGGAATATAAAAAATGAACCCCAACAAAAAAAGAGATAAAATAGATTATGAAAGTGATGCAAATTCAAATTCCACTACTTTTTACTTTACTTTGCAAAATAATATTGTGTGCAACTTTTCAAAAATGCCACAATCCATGAAGGTCAAGCTGCTTAATCTTGACCTTTCATGCTGATAGATAGAGAATAAATATCTAGCCAAACTATTTAATCTTGGTAGATCAGTAGTTAGGTAGAGAATAATAAGGAGCTCAATAGTTTAATCTGAGCCCTTGGAAGTAATAAGGACAGAATTAGATAGTTTGTTGTTAAAAGAAAAATAATAAGGGTCTGCAAGTTCAAATGCACCCAAAGAAATGAAGAAAAAAATGTTAGGGTAGCTGATGGGTAGGTAGAAGAAATTTTTCACAAGGCATGGATAGCAAAAATTGATCATTTCATATTTACTAATTTCCTTATAAACTCATTTCCCTTGTAAAAATATCCCCTCCCCTTCATATTTAATTTTTCCCTTACTTCACTCTTTCTTCCTTATAGAAAACTCCTTTTCCTTTGGAAAAGTAAAATCCCTTTAATTAACTTCCATTTTCATTCAAAAATACACCAAAAACCCCCAAAATACCTTTATCCTAAGTCCAAATGATTAAATTTATATATTGGGTCCCACTACGAAACATCCCTCCCAATATAAGTTTTTACATTAAAACTTAGTGATAATTCCACACTTATTAACATTTAACATTATTTATTAATTCCTGTATATACATTATCCCGTATTATATTAATCCCCTTTATAAATAATTCCCCAAACCCTTATTTTATTTTATAACCTATGGCTTAAATTCCCCGCATTTGATTTATTTTGGGCCAAATTTTTATAAAATCCGCCTATTATAAAGTCCCTACCCCTTCATATATATTAACACGTGTATAAATCCCGCATTGACTATTCCCGTGTCCAACACCTATCAAATCTCGAAGGAATCCATCGCATTCACCTAATCATCGGATCTTGATTGATCGAATCCAATGACCAATAGCCTATTTCACACATTCGATTGCTTGATCATTAGCATCCCTACGACCTTGCGAAATGAATGGTTTTCACGTCCTCGCTACTGGCTACGTGGCAGTATTCCATTCAATCGCATCCTCAGAAAATTTATCTTCAAACCACTTTAGCTGATGTGAAAACCACTAAGAAGTTTCTCCTGATTGTTATCAATACCATCTTGCTCTTTAAATTTAACACACACATTTATGTTTAATTAATGCTGGTTAAAATGCATATTAGCCACCCTTTGCAAGCCTTTTCACCATTTCTATTACATTGTGCATGACTACAACATTTCCGACCTATTTCCGAGTCAAATATTACTCTGTCGACCTATAATCAAGCCTTTTTCAACCATAATTCAACAAATTTGCTGCCAAAGACACTACATAATCCATCCAAAGCACTATAAAGACCAATGAAGCCTCAAAAAGCTTCTGCAACCTCAGAACCCCTTCTACAAACTTAAAATATTCATTTTATCCAGGTATTCCTCATAGCAAAGACTTGTACTTAATATAAAAATAAAGTAACAAGTAATTGAATCAGTTTAGGAACCTTTGCGGACCAAAAGAAACCCCTGTTGTTTCCCTATGCTTTTTTTTGCAGACCCTAGGCGTATTTTAACCGAATTTCCAAGGCCTAAGATTTTTTTTTGATCACAGACAGTATTATTTGATCAATTGAAGCATGATAGGGCAGAATATAATCCACTTTTTCATTCCAAACCATTCTGCAAATTGTAGTAATCTTTCACAACATTCCTAAAGGTCCTGGGATTATCTTTCTAAGCCCAAAAAGTAATTAATTAATAAATCAAACAAACAATGGCTTACCAAGGAATTGTAACTGTCAATCCCATACAACCTCTTGTTGTAGATGTAGAACACACTCCATTAGCAGATAAATATTTTAAAATTAGTGACCCTGTCACTGTGTTTAACCTTCTTGAGCTCCACTGCTGGAGCCATGACAAATCCATTGACCAATATCATGAATTTTTCATTTGGGAGTCTAATTTTCCTAAGTATATAGTCCCACAAACCTTCTAGTGTACAGAGGCCATTAGGCTTTGCCAAACCTCTTATTTCCCTGACCAAAGAGCCATTATAACCTCTGGAAAAGAAATATTATTTACTATCACAGTTGAATCAATTAACCAAATGCTGCAGATCCAACCTAGGCCAGATGAAATCCCTTTATCTATTAAGAGCCTTACCCGACTATAGCTGAATCTGGAATTCCCCAAGGGGTTCTAGATATTTCAAAATTTCATCCCCTCATCAATAGAAACTCCAAAAACCAATCCTCCTTATCCAACAACCATGTTTTCTGAAAGAATCAGACATATTATTAGCATGTTGTGTTTTATTCTGGGTTATTTCACAGATGAGCATGTTGATGCTTTAGTCCTAGGGTTTTTGTCTATTTTCACCCCTTTTCAGCCTCCTACTACCATTTTAAATTTTTCCCAATACCTTTCTGACATAATTCATGGTCAACTTGTCAAATTACCTAAAGAAGGCGTCTTCAAGTACTCTTCAGTATTGTTCCACTTGTTTTTATACTTCCAGTTAAAAAAATTTGCCATCAACCTTCAAAAGCTTGATGTTGAAGGTAATCCACAGTCAATTATCTTTTGGAATCCATTAATCAGAAAAGACTCCACACAGTCCATCTACACAGAATTCATTGACTCTTTCATCCATCCAATTGTCAACATGCTGAACATCAGCAGTCAACCAGGAGTCAGTGATGAGATTAAAAATATCCTGCAATTATCAGAGCATAGTAGGATAGGAGATTGGTACCTCTAATAGAAACACACAGATATTAGGGTATATGGATCTAATATTCTTCCATATAAGGTGCCCAAATACCTCCCAATGAGGTTATTTTCACTTGAGTATATCAAGCAAATCCTTAATTCTAATGCAATTAATTTCTTAGCAACAAAAAAGAAGACACAATTTAAGATAAAGAATTAGGTTGGCCCTTTTATTTGCAACAGTAGAGATGTAGGTCCACAGGTAGAAAAATATTTGCAGGAGTTTAATTTCAGTTAGAATTTTCAGTGGTATTATGATCCTTTAGGAGTAATAAGCAAGTTAAAAATCAAATGAAAATTAACTCCTTATGTGCATGAGTCAAATATAGACATTGAGAAATACTCCAATCAGTCTGAATGGTTGGAGAACACTTTGATAGAGGTAGAGAAGCAAGGTGATACTAGTTCCATCTTGCAAACTCCAGCCCAAGAAGACATGAACTAAAAAAGAGTCAGAGAAGAAGGATCATACTCAGCACAAACTACAAATGAAACAAAATTC
Source organism: Pinus albicaulis (assembly GCA_034641835.2). Taxonomy (NCBI): domain Eukaryota; kingdom Viridiplantae; phylum Streptophyta; class Pinopsida; order Pinales; family Pinaceae; genus Pinus; species Pinus albicaulis. Next base: position 335,940,868 of record CM076574.1, on the reverse strand, counting down.
AAATTGATGTACAGGAAGAAGCCAAAATTAAATCCTGTCAATGAAGAAGTAGAAACTATTGAAGTAATTGACACATATATAGTGATAAAGGATAATGCATCACTTGCATTTTTTGAAGAAACTCATCAACCTTCAGCATCCAAAACTCAGATTATTCAGAAGCAACACAATATTGAAGTATCTTCATCTAGCAAACCAACAAAGAAAGAAAAGAACATCATGCATAAATATAAATAAATCAAGCTAAGAAATGAGACATTAAAATCTAATACATATAACCAATATTGGAAGCAGTCACCAAGTGATAAGAGTAGGTTACTTTCTGCATTTGACTACAAGACTAGTAATATGAAAATGACCTTCCTGCAACCTACAAAGAAGCATCCCAAATCATCAGCTGATTATAAAATACATCATTTGAAGTTCAAGCATCAGATCTTCATCCTATTGACCAGAAATAATTTCACAAGAAAGCTGGTGAAATGTTGTATTCTACAATGACAAACAAAGCCATGAGTGTAAGGAAGCTCCAAAACACTCTAGGGAACATTAGAGATCAACTCAAGCTAGAAAAGGCATCCTCACAGGCTAAAGATAATAGAATCAAATCACTGGAATATTTGATTATTGAAGTAGGATATGATCCTAATAATGTCAAAGTTACATATGAACTGATAAATAAGAAAAATGCAGACATGGCTGCATTAAAGAAGCAACTAAAACTGCCTCCTACTGAACATCCTCAGGCAAAGGAAGTATTACAGGATGCAAAACAAAAAGATGATATGATGAATCTCATTCTTCAGTTGACTACCCATTTGAAATAAATGGAAAATGAAATGGATAAGATAGTGCAGGAGAAAAAGGTTAGCTCAGAGGAAGCCCCTGTCACTGTTATTCCCATAGTCACTACTACTGTTCCTTATTGTTACACAGTAATTTGTCACCGTCCCTGCAATCCCCCATCCCGCACATTGGAGGGCCTTTTCCGTGACCTGTGAGTAGTGACATGACCTGAAACCACTTTCATGGCATCCCCCTTGACAAGGAAAATCATTCCTCTGAAGAAAGTTTCCTTTGAAAAACCCTAAAAACTGATTTTTTGGCCTTGGTGCGACTAGCTAGTTCAACCCTGCGCCAATGGGGAAAATCCACCAAAGAGGGCGCGCCAACTGGCACTCTGTCCTAGTGTATTTCCCACGCCAAGCTTAATAAGGATTGTTTTTAAAAAATAAATGGCGGAAGTTTGATTAAAAACAAACTCCTGAACGAGTCTCTAAAATGAGTTGGGAGGTTTGGCTCCGGATCTGCATGTAGGGGAGGTGGTTTTCCACCTATCATGGAAGCTTCCTTGAGGATAGGGCCAATCCCACCATTGTAGGGATCCCAACTCCCCTTCCACCATCTATATAAGCTTGCCATTTCCATTTGAAAGCTAGTCTTAGTAATCATAGAACTAAGAGCTGAATCTGTAGCAAGGAGACTATCGCCAGACAGCCTTTGAGAGCCAAGCCAAAGAGAGAGAGCTTTGTCCCATTTCCAACAAGCTTCATTGAGACATGCTCCATTGCCAACCCCGCCGAAGGAAGATCCAGCGTCATAGCTTAAGGTTGTATCATTCCTTTGTTTTATTAATGATAAGTGACTTTGATTATGGTTTCATTCATGTATATTTATATTCGATGCAATGAATTACATCTTCTCTGATTGATGTATAGTTACAAGATTTAGATTTTATGTAGTGTATCATTGTGTTTCTTCGCATGTGTGCAGGTGTTCGTAAGCGCTAAGCGAAAGGATTGTGATCTGTCGAAACGGAGGACGGGAAGCACCATATTTCTATCAACAACCATCGCATAGGACCTGAGGTAGGCAACTTGTCATTTCTTGTCATTTTGTAACTAGAGACCTGCGTCTTAGCGTGACTTGATTGTTGCTAGACCCGATCTGGGCTAGTAGGGATCGCCTTTGTCTGTAGAGGGGATTTACCTCTTCGAAAAATTGGTGACTCCACTGGGGAATTGATTGGAGTTTGTCTTGTCTCTTCCGGTTGCTTTTGGCTTTTGTTTGCTTGATTTGCTAATCTGGTCTATCTCTTTTTGGTGTAAAGCCTCTATTCAGCTCCCACCATACCTGATATGCTCCCTATTTGATCTTTTTTATTTTTGCCTTTAGTAAACTCTATTGGTGCATTTTTTGATTTGAAATTCACACCAATTGGTGCTTGTTGCTGCTTAGGCCCTTGCGCCAATCCTGTTCTGGCGCGAGTTGCAGCTAGACAGTCGCGCCAATTCTGTGTGGTGCTAGGGTTTGCTTGTTTCTGAGCCTTCTGAGCTTGATTTATGGTTTTGGTGTCATTTTTTCGACTGCCTCAGTGCCCTGAAGTCTTGGTTGACTTTGTGTGATCTCCATCCTTTGGTTGTTTGCCCTCTACTATCGGTTTTACATTCTAGCCCTAGGACATCTAGGTGCTATGGTGTGCTGAGCCTCCCATGGGAGTTTTTGGTTTTCGTTTGTTCAGTCAACTTCGTTTGCTTCCTTGCATTTGTTTGGTGGTTTTCCATTGTGTTATTGTGTTATTTGAGTGATTGTTCTCTTTCTCATTCGAGTTTCGCTTTGTCTCATTTCGAGCCTAGATTACACGGTTTGTATGAGTCTTTGGGTTTCCTCTTTTATTTGAGGGATTTCTCTATCAGTTTGAGGTCTGATTGTGTGTTGAGTGAAATTGCTTGCATTTAATTTTCCGATATCACTTCTTAAATTGTTCTCTTTATTAGTTTTCATTTTTTTGAGTGCATTTTGCTCTTAAAACATTGAAAATACAAAAACAAGATTTTTGCTTTTGATTAGTAAGTGAAAGTTGAAAAATTTTCTGTGTTATTAGTGTTATATAACTCTAAAGGAAAGATTTTAGTTTCATTAGCGTGCATTAGAGACACTAGTGGTTGTTTTGTGATCATTTTGTTATTGTTTGAAAAGCTCTCAACCTTCCCGTAGTTAGCTATTCATCGAACAAAGTGATGTGTAGTGGCATGTAGTGTGAATTTAGAGGATTTTTGAGACATAAAATTTGGTAGGGCCTGAAATTGAAACATAATTGAAGATCAACTCTAAAATTTATTCAATTTACCTTAAGGCAGCATTGTAACATTAAAAAAATATCTAGAGGTCTAGGCTAGTGACGTGTTTCGGCGTCATTAAACCTAGTAGCTTTCATTCACCTCTTGGCTTTAGACAACACTAGTATGGACTTGTGCTCCTCATACCATCACGTATATAAAGGGATAACCCACTAGGTTGCTATCCTTTATCCGTAGGAAGCCGAGTCTACCGCCTTATACCCGTGATACACCAGACACAGCATTCGGGGAGATTGCCTGCATGTACGTCAAGTCCTTGGTTGATTTATCTTTCATTTTTGAACCAAGGTGTATATTGCAGTTCACGGATATCTGGTACACCCTTTGCCTAGAGTTCCAGAGTAGTCATTTTGATCTTTTCTGACTCATTAAATTTGAAAGGATCATCAAGCGCTTGTCCTTTCACACTTGTTTCCAAATTGAAAGAGATAGAGTCACCTTTTATCCATTTCTCGACTCTTAAAACATGAAACGGTAAAGTTTCTAAGTTTCAATGTGGTAAAATTAATCACCTGCGATCACACACCCTATTAGAGCTTGCTTGTTGGCTGTTTGATTGTTTGCCTTGGTTTTTTCCCGTGTTCTTTTGTTTTGATCTCTTCCTCTTTTTGTTACTGTCATAGTGGCAGAACCTTCAGTTTCGTCTACTGGTAGTCCTTACATAGACGATTCATCGGAGGTCTCTCAGTCCTCTGCTGAACCTCAGTAGCCTACTATCTCCGAGTTTCCCGACGGGGGACCGGTTCTATCTGAGATTCCCTTTGGTGGACCAGTTGAGTTCAACTGGCCCTTATCCAACGCTTGGTTTGGATTTGGAGTAGGGGAATATTTCCCTCCTCTTACATTAGGATCACCCTTTTTAGCTGCTGTTATACCTCCTAGTCCTCGCCGTCTATTATAAGATCTAGCTACATGGTCAGATATGGACTCCCCTAGTCCTTCTCCTAATGAGGAAATTCCTACATCTTGTGAAGATTACCAGCTGTTCCCAGAAAACAACCCCGAGTCTTCTGTCATGTCTTCGCCTGGTCCTTCGCTTCCAGCAGGGTATAGATCCTTAAGTCAGATTGTGGCCACTGTCGTCTCTATGGGAGTATCAACTCCATCTATGAGGTCGGTTATTCCTTCGTTAGGGATGTCCCCAAGGACACCCCTCACGTCATCTCCTTAGGTTACATCAATACCTGTTAGGCCTACCATCTACGTAGCTGCATCTACACCCACTGTTACTACTCAGTCCATCAGGACCGCGTCACTTCCTGAAGACCTCTACATAGCATCTACTATTCCAGAGAATATTTCTCCTGAGGAGTATCGGTTGTCTTTATAGACGTTGAAGTCTGAGGTCAGTCAATCCTCCTAAGATCCCAACCGTCCTTATTTTTCCCATTATGGACCAGATGGTACACCCGTTTATGTCTTTCCATATCAGTACGATGAGAAAGGAAACCCTCTACGTTTTCCTACTCCAGAGGCTTATTAGTATGTTCAAGGTTTTATATCTGCCCAGGCTGGACAACCTTCCAACCTGCAAGGACAACCCTTCCAGGGCCAACCTTTGGGCTGGTCTGGTTATCTATATGACCCGCAAGGGCAACCCTTACAGGGCCAACCCTCGGGCCAGCAGTGGTTGTTATACAGTCCGCAAGGACAGTCCTACAACCCTCAAGGTCAACCTATGTAGCCTCACCGTGTGGTCCAACCAGGGCAACCTCAAGGACCCACAGGTCAACCGGGGTATCAACCAGGACCGTTGTACGGTCCTGGGGGGAAAATCCAACCCTATCAACCTATGGTGCAACCTCTGCAACCTCAGTTTTCTATTGGTCCGAATGTTGCGTAGCCAAGGCCATCTTGTGGTCCTGTTACAGGTCAAACTGGTTATTAGGCACAACCTGGCCCTATCCTACCACTAGGCCAACCAGCTCATCCAAGGCAGTCCGGTGTCCTTCATCAGCCGTGTCAACTTGTTCAACCAGGACAACCTGCTCACCCGGGTCAACCTATTCAACCAGGGCAACCCGCTCAACTAGACCAACCTGCACATCTAGTCAACCCTGCTCAACAAATGATTTAATCAATGCCGCAGCCAAATCCTCCTGTGCGCCCAACTTATCAGGCTCAGCAGGGCCCACTTATCAGCAACTCGCTCAACCCCAAGGCGGTTATTATCTTCAAGGTAAATCTCGACCGGTTTACAATCCGCCCCAAGGTTCTGGTTATTACCTTCAAAAACCAGGCTATACCTATACTCAACAGTCAAATCCATACACTTCTCAAGCAGGGCCTACAAATAATCAGGGTCCATACCCTGGTTATCAACCCCTGAACACTGGTTATCAGCAACCGTATCAACCTAACTATACGACTTACACCCCCTATGGTCAGAATACCCTTGGACAGAACCAATGGGGGCAAAATTATGCTCAACCAGGTTGGAGTACAGGTATGGGTCCTTATCGGGGATCTGGTATGCCTTTAAATCCTCAGTTGCCTTTCCTTGCCACGTTGGAATTGCCGGATGTATCTAAATTGACCAATGATCCAATTCTTCACAATCCTTATTTGCCTCCGGTTCCAACCAAGGTGCCAGGTGACTGTCCTAAATTTGAGGGTAAAGCTGGGGAAGACCCCCAAGCGCATGTCATGACCTACCATCTGTGGTGTTCTTCAAACTCTTGGGTGGATGATTCAATTTGTCTGCGTCTTTTCAAGTGCACTCTTACCGATTCTACTGCTAAGTGGTACATCGAATTACCCCGCGACATCTTTCAGGATTTTAATACTCTCGCTATGGCTTTTCTGACGCATTTTCAGTTACCGGTTCATTACGAAGCCGGGACACATCTCCTGACTTCCCTGAAGCAGGATAAAGTCACTCACATATCAGATCACATTCATGAGTGGTGACATTGTCATTGAACGATCAAGTTTGATATACCTGATCAGCTTCTAACACATTGGTTCACTACCTCCTTCGTTAACAAGATCGCTCAAGATATTGCTATGGGGGCATGTGTGACCGAAGAACAAGCCATCACTCATGCCTAGTACCTTGATTTGGTATACTCTCAGTCTGGCATGCTTTATGATATTTTGACTAATGCCCTATAGCCAGGGACCTCTAAAGCACCAGCTACCCCATCGATGGATGACATTATTGGTTCCGTTTCTCAGACTTCCCAGAAGTCCTCTAATGGGAAGCAGAAGTCAAATTCTTCCAACGATTCTGCTCTTCCCGCCCCTCCAGATTTTGGTAAGCCTGCGGAGGTCAATGCCATTCAGGCCAATCCGAAGGAAAATACCTCCAAAGGGAAGAAGAAGGGCAAAGGAAAATCCAAACCCGATACCCCGAAACCAGAGTCTTATAAACCTCGTCCTGACAATGGTTCCCAACGCAAACCGAAGTACCCCTGCCTTATCTGTCAAGGAGATCATTATACCAAAGATTGTCCCTGACGATCTGAAGTTAGTCAACTTTTGAAAGGCTCCAAAGGGAATCCGACTGTTCTCAAAGAACCATTCCCATCTTAGTAGACCCATATGGTTGAACAACCCTCACCATATGCACCATTTGGGTCCCAAGTTTTTATGATGAATGGTGCTGCACCTATTTCTATTGCTACACACTCGAAGGATTATTATGGATCATGCGAGGCAGTTGGGAAGGAAGTCGTTGATGGCCCACCTCCCCCACCTATCTCTGGTCCTTTAGAAATTGAGAAGCCCAGCGCTGAACCTGTTGCGAGGCCACCTTCTAAAGGCGTTCTGCGAAAATATTCCTATACTCCAAACGCCAGTGCCACTCAGCACTATAGAATTTTTGAGGATTTGGCATAGGCACCTTCTGCAATGTCTGCGTTGGAAGTACTTAAAAGTTTCCCGTCGCAACAGAAAGCTCTGTTGTCCGCAATTAGTAGTATTGATCCCGCTGATTCTAGTCTTCTCACCTTCGACCTTGAAAATTTTGTCCTCCGGATTCCGCATTAAATTTCTCTCATTATACAAGTAGGGATCGACGGCCTCAACATCCATAGAGCTATTGTGGATGAAGGTGCTTCCACCTATGTTATGTCATCTGCCTGCTGGAAGGCCATTGGCTCTCCAGCTCTCACGTCATCTCCCAATTCCCTAGAGGAATTTGATGGTCGAGAATCAAAACCCCTGGGTGTTCTCGAGAGTTTACTGATCACATTACAGGGTAAGAAAATCAATGTATAAGTAGAAGTGGTTGACGACAGGCTCAACTACAATCTCCTTCTTGGTCATAGTTGGACTCACACCATGCTATGTGTTCCGTCCACCCTCTTCTGGCTTCTAAAGTTTCCTTATGAGGGAAAAATTATCACTGTCGATCAGTTGTCTTTCTTCACCTCATCCTCCGAGAACAACGTACCTTACGTGGATTAGATACCCAATCCCCTCGACAGTGTAGGACCCGGTCTTTTCAAGGACCCCATCCTCATGGGTATTTTTCTCATGCCACCACTGCACACCGTTCAAGTTAACATGATCTCTAGGTTAGATGACCCTTGGATCATCCCTTCGCCTGAACAGGTGACCTCTTTCAGAGAATCGATGCCTTTGACTCCAGTTGAGATCAATTACTGTGAGATCGTCGATGCATCAGATCCTCCTCCTCCTGAACATGCTCCTTTGAGCATGAATCTAGATATATATTCTCAATCCCCTTGGCTAGGCGATGCAAATTCGCTTGATCCTTTAAGAGAAGTCTTCCCTTTCGATGAAGCTATTGTTGAAATGATGTCTCTTGAATATCTACCGTGGAGCAATGGACATCATCGTTCCTCGTTCATACTCGACCTGGGGGCAATGTCTGATTGTCTAGAGTGCTTCGCATCTCAGGTTCCCACCCCACCTCTTCAAACACCGATACTAACTCATGAGGTTCTTTTGGAGGGAAATCTAAGTAATATCACTCAAACCATGCCTATCGACATCTCCGTCCAACCGGGGGTAGTCGAGAACATTCATGTGGGAGTTACCTGTTCTCTCGAAGAGATTCAGGTATACACGAGCCTTTTTCGCGAATTCAGAGATGTTTTCGCATGGTCCTATGAAGAGATGCCTAGGAGTGATCCTAGTATAGTCGTGCATGAGATTCCCACCTACCCAGGTGCGAAGCTCGTGCGTTAGCGTCTGCGCCTAGTGCATCCCCGAAAAGCCGCAGCTATAAAGGCAGAAGTTGAAAAACTTATTAACACGGGCTTTATCTACCCTATTCCCCTCACAGAATGGGTTTCTAATATCGTCCGTGTAGATAAGAAACAAGGCACTATACGGGTCTGTGTTGACTACTGAGACATCAATTGGGCCTGTCCTAAGGACAATTATCCCACTCCTTTTATAGATCAGATCATCCATGACTACGCGGGGAGCGAGATATATTCCCTTATGGACGGTTTCTCAGGTTACAATCAAATTAATATTTTACCCACTGATCAACATAAGACTGCCTTTATCTATCCATGGGGTACTTTCGCTTACAAGAAGCTCTCGTTCGACTTAAAAAATGCTGGAGCTACCTTCCAGCGCGCTATGTCCTATGCTTTCCACGACATACGTCATATTGTTCAGCCATATCTGGACGATTTTCCAGCCCATTCAGCTCGGCGTGAGGACCATCGTGAACACCTCCGCCAGATTTTCCTCCGTTGCACACATTACAATATTATGCTCAATCCTCACAAGTGCATCTTCTGTGTGGATTCTGGTCGTCTTTTTGGATTTATCATCTCCAAAGATGGAATTCGCCTTGACCCCCTCAAGGTTGAGGCCATTGTTAACCTCCCATCCCCATCCTTGTTACATCAACTGCAGAGTCTACAGGGGAAATCCAACTTCTTACGGTGCTTTATTCTGAAATACGTGGAAGTGGCCAAGGGGTTTACACGAATTTTGAAACAAGAGTTTGATTTGGAGTTCACCACTGCCAAATCGACGAAATCATTGTTTTTTGTTGATCTTATTTGCTCTCTCCCGACATAATCCATTCCATCAGAATCCGAGGATCATATTCTGGATGAAACACTCCTTCTTATCAGAACTCATGACCCATGGTACAGTGACATCATCGTGTACCTTCAAACATCCACGTTCCATTCCGAGTTGACAAAATATGCTCGACGTCGTGTTTGGCATCAATCTCAACCATATCGCATTGTAGGAGATACCTTGTATCGTGTCGAAGTTGATTCTGTGCTCCACCGGTGCTTGACCCTGGAAGAGGCTGAGAAAGTATTGAATGAATTTTACAGTGGTGCCTGTGACGGTCATATGTCCGGATATGCCACCGCCCAGAATATTCTGCATGCGGGTTACTTCTGGCCGTCTATATTCAAACTCTTTATAGTTGCAGTTCGAAAATGTCATGCGTGCCAGGTCTTTCAGCACAAGATATGCACGCCACCCCTACCCTTACATCCTGTCATTACCATAGGCCCTTTTGCTAAATGGGGCATAGATTTTATGAAATGTAACCCTCAATCGGCCAGGGGGCATGCTTATATAATTGTTGCCGTGGAATACTTCACTAAGTGGGCCGAGGCGATGCCTACATTAGCCGTTGACGGTAAGGCAACCGCTCAATTCATTTTCAACCATGTTATTATGTGTTTCAGATTCCCTTAGGCCATTTTCACGAATCATGGCACTCATTTTCAGGATTACATGATGGCAGAGCTGACATCAAAGTTGGGATTGCGTCATGATAGCTCAACGCCATACTACCCCCAGGCGAATGACCAAGTTGAGGCCGTGAACAAGGTATTGGTCACAATGCTTCAACAAACGATTGGTATCCACAAATAAAATTGGCACCTCTAATTATTCTCAGCTCTTTGGGCTTATCGAACGTCAATAAAGAGCACGACCGGATTCACACCGTTCCAGTTGGTGTATGGTCTGGAAGTGACTCTCCTGGTTGAATGTGAAATTCCTTCTCTGAAGTTGGCTGTGGAACTATTGCTCGACACTTCTCTAGAGGAAGAACGTCTCTTGTATCTAGAACGAATGGATGAAACCCGCCGCTTGGCTACCTTGGTTATTGAGGCACAAAAAAGCGGGTTAAAGCCCATTTTGATCAATCAGTTTCTCCACATTATTTCATTGAAGGGGAGCTCGTCCTCTTATACGACCAAGCACATGATAAACTTGGAGTGGGAAAATTCCAGCCCATGTGGCATGGACCCTATATCGTCAAACGAGTATTAAAAAATGGGGCCTATAAGCTAATCGATTATGAAGGTATTCCTCTAGCACAAAAATACTACGCTTGAGTTATTCTTGTGTGGTGTGTGTGTACATAAGTGAGTGATTTCATTTTTTGTGCATGTGTGGTGTGGTGTGCTTTATAAGCGTCTTTTTGCTGATTGAGTCTTCCTGATTGTGTAGATGTCTATTACTACTTTTGTTGGTTTCGCGGATGGTGCCTCCCGCAGTACCGGGAATCTGTCCTCGGTAGCCTGGGTAATCTACAATCCTGCTGGTGAGTTAGTCAATTTGTAAGGTGTTTTTCTAGGGCCTACCACAAATAATGTCGCGGAGTATAGTTCTATGTTAGAATTATTAAACGAGGCTTTTAACCTTGGTATCTGTGCATTACTTGTGTATCTGGACTCATAGCTTGTAGTTTTACAACTCAATGGTCATTATTTAGTTAGGAACCCATCCATTTTACGACTGTATCTACGTATTTTTTTACTGGAAAGAAATTTTGATTACATTACATATCAGCACATACCCAGACACATGAATACGTTAACAGATGCAGTAGCTAATATGGTTTTAGATAACATTTACGCAACTTGTGAAAACATCATCATATGTAAAAAGATCCATCCAGAAATAGATATATATATATATATATATATGTCGAATGGTCTGCAGTTTGTGTACATCACATAAAATAAAAAAATATACATGTCTGTTTTAAGAATAGCCGGAGACAACATGTCTCCCAAAAATGTGCAAATGAAAAGCCTAGATGACCAAATCCAACATGGTGCCTATAGCATGTCACTGCTGCACTGGGCCAAGAACGATGAAGGCAACTAGCACCCCTTAAGGCAGCCTCCGATGTTAATTGACATCCGCGGCATAATCTGGGATCCCACGCGCGATACCCTCCAGGTTATGCACTAGCTCACTCCCCTCGCCACACTTAGCTTGAGGATCATGTGCGAGAGGGGTCCTCTATGCTATGGGCGACATCTCGACGGGCCTCTCTAGGCCAACATTTGCATACATATAGGATTTTTTGTTAGAATAGGCATGTATCAAAAAAAAAAAATCATAAATACATAAAATCAAAATCAATCTTACCCAGCTCCTCATCCCAGTCACCCCCCTCTGGGAGTGGAAGATATGGGTCTCCCGTGAAGTCTGTACCGACATAGGGCCAGTCCTCTATGATGATTAGTTGTCGCCAAAGCCATGCAAAGAACTAGGGCCTCCATGAAATTTCTTGGCCCCCTTCAGATCTGGGCATGAGTGCTGCCCATCGAGCCATCCTTGGCTCCCTCAATGGTGGCTCAGTGACTATCGCCCCCTAGCCCTGGAATATTGGTAATCGTTCAAGGATGAATGACACTAAGATAGATCCGTACCCAAACTGCTTCAGTTTGGCCTTCTTACACTTCTTCAATTGCCGTTTGATGTTCATTTTTACGGCAGTGGCCCAATCGAATAGTGTCGGGTTCATGCATCCAGATGCTAAGAGGAGCTATGCTTTAGTTGCCTCATGCGATGCCTGCGACCCTGCAGCCTGCGTAATGGTGTGGAGCACTATTCTGAGTGCTAGATCGGGGACCATGTGGATATCAACCTTCCCATTGCCTGATCCTGTTCATGCCCATGGGCACACTCTTTCCATCACCATTGCCATTTCCTCACCAAATGGCCTAGTACCTATCAAGATCGTAACTAGACCTCTGCGGGACAATCCAGTTATGAAATAAACGTCGGAGACTTCGAGTTCCAATACTTGGTCTCAAAGCCTGAACTTTTATTCTTTCTCATCCCAAATGCTGATCAAATACTGCAGTAACTCAGGTTGTGCCCTCAAACATGGTGTTAAGAAGAATTTTTTTAAACCGCAGTTTTAGAGAGCGTTCATGCATGCTTCGTTCTCCATGGCCATTTCATCCTCTTCACTATGATCCCTTTATTTCGACTCGATCACCATTGTGGTTGTGTATTTGCACCAAAATGGTCATAAACATGTTATTAGATCCCTTGAACACTCAGAAATTCAGCTGATTGGTTCAATTTTTGTAAATCTTGAGCGGAATTTTAGGTTGCGCCATTGGCGCGACCCCTTTGAAAAAAGGAGCCAATTGGCACGGGTCCGTGCCTGATACCCGCGCTAATTGGCCGAGCCCTAAAATTGCAAAGGTCTCCTCAGGGATCCAAAAACACAATGGAAATCTATAAAAAATGAATTAAAACAAAGCTAAGGAGAGCGCCTCTTAACTGGAACGAACGAGAACTAAAATGACGTACTGGATTGACAACAATCGCCGCCGCGAGTTTGCACAAGAAAAACTCACTGTTGCTCTCACAAGAGGTAAAAAGTAAAAGTGAATATGTTTTTACTATTTTTGGCATATTTATAACTTTTTCAAATTATGTTTTGAAGGTAATTTTTCCAATATTTTATTATATTTTGTCGAAAAATGGGTTTTACGCTCACTTTCATGTGCAACAATAGGTTTTCATGTAGCTGGGACGACGATGCGAGTTGCATTTTATACTTTTTTGGACTCGGTAAAAACCAAAAAAAGTCATTTCTGGAGTCATCTTTCAGCTCTTTTCTGACTCTCTAAACATGAAAATATTTCTGAGTCACTTTTCGTTTTGATCTCGTTAAAATGGTTGCGAAACGACATCTACCCAGTATATGTTTACCCCTTTTTCGGGCTGGGATAGATTATTTACGAAAATGGAATAACCTAGCCTATCGCGACTAGGAGGCTTTCTCAGACACAGTTTTCTACCTTTTCGAATCTGAGGAACTATTTACGAAAAGGGACCGTTGGAGTTTACTTTTCCGCTGTCTTTTCAAACTCTCTAAACATGAAAATACGTCGAGTTCTTCCTTTGTCAGACTCGTTAAACCCTGATGACATCGGATTCCATCATGATGACGATACTTGAGTTCCTCCTTCCTAGGGCTCATTAAATGTACTAGGTTGGATTTTCCAAAGGACGAATTTATATCACAAGCATATGCTATCCCCTTCAAGCTTGTTTTGAAAAATAATTGGGGTACTCGCCATAAATGGTGGGGAAAAATGAAACCAGTATCATTGTCGTGTTGGCAGTATGTCGCTCTTGAACATGGCACTTGTTTGCATTTGTGTCAGGTTGGGGACATCTCATCTTATTTTCTATTTGCCTCCATGGGTTTGGGTTTTCCTTTTTGACCTCTCATCTGCTCTTTGCCTCGTCGTCATGACCTTAGATCGTTTGATGTAAAATACTGCCAAATCCAGTGTCGTGCCACCGATATGTTCAAGAGAAGTTGACCTCTGCAGTTCTCAACCTACCTCTGATTCTATACTGATCCTGATTCACAAACATTATGTTCATTTGTCTCGTGTCGATGATATGGGAAACACTATGGCCCGCCTTCGATCAAGGTCACTTCCTGTCGACTCCAGCTCATTATCCAAGAAGCTGATCTAGAGACTCCCTTCCGGTACCTTGGAGCCTACATGGCTCAATGGTAGGTTCTTCGCATTCGACGCAAGGTTTTCATCATTGGCCTTCGATCAAATGATTCTGCGGGTGTTCGATGCCAGCTCGCTATTCATATTCTGTGGATTGTACCTATAGTACCTTGAGGGCCATTGTCATTATTGGTGGTTCCTCTTGCTTCTGTTAATGACTTTCATCATTGGCTGGTAATCAGATGATGTTCTTGCATGTTTGACTTCAGCTCATTTATTCACATGATAGGACTTGTACTTTGTTTAGGTCAAGATGGAGCGCAAGACCTTAGGTTTTGTCTGATGGAATCCAGGCTATAGATTTTGTGGATTATCATGATTGGCTACATGACTCTTTGATTGGATGGCTGCGACCATACCTGAGTCTATTTACTAATCCTCATTGGATGGCTGCGTCCATGCCTCAGATCTTGATTATTGTATACTCTATTATGGATGGCTGCGCCCATACCACATATTTGAGATATAAGTTGTACTTGTCTACGCAGGTTTTCCGACGACAGTGTTTTCAGTTGGACATGTTCTCATAAAGAATTTCACCTCTCTCTCTCTCTTGAGCCTCATGCTTTAGGGGGCATCTGTTACACAGTAATTTGTCACCGTCCCTGCAATCCCCTGTCCCACACATTGGAGGGCATTTTCCATGATCTGTGAGCAGTGACATGACTTGAAACCACTTTCATTGCATCCCCCTTGACAAGGACAATCATTCCTCTGAAGAAATTTTCCTTTGGAAAACCCTAAAAACTGATATTTTGGCCTTGGTGCGACTAGTCAGTTTAGCCCTCGCGTCAATGGGGAAAACCCACTAAAGAGGGCACGCCAACTAGCGCTCTGTCCTAGTGTATTGCCTGCGCCAAGCTTAATAAGGATTGTTTTTTAAAAATAAATGGCGAAAGTTTGATTCCAACAAACTCTTGAATGAGTCTCTAAAATGAGTTGGGAGGTTTGGCTGCAGATCTCCATGTAGGGGAGGTGGTTTTCCACCTATCATGGAAGATTCCTTGAGGATAGGGCCAATCCCACCATTGTAGGGATCCCAAATCCACTTCCACCATCTATATAAGCTTGCCATTTTCCCTTTGCAAGCTAGTCTTAGTAATCATAGAACTAAGAGCTAAATTTGTAGCAAGGAGACTATTGCTGGACAAACTTTGAGAGCCAAGCCGAAGAGAGAGAGAGCTTTGTCCCATTTCCGATGAGCTTCATTGAGATGTGCTCCACTATCGACCCCGCCAAAGGAAGATCCAACGTTAGAGCTTAAGGTTGTATCATTCCTTTTTTTTATTAATGATAAGCGACTTTGATTATGGTTTCATTCGTGTATCTTTATCGTCGATGCAATGAATTACATCTTCTCTGACTGATGTATAGTTACAAGATTTAGATTCTATGTAGTGTATCGTCATGTTTCTTCACATGTGTGCAGGTGTTCGGACGCGTTAAGTGGAAGGATTGTGATCTGCCGAAACGGAGGACGGGAAGCACCATCTCTCTATTGACAACCATCGCATAGGACCTGAGGTAGGCAACTTGTCATTTCTTTTCATTTTGTAACTGGAGACCTGCGTCTTAGCATGACTTGATTGTTGCTAGACCCGATCTGGGCTAGTAGGGATTGCCTCTATCCACAGAGGGTATTTAACTCTCCAACACTTATACATTAGCAAAGTCATTGACCCCTTTAGTTCCATTAGCTACAAAAATTACTGTTACCTCAACAACTACTTCAAAAACAGAGTCATGTACATGAACAGTACAACCAACTGATGAAGCAAGTAAATTAGTGAAAGAAATGCAAGAAATTCCCATCCAAACCAATGAAATCAAAAAACTTAAAGAATAGCAAAAAATTTTGGAGGATGAGGAAAAAATTTCTTAGATAATGCATAAAAGTGAAGTACAAAAGACAAATAGATTGACAGAGAAATTGCAGAAGTTAGAAAAATATTTAACATTGAAAGAACCAATGGCACAAGCCAAGCAATATCTATGGGCCCATATCATTGAATCTGTCAATGACATTTGGCCATCAATTTAGGTTATCTATGAACAAAAAGATTTAATCAAAGCAGTAGGTGAAGCTATCCAGAAAAAACAAAGAAGAACTTGGTAAGAAGCCAGAAGAGGCTAATGAAATCATAAAGTTTCTTAATTCCAAGAACAAGCAGGAATTAGAGAAATTGGAATTAGTGATAGAATAGAAACAACCCTAGAAGTTAGGAAGGTGATTTATAAGAGAAATTTAATGGCTCAACTTGAAGAAAAATGCCAAAACATGGAGATGGCCATAACCAAGTTCATGATGAAGTTTGATACTTTGAGGCAGAAAGTCCTGCCAAGTCCTCTAGTTATTCATGACAGATTGATGAAACAAGAGGATTATGATAAGAAAATGAGAGAAGTGGCCAAGGATCAAGCTAACCTTCTTTCTTCATAAGGAATTCCACTAGGGAAAGTACTCTACAAAATTTTTGAGAATCTCTTTTACCTACAACATGAGGTAAAACATATATTTATCAACAAGCCTACATTTTCAAAATATATAGAGGCTAGTGAGATATTCAGAAGGATAGTGAAAATTAAGTTACCAGATGTAGATAATTGGGAGAAGTTAACTGATTTACTGTTAAAGAAGTAAAGGTTAAAACAGATAAAAAAGAGCAGTAACAGTGAAAGTTAAAGCAATAAAAAAAACAGTGACAGTCAAAGAGTATCAGAGTTTAAAGTGTATCAGACGAAATTCAAAAGGCTAAAGTCAAATCAAACTAAAATATGCCAACTTGAAAGACAACAAATAACAAATTCAATAAAAGCAGGGATAGCTTGCATTAGTTAGATAGCCGTCTCTATCTTCTTGCATGAAGATATTTCTTTTTCTATGAATAATTCCTAAGTTTGTTTTAGGATATTTTGTAAGAGTTTTTGCATAAATACTTCACATTTCGAAGTATTGAGGGTGGATTGTGGATTGCTAAACACTTCTATAGATGTACTGATATGAACCAGAGGGTTCTTTGTACCATTTTCAAGTCAGCAGACTGGATTGAGCAATAAAGAGATTATATTACCAGATTCATGTGTTGGGCCACTTCAGTGAAGTATTCTAAATTGCTCTTTGTTTTTATATGAATTTTTTACAATACTTGCATGTTTTCTAAATCTAAATGTATAATAGGAATGCTATTTTATAATATGTTTAAAATCACTCTGTCTTGAACTGTCATGTCATTTTCTTGTTTTCTACTAATATCAAGATTAGAGAATTCTTAATTGCTCCCTAGTTTCGATTGACCTCTGTCATTTCACTCATCATATAGATTTGAGAACCCTTAATTTCTCCCTCATCCTGATTGAAACCATTTTCACCATCAGCCTAAGGATCTAAAGTTACTCAGCTATCTTGCCCTGTGAACACTTCCCTTTAGAACCTTGATTTTGATCTGACTTCTTGATAGATTGACTCAAATAGCCCAATGGAATTCAGACCTACATCTATCCATCTTAGTCAGTGATTCCACCACCAAACCAAACCCAAAATAATATCCCAAGTAATCCTACATAAGTAGCCTAAAATAAACTAAAATCAACAAAGATAAATCATATAGAGAAAGCCCTCTCTGAGCATTAGGAAGGCTAGATACTAAGGCTTAAAAGTAGGTTTGTGGTTACCTCTAATATTATTTAAACCAAAATATACAAAACCCTTGAGAATTATTGGAGTGATAACATATTGGCGACCATACCGGGGAACTAACTAGTCCTCAGTGTTTAAAATAAACCTTAAAGGAAATATTTTTACTTATCTTTTCACCTTAATATTTTTTGAAAAATGGTCGTGATTAAACTTTTCATTAAAAACTAAAATTATGGCTTCCAGAAGAATCTACTATACTAGGTTTAATCCTGATCCAGAACCTGCTATAATAGTAGATAATCGTGACATAATTTTAAAGAAAAACAAAAATGTAGAAAGTGTAGGTAATAAAAATCCATTAATCAAAGAAAATTCTCTTCCCAATAAATTATCAAGTTTACAAGGCATTGAATTTGATTTAGCTTTTGAGCAATCTTTGTTTAGAACTAAATAAGAAAGTGTCATAAATGATAGTGTAATAGATCCTGATTTCATTTCATTTATTGAAACTAAGAAGGAAACTGTTTCACTTGATTCATATGAAAAAATTCTATAACCTTATGATAAACTTGATGCATTAACTGCAACTTTGATTAAGGAAATTGATGAAGCTTATTTCCGACATTCTGTTGAATTGACTAATTTATTTGCTTATACCCCTAAGCCTTCTACTAGTCATTTAGAGTTTGTAAATTCAAATTTATTTAGTACCACCTCATATATTATTTACACTACACCTCATTCCAATGAATCCTTCATCCCTAAGCTTCCTCTTCAACCTAGAGTTTTATTTCCATCCCCAAATACTACTAGTTCATCCTCTAGCACTGCTGCTGCATTTTCAAGCACTTCATCCACATTTCCAAGTACATCTTCTAGTGTCCCAACCTCATCTGCATGTACTTCAACCTAATGACAAAGCACCACAAATTTACCTCCTAGCCTAGCTAGAATCTTAGCCATGGCTACCAGATATGCTCCTTTGGTCCTACCAGGGCAGTTACATAACATGCCCCAAGATTATCAAAGCAAAATCCCTTAATTTGATGGAACTAGTTAATACACTACACAACAACATGTTAACAAAATGACTGATTACTTTGAATTGCATGAAATTGATGAATCTAATGTCCAAATGAGACTGTTTGCCTATAATTTAGCTAGAGAAGTAAAGAAATGGTTTAAAGCTTTACTTGCAAACCATATTGCTGATTTAGAAGCCTTCCATAGATTGTTTATCAGTAGATGGGAGAAAAATAAGAATCTTTTACAAATTTTGTCTGAATATGAACACACAAAAGAGGACCTAATGAGTCAGTTCAGGACTATTTTAATAGATTGAACAATATCTACAATTCTATTCCAGCAAACATTAAGCCCCCACCAGATTTAGCTTTACTCAAATTTCCTAATGGTTTTGATATGGATATTTCATACCAACTGAGGGAAAGGAACCCAAAAACACTAGAACAAATGCAAAACATTGCAGCTAGTGTAGAATAAAATTTTTTAGCCAAGAGAGCAAGAATGAGAAATGAAAGAAGGGTAATAATAAAAGAGGAAACATCTACATCAGATAGAAAAATAGATAGTTTAGAAAAATCCATGGAAAAAATGATGGATAAATTAGAAAGTATGGAAAGAAAACCATAGTGGGATAATCAACAACAAGACCCTCAAATAAGAAATCCCAACTTTATAAAAAACACCAACACTGGTAAATCTAGAGAATCAACACCTCATCAAACAATAAGACCACCTTTCCAAGAGAACTATGCTGAAAGTTATCACCAAAATGAAGAAGATGAAAACAACCAGATTATTCTAATGAGAATTAATGATGATAATACTATTTTTCTTACACAAGAAGAACAAGAATTATATGAATTACAACAATTACAGTTAGAATCTGGAGAGTCTTTCGATTATAAGCAAGGTTATGAGTTTTCCATGAACGAAGTTCACAAGCAATATAACCTTAGGAGTAAGAAAAAGGTAGAAGCCCCTACTAAGAAATCTGCCCAAAATCGGACAAAGAAAACAGTAGAAGCTCCTACAACCAAAGTAATTCAAATTATCCCTAGGGAAACCCAGCAAAACTCTAATTCAAATCAGAAAAATTCAAGTCCTAATCATAAAATTTCTAGTCCAAAAATTGCAACCAGTCCTAAAATTCTTGACATTATAGATACTGTTGTTCAAAAATCAGCTGATACTCCAAAATCCGCTGCTGCTAAGACAACAAATTCTGCTAAGATAAAAATTTATAATCCAAAAACATCTGCTGCTGATCACCAATTAGTTGATCAAAAAACAAATACTGCTAAAACAACTGCTGAAACTTCAAAATTTTCCAAAGTCACCACTGCTACTCAAATTGTCCCTGATAAAAAGATAATTGAAAACAACAAAATAGTGGAAACACAAACATAAAAACCAACTATAGAAAAATAAGAGAAACACACTCAAACTGTAGTTAGTAAAGAAGAATTCATTTCGTTAGGAAAAACACAAGCACCATTTAACATCCATACTGAAATAGCTAAACTGAAAATACCAATTCCTTTAACAAAGTTGGTAAAACATGATTTATATAAATCATAGATCACTGACACATTGAACATGAATGAAGGAGAAGATTCTATTAATTTGAATGATGACCAACCAGAACTAATATTTGGTCCTGAGGTAAATGGAAAACACCAAGAATGTGGTGTTCCTCCTTTTTACATTAGCTTGACTGTTCATGATCAAATTTTACATAATGTTATGCTAGATTCAGGAGCCTCACACAACTTGATGCCAAAATTTATCATGGAAACATTAAATCTAGACATCACAAGACCATATAAATATATTTTCTCATTTGATTCCTGTAAAGTGAAATGTCTAGGCTTAATCAAAGATTTATGTGTCACTTTAGTTCAATACCATGGAAAAAGTATAGTCATGGATATTGTAGTAGCTGATATCCATCCTAAGTATGGAATGCTATTATCTTGCTCACGGGGTGAAAAATTGCAGGGATCTCTACAATTAGACAAGTCTTATGCCACATTTTAGTATTTGGCCAACCTAAAAAGCTTTACAGAGAGACTTTAATGAAGTACATGGTCAATAGTGTAGAAAGACCTTGAAGCTATCCTATTTATTCTGTACCTGCTGATATGGACTCTTTCATTTTATCTAATTTAGAAACTGGCATAGAGAACAACACAACTTTAAAATAGAAACATAAAGAACCATACAATGACAACATATTTCATGGATCAATGTGGCACCTAGACTTTGATGGCCCAGTGAACAAACTAGGAGAAGGAGCAGGAATTTGGATTCATAACATGGAAAAGAATAATTCTGAAGGTCATGCCTTTAGATTAAACTTCAAATGTACAAACATCATGGTAGAGTATGAAGCTTTAATCTTAGGACTACAAATTGTTAGAAATTTAGGAGGCAAAAGAGTTTCTATCGTGGGAGACTCTGACTTAATTGTAAAACAAATTAGAGGAGAATATTCTGTATATAATCCTAGATTAAGCCAATATAGAGAAAAAAATTTAGATCTGATTAAAGAATTTCTTGACTGTGAATTTGATGTAATTCCTAGAAAATAGAACATATAGGCACACAGTTTAGCAAATTTTTCTAGTACCTGCAATCTATCTTTTCAGCCAAATCACCATGAGGTAAGACACAGGCCTACTATACCAGAAAACTTAAAATATTGGCAATTTTTCACATAGGATACTCAAATCTATCACTTTATGAATGCTAAGGGAGAATTCCATAATTGTAACATACATACAGATTGTACAGTAGATGATAAAATAGACAGTGAGATAGATGAAATAATTTAGATTTCACTAAACTCACTAAATTCACTCAAGTAGAAATATACAAATTAGAAAAGGTAGAAATAGAAGAATTAGAAAATGATGATTATGAAATTTTAAACCTTAAGAATAAATTTTTACCTAAGGGATTAGCCCCATTAGAAGATATTTATGATTCAAATGATGTTGCAATAGAACCAAAGATGGAACCATTAAGATTAGACATAGAAGAATGCAATATAGGAACATAACAAAGGCTCAATCTCATCAAAATTTCCAAAGCATTACCTCAAGATGAAAAACTGAAATACATAACTTTGTTTAAGGAATTTCAGGATGTATTTGCATGGAGTTATGAAGACCTTAAATCTTATGACACTAGCATAATACACCACAAAATACTTATCAAAGAAGATCAGAAACCATTCAAATAGAAGCTTAGGAAAATCAATCCAGTTTTAATGCCTTTGATTGAAAAAGAGGTAAAGAGGATGTATGAAGCACAGATCATTGCACCTATTAGATATTTTGATTGGGTTTCAAAATTAGTTCCCACTAGGAAGAAAACAAGGGAAATCAGACTTTGTGTTGATTTTCGGAACTTAAACAAGGTGTCCCTAAAAGATAAATACCCTCTCCCCAAGATGGATCATATTTTATAGAGGGTGGTTGGTTCATCCAAGATTTCATTACTTGATGGATTCTCTGGGTATAATCAAATCTTAGTTCAGCCAGAAGACCAACCAAAGACAACATTTACTACTCCTTGGGGTACTTTCATGTATTTGAAAATGCCTTTTGGATTAATGAATGCATGAGCCACTTTCCATAGAGCTATGGATATAGCGTTTTCCAAAGACATTCATGATTTTATTGTAATTTATCTAGATGATATAACTGTCTTTTCAAAAACTGAAAATGAACATCTACATCATCTAAGACAAGTGTTTATTAAATGCAGGAAATTTGCTATTTCTTTAAATCCCAAAAAGACTCTCTTTAGACTTGAAGAAGGTAAACTATTAGGACATATAATATTTGAAGAGAGAATTAGGATAGACCCATCTAGAATAGAGGCCATTTTGAACATAAGTCATCCTAGGAATATTAAGGAATTGCAGGCTTTATTAGGTAAGATTAATTTTCTTAGAAGATTCATTTCAAATTTAGCAAAATTAATTAGAGAACTCAATAACATGTTAAAGAAAGACTCAACACTTAAATGGACAGTAGAGGCCAAACAATCATTTGAATCAATCAAACAAGCCCTCACAAGAACACGAGTCCTAATAAGTCCTGATTTCAAAAAATATTTTATTACTTTTTCTTTTTCTTCAGAACATACCATTGCTGTAGTTTTACTGCAGAAGAATTATCAGGGCTATGAACATCCCATTGTTTTTTTTATCAAATCACTTAGAGATGCCACACTAAAGTATAACATAATGGAAAAAAAATCACTGGCTTTAGTGAAGGCCATCAAAAACTTTAGAGTGTACATCTTATATTCACACATCATTGCATATGTCCCAAATTTAGTAGTAAAGGACATTCTGACTCAGAATGGGCCTGATGGTAAAAGAGGCAAATATATTGCCACTATTTTAGAATATGACATGGAAATTAAGCCCACCAAACTCATTAAAGGTCAAGGTTTAGCCAAAATCATGGCTAAATCAAACTGTCAGGCCTCAGATATAAATTTTATTGCCTAATTAGATGATCAGGAAGAGATGGGGACTCCACAGATCAGTGAAGCTTTCTTAGATTCACCATGGTATGCAGATATCATATTTATATTACTAAATTTACAAGCTCCTCCTGGATTGTCAAGAAATAAAGCCATATTTTTAAAGTTAAAAGCAATGAAAATTTGTATCATAGATAGTGCTCTATTTTGGAAAGATCATGGTGGCATTTTATTGAATTGTTTACTTAAATATGAAGTTGATAAATTTATGGAAGAGTTTAATGTAGGTGACTATGGAAGACACCTTTACTGGAAGTCAACTACAGATAAAATCTTAGAGACTGGTTTTTACTAGCCTACAATTTTTACAGATGTAAGAAAGTATGTGACCTCCTGTCACAAATGCTAGATCTTTGAAGGGAAGAAAAATCTGCTACCTTTACCCCTTACACCCATCTCGACAGAAATTCCATTTCAGCAATGGGGTTTAGACTTCATTGGTTAAATTCACCCACCCTCCTTAGCCCAACACAAATGGATTTTGATAGCCACAGACTATTTCACCAAGTGGATAGAAGCCATTCCTTCTAGAAAAGCCATTGATTCTGTCATAATCTCATTCCTAGAAAACAATATACTGTCTAGATTTGGATGCCTCCAAAATCTCATTACTGATAATGCAACTACTTTCAAGTCTAAGAAAATGATTGAATTCTGTAACAAATACCACATTATCCTTGGCCATTCCACTGCCTATTACCCTCAAGGTAATGGTCTTGCTAAATCCTCCAATAAAAGCCTTATTAATATCATCAAGAAACTACTAGAAGACCATAAAAAGGCATGGAACAAAAGGTTAGTTAATGCCTTATGGGCAGACAAACTCACCACAAAGAATTCCATTGGTGCATCCCCTTATCAGCTTGTATATGGGATGGATGCTGTTTTCCATCCTCTTTAGGAGTGTCAGTGATGAAGATAATCCAGGAACTACAGGTAGAAACCAATGATATCCAGAGAAGGATAAATCAGACCATACACTTGCAACAAACCAGGGAAGAAGTCTATTTCAAGTAACAAGTTGTCCAAGATAAGATTAAAAAAATATTTGAAAAGAAGACAAAGGAAGATGATTTTTACATAGGTGACAAAGTTCTTAAGTGGGATACTAGAAGAGAAGAAAAAGGTAAACATGGTAAATTTGATTTCCTATGGAAAGGTCCCTATGTCATTTATGGTTACAGAGGTAACAATGCATTCTTTTTGAAGGAGTTGGATGGATCATATCTGCCAGGTGGACCTATCAATGGTAGAATGCTGAAGCATTACTATTCCCCTGATTAAAATTAACTCACTTTGTTTACTTTTCTCATTGTACATAACATTGCAGAGTAGATTGGATTAGATGTTTTTCTTGCAATGTTAAGCCCAGAGAGAAAGCCCTAAGCTTTGAAAGAAAAAATATCATAAGTATGAATAAATCAGAGCTCATAAAACAATTTCAAGACAAGTAAAGTCAAAGTTCAAAGGCTACCGATCTTAAAGTTCTTGACATTTCACCAAGAAATTCCATCTCCATGTGGAGCCACTGTTGGGGTCCTATAATAATAGGATTCATAGTTTTTAATTGACTATGATTAGTCTTGTAATATGTACATACTTTTCTTTCTGCAAATTTTTTTTCCCATATTAAGAATAAAAAATGTAAAGAGGGTAAAAGTCCTAAAAGAAAAATCAAAGGATTGAAAGAAAAGATCAAAAAAGAATATAAAAAATGAACCCCAACAAAAAAAGAGATAAAATAGATCATGAAAGTGATGCAATTTCAAATGCCACTACTTTTTACTTTACTTTGCAAAATAAGATTGTGTGCAACTTGTCAAAAATGCCACAATCCATGAAGGTCAATTTGCTTAATATTGATCTTTCATGCTGATAGAAAGAGAATAAAGATCTAGCCAGACTATTTAATCTTGGTAGATCAGTAGTTAGGTAGAGAATAATAAGGACCTCAATTGTTTAATCTGAGCCCTTGGAAGTAATAAGGATTAGATAGTTTGTTGTTAAAAAATAATAATAAGGGTCTGCAAGCTCAAATGCACCCAAAGAAATGAAGAAAGAAATGTTAGGGTAGCTGATGGGTAGGTAGAAGCAGTTTTTCACAAGGCATGGATACCAGAAATTCATCATTTTATATTTACTAATTTCCTTATAAACTCATTTCCCAAGTAAAAATATCCCTTCCCCTTCATATTTATTTTTTCCCTTCACTCTTTTTTCCTTACAGAAAACTCCTTTTCCTTTGGAAAAGTAAAATACCTTTAATTAACTTCCATTTCCATTCAAAAATACACCAAAACCCCCCAAAATACATTTATCCTAAGTCCAAATGATTAAATTTATATATTGGGTCCCACTACGAAACATCTCTCCTCGATATAAGTTTTTACATTAAAAATTAGTTATAATCCCACAGTTATTAACATTTAACTTTATTTATTAATTCTCTTATACAAATTATCCCGTATTATATTAATTCCCTTTATAAATAATTCCCCAAACCATTATTTTATTTTATAACCTATGGTTTAAATTCCCGCATTTGATTTATTTTGGGCCCACTTTTTATAAACCCCGCATATTATAAAGTCCCTACCCCTTCATATATATTAACACATGCATATAAATCCTACATTGAATATTCTTAGGTCCCACACTTATCAAATCCCGACGGATCCATCGCATCCGCCCAACCATCAGATCTTGATTGATCAAATCAACCGACCAATAGCCTCTTTCTCACATCTGATTGCTCGATGACTAACATCCCTCTGACCTTGCGAAATGAATGGATTTCACGTCCCCACTCCTGGCTACGTGGAAGTATTTCATTCGATTGCATCCTTAGAAAATTTATTGCCCAACCACTTTAGCCGATGCGAAAACCACTAAGCAGTTTCTCCTTACAGTTATCAATACCATCCTGCACTTTGAATTTAAACCGCACATTTATGTTTAATTAATGCTGGTTAAAACACATATTAGCTTCCTTTTACAAGCCTTTTCACCATTTTCTATTACATTGTGCACGCCTACAACATTTCTGACCTATTTCCAAGCCAAAGGTTCCTCTGCCGAACTGTAATCAAGCCTTTTTCAACTAGAATTCAACAAATTTGCTGCCAAAGGCACTGCAGAATCCATCCAAAGCACTATAAAGACCAATGAAGCCTCAGAAAGCTTCCGCAACCTTAGAACCCCTTCTGAAAACTTAAAATATTCATTTTATCCTGGTATTCCTCATAGAAAATACTTGTACTTAATCTAAAAAGAAAGTAACAAGTAGTTGAATCAGTTTAGGAGCCTTTGCGGACCAAAAGAAACCCCTGTTGTTTCCCTATGCTTTTTTTTGCAGACCCTAGGCGTATTTTAACCGAATTTCCAAGGCCTAAGATTTTTTTTTGATCACAGACAGTATTATTTGATCAATTGAAGCATGATAGGGCAGAATATAATCCACTTTTTCATTCCAAACCATTCTGCAAATTGTAGTAATCTTTCACAACATTCCTAAAGGTCCTGGGATTATCTTTCTAAGCCCAAAAAGTAATTAATTAATAAATCAAACAAACAATGGCTTACCAAGGAATTGTAACTGTCAATCCCATACAACCTCTTGTTGTAGATGTAGAACACACTCCATTAGCAGATAAATATTTTAAAATTAGTGACCCTGTCACTGTGTTTAACCTTCTTGAGCTCCACTGCTGGAGCCATGACAAATCCATTGACCAATATCATGAATTTTTCATTTGGGAGTCTAATTTTCCTAAGTATATAGTCCCACAAACCTTCTAGTGTACAGAGGCCATTAGGCTTTGCCAAACCTCTTATTTCCCTGACCAAAGAGCCATTATAACCTCTGGAAAAGAA
Source organism: Pinus albicaulis (assembly GCA_034641835.2). NCBI lineage: Eukaryota > Viridiplantae > Streptophyta > Pinopsida > Pinales > Pinaceae > Pinus > Pinus albicaulis. The sequence goes on along the minus strand of CM076574.1, from coordinate 335,913,881 downwards.
ATATTATTTACTATCACAGTTGAATCAATTAACCAAATGCTGCAGATCCAACCTAGGCCAGATGAAATCCCTTTATCTATTAAGAGCCTTACCCGACTATAGCTGAATCTGGAATTCCCCAAGGGGTTCTAGATATTTCAAAATTTCATCCCCTCATCAATAGAAACTCCAAAAACCAATCCTCCTTATCCAACAACCATGTTTTCTGAAAGAATCAGACATATTATTAGCATGTTGTGTTTTATTCTGGGTTATTTCACAGATGAGCATGTTGATGCTTTAGTCCTAGGGTTTTTGTCTATTTTCACCCCTTTTCAGCCTCCTACTACCATTTTAAATTTTTCCCAATACCTTTCTGACACAATTCATGAACAACTTGTCAAATTACCTAAAGAAGGTTTCTTCAAGTACTCTTTAGTATTGTTCCACTTATTTTTATACTTCCAGTCTGAAAAATTTTCTATCAACCTTGAAAAGCTTGATGTTGAAGGTAATCCAGATTCAGTTATCTTTTGGAATTTATTAAGGTCCTATAAATATAGCATTCATAATTTTGAATTGAATTTTGATAGTCTTGTAAATATGTACACACCTTGCTTTCTGCAAGTTGTTTTCCCATATTTTGAAAAGAAATAAAAAAATAATAAAAAAATAAAAAAGAGGGTAAAAAGTCCTAAGAGAAAGATCAAAGGACTTAGAAAATATAGACCCCAAAAGAAAAAAAGATGAAAATAAGACATGAAAGTGAGCAAGTTCAAATGCCACTACTTTTGCTTTTTTTTGTTAAATAAATGATTATGGCAGTGTCAATAAATGCCATAATCCATGATGAGTTAATATGTTTAATCTTGACTTGTCATGTTTTCAATTTCCATGTTTTAGATAGTGAATAAATATTTGTCAGACAGTTTAATCTTGACAAATCATTAGTTGAGTAGAAAATAATGAGGAGCTCAATAGTTTAATCTAAGCCCTCAGATGAAATAAGGTAGAATTAGATAGTTTATGCTTTCAAAAGAATAAATGTTTCAAGGTTGCAAGCTTAAATGCACCTGCCAAAAGGAAGAAAAATGTTAGAGTAATGCTGGGTAGGTAGAAAGAAGTGGGAAAAATCATGTAATATTCATCACCGGGCAAAAAATCACTAATTTCCCTTCCCTTGTAAGTATTCAGTATTCTATACTTCGATCGAAAGGAGCTCGAGGAGCATTTCTCGACCACAGCAGGACGGACATTTGAGCTCAATGGCTTGTGACAGTCCAAAAGCATCTAGACCTAGCCAGCAATGTGATGAACTGGTCACATGTTGTGGTTAAAACAGAGTGAAATTCATTTATAGTCAGTCAAAATTAGTTTTACTGAGAGGATTTGACTTCTCAAATAGTTTGTTATGATTTATATTTGTAATAAATAAAAGATTGTCTTATTTTAGAGGTAAGGATAAGATTGGTTAGATAGGTGTAGCCAAGAGTTATGAGATAGGATATTCAGTTAAGATCTTTAGGGGAATAGGAGATTTCTGTTAGCCAATATTAGGAGGACTGATAGATAACTGATTGGAAGGGGAAGTCTATATATAGATTTTGTTAGATTTAGTGCGAAGGAGAGGAAAAAAGAATTAGAATAGGTTTTGTTTGGAGTGAAAAGATCAGCTTGTGAGCGAATTGTATTTTTTGTAACAGAGTGAGAGTAAATGATATTTGGTAATGGTGTGCAATAATATTCATTTTTTTGACAATCTGGGCAGACAGATTCTGTTGTTTGGTTTTCTGAATATTGTGAATGCAATTATATTTTGTGCCAAATCGAATGGCAATTTGTGGAAACGTGAGCATTGTATGTTTGTATAATTGATTGAAATAGCGTGCGGTCGGGTTTCTTTTAATTTCAAATTGTGAGAAATACCGTGTTTATGTAATCGGGCAAATGCTGAAGATTGCAAGAAGGCAAAGTCTTAAACACAGTGAACAGCTTCGAATAGACTGCGCAAATTATTGGGGATAATACCGAATTATGGAACAACACCGGATTATGGAAATTGCGATTCCTAAAATCTCACGCTTCAGTTACTGGATATTGTCAATTATGGGTTCTAATATCGATAAGCGATTCCAATTGCAGTTGAGATCACAGATACGTAGCAGATGAGCATTGAATATTCACTAGTTTTGTGACTAGCAAACTCGGCGATTTCGCATTGGAGTCCCGCATAAAAGCATGAGTGTGCTGCATATCAAGTTAAATGGTTGCAATTTGATTCAATATTGGACAGCAGTCTAGTGACTATCCATAGTGTTATGTTTTGGAAATAGCCTTGGGAAAATCAATGATTGACACCATATTGGCGATGCGATAGTTAAAAACACAAACTTGGGCGCATACTGTATCTCCAGGTTGAAGTTGGAGTGCATTAAAATTGAGGAAGTGTAGTGATACCGAATCAAATCGGGGTTGGGTTAAGGCCCAATCCTTGTGCCTTGTGAAATTCAACAATTGGTAATTGGCCAATCGATTCGACATCGAATCAATAAAACAAGAGAAATCGATCAATGATGGAGGTGGAAAGTAATCGTTTGTGGCCAATTCCTAGAGGTGCGTGAAAGATGAGTAATATTTGGAGCTCGAAGTGCTGCTAATGAAGGTTGCAAACCAAAATAGAACGGTTATAATCACGTCGTTGAACGCAGCATGGGCGCAGAATAATAGCATGATCGATCTCTTCTTGCAGAGTTTCCGAGAGGGCAACAGAACTGAACATTTGTTGAAGAATCTTTTCATCGTTGCCATGGATGACAAGGCACTCCAACGCTATAGACAGATTCACGAACATTGTTATCTGATGAAGAACTGAGGGTGCAGAGTTGTTTTTAAGATGTGTCTATTTTATATAAATTTAAACAGTAAACAGATTGATGGAGAAGGTGAATTAAGGCGTGGCAAATTGTCGACATGAGCAGTGTTAATCCAGCTTGGTACGAGAAAGGGAAAAGGCACATAAACAGATTTGGTACCTTGGTTCGATTGAAATGAAGAATCGAAGACACGTAATTGAGTGCAGACAAATGTTATTGGTAATGTTTGCGTGAAAAGTTTGTTTGAAACAATGTCAAGTTGAATTTAAATCATGGGCACATTGGTTTTATTGTCTTTTGATTATATAAAGGTGTGTGTAAGATTTCCCGTGTATGGATAAATTGAAGAACTTCTGTATGTACTGTTGAAATTGCCTAGCATTGAGTTTTATTTGGACAGAGATTTGAGATGCATTTATTACATGCATGGTAGTGTTTGTAGATTCTGGGTTTGCAGGTTTATCTCGTCATTTTGGTATCAGAGCTTGGCTCTGTTGAAATTGAAGACTGCAGCAATATAAATCAAGAGAAGCTGTGAGAGAGGAAACAGATGTGTTCTTAAAAGAAGAATAAGGAAAGTCCTTAGAAGTGGCAGTGAACTTGTAGAATCCAACAAGAGATTGGACAGAGAGGACAATTGAAGTGTCTTCGAAAGAGAGAATGAGAGATTGCAGAAGCCTAGAGGGAGCAAAGGTGTTGCTCAAGAGAAGATTCGAGATAGGGGATCGTGCTTACCAAAAGACTAAGTGAGGAGAGCTTAGTGAGGTAAGATTGCAGTAAGGAGGACTTACTATTGCAGAGGTGCGAGGAGCTCATGGAAAGAGAGGAGTAGAAAATGACTACAGATAGTCATAGCGGAAGTTCACAAAGAAGCCACAATAGAAGGAAAGATGAAAAAGCAAATGGCATGAGGATGAGTCAAGAGGAGTTTGACCGAGAGAAAGCTGAGATAGATTTCCAGATTGGAATATTAATGAAGATGCTGCAGAGAAATGTTAAAGACCAGAAGAATGGTTGGACTATGAGGAAAAGAGTAAAATGGAAAAGGCTACGAGAAAGGAGAAATCAGCAAGTGAAGTTAGAGATAGTAGAAGAATTGAGAAAGATTGAGCAGATGTTGAGTGCTCAAGAGGAATCAGAGGAACTCAGAGAAGCAGAAGTAGAAATGGAAGTTTCCATTTGTAGACCAGAACAAGGTGAAATGTTAGGGGAAGAGGATAATGAGAGGTTAGCTGAGGATCTCATGGACTATTGGCAGAGTTTAGAACAATTCAAAGATATGTTGACAAAGGAAGCAGATGAGGAAATGAAGCCTTGTGATTTTGATTCTTATAGTTTGTGTATGTTTGCAGGATATGCAGAGGATGATGGACAGTGGGATGAAATTGTCACAAACAGGAATGAAGCTCTTGAGTTGAAGTATGATGGTGAATCCCTTTTAGAGGAAGAAGGCGTTGATCTATTGCAACAGAAGGAGTTCATATATGAAATCCTGTTTGGTGTGAAACAGTCAGATGAGGTTGATATAGACCAGCAGTCTAATGACAATTTCATAGTGGTACTACAAGAAGGTAAACCAATGAATTTGTTTAATGGAATTGATGAAAGATTCTTGCAACATGATAATGTAGAAAATAGGTCAACTCAGGAGAATTGCCAGGAAAAGAATGAAGCTGAGAATGGAAATTGTGGTGAACTGCTGGAGAGATTTCACAAGGAAATAGAACACTTGGAGAGATTACTCAAGGAACCTAAAGGAGAAACGAAGTTTACAGAACCTGATGGAGGAAAAGGTGTGGAAGACAACATTAATAAATATGATGCTGAAATTAGAGAAATTGAGCAGCGATTATTTGAAGGTGAGATGAAAGATCAGGAGCAACAAGGAAGTTATGTCCTTAGAGGCATAAAGGAGACAGAAATATTAACTCAAAAAGATGAATATGGAAGTAACCAGGAATTCGGAAAGAATGATCAGCTACATGAGAATGAATTTGAGGAAAGCATTAAATTGCAGAAGTATAGAAACTGGTAGCAGAATGAAGAACCAGAAATTGATCTGGCGGTACAAAGAAAGATAAGTGAAGACCAAAGATACACATGGAGACTGAAGAAAAGGGTGAAGTGGAAGCTATTGCAATAAAGGTTGAATGGCAAGCTGATGAACGAGTTCAGGAAACTTGAACAAATTCATATTGATTTGGAGTCATAGCAAGAAGAATCCGTTGAAATCCAAAAGAATTATGATGGAGGATTGGTGCTTGAAGCATCAAAAGAAAATGGAAGGTATTGTATTTTGAAAATTGAAGGTTGTTGTGTGTTTGTAGGTCACATTGACTTGAGGAAAGACAAACAGTTACTGAAGATTGTTGAAGAAATGACTACTCATAGTCATATGCAGAATAAGGAGGATGGCAAAAGAATTTTTGAATTCAAAGGTTACACTGAGTCATTGAAGATCATTGATCTTGAAGAAAGCCAGAGTGAAGGAGGATTAAAGACAGATATTGCGGACAATGTAGTTAGTAAAGATGGTGCAGAACTTTTGAGAGAACTTCTAGATAAGATGGCAGATTTGTGGTATAAGTCGAATCTTTTGATGATGAAGCCAGGTAAAGCATTTGAGTTTATTGAGCTGATTAACTTTGATGAAGATTTACATGCAGGAAAAAGGCAATGTGAAGTCAATATGAACCAAGAAGTTAATCCGGAAGTACAGATCAGATTAATGGAGGGTAAGATCAGAAAACTGCAAAATGAAGAAATTATGGTGAATTTATGCTATGGAAAACTGCGAATTAGAGTAAGAAAAACAGCAGCAAAATATGTGAAAATGACAGCAGCAGATAGTGAGGCATTACAACACAAAGGCGGAATACTTGAGGGACAAACAACAACAGTAACCAAAAACAGAATATCAAATCAAGTATGGGATCCAGAAGGACGCAAACCAGAAGTGCATGATCAGGAGATCATGGTTAATTTAAACTTTGGAAGTCTGATGCAGGAGCATCTAGACCTAGCCAGCAATGTGATGAACTGGTCACATGTTGTGGTTAAAACAAAGTGAAATTCATTTATAGTCGGTCAAAATTAGTTTTACTGAGAAGATTTGACTTCTCAAATAGTTTGTTATGATTTATATTTGTAATAAATAAAAGATTGTCTTATTTTAGAAGTAGGGATAGGATTGGTTAGATAGGTGTAGCCAAGAGTTATGAGATAGGATATTCAGTTAAGATCTTTAGGGGAATAGGAGATTTCTGTTAGCAAATATTAGAAGGACTGATAGATAACCGATTGGAAGGGGAAGTCTATATATAGATTTTGTTAGATTTAGTGCGAAGGAGAGGAAAATAGAATTAGTGTAGGTTTTGTTTGGAGTAAAAGCTCAGCTTGTGAGCGAATTGTATTTTTTGTAACAAAGTGAGAATAAATAATATTTGGTAATGTTGTGCAATAATATTTATTTTTTTGACAATCTGGGTAGACAGATTCTGTTGTTTGGTTTTCTGAATATTGTGAATGCAATTATATTTTCTGCCAAATCGAATGGCAATTTGTGGAAACGTGAGCATTGTATGTTTGTATAATTGATTGAAATAACGTGCAGTCGAGTTTCTTTTAATTTCAAATTGTGAGAAATACCGTGTTTATGTATCGGGAAAATGCTGAAGATTACAAGAAGGCAAAGTCTTAAACACAGTGAACAACTTGGAATAGATTGCGCAGATTATTGGGGATAATACCGAATTATGGAAATTGCCGATTCCTAAAATCTCGCATCGAAGTTCTGGATATTGTCAATTGTCAGTTCTAATATCAATAAAGTGATTCCAATTGTAGTTGAGATCACAACAGATCTGTGGTAACAGATGAGCATTGAATATTCACTAGTTTTGTGACTAGCAAACTCCGGCAGTTTCGCATTGGAGCATAGAAAACACCAAATTATTGCTGCATATCGAGTTAAATGGTTGCAATTTGATTCGATATTGGACAACCAGATCTGGTGACTATCCATATTGTTATGTTTTGGAAATAGCCATTGGGAAAATCGATGATTGACACCATATCAGCGCGCAATAGTTAAAAACACAAACTTGGGCGCATACTGTATCTCCAGGTTAAAGTTGGAGCGCATTACAATTGAGGAAGTGTAGTGATACCGAATAAAATCGGGGTTAAAGGCCCAAATCCTTGTGGTTATTGAAATTCAGCAATTGGCCAATCGATTCGGCATCGAATCAATAAAACAGAAATCGATCAATGCTGGAGGTGGAAAATGGCGTTTCAAAAGTCGATTTGTGAATTCCTAGAGGTGCGTGAAAGATGAGTAATATTTCGGAGCTCGAATTAACACTGTCGAAGGTTGCAAAACAAAATAGAATGGTTATAATCACGTCGTTGAATGCAGCATGGGAACAGAATAATAGCATGATCAATCTCTTCTTGCAGAGTTTCCGAGAGGGCAACGGAACTGAAAATTTGCTGAAGAATCTTCTCATCGTTGCCGTGGATGACAAGGCACTCCAACGCTGTAGACAGATTCAAGAACATTGTTATCTGATGAAGAACTGAGAGTGCAGAGTTTTTTTTAAGCTGTGTCTATTTTATATAAATTAAACAGTAAATAAATTGATGGAGAAGGTGAATTAGGGCGTGGCAAATTGTCAACATGAGCAGTGTTAATCCAGCTTGGTATGCAGAAATGGAAAAGGCGCATAAAAAGATCTGGTACCTTGGTTCGATTGAATTGAAGAATCGAAGACACGAAATTGAGTGCAGACAAATGTTATTGGTAATGTTTGCGTGAAAGGTTTGTTTGAAACAATGTCAAGTTGAATTTAAATCATGGGCACATTGGTTTTATTGTCTTTTGATTATATGAAAAGTGTGTATAAGATTGCCCGTGTATGGATAAGTTGAAGAACTTCCGTATGTACTGTTGAAATTGCCTAGCATTGAGTTTTATTTGGACAGAGATTTGAGATGCATTTCTTATATGAATGGTAGTGTTTGTAGATTCTGGGTTTGCAGGTTTATCCTGTGTCAGACTGGATATTGGAAAATGTTGAATTCTTATAATAAACTCCCCTTCACCAATATTCATTCATCATTCAGACATTTAATTCATTTTCATAAGTAAAAACTCCTTTTTTACTTAATGATACATAAGACCCATTTAATTAACTCCCTTCATTCATAAAGCATACAAACCCTCAAAAAGCACTCTATCCTGAGTAAAAGTAGTGAATTTATGAAATAATAAGCATTGCTTTAAAATTTTCACTTTACTTAGTCATATAAGTGTATTTTTTAGTATTCCTTTCCCCTTGTCATATTAATTTATAACTTATACTATTAAATCCATAAAATTATCTTATCCTACCTATATAAATCCCTTTATGTAAATATCCCCCTAAAACCCACTATTATATAGTTTTTAGACCAAAGTTAATATGCACATGCTGAAATAAAATCCCAAGTTATACCCCCTTTGGTCTAAAACTAAAATTAATCAAATACCCCACCCCCTATGGTTATAGACCCCTCCAAAATTCTAAAACTATATAATAAAACTAAAAATGCAAATCAACTTTTATTGCATATCTTATGTACTTCAAAAGCGCTATAAAATTTTGTTACCATCACATTTTATCCCAAGTTTTAAAAGATATATTAAATCTTTTATAAAGATTTAAACCCCCACGCCTTTGTAAATGCACTTACCTCCCCACATTAACTAAAGCCAAGGTTAAAATGTGACCTTCCCATTATATAAAACCTCAAGTTTTATATAAAATAAACCCAAGGATATACCTTATAACCCCACTCAATGCACTCCTGCTCATATACTTTTAAACCTTTTCTAAGCCCCTCTTATATATAACCCCTTGTTGATATAAAACTTTGGTTATACCGTATACAATACACAGTTTTTATTACATTATCAATTTCCCAATGCATATAATTTAAACCCTGGTCCCACATCTGTTTGACCGCAACTTCCCAACAAATCCTCACAGTTCTCCCCGATCTTCCAGATCCAATGGCGAAGGGTGCATTTCGCGCTCATAACTTGATAGATTGCCCAAACTCAAAATCAACGTGAAATGAGAAGTTTTCATGAATCCGCCTCCTGTGATGTGTCACAATTTAATTTGATCGCATTCATTTGGCATAATACAACTTACCGACTGAGACCAATGCGAAAACCACCAATGATTTTCGCATTTGAAAAGAAGAAACCACTCCCGCCTTGATAAGACCCGCATTAAATATTGTTTATAATGACATACAAAGGTTAAAACCTTTTGATTCGTTATTTTACAAATTTATTTGTGTATCTCGACTGATAAAAGACTCCTCCTGGCCGTGTTAAGCTTTCTAACTCTGTTTTAAACCTGTTTTTGTCGGTTTTATACCTTAAAACTCAGATTTCATAGCAGATACCCTTTTGAAGACCGACTAAACCACTTGATGCACCAGTAAGCCGAACCAGACCTTCATTCAGCCTCGACATTTGAGAAACCCTTTCAAGCATTCAATTACCTGCAAATTGAGGTATTTTTCATCAGTTTAAAACCCTGCACAGTCAATTCTGAACCGTCCTTAAGCAAAACAAGCTTTTAATTATAAAAATTCATTGTGGAATTTGCCCAAAAAGGCCCAAAACAAGCCAAACCCTGGCCAATTTTTTCCAGGAAACCTTATTTCCGCTGTAACCCCTTTTAAGCCAAATTTCCTCAGCTTACAACCTTTGAAGATCAATTCCAAAATAAAAAGGGGTTTAAAGCCTACAGATTTCTTAAAAAATCCCTTTTTATAGCCTAAACCATTCAGGAAACCCTTGTTTCCTGTCTTATCCCATTTTTCATCTCTCAGAAGCCTAAATTGAGCAAAGATATCACTTGAAATTATCCTTAGCTTAAATTGCTTAGTTACCCCTCTGTTTAAATTAAATTACTTCTGTAAACCATTTAATCTTACAGAAGAAGCCAAAATGCCTAAAAAACAGAGTTAAACCTCCATAGACAGATCTCATTCCACAGGTATTTCAAAAGCCTTCAATCACCTCCTTGCAGACCTCTGTTTAATTAAAAAATTGTTTGATTTTTGCAGGTTATTATCAGAATAAGAAATTGGGCCAATAGTTTCAATACTAGTTGATAAAATTGTTTGCTCCAAATTCTCAGATTTTAATTCAAAAGCTTCATTTAAAAAATAATTTGTATACAAGGAAAGAATAAAATCAAGTCAGAGAGAGATCATAATGATGAAATGTGCATAGTGAATGGTAAAAGTTAAATCAGAATTCACAATGACAGTGAAAACAAAACAGTCAAAGAGCATCAGAGTTAAAGTGTATCAGGTAAAAGTGAGAGTGAAAGCTAAAACAAAGTTACAGAGCAGTCAAGGTGAAACAATAAAAGTAGAACAGAGTCAGTAATGGTTAACATAGATGAAAATACTTTCACCAAAAACAATGAAGTTTATCCAAAGTGAAAGTAAAATAGTTAAAAGAACAAAAAGTTTAAAAGATGAAAACAGAGCAAGAAGGAGCATTTTTGCAGAAATTTCCTGTTTAAGTCATTGTTTTATAGAAACTATTGTGAAGAATACAAGATGAATTTTTCAAAACTTAAGGAGGTTTATGTTCTTAAGATGGCCAACTACAAAATCCTCTCTCATGTTTCAAACAACCATTATGGGTTGGGAAATATTAAACAATATTGGAAAGCACTTTTTGTAGAAAATTCCTGTTAAATCGTCATTTTGCAGAGAACATTGTTGCCAATAAGAAATAAATCTTACAAAATGAAGGAGTTTTTTGTTCCTAAGAGACCCATATACAAAAACCTATCTCACTTTTTGCATAGTTATTTCAGAATCAGAGACACATGCACATCTTTACATCCTATGTTTCAGACTCTGTAAAACTTTGTTTTACACATCTTTTTGCAGAGCCTATTGTGAACCGTTGGAGCCGAATTTTAGGGAATTGAAAGAGGTTTATCTCATAAACATAGTAATATACAATAACCTCTTTCACTTTTTACATATATATTTCTTATTGAGAAATAAAAAGGTATCATTGCACCCCAAGTTTGCAGAATTGCTGGAGCAGAATGCACAAAGAAAGGAAACAGTTAGTGACTTGGATGCCTCATCATCAACTAAGAGTTGAGATCAAATTCGAATTCTCCTCTTTGTCATAACCGATCCATAAAAAATAGTGCCAAATATATGCATTAGTTTTGAGTTTCCTTTACTTCAGTTCTATTTATGTAAAATAGTTGGAGATATTTGTAAACAAATCTTGATATTTTTTCAAGATATTCTAGTTTAGAATTTGTATAAATACTTCACCCTTTGAAGTATTTTGGTGGAATAAAATTGTTAATATTACTATAGAATTTTTTAAATACATTGGAGGCTTTCATGTGTTGAATTCAAAAGTAGCAAACTGGACAAAGAAAATTGGACATCATAATTCAAGATTCTCACGATAAGTTAAAGAGTAAAGTGCATCTATCTTGTCATTGTTTATTTTTTGAGTTCCATTCATTTTGTTATGTGTTTGTTATTTCTTAATGAGTAACTAGGAATATTACTTCAGAACTAGCTTATGGCTCCTTGTATTTACTAAGTTACCATTTAAATGTTTTCAACTGATTTCCGGTGTTAGGAATTCTTCATTGCTCCTACTCCCGTTTGACCCCTGCCTCCTTCTTCTATGGTCCTGATCAAGGATCCTTCATTTCCCTTTATCCCGACTACACCATTTAATAAAAAAACCTTTTACCCAAAGATCTGAGGGTTATATATCTTTCCCTGACTATATTTGCATCCTTTTGGCCTTGTCTTCTAGTACTGCTATCTAGAATTAGACTCCATTAGCCCAATGGTCAAGTAGATTTCTCCCTAGTTTACCTTTAAGTGATTTTTTCCCACCAAACCAATTTAAAACCAAAACAAATTTTTCTATCATAACTAGCCTAGGAAGGCTAGATCCTAGATTTTGAAGTAGGTTTGTGGTTACCTCTGACTATTTCTCTTGAACCTGAAGAAATTACTGAGTGATAACATAATGGCGACTATACTGGGGAAGACTAACCTTTTATTCAAAAATATTTTACAGGTTCATATCTGATCTATGATTGGACAATGATCAATTATACAAAGGTTAGAATCATCCATCTGGCGACTCCACATCAATTTCATAATCAAGACTCCACTGGAGGAATGAACCTGAAAGAACAATATGGAAAGATCAGGCTTTCAACTTGGATTTTAATCTAAGACATTATGTTATTTCTCATTAAGAAAGTTTTTCAATATATATTGTATTTTATATAAGGATTGAAATTGGTTGTATAGATACAATGGCATTTATTTATGACTAATTTACAAGATGACCCAAGAATAAAATGCAGGTATGCTCCCATGAGCAGAGATCACATACCTGGATTTCCACACAAACTACCAAAGGTAAAATGGGATACAAAGCTGCCCATGTTTCAAGATGAGAATATTGATGATCCTTTGTTACATCTCATTAAATTTCATATACACTCATGGTGATTGAAGGGTGATTGGCATGAGGATTTCCTCATGAAGCTTTTCATGGCAACCTTAGAAGGACCAGCAAGGGAATGGTATGAAGCTCTCAAACCTGCTAGTTTATTTTCTTTAAAATATTTTCACAAGGTATTTTATGAGCATTACAAAGAAGATTTTCCATCTTTATCATTAGTTGAAAATTGTTGTGATCAAGCTGAAGCTCTTATACATTACCTTAAAAATATTGATGAAGATTTTGGAAATTGGCATCCTGAATATTTATTAGAAGAAGTCCAAAAATTTCATTCTCAAGTTAAATGTCATAATAATCAAGAGGAGTTAAACAAAGATGAAATAGATCAGGAGATGAATCAAGATCCACAAAGCCCCTCTGTAGTAACAAATGATGTTTCATATAATGTTTTGAATGAAGTTAAAGAAAATATTCAACCTTATGATCAATTTTTACATAAGATAAAAAACAATTGTTATTCAAATCTAGGAATTCAGAGATTCCCACCCCCCTTCACCGAAGAAGAAATCAATTTTCTTATAAACATGCAACCATCCTCAAAATATTTACATAATGAAGAAATTGTTTCTACTTATTCTAATGTTGATGAATGTACTAAAGTTTTTATCCATGAAGAGACAGAAGAACAAGTTGATGCTTATGTTGTTCTACCTTCCCAAAAAGGCCCATTGCTTGATAGTACTCCTATTGAGAAAAATGATGACTTTCAAATAGAATGCAACCAATATAATCAAGATATATCCGGATTACTGGAAAAACAATCTACTGATCTAATCTATATAATTGATGAAATTCCTTCTTTTGAAGATCTGCCTAAGTATGATCAGTTTGATGATAATTATGTTCTCCAAATTCAAGCTAACTTCACAGAGCAATCACTAGCTAGTTTTTGGGATGAATTATTTGAATTTCAACTTGATAAATATTTTCTAATAGCTGTCTTTCTTGTTTCGAAATCAAGAAAATATTCTCCACAACTTAAAATATATGTTCTTGAGATAGTTTCTGAAAAATATGAAAATGAAATTAAATTCTCAAATTCAGTCATATAATTTCCGAGATCCTAAATAATTCTTGGAAAATCTTCCTTCTCCAAAGAAAGAGGAAATTGTACTACCTTTTGACTTGTACTTTGAGGATGATTATTCTTTCAAGCACAAAACTGAAGAAATAGTTTTAGGGATTAATATTCAGAATACAACTGAGCAACTAGTCATTGAAGGCCTAGAAGCACAAATCATACATTATGCTCTTGATGATCCTATAGAAAATTATATGGAGACTATTTTTAGCTCAAGTCTGCAAACATGTTTTATCTATGAGGATCAAATATATCAGTAATTTCCATTTCACATCATATCGTTGATTATGAAGACACACGATCAAGTTATACTTCCAAGTTTGATGACAAGCAGTCAAGTTATCCATTCATTTATACAGCTACTTGACTGGCTTCATTGGCATTTTTGTATTACCCGATTCAACAAAATTAATAGTAGATTAGAGTAGGTAGATGAATGCAAATAAGATCAAAGCTCTGGGCATTTTTTTCAGTATTCAGTTTTTAGCTATTTTTGAAATAATTCATTAAGATTTAAAGCCAAGGAGAAGGTCCTAAAGATATTTAAGATCTATTAGTTTGGTTTGAGAATTGCAGTATGTTCTTTTAGTTTCAGATCAGATTTCAGTTTGCAGAAAAAGGACTAAATTCAGTTCAAGAGTTTCAATCACAAATATTTTATAACAAAGCAAATGCATGTTTGGGATTGGATCAAAGGATCATGATACTAGTCGACGGTGTTCTTGACATCTCACAAGGAGATGCCATCCCCAAGTGAAGCCGCTATTAGGGTCCTATAAATATAGGATTCATAATTTTGAATTGAATTTTGATAGTCTTGTAAATATGTACATACCTTGCTTTCTGCAAGTTGTTTTCCCATATTTTGAAAAAAAATAAAAATAATAATAATAAAATCAAAAAGAGGGTAAAAAGTCCTAAAAGAAATATCAAAGGACTTAGAAAAATATAGACCCCAAAAGAAAAAAAGATGAAAATAAGACATGAAAGTGAGCAAGTTCAAATGGCACTAATTTTTACTTTTTTTGTTAAATAAATGATTATGGCAGAGTGTCAATAAATGCCATAATCCATGATGAGTTAAATTGTTTAAACTTGACTTGTCATGTTTTCAATTTACATGTTTTAAATAGTGAAAAAAGATTGGTCAGACAATTTAATCCTGACTAATCAGTAGATAGGTTGAGAATAAAGAGGAGCTCATTAGTTTAATCTAAGCCCTTGATGAAATAAGGTAGAATTAGATAATTTTTATGCTTTCAAAAGAATAAAATATTTCAAGGTAGCAAGCTCAAATGCATCTACAAAGAGGAAGAAAAAATGTTAGATTAATGTTGAGTAGGTAGAAAGAAGTGGGAAAAATCATGTAATATTCATCACCGGGTAGAAAATCAGTAATTTCCCTTCCCTTGTAATTCTTCAATATTCTACACTTCCAGTCAAAGAGGCTCAGAGCATTTCTTTGACTTCTATTGGGACCGGACCCAAGGCTCAGCTACTGAATAGTGGAAAATGTTGAATTCTTATAATAAACTCCCCTTCACTAATATTAATTCATCATTCATACATTTAATTCGTTTTCATAAGTAAAAACTCCTTTTTTACTTAATGATACATAAGACCCATTTAATTAACTCCCTTCATTCATAAAGCATACAAACCCTCAAAAATCACTCTATCCTGAGAAGAAAGTGGTGAATTTATGAAATAATAAGCATTGCTTTAAAATTTTCACTTTACTTAGTCATATAAGTGTATTTTTGAGTATTCATTTTCCCTTGTCATATTAATTTCTAACTTATGCTATTAAATCCCTAAAATTACCTTATCCTACCTATATAAATCCCTTTATGTAAATATCCCCCTAAAACCCACTATTATATAGTTTTTAGACCAAAGTTAATATGCACATGGTGATATAAAATCCCAAGTTATACCCCCTTTGGTCAAAAAGTAACATTAATCAAATATCTCACCCCCTATCGTTATAGACCCATCCAAATGTCTAAAACTATATAATAAAACTAAAAATGCAACTTTTATTGCATATCTTATGTACTTCGAAAGCACTATAACATTTTGTTACCATCACATTTTATCCTAAGTGTTTAAAGATATATTAAGTATTTTATAAAGATTTGAACCCCTGCGCCTTTGTAAATGCACTTACCTCCCCGCATTAACTCAAGCCAAGGTTAAAATGTGACCTTCCCATTATATAAAACCTCAAGTTTTATATAAAATTAACCCAAGTATATACCTTATAACCCCGCTCGATGTGCTCCCGCTTATATAATTTTAAACCTTTTCTAGGCCCCGCTTATATATAACCTCTTGTTGATATAAAACTTTGGTTATACTGTATACAATACAAAGGTTTTATTACATTATCAATTTCCCAACGCATATCATTTAAACCCCGGTACCACATCTGTTCGACCGCAACTTCGCAACAAATCCTCACCGTTCGCCTTGATCTTCCAGTTCCAATGGCGGAGGGTGCATTTCGCACTCATAACTTGATAGATTGCCCAAACTCAAAATCAACGCGAAATGAGCAGTTTTGATGAATCCACCTCCTATGACGTGTCACGATTTAATTTGATCGTGTTCATTTGGCATAATACAGTTTACCGCCTAAGACCAATGCGAAAACCACCAATGGTTTTCGCATTTGAAAAGCAGAAACCGCTCCCACCTTGATAAGACCGGCATTTAATATTGTTTATAATGACATACAAAGGCTAAAACCTTTTGATTCGTTATTTTACAAAGTTATGTGTTTATCCCTACTGATAAAAGACTCTGCCTAGTCATGTTAAGCTTTCTAACTCTTTTTTAAACCCGTGTTTGTCGGTTTTATACCTTAAAACTTAGATTTCACAGCAGATACCCTTTTGAAGACCGGCTAAACCACTTGATGCACTAGTAAGCCGTACCAGACCTTCATTCGACCTCAACATTTCAGAAACCCTTTCAAGCATTCAATTACCTGCAAATTGAGGTATTTTTCATCAGTTTAAAATTTGCACAGTCAATTCTGAACCGTCCTTAAGCAAAACGAGCTTTCAATTATAAAAATTCACTGTGGAAATTGCCCAAAAATGCCCAAAACAAGCCAAACCCTGGCCAATTTTTTCCAAGAAACCTTATTTCCATTGTAAGCCTTTTTAAGCCAAATTTCCTCAGCTTACGACCTCTGAAGATCAATTCCAAAACAAAAAGGGGTTTAAAGCCTACAAATTTCTTAAAAAATCCTTTTTTACAGTATAAACCATTTAGGAAACACTTTTTCCTTGTCTTAGCCCAGTTTTCATCTCTCAGAAGCCTAAATTGAGCAAAGATATCACTTGAAATTATCCTTAGCCTAAATTTATCAGTTACCCCTTCGTTTAAATTAAATTACTTCTGTAAACCATTTAATCTTACAGAAGAAGCCAAAATGCCTAAAAAACAGAGTTAAACCTCCATAGACAGATCTCATTCCACAGGTCTTTCAAAAGCCTTCAATCACCTCCTTGCAGACCTCTGTTTAATTAACAAATTATTTGATTTTAGCAGGTTATTATCAGAATAAGAAATTGGGCCAATAGTTTCAATACTAGTTGACAAAATTGTTTGCTCCAAATTCTCATATTTTAATTCCAAAGCTTCATTCAAAAAATAATTTGTATACAAGGAAAGAATAAAATCAAGTTAGAGAGAGATCATAATGATGAAATGTGCATAGTGAATGGTAAAAGTGAAATCAGAATTCACAATGACAGTGAAAACAAAATAGTCAAAGAGCATCAAAGTTAAAGTGTATCAGGTAAAAGTGAGAGTGAAAGTTAAAAAAAAGTTACAGAGCAGTGAAGGTGAAACAATAAAAGTAAAAACAGAGTTAGTAATGGTTAATAGACATGAAAATACTTTCACCAACAATAATGAAGTTTATCCAAAGTGAAAGTAAAATAGTTAAAAGAACAAAAAGGTTAAAAGATGAAAACAGAGCAAGAAGGAACATTTTTGCAGAAATTTCCTGTTTAAGTCATTGTTTTGCAGAAACTATTGTGAAGAATCCAAAATGATTTTTTCAAAACTGAAGGAGGTTTATATTCTTAAGATGGCCAACTATATAAAACTCTCTCACGTTTCTAACAACCATTATGGGTTAGGAAATATTAGACAATATTGGAAAGCACTTTTTGTAGAGGATATTGTTGCCAATAAGAAATACATATTACAAAAATGAAGAAGTTTTTTGTTCCTAAGAGACCCATCTACAAAAACCTATCTCATTTTTTGCACAGTTATTTCAAAATGAGAGATACATGCACATCTTTACATCCTATTTTTCAGACTCTGTAAAACTCTGTTTTACACACGTTTTTGTAGAGCCTATTGTGAATCACTGGAGAAGAATTTAGGGAACTGAAAGAGGTTTATCTCACCAACATATTCAGCTACAATAACCTCTTTCACATTTTACATATCTATTTTGGATTGAGAAATAAAAAGGTATAATTGGACCCCAAGTCTGCAAAATTGCTGGAGCAGAATGCACAAAGAAAGGAAGCGGTTAGTGACTTGGATGCCTCATCATCAAATAAGAGTTGAGATCAAATTCAAATTATCCTCTTTGTCATCACCTATCCATAAAAAATAGTTCCAAATAGATGCATTAGTTTTGAGTGTCATTTACTTAAGTTCTATTTATGTAAAACAGTTGGAGATATTCGTAAACAAATCTTGATATTTTTTCAAGATATTCTAGTTTAGAATTTGTATAAATACTTCACCCTTTGAAGTATTTTGGTGGAATAGAATTGCTAAGATTACTATAGACTTTTGTTGATACATTGGAGGCTTTCATGTGTTGAATTCAAAAGTAGCAGACTGGACAAAGCAAATTGGACATCATAATTCAGGATTCTCATGATAGGTTAAAGAGTAAAGTGCATCTATCTTGTCATTGTTTATTTTCTAAGTTCCATTAATTTCATTATGTGTTTGTTCTTTCTTAATGAGTAACTAGGAATATTACTTCAGGACTAGCTTATGGCTACCTGTCTTAACTAAGTTACCATTTAAATGTTTTCAACTGATTTCTGGTGTTAGGAATTCTTCATTGCTCCTACTCCCGTTTGACCCCTGCCTCCTTCAATTGTTCGGATCAAAGGATCCTTCATTTCCCTTTATCCCGACTACACCATTTCATCAAAAACCTTTTACCCAAAGCTCTGAGGGTTATCTATCTTGCCTTGAATATATTTTCATCCTTTTAGCCTTGCCTTCTAGTACTACTATCTAGACTTAGACTCCATTAGCCCAATGGTCAAGAATATTTCTCCCTAGTTTACCTTTAAGTGATTTTTTCCCACCAAACCAATTTAAAACCAAAACCAATTGTTCTATCATAAATAGCCTAAAAACATATATCAAAACAAAGATAAATCTTAAAGAGAGAGCCCTCTGTGAACCCTAGGAAGGCTAGATACTAGAGTTTGAAGTAGGTTTGTGGTTACCTCAGACTATTTCTCTTGAACCTGGAGAAATTACTGAGTGATAACATAGTGGCGACCATACTGGGGAAGACTAACCTTTTATTCAGAAGTATTTTACAGGTTCAGATTTGATCTATGATGGTGGACAGTGATCAGTTATAAAAATGTTAAAATCATCCACCTGGCGACTCCACATCAATTTCATAGTCAAGACTCCACTGGAGGAATGAACCTGAAATAACAATATGGAGCTTTCAACTTGGATCTTAATCCAAGACATTATGTTCTTTCTCATTAAGAAAGTTTTTCAATATATATTGTATTTTATATAAGGATCTAACTTGGTTGTATAGATGCAGTGGCCTTTCTTTATGATTAATTTACAAGATGACCCAAGAATAAAATGCAGGTATGCTCCCATGAGTAGAGATCACATACCTGGATTTCCACACAAACTACTAAAGGTAAATTGGGATAAAAATCTGCCCATGTTTCAAGATGAGAATATTGATGATCCTTTGTTACATCTCATTAAATTTCATATACACTCATGGAGATTGAAGGGTGATTGGCATGAGGATTGCCTCATGAATCTTTTCATGGCAACCTTAGAAGGACCAACAAGGGAATGGTATGAAGCTCTCAAACATGCTAGTTTATTCTCTTTAAAAGATTTTCACAAGGTATTTTATGAGCATTCCAAAGAATATTTTCCATCTTTATCATTAGCTAAAAATTGTTGTGATCAAGCTGAAGATATTATACATTACCTTAAAAATATTGATGAAGATTTTGGAAATTGGCATCTTGAAGATTTATTAGAAGAAGTCCAGAAGTTTAATTCTCAAGTTAAATGTCATAATAATCAAGAGGAGTTAAACAAAGATGAAATAGATCAGGAGATGAATCAAGATCCACAAAGCCCCTCTGTAGTAACAAATGATGTTTCATATAATGTTTTCAATGAAGTTAAAGAAAATATTCAACCTTATGATCAATTTTTACATAAGAGAAAAAACAATTTTTATTCAAATCTAGGAATTCAGAGATTCCCACCCCCCCTCACCGAAGAAGAAATCAATTTTATTCTAAATATGCAACCATCCTCAAAATATTTACATAATGAAGAAATTGTTTCTACTTATTCTAATGTTGATGAATGTACTAAAGTTTTTATCCATGAAGAGACAGAAGAACAGGTTGAAGTTCATGTTGTTCTACCTTCCCAAAAAGGCCCATTGCTTGATAGTACTCCTATTGAGAAAAATGATGACTTTTAAATAGAATGCAACCAATATAATCAAAGATATATCAAGATTACTGGAAAAAAAATCTACTGATCTAATGTATATAATTGATGATGTTCCTTCTTTTGAAGATTTTCCTAAGTATGATCGGTTTGATGATAATTATGTTGGAAATATGATGCAGAGTGTTGTCCTTGATGGCAACCTACTTGATGAAGTTGTCCTTGATGGAAACTGACTTATTCCTATTTGTAAATCTGATGTTTCTATAGAGCAGTTCAGATGTAATGGAGAAAGGAATTCCTGTAAGGGCCAGAGAAATGATTAAAATGGTATGTCACAAAGCATACGCAAGTTTGTAAAGGAAAAGTAGCGTATGTACGCGGAAATGTACGTGACAAGTCGCGTATGCCCTTTTGCGCTCCAAAATTAGAATACCAAGGGGCATTACCATGGTTTTGGCACACAGTATTGAGCGTTGTATGGTTCATTTGATTACGTCCATGAATACCATTGGAAGTTGTGTGGTTTCGGCTCATGGTATTGGTAAAAGCTAAATCTATTTAAGGAGAAGAAGATCATAGTGCAAGAGGGGCATGTGTCTGGGTTTTAATGAATACTTCACTTTGAAGTATATCTGCATGGAATGGGAAACAGTTTATGGATCTGAATTAATACTGCACCTATGAAGGAAATGATGAAGAGGGATCTCTAGATCTAAAATGACTATGTATTTTCTAGATATGTTTATGGAATGTTTAGATCTGTGATCTGACGAATCTTTGCTGAAGTAAAGGATGAAATCTGAGTTGTTTATTTGATCTGAAGAGCTGCACAGTACTAAAAATTTTCTGATCTATACGCAGGTTCGTTTCATGAAAAGAACGTGTATACGCGGATCTGATTAAAGAAAAGCGCGTATGGCAGTTAGAATTTTTGAAGAACAAAATGCACTGAAGTATACACAGGTTTGCCTCTGTGAAAGCGCGTATATACGTAGGTTCAGTGAAGTAAAAGCGCGTATGGAATCTAGGGTTTGATGAAGTATGTGGAATGAACTGTCTGATCTGTTTTGCTGTTTTACTACTATCTGTCAATGATATATTCATACATATCTGGGTTGTTTGAATGTTGATTATGCTACTGATTATATTGATTAAAGATCAGGTTGTTGGTTGATTGGTTGATGAATCAATAAATGAATTGATGGGGTTATAAGTTTTCGTTTGATGTATGATTGAGCTTAAATGTGTGGAGTGGGTCCAGTCTGAAAATCTGATGAAAAGTGGCCTACAAGTTATGTTGTGTGGAAGCTGTTGGATCCAGTATGGAAATTGATGAAACGTGGTCTGCAATGGTGCTGAGGGTCGAAGCCTTTAGTGAGGGGGCTGTAGCTCCCTTCCAGTGGTAGCTGGTAAACGAGAGTAGGGGGTAGTAGCTCCCTTCCAGGAGAGGCTGGTAAACGAGAGCAGGGGGTTGTAGCTCCCTTCCAGGAGAGAGATTTCGGTAAACGAAAGGTTGTGTGTGGGGTGGGTACACACGTCTTCCAGTATAGTCTGCCTTAGGTACATGGTTATAGAAGTTTTCTTTATAATAAATATTGATGACAGAGACGACAGCAGCAGTGGTTTTCTCCCGAATTGGGTTTCCACCTTAAATACTGGTGTTCATGTGTGTTTCTTACATTTGATGGTTTATTCTGTTATTACTGCACATGATTACTGCTTACTAAACATCTGATGAATAAATGATGTAATGATCTAAGTAAAGAATTAAATACATGATAAGATCTCTAGACATACGCAAGTTTTCTTAAGGATATCCATGTGTATACATGAGTTGGGTTTAGCAAAGTAGCGTATGGTTTTAAGAGAAAGAAAAAGTGAAAAATTTTCAGTCAGCTCTAAATACTAATTCACTCCCCCCCCCCTTAGTATTTATCGCAACAATTGGTATCAGAGCAGGTCCTTATGCAGAAGCTTGATCGCTTGAAGGAGATCCGTTGCAATGGGAAGTCATGAAGGAGTACTTTCTATAAGGCCACCTCTATTCAATGGAAGTAATCTGTTATTCTGGAAGATATGAACAAAAGCATATTTGCAAAGTTTTGATACCCAATTATGGGCATGTTACTGGTAATTACGACGGATGTTTTGGTCTAAACAAACAATTCGCAAAGGTACTCGGGTTTCTTTACGGGATATTGTTTTTCATAAACGAGTTTGGTCATCGCGGTGATTGCGATAGCGAGAAGAATAAACACATTATGATATATTATCTCTGGTCACATGATGTTATGCTTGTAACAAGTATGGACATGAAAAATAATGCGGGATGAATAGATACGAGAAATTGGATAAATTTCATCACACAATAAGAAATTTCAAGCAAAGCTGGAAAAAGAAGGAGGACCGATCAAAAACGTAGGGGATAATAATCCTACTGCAGTCTTCCGCTTCTAAAGCTTACTTCTCATAATGACTGTAGGAGTGATGTGAGATACATTATAGGAATCAGTAATGTATCATCACAAGGGGAGCAATATATGGTGATTCCCATGGTTGGTTTGGTAATTCTGGTTGTGTTTATTTCTAACAGTGCATCTAATATGACAAAAGAAGACAGGTACAGAATGTATAAATCCAGGAGAAACTGGAGCTATGAAATTTTTAGTATTTCACTTTTCATACGTGGGTTTCATGAACTAAAGCTGCGTATACACGCGGGTTCCGTTGGAGACAGAAGCATATGTTTTTCTGATAAGAAAAATAGTGAGTCAGCTCAAGGACAAGAGCACAGTTTCAGGGGGAGCATTAGCCTTGCTGAGAGTAATGCATTGTTGGCATTATGATGGTTCTAAAATATGATCTCTCTCTTGAGGTCTTTTTGGTATTGGTTATAAAAATTCATATTTGTAATTTGATGAAAAGGTTATGTTGAGACTTATGATGTAAATTGTTATATTCAGTCATGTAAGGACTTCTTCAAATTTGTAAACCCACTTGGTTGGGTAGTTGAGTCAAAATGTGTAAACCCACTTGGTTGGGTACTTGAGTCACATATGTAAATTCACTTGGTTGGATCATTGATGTAAGTATGAGTCCTTGGTGATAGGAAAGGTCATAGAGTCATGTACTTCATTGAAAAATATGTTTGAAGATTCAGCATGAATTTAGGGGGAGCATGGTAACTTCAGTGCACATCGGATCTACAGAGCTCTTCTTTCTACAAGAAAAGAAAAACCTTGTTTTGGTTTTGATCCGCCCTTTGCCCTTGATGTCAAAGGGGGAGAGTATCATGGTGTTTGAATAATGATTATAATCAATGTATCAATCTGTTGTGATGATCAAACACCATCATGGTTGCCATCAAGTCCAAAGGGGGATATTGTTGGCAATATGATGCAGAGTGTTGTCCTTGATGGCAACCTACTTGATAAAGTTGATGACAACCTACTTGATGAAGTTGTCCTTGATGGAAAATGACTTGTTCCTATTTGTAAATCTGATGTTTCTACAAAGAAGTTCAGATGTAATGGAGAAAGGAATTCCTGTAAGGGCCAGAGCAATGATTAAAATGGTATGTCACAAAGTATACGCGAGTTTGTAAAGGCAAAGTAGCGTATGTACACGGAAATGTATGTGACAAGTCGCGTATGCCCTTTTGCGCTCCAAAATTAGAATACCAAGGGGCATTACCATGGTTTTGGCACACAGTATTGAGCGCTGTATGGTTCATTTGATTACGTCCATGAATACCATTGGAAGTTGTGTGGTTTTGGCTCATGGTATTGGTAAAAGCTAAATCTATTTAAGGAGAAGAAGATCATAGTGCAAGGGGGGCATGTGTCTGGGTTTTAATGAATACTTCACTTTGAAGTATATCTGCATGGAATGGGAAACAATTTATGGATATGAATTAATAATGCACCTATGAAGAAAATGATGAAGAGGGATCTCTAGATCTGAAATGACTATGTATTTTCTAGATCTGTTTATGGAATGTTTAGATCTGTGATCTGACGAATCTTTGCTGAAGTAAAGGATGAAATATGAGTTGTTTATTTGATCTGAAGAGCTGCACAGTACTAAAAATTTTCTGATCTATACGCAGGTTCGTTTCATGAAAAGAACGTGTATACGCGGATCTGATTAAAGAAAAGCGCGTATGGCAGTTAGAATTTTTGAAGAACAAAATGCACTGAAGTATACGCAGGTTTGCCTCTGTGAAAGCGCGTATATACGTAGGTTCAGTGAAGTAAAAGCGCGTATGGAATCTAGGGTTTGTTGAAGTATGTGGAATGAACTGTCTGATCTGTTTTGTTTTTTTATTGCTATCTGTCAATGATATATTCATACAGATCTGGGTTGTTTGAATGTTGATTATGCTACTGATTATATTGATTAAAGATCAGGTTGTTGGTTGATTGGTTGATGAATCAATAAATGAATTGATGGGGTTATAAGTTTCAGTTTGATGTATGATTGAGCTTAAATGTGTGGAATGGGTCCAGTATGAAAATATGATGAAAAGTGGCCTACAAGATATGTTGTGTGGAATCTGTTGGATCCAATATGGAAATTGATGAAACGTGGTCTACAATGGTGCTGAGAGTCGAAGCCTTCAGTGAGGGGGTTGTAGCTCCCTTCCAGTGGTAGTTGGTAAACGAGAGCAGGGGGTAGTAGCTCCCTTCCAGGAGAGGCTGGTAAACGAGAGCAGGGGGTTGTAGCTCCCTTCCAGGAGTGTTCTTTTGAGCGTGAGAGAAGGTTGTAGCCTTCTACGGGTGGAGTGTAGTCATCTTGGTATGGTCTGTACTCTCACATGGTTGTAGAGAAGTTTTCTTTATAATAAATATTGAAAACAGACGATGACAACGTCGTTCTCCCAAATTTTGTAAATCTTGGTGTTCATGTGTGTTGCTTATGTGTGATGGTTCATTCTGTTATTACTGCTCATGCTTACTGCTTACTAAACATCTGATGAATGAATGATGCAATGATCTAAGTAAAGAATTAAATGCATAATAATATCTCTGGACATACGCAAGTTTTCTTAAGGATATCTGCGTGTATACGCGAGTTGGGTTCAGTAAAGTAGCGTATGGTTTTAAGAGAAAGAAAAAGTAAAAAGTTTTCAGTTAGCTCTAAATACTGATTCACCCCCCCCTCTCAGTATTTTTCCCAACAAATTATGTTCTCCAAATTCAAGCTAACTTCACAGAGCAATCACTAGCTAGTTTGTGGGATGAATTATTTGAATTTCAGCTTGATCAAGATTTTATAACATCTATCTTTCTTGTTTTGAAATCAAGAGAATATTCTTCGCAACTTAAAATATATGTTCTTGAGATAGTTTCTGAAAAATATGAAAATGAAATTAAATTCTCAAATTCAGTCATATAATTTCCGAGATCCTAAAGAATTCTTGGAAAATCTTCCTTCTCCAAAGAAAGAGGAAATTGTACTACCTTTTGAATTTCAGTTTGAGGATGATTATTCTTTCAAGCACAAGACTGAAGAAATAGTTTCAGGGATTAATATTCAGAATACAACTGAGCAACTAGTCATTGAAGGCCTAGAAGGACAAATCATACATTATGCTTTTGATGATCCTATAACAAATTATATGGAGACTATTTTTAGCTCAAGTCTGCAAACATGTTTTATATATGAGGATCAAATATATCAACAATTTCCATTTCACATCATATTGTTGATTATGAAGACACATGATCAAGTTGCACTTCCAAGTTTGAAGATAAGCAGTCAAGTTATCCATTCATTTCTACAGCTACTTGACTGGCTTCATTGGCATTTTTATATTACCTGATTCAACAAAATTAATAGTAGATTAGAGTAGGTAGATGAATGCAAATAAGCTCAAAGCTCTGAGTATTTTTTTCAGTATTCAATTTTCAGCTAGTTTTGAAATAATTCATTAAGATTTAAAGCCAAGGAGAAGGTCCTAAAGATATTTAAGATCTATCAGTTTGGTTTGAGAATTGCCGTATGTTCTTTTAGTTTCAGATCAGATTTTAGTTTGCAGATAAAGGACTAAATTCAGTTCAAGAGTTTCAGTCACAGAGATTTTATAAGAAAGCAAATGCATGTTTGGGATTGGCTCAGAGGATCAGGCTACTAGTCGACGGTGTTCTTGACATCTCACAAGAAGATGCCATCCCCATGTGAAGCTGCTGTTAGGGTCCTATAAATATAGGATTCATAATTTTGAATTGAATTTTGATAGTCTTGTAAATATGTACATACTTTTCTTTCTGCAAGTTGTTTTCCCATATTTTGAAAAAAAAAAAAAAATCAAAAAGAGGGTAAAAAGTCCTAAAAGAAAGACCAAAGGACTTAGAAAAATATAGACCCCAAAAGAAAAAAAAATGAAAATAAGACATGAAAGTGAGAAAGTTCAAATGGCACTAATTTTTACTTTTTCTGTTAAATAAATGATTATGGCAGAGTGTCAATAAATGTCATAATCCATGATGAGTTAATCTGTTTAAAATTGACTTGTCATGTTTTCAATTTACATGTTTTAAATAGTGAATAAAGATTGGTTAGACAATTTAATCCTAACTAATCAGTAGATAGGTAGAGAATAAAGAGGAGCTCATTAGTTTAATTTGAGCCCTCGGATGAAATAAGGAAGAATTAGATAGTTTTTATGCTTTCAAAAGAACAAAATGTTTCAAGGTAGCAAGCTCAAATGCACTTACAAAGAGGAAGAAAAAATGTTAGATTAATGTTGAGTAGGTAGAAAGAAGTGGGAAAAATAATGTAATATTCATCACCGGGCAGAAAATCAGTAATTTCCCTTCCCTTGTAAGTCTTCAATATTCTACACTTCCAGTCAAAGAGGCTCAGAGCATTTCTCTGACTTCTGTTGGGACCGGACCCAAGGCTCAACGACTGGATAGTGGAAAATGTTGAATTCTTATAATAAACTCCCCTTACCAATATTCATTCATCATTCATACATTTAATTCATTTTCATAAGTAAAAACTCCTTTTTTACTTAATGATACATACGACCCATTTTATTAACTCCCTTTATTCATAAAGCATACAAACCCTCAAAAAGCACTCTATCCTGAGTAAAAGTGGTGAATTTATGAAATAATAAGCATTGCTTTAAAATTTTCACTTTAATTAGTCATATAAGTGTATTTTTGAGTATTCCTTTCCCCTTGTCATATTAATTTCTAACTTATGCTATTAAATCCCTAAAATTACCTTATCCTACCTATATAAATCCCTTTATGTAAATATCCCCCTAAAACCCACTGTTATATAGTTTTTAGACCAAAGTTAATATGCACATGCTAAAATAAAATCCCAAGTTATACCCCCTTTAGTCTAAAACTAACATTAATCAAATACCCCCCCCCCCCCCCCCCCCATGGCTATAGACCCCTCCAAAAGTCTAAAACTATATAATAAAACTAAAAATGCAAATTGGATTTTATTGCATATCTTATGTACTTCGAAAGCGCTATAACATTTTCCTACCATCACATTTTATCCTAAGTGTTAAAAGATGTATTAAGTATTTTATAAAGATTTAAATCCCCACGCCTTTGTAAATGCACTTACCTCCCCGTATTAACTCAAGCCAAGGTTAAAATGTGACCTTCCCATTATATAAAACCTCTAGTTTTATATAAAATTAACCCAAGGATATACCTTATAACCCTTCTCAATGCGCTCTCGCTTATATACTTTTAAACCTTTTCTAAGCCCCACTTATATATAACCCCTTGTTGATATAAAAATTTGGTTATAATATATACAATACAAAGGTTTTATTACATTATCAATTGCCCAACACATATCATTTAAACCCCGGTCCCACATCCGTTCGACCGCAACTTCCCAAAAAATCCTCACCGTTCGCCCCGATCTTCCAGATACAATGGTGGAGGGTGCATTTCGCGCTCATAACTTGATAGATTGCCGAAACTCAAAATCAACGCGAAATGAGCAGTTTTCATGAATCCGCCTCCTGTGACGTGTCACAATTTAATTCGATCACATTAATTTGGCATAATATGACTTACTGCCTAAGACCAACATGTAAACCACCAATGGTTTTCGCAGTTGAAAAGCAGAAACCACTCCCGCCTTGATAAGACCCGCATTTAATATTGTTTGTAATGACATACAAAGGTTAAAACCTTTTGATTCATTATTTTAAAAATTTATTTGTGTATCTTGACTGATAAAAGACTCCACTTGGTCGTGTTAAGCTTTCTAACTCTGTTTTAAACCTGTGTTTGTTGGTTTTATACTTTAAAACTCAGATTTCACAATAGATACCATTTTGAAGACTGGCTAAACCACTTAATGCACTAGTAAGATGGACCAGACCTTCATTCAGCCTCAACATTTCAGAAACCCTTTCAAGCATTCAATTACCTGCAAATTGAGGTATTTTTCATCAGTTTAAAACCCTGCACAGTCAATTCTTAACCGTCCTGAAGCAAAACAAGCTTTCAATTATAAAAATTCACTGTGAAAATTTCCCAAAAACACCCAAAACAAGCCAAACCTTGTCCAATTGTTTCCAGGAATCCCTATTTCTACTGTAAGCCTTTTTAAGCCAAATTTCCTCAACTTACGACCTTTGAAGATCAATTCAAAAACAAAAAGGACTTTAAAGCCTACAGATTTCTTAAAAAATCCTTTTTTTATAGTCTAAACCATTCAGGAAACCCTTGTTTCCTATTTTAGCCCAGTTTTCATCTCTCAGAAGCCTAAATTGAGAAAAGATATCACTTGAAATTATCCTTAGCCTAAATTGCGCAGTTACCCCTCTGTTTAAAGTAAATTACTTCTGTAAACCATTTAATCTTACATATGAAGCCAAAATGCCTAAAAAATTGTTGGAAATACTAAGAGGGGGGGTGAATTAGTATTTCTTTCAATTAGAGCATTAGATAATTTTCAATTATTATCCGTGTTTGTATAATGATAGTAGCAAACAAGAGGAACACAAATGCACACAGTTTTTAAGGTGGAAACCCAGTCCGGGAAAAAAACCACCTAATGCTTTTCTAATAATTCTTTTCAACTCCAATTGAAAATAAAACTCCAACTTCCTAGAATCTAGAAAAGCATTCTTCCCCAGCTCCCACTAGATGGATGCTCCAATGCCCGAGATTCTTCAGTAGTCACTGAACGGATGCCCCAACACCCAATGAGCTACAACTCACCCTAGCACCACCCTACCACCCTATAGAAGAATAAAAGAAGAATGGACTCCCGTACCAGGGAGAAAATGGTCCACTTTACAATGATATAGAATGATGTAGAGGAAGAAGATATACTAGACCATAACCCCAACTTTGACACAACCACCTAATGATGATCCTAGACCTCCCAACACTGCCTCTTCAACCCTTGGCATATATACACTAGTACAATTTGTACAATAATGTATTTACAATGACTAAGTACAATGATACCTTTACAATGATTGTATGCAGTGCTGCCCACTTGAAGAATTCATATGATGAACTTCTTGGTTGCTGCGCTTGTCATGCTACCCTTTGCTGCACCTTGTTTTTCTTTTCTGCCGTAGAAAGTTTGGTCCTTTGCAATCCTTGACAACACATGATCTAGCTTTTTCTTTCCTTCTAGGAGCTCGATATTGAATCTGGTGTTACTCTGTTATTTCAGATCATCAATATCTAATTTTTGGTCCTGCAGTAGTCCTCTGAGTCTTATTTCCAATGCCATAGGTCTGACCCAATTTGGATTCTTCAAAAGAGAGTTATACCCAATTTCTCACACTGCCCTAATTATGGACTATTTCAATAGAGCGCACTTGTATGACATTCCACATGTCACTGTTTCTTCATTTGCCTCTGAAATTGATAGAGTGAAAAATATAGACTGTGCAATATCAACCAATTTTTACAGAATTCCAATCTGATACTCAAAGAGAGAGTTATGACAATTTTACCAAGGTCACTTCTTTGAGATGAATTTCAGGAGCCTGCGAAAACCCTTAATTCCACAGATCATATCTCCAAAAATGTTGTGCAAATTGATCTGAAATTTTTACTGCAACTTCCTCGGGATTTCAGCTTCACCTCATAAAAATTTTAGCTTTTGAGCCTTCGTAGAAAACAACATAGAGTGAAAATTCCATGATGACCTGTTTTAGATGGCCGAATCCCTTGCCTAAGGAGGAAATGAAGATCACAATATATATGAATGCTTAAGTTGAGAGGGGCTTCAACAAGTGAAAATGGGATGGATTTTAGGAGCTTAAAAAAATATTAATTATGAATTTTCAATGACCCATGCCCCAACCCAATGGGGTTTTAGCCCACTAACTGGGGTACAAACTTCAAACATGAATATCTCTCAAACCGTGAAGAATTACATGGTGTGCCATATATCAACGGAAACATTTCGTCAACTAGAAACCATAAAAAACATTATTGAACCAGAATATATTAATTTGGTAGGTCAAAATTCCCATGCAATATTGGGTTAGCCCCTGGTGCTGCTTGGGTTGACATCAATGAAAACCGCTGATCAACAATCTCCCCCTTTGGCATTGATGGCAACATAAGTACTCCCCCTGCGATCATGACACCTCTTCCTACAACATTCTCTCCCCCTTTGACATCAATGGCAAAGGGTAACTCCCCCTGAAACACAACCATCGTGCATACCTGAACACACTTCCACTCACGCTGACACACAACCGTCCTATAGACCTGTACACACTTCCACTTCCCCTTTATATTCTGAAAAAGGAAAATCTAATGAGAACTTGGGAGAATCCCAAGCTTCTGGTGAAGATATTACAATGCTGGCGAATATTTAATATGTGATTCTTTTGGTGCTTCTTGGAATCTTTCTACTTGTCCAACTGCTTGCATAACATCTGGTTGGGAGGCTGTTACATATAGAAGACTACTAATCATAGATCTGTACAACCTTTGATCCACATCCTTAGATGAGTCATCTATGCTCAATTTGCAACCAAGTAAAGACATCTCGAAATAAATTTGCACCTTTGTAGCAAAATTCTTACTTAGTCGATCATCATTGCTACCAATTATTGTATCATCCTCTTTAGCTATTAGACATGCTTTAGTTGCTTCATCCAGAACATATATGTTGTTTGGAGCTCGACTTGCTGTAGCCACAATTTCACCATACACGCCTTTCCTGATTTCACATTTTGTGGAGTTGAATAGTATTGTGTGTCCTTGATCACACATTTGTCCAACGCTGAGCAGATTGTGATTCATGTTTTCAACCAATAGAACATTCTTGGCTAGAGCATCTTTGCTTCTGAGAGTGACAGTACCTGATCCTATAACATTTGAAGATCCATCATTTCCAAAGGACACGGTTCCATCCTTCTTCTCTTTCGGAGATACAAATTTATTTCTATCTCCAGTCATATGCGTTGAGCAACCGCTATCAACATACCACACATCTTTGTTCTTTTGAGCCTTGAGAGCGAGAGCACAATTATCATTCTTCTTCTTCTTCCATGTTCGTTCATTCTGTGGCTTCGAAGATTCTTCTGGAGGATTTTCAAGTTTGCAGTCTTTGGCTATGTGTCCAAAGTTTTGACATTTGTAACATTCAATATTAATTCTTAAATGTTCAAATCTATTGATGTTTCGTTGAGCCCTGGGAGGTTCATATTTGACAGATCTCCTGGAATTGTATTCGTTCCTAGGGTACGTGCGAAATTCTACAGCTTTATGAACAAATTTTCCACATGAATAACAGTAGCCATAAAAAATATGTTGGTACCTGGATGGAAATTTTCGTTGAGGAATTGTCTTCCAAGGTTGTTCTTGCGAATCTTGTCCAATGAAGTCTACATGCATGTCAGATCTCATAGGTTCATTGTATTTTGTTGTAGAAGGTCCTGCTTCCTCTTCTTTGTAACCGATGCCAGTTTTGTCGTTGTAAGATCGTTGATTGTTGATGAGTTCTTCCAATGCCCTTGAGCTGTTGGCATAGTTTTGGATAGTTTTTGCTTTCTTCACTTCCTCAAGCAGCGAGACTACTTCGGCTTCTAATTCTTCCCTTTCTTGGTTGCTTTCTTCCAATTTCTTTTTAAGTGACTCTTTAATTCATTTGTGTTCTTCAACTTCAATTTTGAGACCTTGAACTTGTTCTTCAAGAGTTTTGGAACGGATCTTCTCTGCCTTGAGATATTTTATAAGCTTGATTGCTTCCTCATAAAATTCTTCTATGGTCCATCCTTCTTCTTCGTTGTTTGATACCTCTTGCTTATTATGCTTGGCCATAAACAATACTCTCTCATTGGCTTCTTCTTCACTATCATTGTCTTCATCGGATGATGAGCTATCTTCTTTAGAGAGAAAGTTCCTTTTGGATCCTTGCTTGTTGAATTTCTTAAAGCCTTTATTTCTTTTTGAGTTGCCATTACTTTTTTTTGGACATTTTGCTGCAAAATGCCCAACCTCATTACAGCTGAAACATATCAATGGAAGTTTACCTTTGAATTGTCCCTTACCAATTTGTAGTTTTCTCGTGAAGTAAGCATATTCTTCATCTGAAATACCTTCTTCATCATCTACCTTTTCTTCACACTTGCAGGTGCATGTATTTTCAATTGAAGGTTGTTTATCCTTATTGGTTTTCTTAGATGCAAGGAACACAGTTTCTATATGCGAAGCACCCTCTTCTTCATCAAGTCTCATTTCATATGCTATGAGAACTCCATGTAATTCCTCTTTGCTGAGTTTGTCCAGATTTGCACTGTATTCTAAGACCGATACCTTTGGGTTGAATCTCCCTGGTAACGTTTGAATAATCTTGAGTATAATAGTCGTCTCGTCAACTGGCTCTCCCAATCCTTCCAAAGTATTGGTTATTTCATCAACGTATTGAAAGTATGCAGTAATGTTGCAATCTTATTTCATTCTAAGTTTCTCAAATTTTTCTCCATAGATTTGAAGCTTTGCTTCTTTGACATTTGAGTCACCTGCATATATATTCTCAAGCTTGTCCCATACATTTTTGGCGTTTTTACAACCCAACACCTTATGATAAGCAGATTCAATAAGTCCACTGATAATAATATTCTTTGCTTTTGCATCATTTACCAAGTTCTTCTTACCTTGTTCATTCACAGTTGATGTAAATCCATTTTGAACAGTGTCCCATACTTCGTAACCTTGCACCAAGAGATAGACCTCCATTCTTCCTTTCCAAAGTGCATAATTATTTTCATTGAATAGAGGTACACAATTCTTGGTATACTCCATGACCTCCTTCCAGCTGTTAAACTGCTATTGAAGGAACCAAGCTCTGATACCAATTTTTGGAAATACTGAGAGGGGGGGTGAATAGTATTTCTTTCAATTAGGGCATTAGCTAATCTTCAATTATTATCAGTGTTTGTACAATGATAGCAGAAAACAAGAGGAACACAAATGCACACATTTTTTAAAGTGGAAATCCACTCCGAGACAAAAATCACCTAATGCTTTTCTAATAATTCTTTTCAACTCCAATTGAAAATAAAGTTCCAACTTCCTAGAATCTAGAAAAGCATTATTCACCAGATCCCACTGGATGGACGCTCCAACGCCTGAGATTCTTCATTAGTCACTAAATGGATGCCCCAACACCCAATGAGCTACAACTCACCCTAGAACCACCCTACCACCCTATAGAAGAATAAAAGAAGAATGGACTCCTGTACTAGGGAAAATGGTCCACTTTACAATGATATATAATGATGTAGAAGAAGAAGATATACTAGACCATAACCCCAAATTTGACACAACCACCTAATGATGATCCTATACCTCCCAACACTACCTCTTCAACCCATGGCAGATAGACACTAGTACAATTTTTACAATAATGCATTTACAATGACTAAGTACAATGATACCTTTACAATGATTGTATGCAGTGCTACCCACTTGAAGACTTCATATGATGAAATTATTGCTACTGTTATGCACCTTGGTTGCTTCTCTTGTCATGCTACCCTCTGCTGCACCTTGTTTTTCTTTTCTGCCATAGAAAGTCTGGTCCTTTGCAATCCTTGACAACACATGATCTAGCTTTTTCTTTCCTTCTAGGAGCTCGATATTGAATATGGTGTATCTCTGTTATTTCAGATCCTCAATATCTGATTTTTGGTCCTGTAGTAGTCCTCTGAGTCTTCTTTCCAATGCCATAGGTCTGACCCAATTTGGATTCTTCAAGAGAGAGTTATACCCAATTTCTCACACTTCCCTAATTATGGACCGTTTCAGCAGAGTGCACTTGTACGGCGTGCCACGTGTTAATGTTTTTTCATTTGCCTCTGAAATTAATAGAGAGAAAAATATATATTGTGCACTATCTGCCACATTTTATGGAATTCTAATATGATACTCAGAGAGAGAGTTATGACTATTTTACCAAGGTCACTTCTTTGAGATGAATTTCAGGAGCCTGCAAAAACCCTTACTTCCATAGATCATATCTCCAAAAATATTGCACAAATTGATCTGAAATTTTTACTGCAGCTTCCTCAAGATTTTGGATTCGCCTCATAAAAATTTCAGCTTCTAATCCTTTGTAGAAAAAAATTTAGAGTGAAAATTCCATGATGACCTGCTTCAGATGG
Organism: Pinus albicaulis; assembly: GCA_034641835.2. NCBI lineage: Eukaryota > Viridiplantae > Streptophyta > Pinopsida > Pinales > Pinaceae > Pinus > Pinus albicaulis. Next base: position 335,878,971 of record CM076574.1, on the reverse strand, counting down.
CCGAATCCCTTGCCTAAGGAGGAAATGAAGATCACAATATATATGAATGCTTAAGTTGAGAGGGGCTTCAACAAGTGAACATGTGAGGGATTTTAGGAGCTTAAAAAAATATTAATTATGAATTTTCAATGACTCATGCCCCAACCCCATGGGGTTTTAGCCCACTAACTGGGGTACAAATTTCAAACATGAATATCTCTCAAACCGTGAAGAATTACATGGCGTGCCATATATCAACAGAAACATCTCGTAGAGTAGAAACCATAAAAATAATTATTGACCCATAATATATTAATTTGTTAGGTCAAATTTCCCATGCAATATTGGGTTAGCCCCTGGTGTTGCTTGGGTTGACATCAATGACAACTGCTGATCAACAAAAAAAGATTTAAACGTCCACAGGCGGGTATCATTCCACAGGTCTTTCAAAAGCCTTCAATCACGTCCTTGTAGGCCTCTGTTTCATTAAAAAATTATTTAATTTTTGCAGGTTATTATCAGAATAAGAAATTGGGCCAATAGTTTCAATACTAGTCGACAAAATTGTTTGCTCCAAATTCTCATATTTTAATTCAAAAGCTTCAGTTTGTATACAAGGAAAGAATAAAATAAAGTCAGAGAGAGATCATAATGATGAAATGTGCATAGTGAATGGTAAAATTGAAATCAAAATTCACAATGACAGTGAAAACAACATAGGCAAAGAGCATCAGAGTTAAAGTGTATCAGGTAAAAGTGAGAGTGAAAGTTAAAACAAAGTTACAGAGCAGTCAAGGTGAAACAGTAAAAGTAAAAATAGAGTCAGTAATGGTTAACAGATATGAAAACACTTTCACCAACAACAATTAAGTTTATCCAAAGTGAAAGTAAAACAGTTAAAAGAACAAAAATGTTAAAAGATGAAAACAGAGCAAGAAGGAACATTTTTGCAAAAATCCCCTGTTTAAGTCATCATTTTGCAGAAAATATTGCAACCAATCCAAGATGAATTTTGAAAAAGTGAAGGAGGTTTATGTTATTAAGATGGCCAAATACAAAAACCTCTCTCACTTTTCTAACAGCCATTATGAGTTGGGAAATATTAAACAATATTGTAAAACACTTTTTGCAGAAAATTCCTGTTAAATCATCATTTTGCAGAGAATATTGTGGCCAATTAGAAATACATCTTACAAAACTGAAGGGGATTTTTTTTCCTAAGAGACCCGTCCAAAATAAAACCTATCTCACATTTTGCACAATTATTTCAGAATGAGAGATACATGCACATCTTTACATCCAATTTTTCAGACTCTGTAAAACTCTGTTTTACACATCTTTTTGCAGAGCCTATTGTGAACCATTGGAGCAGAATTTTAGGGAAATGAAAGAGGTTTATCTCACCAACATATTCATATACAATAATCCCTTTCAATTTTTACATATCTATTTTGGATTGATAAATAAAAAGGTATCATTGGAACCCAAGTTTGCAGAATTGCTGTAGCAGAATGCACAAAGAAAGGAAACAATTAGTGACTTGGATGCCTCATCATCAACTAAGAGTTGAGATCAAATTCGAATTTTCCTCTTTTTCATCACCTATCCGTAAAAAATAGTGCCAAATAGATGCATTAGTTTTGAGTGTCCTTTAATTAAGTTCTATTTATGTAAAACAGTTGGAGATATTTTTAAACCAATCTTGATATTTTTTCAAGATATTCTAGTTTAGAATTTGTATAGATACTTCACCGTTTGAAGTATTTTGGTGGAATAAAATTGCTAAGATTATTATAGAATTTTTCTGATACATTGGAGGCTTTCAGGTGTTGAATTAAAAAGTATCAGACCGGACAAAATAAATTGGACATCATAATTCAGGATTCTCGCGATAAGTTAAAGAGTAAAGTGCATCTATCTTGTGATTGTTTATTTTCTGAGTTCCATTAATTTCATTATGTTTTTTTATTTCTTAATGAGTAACTAGGAATATTACTTCAGGACTAGCTTATGTCTCCCTGTCTTAACTAAGTTACCATTTAAATGTTTTCAACTGATTTCTGGTGTTAGGAATTCTTCATTGCTCCTACTCCCGTTTGACCCCTGCCTCCTTCTTCTATTGTCCGGATCAAAGGATCCTTCATTTCCATTTATCCTGACTACACCATTTCATCAAAAACCTTTTACCCAAAGCTCTGAGGGTTATTTATCTTGCCCTGACTATATTTTCATCCTTTTGGCCTTGCCTTCTAGTACTGCTATCTATACTTAGACTCCATTAGCCCAATGGTCAAGTATATTTCTCCCTAGTTTACCTTTAAGTGATTTTTTCCCACCAAACCAATTTAAAACCAAAACCAATTATTCTATCATAACTAGCCTAAAAACATATATCAAAACAAAGATAAATATTAAAGAGAAAGCCCTCTCTGAACCCTAGGAAGGCTAGATCCTAGAGTTTGAAGTAGGTTTGTGGTTACTTCAGACTATTTCTCTTGAACCTAGAGAAATTACTGAGTGATAATAGACTCCATTAATCAGAAAAGACTCCACACAGTACCTCTATGTAGAATTCATTGACTCTTTCATCCATCCAATTTTCAACATGCTGAATAACAACAATCAACCAAGAGTCAGTGATAATATTAAAAAGATCATGCAATTATCAGAGCATAGTTGGATAGGATATTAGTACCTCTATTACAATCACACAGAGATTAGGGTATATGGATCTAATATTCTTCCATATAAGCTATCCAAATACCTCCCAATGAGGTTATTTGCACTTGAGTATACCATGCAGATCCTTAATTCTTATGCAATTAATTTATTGGCAGCGAAAAAGAAGACACAATTTAAGATAAAGAATCGGGTTGGCCCTTTTATTTGCAATAGTAGAGATGCAGGTCCACAGGAAGAAAAATATTTTCAGGAGTTTAAGTTCAGTCAAATTTTTTAGTGGTATTATGATCATTTAGGAGTAATAAGCAAGTTAAGAATAAAATGTAAATTAACTCCTTATGTGCATGAGTCAAAGCCAGACATTGAGAAATACTCCAATTAATATGAATGGTTGGAGAACACTTTGACACAGGCATAGAAGCAAGGTGATACTAGTTCCATCTTGCAAACTCCAGCCCAAGAAGACAAGAACTAAAAAAGAGTCAGAGAATAAGGATCATACTCAACACAAACTACAACTGAAACACAATTCAAATTGATGTATAGGAAGAAGCCAAAATTAAATCCTGTCAATGAAGAAGTAGAAACTATTGAAGTAATTGACACATATACAATGGTAAAGGATAATGCACTACCTGTAGTTTTTGAAGAAACTCATCAGCCTTCAACATCCAAAAATAAAATTATTTAGAAACATCACAGTATTGAAGTATCTTCATCCAGCAAACCAACAGAGAAAGAACATGACATCATGAATAAATATAAAGAAATCAAGCTAAGAAATGAGACATTAAAAGCTGATACATATAACCAATATTGGAAGCAATCACCAAGTGATCAAAGTAGGTTACTTTCTGCATTTGACTACAAGACTAGGAAGATGCAGATGACCTTCCTGAAGCCTACACTGAAGCATCCCAAATATTTAGTTGATTATAAAAATACATCATATGAAGTTCAAGCATAAGATCTTCATCCTATTGACCAGATAGAATTTCACAAGAAAGCTGGTGAAATGCTGTATTCTACAATGAAAAACAAAGCCATGAGTGTACAGAAGCTCCAAAACACTCTAGGGAACATCAAATTTTAGCTCAGGCTAGAAAAGGCATCCTCACAGGCTAAAGATAACATAATCAAATCACTTGAATATTTGATTATTGAAGTATGATATGATCTTAATAATGTCAAAGTTGCAGATGAACTGATAAAGAAGAAAAATGTAGACATTGCTGCATTAAAGAAGAAACCAAAACTGCCTCCTACTTAACATCCTCAGGAAAAGGAAGTATTATAAGATGCAAACCAAAAAGATGAGATGATGAATCTCATTCTTCAGTTGACTGCCTAGTTGAAAGAAATGGAAAATGAAATGGATAAGCTAGTCCAGGAGAAAAAGGCCAGCTTAGAAGAAGTCCCTGTCATTGTTATTCCCATAGTCATTATTGTTGTTCCTTTTACATTAGAAGAGTCATTGTCTCTTCAGTTCCATTAGCTACAACAATTCCTATTACCTCAACAACTACTTCAGCAACAGGGTCATCTACATCAATAGTACAACCAAATGACGAAGCAAGTAAATTAATGAAAGCATGCAGGAAATGTCCATCCAAACCAATGAAATCAATAGACTTAAATAACAACTAAAAGGTTTGGAGGATGAGAAAATTTTTTCTCAAATCATGCATAAAAATGAAGTACAAAATACAAACAGATTGACAGAGAAATTGCAGAAGTTAGAAAAAGATTTAACATTGAAAGAACCAATGGAACAAGCCAAGAAAAAAATATGGGCCAATATCATTGAATTTGTCAATGATATTTGATGAACAAAAAAATTTAATCAAAGCAGCAGGTGAAGCTATCCGAAAAATCAAAGAAGAACTTGGTAAGAAGCCAGAAGAGGCTAATGAAATCATAAATGTTCTTAATTCCAAGAATAAGCAAGAATTAGAGAAATTGGAATTAGTGATAGAAGATAAACAATCCTAGAAGTTAGGAAGGTGATTTATAAGAGAAATTTAATGGTTCAACTTGAAGAAAAATTCCAAAACATGGAGATGGCCATAACCAGGTTCACGATGAAGTTTGATACTTTGAGGCAGAAAGGCTTGCCAAATCCTTTGGTTATTCATGAAATATTGATGAAACAAGAGGATTATGATAAGAAAATGAGAGAAGTGGATAAGGATCAAGCTAACCTTCCTTGTTCACAAGGAATTCCAATAGGGAAAGTACTCCACAAAAGTTTTCAGAATCTCCTTTATCTACAATGTAAAACATTGATTTATCAACAAGCCTACATTTTCAAAATATACAGAGGCTGATGAGATATTCAGAAGGATGGTGAAAATTAAGTTACCAGATGCAGCGAATTGGGATAAGTTAACTGATTTATTGTGAAAGCAGCAAAGGTTAAAATAGATAAAAAAGAGCAGAAACAGTGAAAGCTAAAACAATAAAAACAACAGTGATAGTCAAATAGTATCAGAGTTTAAAGTGTATCAGATGAAAGTAAAAAGGCTAAAGTCAAATCAAAGTAAAATATGCCAACATGATAGACAACAAACAAAAAATTCAATAAAAGCAGGGACAACTTGCATTAGTTAGATAGCCATCTCTATCTTCTTGCATGAAGATATTTATTTTTCCATGAATAATTCCTAAGTTTGTTTTAGGATATTTTGTAAGAGTTTTTGTATAAATACTTCACATTTTGAAGTATTGAGGGTGGATTGTGGATTTCTAAACACTTCTATAGATGTACTGATCTAAACCAAAGGGTTCTTTGTACCATTTCAAGTCAGCAGATTGGATTAAGCAATAAAAATATTATATTACAGGATTCATGTGTTGGGCCAGTTCAATGAAGTATTATCAATTGTTCTTTGTTTTTATATGAATTTTTCACAATACTTGCATGTTTTCTAAATCTAAATGTATAACAGGAATGTTATTTCAGAATATGTTTAAAAGCACTCTATCTTGAACTGTTATGTCATTTTCATGTTTTCTACTAATATCTAGATTAGGAAATTCTTAATTTCTCCCTAGTTTTGATTGACCTCTATCATTTCACTCATTATCTGGATCTGAGAACCCTTAATTGCTCTCTCATCCTGATTGAAACCATTTTCACATCAGCCTAAGGATCTGAAGTTACTCAACTATCTTGCCCTGTGAACACTTCCCTTTAGAACCTTGATTCTGATCTGACTGCTTGATACATTGAATCCATTAGCCCAATGGAATTTAGACCTACATCTATCCATCTGAATCAGTGATTCCACCACCAAACCAAACCCAAAATAAAATCCCAAGTAATCCTACATAACTAGCCTAAAATCAAGTAAAATCAACAAAGATAAATCATATAGAGAGAGCCCTCTATGAGCATTAGGAAGGCTAGATACTAAGGCTTAAAAGTAGGTTTATGGTTACCTCTAATATTCTTCAAACCAAAATATACACAACCCTTGAAAATTATTGGAGTGATAACAGATCCAATGTCGACCAACATTGATGTAGGTTTTAACCCTATACAAAAATTATCTACAAACGAATATTAAAACAAAAAATAAACAATAGCGAGAGCATAAAACATAACACTAATAAACACAGATATTTTCCCCTGGATCCCAAATTGGGAAGACCAACTTTATTTTTCATTATATTCCTTTTAGTGTTACAACACATATATATACATGCCAAAGCATACATAAACCCCAATCCTTTAACCCTGGATTAGAACATAACCATAGTTCCCTTGACCGGATCTACAAAATACCAGGGGTCAAAAACCATCGTCCCCTAAAACCTTGTGAAAACTCATGCACAAAACCATAGGTGGGTCTGTGCACCAAATTTTTTTTTTTTTTCGAGGCACTGCCCCGAACCCCGACAGGGGGAGCTACCACCCCCCCTGTGACCCCCTTGCTACGCCCGGTACAACGTACAACACGTGGGGCTAGTCGTGGAAAGAATATAACACATACCCAACATTCTCCCACTTGTTGTTTTCTTTCCACAAGGGGTCACAAGAGAGCTTAGTCTAGCTCTGCAACACCCATTGTTTCTCTACACCAAGAGAACTTCTGAGTGCTCACAGACTTCGTCAATGCATCTGCAACATTCTTCAAAGTGTCCACCTTTACCAACAACACCCTTTTATCCTCAACCATATCTCTCACAAAGTGTCCACCTTTACCAACAACACCCTTTTATCCTCAACCATATCTCTCACAAAGTGATATTGAACATCAATGTGCTTTGTCTTTGAATGATATGCAGGGTTCTTAGCCAAGAAAATTGCACTTTGGCTATCACAGTCTATCCTTATAGCTCGCTACACCAACCCCAAACTTGAACACAACATCTAACAACAAAAATGCTTCCTTGCTTGCATGAGTGGCTGCCATGTATTCTGCCTCTGTAATTGAAAGAGCCATTACAGGCTGTCTCTTACTCATCCAACTGACTGCACCTCCAAATAGGCTAAACACATACCCACTTGTAGATCTTCTTTGGTCCAGATCTCCAGCGCAGTCTACATCAACAAAACCACGAATGTCCAACACTCTTTCCAATCCCGGTCTTCCCTGGTAGCACAAGCCATAATCACTAGTGCCACGCATATATCTGAAAGCCCACTTCACTGCTGTCCAATGCTCCTTCCATGGGTTGGACATAAACCTGTTCAATACTCCCACTGCATGTGAAATGTTTGGTCGAGTACAGACCATTGCATACATCAGGCTACCCACTACACTTGCATATGGAACACAGGACATATCCTCCTCTTCTTCTGGTGTCTTGGGATACTGTTCAACAGATAGCTTTACACCTGCAAGAATAGGAACATTCACTGGTTTACTATCCTGCATATTGAACTTCTGCAATATAGTCTCGACATACTTCCTCTGGTTTAAACAGAGCTTCCTCTTTTCCCAATATCTATTAATTTCCATGCCCAAAATATAGTTTGTAGCACCAAGATCCTTCATGTCGAATTTGGAGAACAGTTGGGTCTTCAAATCTTGGATAATTTCTTTGTCATTTCCAATCAACAACATATCATCCAAATATAATACCAAATAAATAACATGGTCACCAATTAATTTAAAATAAACACAGTGATCCTCCTTGCTTTTGGTGAAGCCAAGTCCCCATATATAGGTATCAAATTTTTGATACCACATCCTTGGTGATTGTTTTAACCCATACAAAGACTTCTTTAACCTTCATACCAGTTCTTTCTTTCCCTTCACCATAAAGCCTTCAGGTTGTTTCATGTAGATCTTCTCTTCCAGATCCCCGTGAAGAAAATTTGTCTTCACATCCATCTGTTCTACCTCAAAATCAAATGCAGCAACAACAGATAAAAGTAATCTAATAGAAGTAACTTTGGCAACAGAAGAAAATATATCACCAAAATCAATTCCCGGCACTTGGGAATAACCTTTTGCTACCAATCGAGATTTGTATTTCTCCACCTTGCTTCTACATTCATCTTCTTCTTAAACACCCATTTTATCCCTATGGGCTTCCTTCCAGCTGGCAACTGCACCAGATCCCATGCCTCATTTTTATGCAAGGATGCCATTTCATCAACCATGGCCTCCTTCCAGAGTTTTCCATCCTCTGAATCTACTGTCTCCCTGATAGTTCTTGGACAATCATCAGTTATAGTTAAGGAAAAAATTGAACAGAAAGCATACGGACTATACCTTTCTGGTTGCCTTCTTTCCCAAACTGATCTTCTCACAGCTGGAGTTTGTGGCTCTTCCTCTTTTGAGACTTCTTCTGTTGTAGAGTCTGATTCATCCTCCTTTAGCTCAAACTCTATCTTCTCAGTTACCTTTGGTAGGAATTCATGTTTAACAACATATTTAACCTCTCTAAACACCACATCTCGACTGTACACAACCTTCCTTGTTTCTGGGTTCCAAATCTTGTAACCTTTTAAACCATCCTTATATCCAATAAAGATGCACCTTTCAGATTTATTATCCAACTTTGTCCTCTTCTCCTTCGGAACATGTAAATATGCATCACATCCAAATACCCTCAAATGTGAAAGGGTTTCTTACCAGTCCATACCTCATGTGGAGTCTTATCCTCCAATGCTGATGAAGGTGATCTATTAACCAGGCAACATGCAGTCTCCACTTCCTCTGCCCAAAATTCTTGTCCTAACTCGGTACCACTGAGCATGCTTCTTGCCTTCTCCATTAGCGTTCTATTCATTCTTTCTGCAAATCCATTTTTCTGAGGTGTGTATGGAGTATTCTTCTGCCGTGTTATACCACACTTCTTACAGAACTCTTCAAATTCCTTCTTGCAGAACTCCCCACCATTATCTGTCCTCAGCACCTTTATCTTCTTCTCTATCCGGTTTTCCACCAGAGCCTTAAATTCTTTAAATTTTTCAAAGAATTTAGATTTATTCCTCAAGAAATATAACCATGTATTCCTTGAGAAGTCATCTATGAATGAAACATAGTACACAGACTTACCTAGATATGGAACTGACACAGGTCCAAACACATCACTGTGCACAAGCTCTAATATCTTGTTTGCCCTCTTAGCGCCAAAATGAAAACTCACCTGATTCTACTTCACATATACACAATGTTCACAGAAATCAAAATCCAGATATAAATTAGACATACCTTCTACCATACCATTTCCATGTATTATCTGAAAGCCCTTCTCTCTAATATGTCCAAGCCTTTGATGCCATAGCATGGTCTTTTCTCTAGAGACCGCTAGGCTTTTTGCTCCACCTTCAGGAACCACAGAACTATTGCACCCATCAATAATAGTGCCGCCCTGAAGCTTGTTCATAGTTCTAATCTGAACTCCCTGCATTAATACCACTGCTCCTCGAACCATATTACAGGTATCTTTCTCGAACACTGTTTTTACACTTGCATCATCCATCTTGCTTATAGAAATCAGATTTCTGGCCAATGCAGGAATGTACAGAACACCATGAATTGTTCTAATCCTTCTACCTTGTAGATTTAGCTTGAATTTTCCATGTCCAATGATTCTGGCCTTCCTATCATCCCCTAGGAAGAAATTACCGCCATCATATTTCTCTTACTCGTAGAACCACTCCCTATGGGGAGTGAAGTGAAATGATGCACCCGAGTCAATAAACCATGACTCATGATCTAGATGTGTATTTGAATAAGAAGCCAAATACACATCCCCACCTTCATCCAAGGTGGTTTTTTCCTTTACAGAAGGAGCATCATTAGATCCCTTTCCTTTCTCAGGAGCTTTAGATCTGCAGTCCTTTTTGAAGTGCCCTTCCTTTTCGAATTTATACCACACCTTTACAAACTTTTCGGGAGATTTAATCTCCCACTCAAAACCTTATTCTTGTTTCTTTTCTGCGACCTTCCTCATACAGATAAGTCATATCCATTTTGGCCCTCCATATTTCTCCATCTCATTTCCTACGAAGAAGTCTGAGACAATGTCATCAAAATTCAAGGTAGTTTTATTGCTACCTATTGCAATAACCAGATTGTCCCATGAATTTGGTAGAGAACACAACAAACTGATGCAATTATCTTCATCTGAGATTTTAATATCAATAGATGAAAACTGACTTACCACTGTATTGAAGGCGTTCAGATGCTCTATCACTGAGTCTCCATCCTTCATCCTCAGGTTATACAACTTTTTCCGCAGGAATAATTTATTCACCAGAGACTTAGACTGGTACAAAGTTCCAAGTTTGTCCCACAAATTCTTCATCGTATCTTCCCCATATAAATTCAACAATATAGAATCAAAGACACACAACTGTATTGTTCTCTTCACATTCTGATCCAAATTCTTCCAGTATTCATCTGACATTTCCATTGGTTTAGTACCTAGATCTACCGCGATCCATTGATCTTTATCAACTAGCAGTTCCTCCATCTTGAGCTTCCACAACTCAAAACTCTGACCATTAAATTTCTCGATCTCTATCTTTCCGCTGCTCACCATCTTCTTTCACCACAAGAATTGATCCCACAGATATCTCACTGAATAGGGTCTACCACAGGCCCGAGCAAAAAACCATTAGTAGCAAAGGCATCCCCTTGAAGCCAAAACAACTCTGATACCAAATGTAGGTTTTAACCCTGTACAAAATTTATGTACAAATGAATCTTAAAACAAAAAATAAACAATAGCGAGAGCATAAACATAACATAGATAAACACAGAGATTTTCCCCTGGATCCCAAATTGGGACAACCAACTTGATTTTTCATTATATTCCTTTTAGTGTTACGACACATATATATACATGCCGAAGCATACATAAACCCCAATCCATTAACCCTGGATTAGAACATAACCATAGTTCCCTTGACCGGATCTACAAAATACCAGGGGTCGAAAACCATCGTTCCCCAAAACCATGTGCAAATTCATGCACAAAACCATGGGTGGGTCCGCACACCAAATTGTTTTTTGCTGGGGCACTGCCCCGGACTCCGATAGGGGGGGCTGCCGCCCCCCCTGTGACCCCCCTGCTGCACTCGACACAACGTATAACATGTGGGGCTAGTCGTGGAAAGAATATAACACATACCCAACAACTGAGACTCACTGTCCCTACACCGTCCCATGAATCCTTAGTTTCAGGAACTTGGGAACTCCTTGCAGAGATGCTAGGACTCCTCCTGAAAGTGAAAATGCAACTCCTCTAGCTTCCAGTGGTTTTGGCTCCTCCTCCTGAGGTATTGCATTGTACTCTCCACCCATAACGAAATAAGTCTCCCCATCCCCCTCGTTGTCCGAGAAGACCTCGATACAGTGTGCCATCCCAACTGTGCATCGCTGACCTGGTACCCAAGGCTCCTGCCATGTGAATTATATATTCTTCCTTCAGAGATCCATCTTGGTCTCATCATCCAACTTTCCTCGACCCTGGTTTACCCTTGGTGGTGGGGCTCTCGTATATCTTCCCCTTTGTTGGAAAACTGGTCTAGCCAACTATGGTGCTCGAGCTTTGGGTAGAGCATACTACAGGTCTCTCGCTCTCCCCACTGCATCATGAAAGGTAGTGGATCTTCTTGATCTCACTAAACCACGAAGTGGATCTCCCAAGCCCTCTACAAAAATATAGATCCTATTGCATTCTGAAAAGTCTGAAACCATTACTGACAACCTCAAGAACTCTTAGATGTATGCCTCAAAATTCCCTATCTGCTTGAGATTTTTTAGCTCTCCGAAGTACTCCTTTGGATCCTTCCTCTCAAACCACTCTAATACTCTCCTAGTGAACTAGTCATATGCTATCTCGCCTCCGTGTCCCAGCATAGTCAACCCATGAAACCACCAGTCATGAGCCTCTCCCTCCAAGCGCAAGGTAGAAAAATTGATTGCTTTTGTTTCGATCATCTGGTTTAGCAGGAAATAAATATCAAGCTTCTCCACCCATGCCTTTGCTGAAATCTTCGAGGAGCCATAAAAATTTCAGAGGAACAACCTACCCATGGAACATGGTAAGCCAATCCCCTGCGTGTATCCTCCTTTGGCCTGGCCTCTGGGTTTGTTACTAGTATTCAAATGGATAAACTCATTGAATGAGATGGCCCTTCCAAACTCTGGCCCATAAGATTGATATTGTATGAAAAAATCTCCATAGCGAGCCTCTTCCGGCTCTTGCCTCACTCCTGTCCCTAAATCTAGGAACGTGGTAATAGTGGACCGTGGTGGAGTGTATGGTGTTAGTGTCTATGAGTCATCAATGATCAAATGTACTCTTTCCATGTGATTGATAAGGTCTTAGGGTCAAATGGTTATATTTTCAAAAAAATTTCACATCTCTCTGTTGTCATATGGTCATTGGTTATTGTCTAAGTCAATGCTACTCCCTCCACTTGCTCATGGTCATCATCAATCATCATGGTTATGCTATCATTTAGGTGTCCTAGGTCATTAAAAGAGTTAATGTGCCATCATATAGGTCATGATCTAGGATTTTCATTTGATTTTCATCATAATGTTAGTCATAAAAATGAAAAGGGAGTCATGTATATCGTTTGGGTCACCGTCATGGGAGTTAGAAAATTAGGGAATAAAGTAAAAAAAGGTAAAATTTCCACTTGAAGAAATTATGCTGCATGTCAAATCATTCAAAAGTCATTCTCTCGAGTACACATGATGTCATGAGCCAAAATTGAGTTTCAACTTGCAAATGGTTCATCTCCATTAAATTAAGGGAAATTAATATTTTCATGAGTTCATCTCATCCTTCCAATTTTCAAAATCTCCTCTCTTGCACTCCAAAACTCGCCACAACCACTAGAAGGTCAAAATCCATCATCAAATTGCTCCATACATCAAGCTGTTGCGTTTCTGGAGGGTGCCGCGCTTTTGTTTTGGAGATATAAGGGGGGAAAGAATTGATCCAAACTCCATTTCATTGTAAGTTCAGAAATCTTCAAACAGGTAAATGATGCTCCCACACACCCTTCCTTCAATCAAATTTCTCCAGAAAATTGATTAAATCCTCCTCTAAGGTTATTTGCTGTGTGTTTGTTGCATTTTCAAGTTTTTGTGGTCTTTGCTACATTCCAAGGATAAATACCCTAGTTTTTTACCCTAAATACCCTTGTATACACCTGATAAACTCTCCCCAACCATTTCCAATACTTATTTTCCTCATCTCATCATTTTTCCCTAAAACCCAAGCCCTCACAGAGTTTCTAGGTTTTTCCTGTGTTTTTCATTTTTTACCCTTCTTCCCTCACTCATTCTAGGAATTTCACTACCCCTATATTCCTAACATCTACCCTTACCCCCCAGATATTCGCTATAATTTTCCCTAACTCTCATATCCCTTATATTTCCCTCCCTAAACTAGCTTCTCTATTTTCCCTGTTTTGCAACCCTAAACCCCTACCCTTTCCCCTATCAAACTAGGGTTTTTAGTCAAACAAAACCAACAACATGGCTAGTGAAAACAAGACATACAAAAAGTGGGGATAGATCTCAAGGTATGAGCCAAATAATATGTAGGAGATCAATGCTTCAGAGTTCATAAAGTGGTCATTTGGACAAGTAGGCTACCCAGGGTTTTGTGGGAAAGTACAAGAGGTGGGCTACCATTGTAAGCTGACTAGTCTATTTGCCAACAATTTTAAGAGGAAAAAGACAAACATAGTAGGGATGGACTTATTGGTATCATCAGAGGTCATAGCTTCAACCACTGGTATCCCTAACCAAGGAGAAATTAGGTTTAAGGGGATGGATTTGAACATAGAAAATTATAAAGTGTTCCTGAAACCACAGTATAAGGAATCACCCTCTCATATTTTCCCTTGCAAGAAATTATTGGATAAATATACTCCTTTAATGAATATTATTTGAAATATTTCACTTGTGAAGGCAGGTTTAGTAGGCTATATCAGTATCACATAATATTGTTGATGCACTTCGCTTCGATCAAACCACTAAAAGTCTAAATCTACCCAATTAATTGTTCAGAAGTCTGGTTAATATGACTGAGAAAGAGCAGACTAAAGGGAGAGACCATCATGAAAGCTTGTTTCATAATGCTTTGATCAAATTCATTGTTCTCCACCAGCTCACATAGATCAACATGCCATGGGAGACCTTCTTGGAGGGAGCTACTCTTATACCTGCCTGAAGCCAGCCAAAGAGCCCAAGTGTTCCTTCATCAACTAGGCCATAGGAGGTAGGCTCATCAAAAAAGCCATCAGTAATAAAGATACAAACTAGAGCAGAAATTTCAAAAACCTATACGAGAGGTAAGAGGTTGATGTTTGCCCCTGAAATAGAAGAGATGCCTAGACCTAAAACTAGATCTCAAACTAGAAGGCTATCCAAGGAAGTTGTCAATGAACAAGTGTAGATTGAAGATATAAGAGAGAAATCGCCTAGAGATAGAGATGATGCACCTTTGCAAAATGAGGAAGAGATACCTCTTGAACTTGAAATGGAAAACCTAGAAGAAGAACACCATCAAGACACAATAAAATAAAAAGAGGCACATATTAGGGAGCTCAAAAATGATATTTCCAAGGAAAATTTCATGGTATCTTTCTTCCAACAAGAAAACAGGCAGCTGAAACTAAACCTACTATTGCAAATCAAGCCATAAGGGGACCATCCATCATCCAAAAAGGCATATGATGTGATAGAAAAGGATAAGGGTAAGGCCATAATTGGTGTGGAGCAATTAGGTACAATCAAGAAGGCCTAAAACTAGAGCAGAGGAAAGAAGAGAAAAACATGAAAAAGATCCATATCCTCTTCAAGCCCACAAAGAAATCAATAAAATCATAACAGCTGAAGTTGAAGAAGACAGGGAATACTGGCTTGGTTTATTAAATGAACACCTAGAGAATCTACTGAAGAAATCAAATGGAGACACTACCATACATAGGCACATGGCAAGGCATTACTACACTAGAAACACTATTTGCAAAATTAGGGTTAAGAACATGAAGACAATGATCAAGAAGACCTTAAGGAAGCTTATGAAGAAATATAACCATGTTATCTTGGCTGAGGCATCCTTATTTTCTTGAAGGCATGACAGAAAAATGGAAAAGGAGATAAATTTTGGCAAAATTTTGATTTTTTTTGGGTTTTGTTTTGTCACAGAGGCAAAACTAGTGCACAGAAACGCAACGAGTACTCACTGCATTGTTTCCCAGAGGCTTCAAATGAATATTTTAAAGCATGTGGAGATGGATAATGATGTGAGGATAACATAAAATTACTTTGGGAAGCTTGAAAGTTTATAGATTTTCAGAAAATGACAAAGTAGTCCCCATTTTTTTACCTTTCTGCCCCTATTTTAGACCACTCGATGTGTTTCTGGGACAACTTGAATTCAAGGAAATTTTTTCAGAGGTTTAGAGAAATGTGTTCCAATCCTTGATGATTCCATGGTGTAGTAGACAACTAAAGCTTTCCAACCATACCATTTGCAGCAAAAAACTCCTCCAGGAAGGCCTCAAAAACACCTTCCAAATTTTTGTCGCGCTTCTGCTGCGTTTCCGGGTTTAATTTTTTTTCTTGACACGTGGAGATCAAAAGTCAAAATGGTAGATGTAGCAGCTGGATCATAAGTTTTTTGATGGTTAATAGGCCTATTTATGGTCATATTTGTAAAATAATCTTATGTTTAATGACTTGAGAGAAAAACTCAACTTGTTAGCTAAAAAAGGGGAAAGCTATTTCGAACTTCCCTAGGATTAGGCTATGAGTCATTAGGTGCATTAATTAGTTGCTTTGGATCAGGATTCTACCACTAGAGGTCGAAAATTGTTTTATTTTCTATATTTACTCAGAGTTATGTCATTGAGAGCGTTGGATATTGAACTTCACACTCTTTTGGCACAAGTGTATTTGATTATTTGTAGAAGTAATTTACAAGAAATTGCAACTACTTTTATGATATTTTTGTGATGTGGTTAGGGATAGTGTTACTCTCCATTTTTACTATGCATCTAATGATAAAGTTGTTCACACAACCATATAATTTCTTCCTATGATTTATCTTTAAATTTTTGAAACATAAATCATTCTTTATGATCTGTTTTTGTTTAAGATAAGAAATTAAATGTTCCATCCTTCTGAATAAGTGATGCTCACTTAATTTCTACATTCTTTACTCCTTACCACACTACAATGAAAAGCCAATTATGTCATTGATCTCACCTATCTTTCCTCATTATATTTCTGTAGTTGATCTTTTTGGGATATCTTTCCTAGTTTCCAAACTTGGCGCTTCTCTGTCTAGCAAACCCTAATCAAACTTAAATAAAAAATCCTACTGAGCTTATAATTGGCACAAAATCCTTATTCTATAGTAATTTCCATCGAATGTGAGCTATATATTGAGATAGACCTTTCTAATTTGGTAGGGATAGATACCAAATCTAAAGACTGGTTTGTGGTTACCTCTTTGGTTTCCTTTCTCAGCCTTGGGAAACTAAGGAGCCCTAACATATGGTACAAAAAAAAATATAGTGTGCGATACTTCCTAGTGTTGGGAAGGGCTAGAATCTTCTCCAACCTAAAAATATCCTTGAACTCATTTCCATTTGCTGCCATTGCTAAGCCTTCGACCCATCTCCTCAATTATCTTGGAGAGGTCTTGTACTGACTTCAACAAAAGGTTTTCAAATTCCTTCTCCTCATTCCTACCATGTTCTGCGTGCTCCATCTCCATTTATACAACCTCTGGAAGGTTATCAACCTAATCTGGAGTGATTTCAAGCCTCCTTTCCATGCTCCTATATCTCAGTCTTTAATAATTCACGCTCTATTTTCTCTCTGGTGTCATAGACTGTGTGTTCCACAGGTTGAGCCAAGTCTATGAGCTTTGATACCACTATAATATCCTAAATGGGAAAATACCAGTATTACACAACAAAAATAGGCAAGAAACTACAACAAATAAAATCACACCATTAACACATGAGAACTGGAGAAAAAAATACGATCGGAGCCATCTTATAAATTCTTGGAAATGAGTACAATGATTGTGTTGGATGGAATGCACCTGGCCTGCTCAAGGAAGGATGAAGCCTATCTCAAAACAAGCTGAATTAGCCCATAGGAAATTGTTCTGCGTGGCTCTAGTTCTGCGCTTCTCTACCTAAGACATGCAACTGCTGCAAAATTTAGACTACTGGTTGGGCTAATTCTAGCGCTCAGAAAATTTCAGGACTTAAACACCAGACTCTACTCTAGAAACCCATAAAAACCCACGAAGGAATTGTGGAATGGCTTACCCCTGGCATTTTCCCCTACTGGGCTTGATCCACTGCACTGCTGGCTGAAGATGCACACCTGAAGAATCCACTGCAAAAATAGCCCAAAAGATGATAAATAACCCTGTTAGGAAGCACTCAGATTCCCCACAAAATCTCAACTGCAACTCCCTCTCTTCTCACCTCCCGGAACAACTTCACTCCATGTGCTGGGTCCTCCACTATATAGTCATTGCATCCTCCACACAGTACCTAAAGTGAAAACACTCCTCCTGCAATATATAGTGTGAAATTATCCTCCAAAATGATAAGAATATTCTCCTGAGTGGACACTCGAAGTCCCTCGAGGTAGAGGTTGAGATATTCTCCTGAAAATATCGTGTGCTAAAGAACACTGCAGACTTGGCACTTGAAATAGGCATGCTATGTCAAAATGAAAATCGTAAAGATAAGTGAATGAATGTGGAACTATGTTTCCCTTCCTTCATTTTTTCAAATGAGCCTCAACGTTCCTCATGGGCCCACCATGGAATGTGCTACCACTCCTTCGAGCCAACCCAGCGTTGCCTCCTCTTGAACCTCCTTCACGCTGAAGCTCATTCGATATTTGCCACTTAGACTCCACTAAAGCCACAATATTCTCTTGGGAAATATAGGAATTGAATTTAGCTTTACCCAAAATAATATTTGTGGGTCCTCGACCCACCTTATTTCCGCCTAACATTAGAGATAACAAATTTTATCAAAATTTAATATTCTAATTAGTGAAACTGCTAATTAGAATATTACAACAAACTTAGGGGGATTATAATTTAGTGAAAAAAAGAGAGGAACATCTATAAGGAAGTACTATTGAAAAATGAAGACAAAGGAAGCACCCTTTTCTATTGATGTCAAGGGGGAGATAATGCAAAAATGGGGAGAAACTAATAATAAGTATGAGGAGAACACAAACAAAGAAGATAAACTAACAAGACGTATGAAGATAATGCAAACAATGGGATAAACTCTTGGAATGAGCGAATATAAAAGTATTTACATCAATAAAAAAGGGGGTTATTGTTAAAAATGGTTGTTATTTATGTGAAATGCTATCCAAAAAAAAAAAAAAAAAAAAAAAAACCATATTTCAAGCCATATGGAAATATTGTTTTTTGGATTTTTGATGCCCCATTTAGATATGTTATCTTTGAATGAATTTTTACTAAAATAAGCTGGCTCAAATGGGAGCATAATATGTGAGGTTGGAAAGCTTATTTTGATACCTTTCCAATTATATATGCCACTCCATCTAACTCCTCGGTTAAGGAGATATCATTTTTTGAATATTCATTATATGATATACCAAGTCGACCCAACTAGTGGTCAAGCTAGTTTACTTTTGGGGGTCAAAAAAACTATATATAGGCGTTATGTGGATGAACCTAGGACTCACTTGCTCAAGCTAATTCAGGTCTGTCTAAGAAAGCAAAGGAGAATTTCTAAGGTTCATAGCTCATGAACCAAGTGAAGTGAAGCTAAGTTGGAGAGTTTGTTTGTGGAAAAGGTTTTTGGCACTGTTTGGAAAGTTTTTTAGTGTTGGTTAGAAGGTGAGTTGCAAAGCTATTGTAGAGGTTGAGTTTTAGCCCTATTGAAGGCCAAAATTTAGTCCTATTAAGGCCGTGTTTTAGGTTTGTTTTAAGAGTTTATTTTTGGTGATATGAAGGCCAAGTTCAAGTATAGTTTATGGCCGAAGTTGTATTCCTATTATAGACCAAGTTATGGTATGATGTTTGAGGTGGCTAAGCTCTGTTGAAGAACTGTTGTAGGCATATTTGGAGGTCGAGTATGGTTGGCTAAGGAAGTGTTAAGGGATAGTTCAGTTGAAGTAGTTATGATGTTAAGGCGATTATAGGTCCAAGCCATATTGTGGATAGATATGTATTAAGAACAATGTTATCATGAAATTTTTTGTGATAGGCCCATGGGTTGCGTAAGTTTAATAATTAAAAATAAGAGTTGAGGGATTTGAAAATATGTACATAATTCTTTTTAACAAAATATAAAGAAATAACATGCAAGAGATAAAGTCTAAGAAGCATGGAAAATTTTAGGGGCTCATATTCGCAGGTGGGCTAATTTTCCATGTTTTTTCCAAAAAAAATATTCGCCAATTTACATTTTTTTTTATAAAAATGATTCGCCGAAAATTTACAATATAAAGTTATTTTACGTTAAAAATCGCCAACATTATATAGACAGTATATATAATATCATTATAAATTTGAATAATTTTACAAATACATCAATAAATATTTTATAGTTTGCATATTAGGGACTAGTGATATTCGCCAATTTTTTAAACTTCAAGATAATTTTACATCCTTAAAATTTTCCATGCTAAGAAGCCAAGTCAATAAGCCTAGTTGAAGAGAAGAAGGTTAAGGTGTATAGGCCAAGTGGATGTAATGAAGCTTGAATGCACAAACCCAAGGGTTGCATGGTTGATGATGACATATCCAAGGAACCAATTGAAGATGTAGGTTGGTGTATACAATTTTCTGAGTTGGTATTCAACTTGGGGATTGGTGTCTCTAGTAAGCTGGTGCCTAAAAAAGTTCTAAGTCAATACTTATTTTGTACAAGGAAGTTTACAAATATTTACAATGAAAATTATATGTGTTTCTTATGTAAATATCTGCATTTCATGATTTATGTGCATAAAATGATTTAAAAGATAAAAATAGTTAAAAATAATGAAATACTAATTCACACCCCCTCATTATTTCCAGCATGTACTACTTCTGATCCTCATACAGATAGGAATATAGAAATGATGAATTAAGTATTAGAAGATATTCTTCACATGTCGGTCATGAGTAAGCCTACTAAATGTGAGGAGTATCTACCATTGGTGAAGTTTGCTTACAATAATGGCTACCAAGAGTCATTGAAAATGAGTTCCTTTGAAGCACTTTATGGTAGGAGGTGAAATGTTTTGATCATTTGGGATGTTTCAAGTGGATCAGATTACATTTTGAGTAGACATGTTGAAAAATATGGAATAAGAGGTCATTAAGATGAAGTAGAGGTTGAAGGGAACATATTATTAACAAAAGAGTGACATTGATGTAAACTTAATCGATAGAGAATTCAAAGTAAAAGACCATGTGGATATTAGGGTTAAACCCAAGAAAATCCCTCTCAGAATGAAAAATTGTGAAAAATTATCACCTCATGACTATGGACTATTTTGATATCTTAGAGAGAGTGGGTCTGCTAGCATACAAACTTACTTTACCTCCCACTTTTAAAGTACATGATGTACTCCATGTATCTTTTCCTAAAAAATATATTCATGATCTAATTATATTTTTCATTGAAATATAAAGCCTCAATTCATATTAGACAGTAAGGAAATGTTTCTACGGAACTAAGCCATCATTTAGGTCAAGGTGTAATGAAAGTGTATTGGAGAAGGTGAGGGTACATGGGAACTAGAGGATTTCCTAAAAGTGTCATACTCAATTTTCTCGCTACATAAAAACATTATTGTAATTTATATAACATCAAGGATGGTGTTTCTTTAAGGGGGTTAGGATTGTAACACCCATTTTCACACCTACGAATATCGACACTTATATGGCCTATATAAGTGTTGCTTATATTAACACTTATATGGCGTCATTATGACAAGCTAGACTGGATAGCTCAGAAAGAATAAGTATGTAATTAATTTCTTGTTAATGTATTTATGTTGAAAAAATAATTGGGAATTAGAGCACTGATACATGCTATGATATCAGAAGAGGTAGTTGTGCCCAAAATTTGAATTTTAAACTATTGTCTTACCCTTCCCACCAACCCACAACTCATTGAATGAATTAATGGGTGGTTTAAGCAACCACCTGCCATAATTATTGGGGGGTTTTGGGTGGTGTTTGTAGAGGAATGGGAATAATCATGTGGAATAGTCAGATAAGGATAGATTCAATCATTCATAAAGAGGAAGGAGATGCATGAGCTCTTACAATAGTGAATTCATGAGTGGAGTGCTACCATGCTTGATTAGAATGTTTTTTGTAGCATTGAGTGATTAAATTGTTATTTGGCTCCCTAAGAACATCCAAAAAAGATACAATTGCGAATCCAATAATTTTTGGTGTGCTTTGGGCTCACCAAAACTAAAATTTTCTTGCAAAACACTTGTAGAAGAGATCCAGAGCCTAGCTTATTGGAGGGGACTGTGATTTTCTATATGCAAGGTAAACATGAGAAGAAAGAGGCAAGGAAATCATTGAGGAACTATAGAGCAGTGAAGGGATTCCAATAATTTATTTTCTATCTAGTTGAGAGACATCTAAATATCATGGAGGCCCTAAGCTCAGTAAGGAAGAAGGGTTCTCTAACTATTTATGCCAGTAAAGAAAGGTTGCCTTTACCCAACCAATTTCTTGAGTGTTGACAGTTCCCATGTGCTATCATGACCTAGATAGTTGTAGAGAGTTGTTGTGCAACTGAATCCATGGTGGGGTAAAAAGGGCTAATTCCCAATTCAATTTGGAGCTACATTTCTTAGATAAATGTCTCAACTTTATTTACGAAGTTCATAGAAGTTTACTTGATGGATGTTATTGCCAAAATAATTCTCATATGGACTTCTAGGTGATTATCAAAATTATCATCAATATTATTTATTAAAGTGCTATTACACGATTATTTGTCACCATCATTGGGATAGTAACTCAAAAATTTACAAATGCACACACTATACATTCATGTAACTCACTAGTGCTAGTTTTGCACAATTCACATGAATTTTACTTCTATAGGCATGTGGATATGCAAAGGGAAAAATTTCATAGGATTCCAATGCATTTAATGAAGATTCATGTTAAAAGTTACTCCAAGGAAGGTAAAATAGGTTGGGTGGAGTTGTATTGCCACTCTTAGTGAATTTTGGGAGAGGCAAACTCTCCTAACACATGTGGAGCCAAAATTCAAAATTGTACCATTCACATTATGAATTAGCCATTATAGAGATTAAACGTTTCTTATAAGAGGAGGCCACGAGGAAACATTTAAAGTAAGATAATAATATTATAGTCATGATACTCAAATTTTCTTAGAGCTCCATATGCTTTTTTATTTTAGTTTGTGAGCATTGGTCCAGATTTATGAAGGAACACGATAAAATACAGAAATAGAAATAAACATAGAGATGTAGAGGATATAAAGCTTCATTTCATTAAGATAAAATAACAGAAATATGCTTACAGACATAATGGAAATCAAATATCTAGGGCGCTTGATCCAGATCTTGGGGGGGAGGCCCCCAAGATCTAAAAAGTTGAAATAGATCTGACAAGATCTGCAAAACTAGAAAGCTAGAAAAAAAGAGAGAACACAAATAAAATAAAACCACAAGAAACTTGTTTTATTAAAATAGAGAATAATTGTAGAAGCTACATTGTGGTGGAAAGTCTATCCTTTTACAAAGTGAGGCTTGTTATTTATAGCCTTTTTTTGAGATAGAATACCATAGGTGGATACCATGGGTAGATACCACTTACAATACCATGGGTAAATCCCATGTGTGGATGAATACCATGGGTGGATACATACCATGGGTCACTTACAATACCATGGGCAAATAAATATCATGGGTGGATGAATACCATGGGTAGATTCCATTTACAATACCATGGGTAAATTCCATGGGTGGATGGATAACATGGGTAGATGAATACCATGGGTTGATGCCATTTTCCATTCGGATCATTCCTCCCTCCTTAAGATGCAATGGTCCCCATTGCGTGAAGTTCCCTCCTGAGAAGCCTTTTTTGAATATGAAGAGCCACTGAAGAGAATGGTTTTGTGTAGTTAACCCATAACCATGATGAACGAAGATCCGAGGATAGAGATACCCTATAATTCTTGTGACCAACTGTGATATTGACAGTGTGCAGCCTAGCAAATGGACTTCAATGAAGTATGGATTTGTGGATGAACCAAAACCATGAAAAACGAAGATCTGAGGATAGAGATACCCTGTAATTCTTGTGACCAACTATGTGACTAACAGTGTGCGGCCTAGCAAATGGACTTCGATAAAAAAGATTCTGTGCGGTTGACCCATAACCGTGATGCTGATTTTTGATGAAGTAGCAGATGCTTACATAGCTTGGGGGGGGGGAGGGAACATCTCCAAATAACCCAAGCCAAATGCTGCTATGCTAAAACTGATGAATGTGAAACAGGTGCCTACTAAAGTGGGGTGGGAGGGCACGTCTCCAAAGGGAACCCGCTCCGAATGCTGCTCCAGATTTAAAATGAGCATAACTCGGTCAATATAGCTTAGAATATTTATTATAACCTGTTTTAGGAAATGGAATGATCACTCTGCATCTTCTCATGTATTTGAAACCACTATCTGGAAACTCTAGACTCTTAGATTCGCGCTGGAACTGTCTCGTCGTCACAAAATCTCTGAAAAAATAGTTGATTTTAAATCAACGATAACTCCCACATCTGGACTCCGATTCGACCGATTGTTTTTTTGAACTTGAGTGATTTTTCAAGAGGACCTCAGATATGGTCTTTTTTTTTGCAAATTTTTCACCAAAATTTTCAGATATGATCTGAAAACTCGCTGCCCAAAAACATTCATGGATTTTGCTGAAGATTGCTGCAAAACATTGAAACTAAAATATGCTTCAAACCCTCATTCCCATGGATTCGTAACCTGAATCTGATACCACTGATCCAGATCTTGGGGGGGAGGTCCCCAAGATCTAAAAAGTTGAAATAGATCTGACAAGATCTGCAAAACTAGAAAGCCAGAAAAAAAGAGAGAACACAAATAAAATAAAACCACAAAGAAACTTGTTTTATTAAAATAGAGAATAATTGTAGAAGCTACATTGTGGTGGACACTCTATCCTTTTACAAAGTGAGGCTTGTTATTTATAGCCTTTTTTTGAGATAGAATACCATAGGTGGATACCATGGGTAGATACCACTTACAATACCATGGGTAAATCCCATGTGTGGATGAATACCATGGGTGGATACATACCATGGGTCACTTACAATACCATGGGCAAATAAATATCATGGGTGGATGAATACCATGGGTCGATGCGATACAATACCATGGGTAAATTCCATGGGTGGATGGATAACATGGGTAGATGAATACCATGGGTTGATGCCATTTTCCATTCAGATCAGCGCTGGTAGCTTATCTCTGAGAAGAGATGTGGTGGTTACATGCCTCTGAATTGTGTTACAATGAGGCTTGAGGGACTATTTATTATTGAGAAACAATGGAAAACTCTAAATGTCCAAAAACCTAACCCTAGGTGATGAAGCGCCAAAAATATGGGCCCCGTTTGGGTAAATTGGTGTTTCAACTTCCTGGGGTCGTAACTTTGGCATACTATCTCCATTTGATGCACATCATACATCGTTAGAAAGATCTATTTGAGGACTACAATCGGTAATCGTGAATATAGATTCTGAAATGGAATCATATTCGCTAGAGGCGCGATGCCCAAAAAATGTCATTTAGGGCCTCAAAATGGCTCCAAAAGTTCAGGACCCAAAAAACTGCTAAAAATAGTAAGTTGTGCTGAAACTGAAAAATTGAAATAACTGATGGTGGCATTCCAAATGGAATAGGTGGGTGGCGACTGATATCCACCTAGATCAAGCATAGTGTTGGTCCAATTTAAGGGTATAAATTAGATCATCAATTCTCTTATCAATTTGGTATTCGTAAGCTTAGAAGCACTCCAACATATATGGTTTAGAGACAATTTATCCAAATTTAACATCTAGCCAGTTTGAAATCTTAGGTATTATTGTCAAGTAAACTTCATTCTACCTTACAGGAGAAGTATTCAAAAAGAATTTAATGAAATTATTAACACCTTTATATCATCCGTTTCTTCAATCAATTAATAAGCTAACTATTGTAGCAACAAATAAATCACACATAAAATAAGAAATTTTTGACGAGTCTAGTTATCGACGGTGAAAGAAATACCAAGGTCTCTTACAAGAGGTCAATTCATAATATCTCTTACCAAGCATATCAATAATAACTTAGTTAAAAAGTAAATATACTAAAGGAAAGTACAACAAACTCAATGAAATTACAACAACATAGATGAAAGTACAACAAATTGAAGTGAAAGTAGAACAAACTGAAAACTATACCAAAATAATGAGAAACTAGTGCACAGTCTCGATAACGGGGGCCCTCCACGCTTTCGCTGTGCACTTTAGGTGAATACCAACTTAGAAGAACTTGAAAACCAGATCAAAATTTATCCATCAAGCATAATAGAGGCAAAATAAATTTTGAACCAACTCCTTTCAATAATTTGCAAAAGTCTTCAAATTCACATAGATAATAGATGTCTTCCTCATTCAAATGTCACATATTTATACAAGTTTTTGGAAACTAATTAACTAAAAATACTAAAATACATTTATGAAAACCTTAGATAAGGGCTACAATTCGAATTCATTACTTCTAGCACTAAAACTTGGGAAAAATCCCTTAAAATCACAAACTGCCCAAATTCCTTGCTTAAAATAGGGGATTTTCTGAACAACTGGTCTAGTTTGACCAGTGTTGACCAAGCAATTCCATGATTTTTTTTAGGATTATGATATGTGTTTCACCATCCTTGTACACTAATATCTACCCAACAACTCTCGGTTTTCACCCAACTATCCTGCACATATGAAAAATATGGAGAAATTACGGGATGTTACAACTTCCCGTAATTTCTGCTAAAATTTCAATTTTAAAGCCAAACTTCATCAAAATTTAAATCATTCAAAAATAATTGACAATTGTACCTTATTTTATTAATTTCAAGGATTTTATGGATGAATATGGAAGTATAAAAGGATAATTAAGGAAAAAAATGGCTTACGTGGCGAAGGCAAAACACCAAAAAGTGAACCCAACACATAGCTTCCATTTGTGAGTTTAATTTCATCCATTGAAGAAGCTTGACTCCCTTCTTGGTTTAGAGAAAGGAGATTAAATGGACACAAAAGGACACTCCAAAGGAATATTGGAGAGGTTTCATAGCTCTACTTCGTCTCATTTGGTATATCTCTTTAAGGCGATAATCCTTATCCATTGTGAATAAAGATAATATAATTTGGTTACCATGTTATTCCTTATTTATTTTGAATTTGTTTCTTGTTCTCTACATGGTTGTCTATCTTTATTTTATTTTGAAATCTTATATTTGTCACAGAAAAACTTTAATATTTTCTATCTATCACCTTACAACCTTAAGCTACAACAAAAGTGTATTTTCTCACCTCATTAGAAAATACACTATAATAGATTAGCAAATCCATTGGTATGTTCACCTTCATATTATTTTTTTTGTCATATTTTTTATTTTGTAGGTGACCAAACTGGCCTACTTATGGCATGGAACCATCTTCCTATCTTTTAATTTAAGTAGAATTTTATTTTACATCCTGCACATGATTCATGCCAAGCCAAGGTAGGGAGAAACACTTGAAGGGGGTAGGGATTTGGCCTAATAACCTGTTGAAATTATTGAGCCACCTAACTCTTGTGAGGTTTCCTAGTGTATGAATGATACCTAGAAGTTGAAATTCCCTTTTCCAGATTGGACTAAGGTATATTAGCGGCCAACTCATAGGGAACCCTCCCAAGTGGTAGTTGTAGGATGAAACTACACATGTGATATTGGGAAATATTTCCTCGGAACAAGATTCTACTACCCCTTAAGGTAATTAATCCTTTTAATATTCACTAGTTTATTTTGGAGGAATCAACACCCATCATTGAAACATTCAGAAGAACTAGTTATATAATCATGTGGAAAGGATGCTAGGTATTTTAGGCTTGGCGTTTTTATATTTTTTCTCACAGCCTCGCATAAAGATATCCCCTTACACCTTACTATTTTTGTGATTAATATAAAACTCATAATTTTTTCTTACATTCACATTTAATAAATTTATTTACTTAATGAGAACTATAACCTAAAGACGAGAACTTTAGCCAAAAAAACCTCCAAAAAACATGGAAAAACAACCCAGAAATGAAAAGTGTGTATGTTGGAATGAAGTTTTTTTTTGGGGGGGTAAATTTTTGATAGGCATAGTCTAACTTATATACGAAAGAAAAATTTTCACGACAATTTTTTTCTGGTTTATTTTAATCAAAATTCAGCAAATATTTTTAAAAATTTGAGTTTAAGTTGTTTAATATGTAGAATTTGAGTGCCCCAAGGGTTTTTCAGGGTGTTGAATCCATCTATGCATTCTAAAATTCATTTTAAATAGAAAAAAATCACATTCTTGCTGAAATTGTAACATTGGATTATGGTGAAAAAGGCTATTTATTCTATAAGTTAGACTATGCCTTTTAAAAATACCAGTAAAAACCAATTTGTTTGTGCAAAATACATGAAAAAACACCCTGAAAACAAAAAGTGTTGACGCTAAAACAATTTTGTTTTTTTTTTTAGGGGTAAATTTTCAACATTTTTTAGCAGTGGTGTTAAAAATAAAATATCATGACTCCAAAAAATCTTGGAATCCCAACAATTTCCAGGCATGACGTGAAAAATAAAATTTCATGTCTATGAAAATCCTTAAAATTCCAACATTTTTCATCCATGAATGGAATTAAAACCAAATATCAAGACTACAAAAAACTTTAAGTTTTAGAGATATTTCAACCATGGCATTATGGAAAAATTTTATGACTAAAAAAAATTTAAAAATTAACAAATAAATGAAAGAGTCATTATACCAAAAGTAGTTTTTATTTAAAAGGCTAAAAGTATAGCTCTTTTCAAATATTAGCCAAAGACAACTTGTCCCATTGTAACAAAAACTTAAAAATCAAACATTAAAATGAAGTATCCCCTTTTAAAGGGGCATTAAAATTGCAACATTGTTTTAAAATGTCGTATTTCAAATGGTAACAATAAATAATATCATGACAATATCACTGTATAATTTAAAAAATCAACATTAATTTCTAATATTTTTTTACTTTTAATCAAAATATCAATACTGGTAGATTGAATGAAACATATTGTGGATATTCTAAACAAATTAATTCTTTATAATTAAAACATATCATTTAACAAAAATAAAAATGACTCATAACTTTAGGTAAGATTTTATGGAAGTCAAAATTTTTATTTCAAGTTATCATGCAAACGTCATTTACATAAAATGTCTTAGATAATTATTCAAAATCACTCATAGGTTCTAGCACAACATCAAAGTCTACAATATATTCATATGAATGATTGGCTGCAAATGAAGATGACCCATATTCTTCTCTTTCATCAACTAGTGCCCCATCCGAGTCAACATGCATGCCCAAAATTTCAATTTTCAAAAGTCTTATGGATCTTTGACTGGGTTCAGTAGACTCCCAACTTAACACTTTTTCTTGTGGTAGTAACCTCTTCATAATCTCCATGGTTTGGAAGTGAAGAGTTCCTCTATTTTTTAAATTGAATTCATAAACAAGTATGTCAACATCCTCCAATTTTAAGAGGTCAATGTTGTGACAATTTATA
Source organism: Pinus albicaulis (assembly GCA_034641835.2). NCBI lineage: Eukaryota > Viridiplantae > Streptophyta > Pinopsida > Pinales > Pinaceae > Pinus > Pinus albicaulis. Next base: position 335,849,958 of record CM076574.1, on the reverse strand, counting down.
TTTGTACCCTTTATTTTTCTCTTTTTACCAATTTGTTTATCAACTCCCATCTCTAGCTTGTATACATGACTGAATGGGTTTGTATTTATGGCATACCAATGTACTTCATCTATTGTAACATATTCATTTTCTATAATGGCCTTTATAACCTTGGAAACCTAGAATGGATAATCATGTGTATCTCCATCCGCTAACACTGCGATCATGCAATCCTGCTTAACATCCTGCATAAAAAACCTATAAAGGTCTTCTATGGCTTCATGTTGTGCACATGATTTTATAGAACCAATATACATTTCTCTTTCCTCTACCCATGAAGAATTAATAATATCATGATATTGTCGTTGTTCAACAATGTTTCTTTCCTCATGTTCATTTGGTATATTTTGTGGCCAAATAAATGGAGTCTTCAAAAGTGTATCTTCATTTCTTTATCTTGAAAAGACACCACTTTGATTATTGAAAAAATGCTCCCACCAAAATGAATTAGAAGGATCAAAGTATTCATATGTATCTCTAATAGATTTTTTAATTTATTCCAAGCATTCAGAATAAATTATATCTCTCGTATGCCTTCATGCATTATGGACTTCAACAACTGATTGTATTAACAATATTATTGATGCAAATATTGGATGATCCAAAATGAACTTCAAAAATGCTAAACCTGATGATGACCCCCATTCTATAGTAGTTGAATACAAATTGCCCCATATAATTGTTTTTCCATCATTTTTTTTTATACAAAATTAATTTTTGAAGCTAATGTCATTAAGTTTTTCAATACATTTCTCTTCACCATGTGATTCCAGAATAAACCTTCACATGAAAATAGTTTCTTCCAACATGTGAAAAATAGGCTCTGGAATGTATGATTTCTAAATAGATTATATTAATGATGGCAATCTCATAACATCTTTCCTCCTCAGTATTACTGAAAAAATGACTAAAAATTTGATTAATATGGTCATGAGAGTGCCCAACAAGAAGGAAACTGAAATTTTTGAAAAATTCCCAATTCAAAAAGCATGTTTAGATATCCAATAAAAATTGATTTTTGTTTTCATAACTAGTCAGTGTCTAATTGTAGATACAAAACTTCAAGAATATTACCATACCAATGAGAAAGCACATAATGAATTATGGTTATCATTATATTTTCATAATTATGAATATTTGGAGTTGTGAAGTAAAACCTTGGACACATTTTCTCATTAAAGACCATACAACTGACCAAGTGAAATTAGATAAAGCTTACCTCTTGTAATTTTCTTTGTGTGCAAACAAAATGTGGTAGAAGTGTTTTCTCTTAGTCCATACCATAAATTATCAAAAAAAATATTTATTTTTATTATCATACACTTCTTTTGATGCTTATACAAATTTTTTGTTTCGTTTGTTTGCTAATTGCGATGCTCTTGAAGTACTTTGACAATGGAATATACACATAACATAAAATAAAACCTATTAATAAACACATTTTCGTAGTTGATAACTATCCAATTTTAAAAAAATAATTTTATGAATGCATAAATCTGATATTAATCCCTTCTTGATTTAAGAGAAGCACATGTACTGCAAACCTCCATCCTTGACTTCTTAGGAATACAAACATTGTTGAATTATTTCCTCCATATCCTCGTAAAATATGCATATGTAATAAAATTACCATCTCCTTCAACACTTTCTGCATATTCTTTGTATAAGTTGTAGATTTATCATCTTGAGAAATTATCTGGAATATGTATTGTGTTTTTATTTGACATACACTGGGCCATTCTTTGAAAAGAAGTCTTGCATCCATGAAAATGCAGTATTCGCTAATGGCTCAATCTCTCGTATATGATGAAACTTTGAATAAAATGTGAGATATTTTTCCAACGTTGTTTGAATTATTGATAGAAGAAAATTACCAATTGAATGAAACTTTTTGAAATATTTTCTACAGAGCAATAAATTCCCAATATGATAATCATAACCTACTAATGTAGATTGCATGCACCCCACTAAATATGAATTTTACATGCTATTATTCAATGAAAAATATCTCTTCCTTTTCTCGAATGCAAACTTGAAACCCATATGTTTTAAGCATTCCCTTTGATAACTTTTACTTGAAATAAGATTAGTGATAAAACTTATTCTCGTGGTATATTCTATCATATACCTTGTATAACTAGAATATCTTGGATTGCTATAAAATATCTAGTCCTACTCCTAGATACAATAATTTCTTGCAACGTCTCCATCATTTCAATGTCTTCTCTATAAGAATTTTCAACATCATTATGAGGAATATTATTCTCACTATGATAATTCTGAACATAGTCAATAAATTCCTCACCATACGTTTTTGGAAAATATTCATTACCATACTCACTTATAGGATTCAATTCTTTACTATCATCATCTTTTATTTTGAAATCCTCAGTTGGAGGGAATCCATCATGAGAATATCCATCCTCATCACTGGTGCGTTTAAAATCCTTACCTGGTGGAAATCATTCACCATCATTATCTATGATTTTGAAATCCTCCCTCAGAGGAAATTATTAACCATCTTCATCTGTGATTTAGAAATCCTCTCTTGGAGGAAATTATTCACCATCCTCATCGCTTCCATTAAAATCCTCACTTGGAGGAAATCATTCACCACCATCATCTGTGATTTTTTAATCCTCGCTTGGAGGAAATCCATCAATGTTATCAGTGCTTTTGATATCTCGCTTGGAATTGAATAGAAGAATTTTAATGACGTCCATGAGGCCAAAATGGTCTAAGGGGCCTAGATATCCAACCAAAAAAACATCATACAATTAATTTGATCTCCATAACAACCCTCTTAGCGTGAATCATGATAAAAAAGTTTGTCTTATTGTGAAGCTTTCATTCCAAAAACAACTCATAGAGACTGTCCACTTTCATGTTGATTTGAAAATAAATATGAATGTCCTTATAGGCAGGACACTCCATGATGAAATGCCATTCGGTTTCAATTGCTACTTCCTCACAAAAGACACAAGTTATTTCTTCCCACTCTTCCTTGGGAACTATCCATTTACCTGTTTTTCATCTAAGATGATGGGATCTGGTCCTTAAATATGCTATTAAAATCTTAGCCTTTCTCTTTATTGATCTGAAATAACTGTATTAGTTTGCTGTGCTAAGTGTATTTTCAATTATAAAACATGTACAAATTTGTCTCCATTTTGTTTGCTTAAGGAACGAGTAATTTAACCATGAAACATAAATGAATTTGTGAGTTTTAAGCATGTAAATAAACCTAAATAACACTGAAAAATAATGTATAATAGAGAAATAAAATTACACATAATATTTACACAACAAGCATGATGAAGCAGTTCAACCCTCCTGGGCTACATCTGCTGGTCTAGCTCCCAATGGCATGTCCCTCTTTTTCATTATGCTCAAAATTGAAAATACATGTGTTTACAAGCCTCCAATGGCTATTTTATCTACACCAATGGTTCTAGAATGCTCAAATTAGTTTAGGTAGACACTTGTTTCACCCAAATTGGTCGAAAATTGACCTCTCTTTCCATTTTCCCAATGACAACTACAAATGCTCTACTAAATGTGGAGAACTGTAGTTAAAATAGAAAAATCCACCTAATTTAAATGGCGCACTAAAATACCACCAGCGGAAACCATTTGAATTGAAGTTTAAAGTTAAGGGCAGGGGTGGCCACATGCCAACCCTACCCCAACCCCCCCCGCCCCCCCAAAAAAAAAAAAAAAAAACTTCACAGTTAGGTTTTAAAACTCCGCAACAAATGAGTTATGGTGCAAAACCATGTAGTGGAGGGGTTCCATTTAACTATTGGCCTACCTGATAGAACCACACATGTGACATGGTTTTAATATCCATAGAGCTAATGGTTCTGAACTGTTAGAGGTAATTATTTATGCTATGGTTAACTGTGGTATCATGTGAACATCATTGGGGCTAACAACGGGTTAGGATTGTCGGTGGTCCCCCCCACAACTTGCCAAATGTTACACAATAGGAATATACAGAGAACTATTATGGCATGACTCATTGTATAGCGGAGTTGGTGGAGACTTGTGAAGGCGCGTCGGAGGTCACGGGGTCAAATCACACGAACTCCAATATAATTTTACACTACATTCTAGGGGACACATGGCAGCCTTCAGGCTGGCCACGTGTCACCCATCAATCGAGCCACAAAAAAATTCATACAATTCAAATCAATGACCCATAATATGACAGTTGGCGAAACTTGGTTGGATTGGGAAAATGGAATATTCTCGCAAATATTATACCTTTTGTTGACTATACTTGCATGTTGACTAGGAATCCCAGTCACTCCTATCACAAAATTTTAGCTGTTTGGAAAATCAATCAGAACGCGATATCTCCCTCATACGACATCGATTTTTCGAACCATTTTCGACGACAAAATCAGAATGATGAAATCTACCCGGTCGCTTAGGTTTTTTTTATAGTTTTGAGCACTTTCAATTTTGAGCAAAATTCCTGATCTCTTGATCACACCTCCCCATTGGGAAGATTTTGGACCCCAAAAGACCTTGATTACCTGTTTAGTAGAAGAGGGTACAAATCCCTCACCTTTCCAACTTCCATCAAGTTTTCCTTGCTTGTCTTACTGCCTTTGAGCCCAACTCAAAGGTAGTCGACACTTCCCCTCTTAGATGCTCTTGTCCTCCTGTCAAGGATGGTATCCTCCTTGAGCTCATCCAGAAATTTTGGCGAGAAATATTCAATAGAAGGCAGCGTAACATCACTCCCTTGGTCATCGATCAAAGGGGACTCATAAAAACGTAAATTTCAACATTGACAACTGAATACATTTTCATATATGAAGGCAAGTCAGGTTGAAATGCATTGTTACCAAATTTCTTGATGATATTGAATGAAACATAGCGAATGGGCATGAGATTTTTACCTTCTCCTTGCATCCTTTCTTTGCTTATGTGAAACCATACCTCATGTCCTTCTTGAAAATTGTGATCAACTCTATGTTTGTCATGCCTCTCCTTGTATTTTATTTGACTCTTCTCAAGTTGTTCTTGAACTTGTTGATGAATAATCTAAATTTTCTCAATGAAATTTCAAGCCTTGTCAATATCACTATGCCCATAAATTGCAACATCCTTTTCAAAGATGAAGTCTAATGGAAATTTCGGAAAATAACCAAAGCATGCTTCAAAAGGTGAAGTATTTGTAGAAGAGTGCTTGGCCCAGTTGTAAGTGTGTTTAATGTAATGCAATTGTTCATCCCACAATATCCTCTCAATAGATGCACAATGGTTCTGTTCACCACCTCGGTTTGGCCATAATTTTGCGGATGGAAAGTAGTACTCTTTTAAAACTCTGTGTCCATCATCTTCCAAAGATTGGACCAAAAATTCCTAGTGAACCTGGAATCCCTGTCACTAACAATAGAAGTTGGAAATCCATAATGAACCCATACATGTTGAAAATAAAGTTCAACAATAATTGTTTTCTTCCATGGCATAATTATACACATTTAACTGAATCTATCCACAACTACATAAAGATACTCATGTTATTTTCTTGACATAGGTAGACCTACAAATAAGTCCATGGAGACACTCTCCCATGGCCTTGATGGCACCGGTAGTGGCGTGTACAACCAAAGATTCCTATTGCTAGGCTTTCTTGTTGCACACATAGAACAACCTTTTATAAAATGTGGCACACTATCTATCATGTGAGGCCAATAGCAATACCTCTGTAGATGTGCCACTATTTTTCTTACCCCAATGTGTCCAGCAATAAGAGACGAATGAGCCTCTTTCATGACACTAGGCCTCTCTTATTTTGGTATACATAGCTTGCCCAAATGAAACAATTTTTTTTTATGCATGTGATAATCATTTTCCTCAGCTTGATTCCCTTCACTCAAACTAGCATACACATATTGAAAATCAACATCATGTGTATATTGTTCTATTTAACTCTCATGTACAATAGAATAATTTTTAAGTAAAGTAGAAGCACTTATAATTGGCCTTGAAAGCATATGAAAAACTTTATTGAAAATACCTTTCTTGTACCTTATAACCAAGTGAAATTGTTGAAGAAATCCCATCCACCTGAAATGTCGTGATTGCTGCAATTTTGTTTGCGACTGCAAGTACTGTAATGGTTGGTGATTGGTATGTATAATCGTCTCTTTACCCATCAAGTAGTGTTTCCACTTCTTTTAGTTACAGCATCGTTTAATGTTTCAAAATGAAAAGTGATAGGCTTACCATGCTGCAAAAGTACTGCGCCCATGGCAGAATCACTAGCATCGGTTTGTATCTCGAATGGCTGTCTCAAATTTGGTAATGTGAGGAACAAAGATGAACTGATATTTTATTTTAAAGCTTCAAAAGCTTTCTGCTTTTTGCCTCCCCATTGGAAGCCTTGCTTCACACTTGTCACTGCATGCATAGGAGCTGCTATGGAAGAAAATTTAGCAATAAACTTTCTCCAATACTGAGCTGCGCCTAAGAAACTTCTTCCCTCGGTTACTATTTTGGGAGTGGTAAAATTCACAATGGCTTCCACTTTAGAAGGATCAATTTTGAACTCGCCTCTTCCTACAATGTGTCCCAAATAAACCAGAGAAGTCTTTTCAAACTCACACTTTGACATCTTAAGAAATAATTTCTCTTTCTTCAAAACATCAAGCACCCTTTTCACATGCAAGACATGTTCTTCTCTTGTTTTGCTGAAAATTAGTATATCATCTAAGTAAACAATCAAAAAGTCATCAATAAATGGACGCAAAACATTATCCATAACATGCATGAAAGTTTCCAGTGCATTACACAAACCAAATGGCATAACCAACCACTCAAAGAGTCCTTGTTTGGTTTTGAATGCAGTCTTCCATATATCACTTTCTGTGATTCTCACTTCATGATATCCACTTTGTAAATCTAACTTAGTGAAAAAAATTTCTTCTTTCAGCTAATCAAGAAAATCATCTATCCTCAGGAGTGGGTATCAATTCTTTACCATTATCTTGTTCAAATATCTGAATTCTACACACATGCGCCAAGTCCCATCTTTCCTCAAAATCAAGACTATAGGTGAATCGCATGGTGAAGTGCTTGGGCTTATGAGTCCCTTGTCCAACATGTCCTTGATTTGCCTCTTAATTTCAACATTCTCCATTATCAACATGCAATACATGTCAATGTTTGGAAGAGGACAATCTTTTTGCAACTGAATTTCATGTTGAATCTCCCTTTTGGAGGCAATCCTGTTGGCTCCTGAAACATCTCATGATGTGCATCAACTAAATCATATAAATCTGATTTCAACTTAGGATCACAATCCTCAAATTATTCATGATTAACACCAACTTTAGGTTTAGTCATTAGAAGAACAAAATTCTTACCTGAATTCACCAGCCTCTTTCCTTACCAACATTTACCATGGCAATATTTGTCTTCTTGCGATGTGCTCTAACAATGTACTCCTTGCCACCTTTGAATAAATGGTATTTGTTCTCATGGCGATGAAATATATATTTCCTATCATACTAGTAAGGACTTCCCAACACAATACCTGTAATATTAAGTGGAACCACATCTAATTCAACCGTGTCAACAAAATATGTAGTTATTGCAAACCGCAATATGCACTTCTTTGAAACCTGTAAATTTGCATCCTTACAAATCCACCCAAGTGGATATGGTTTTGGATGTGGAACGGTCTCAAGATTAAGTTTCTTGACCAAGTATTCAGAGATTAAGTTTTCTTGTGACCCACTGTCAAATAGTGTGTCAATCTTGGTATGTTTGGATATGAACCTCAAATTGAAACAATTCAATTCTCTCTTCTTCATTTGGAGCTTGTATGTGAAAGTTTGATGTACTAGTACTGGGTTTTGTTTCAATTTCTTTCCCCTTCATGTTCTTCAATCCCATGGCTGTAATTTTAGATTCATCACCTAAATCCTCTTCTAAATCATGTTGAATTGTAGCTGTAGTTTTTTTTTTCCCTTTGTTGTTTTGATGTTTGGGCCTCTTTTCAGGATGTAATTTCCAACAATTTTTATCTTCATGGCCTTCTCTTGAACAATGTTTACAGACCAATTTTCTCCCTCTTTCTTGACAAATGCATTCTTTTTTCCATTACCTTTTGAGGTCTTCTCTTTGTTTTCCACCTTAAAAGGTTTCTCCCTACCCTGATCAGAAATGTTTTTTCCTCTAGCTTCTAGACGTATGGCCTGAACACAAACTTCATCTAGACTTGTAGGGTTAAACATGAGAATAGTATGTCTTAGGTAACTATGTAAGCCTCCTATGTACTTGAGAAAAGTATCTTGGCTCTGAAAATCTACCCTTAATAAGAGAGCTCTTCTCCTAAATTCTTGGGGTGTATTCTTGCACATTCTGTCCTTTCAATTGTATAAAATTTTGCCAGTTCATTATGGCTCTCTGCATATGAGCTAATGGATAAAATTGTTGTTTTATTTCAAAAATGAAATCAGTCCATGATAGGATAATCTTACCATGCTTCTTGATCTTCTCCTTTGTCTTGGATTCCCACCAAACAAGTGCTGCACCTTCCATTCTCAATGAAGCTAGTTTCATTTTGGTATCATCATCATGAAGGTTCTGAATTCTCAAATAGACCTCCAATTGCCTAATCCAATTATCAAGCTTTTTTGCATTAACTTCACCATTAAAAATTGGAAATTCAAACTTAACATCAATTTTTAGAAAAATAATTTTACCAGTGTTCTTTGACTTGTGTGGCTGATGCACTGAAGATGAAGTAGAGGATGATGATGATGAGGGTGAGGATGGTGACTTTCCATTGCCTCCATTTCCTCCATTTCCCTTCTTTGATTTATCTGCATCATTTTGACCTCCTGATGATCCCTGTCCTTCTTGTGAATTTTGGATCCTTCTCCTTCTAGTCTGTCATTCCTTTCTTGATAAAGGATTCTCACCATCTCACTCATGTCAATGAATTCTTTCCTGAACACCCTTTCTTCTTCTTTGGGATCCACCTCTTCATGAATTTATCCTTCTCCTAGAGGCATGCTTAATGCTGCTTCTACTTCTTTTGGAGGTGAACTAGGAAGTGGAGAATGTGGCAATCTCCCCTTCCTTTCTTGTGGCTCACTTTGAGACCCTCTTGCTTCCACCAATTTTCCTTCTCCTCTCTTAAGCTTGAGCCTAGTAAGCATGTGAAAACTTGAAAACAGTTAAACAAATATTTGCACACAACAAAACCAGAGAATAAACACTAGCTCTAATACCAACCTAATCTAAAAGGCTGTATTAGTTTGTTGTGCTAAGTGTCTTTTCAGTTATAAAACATGTACAAATTTGTCTCCATTTTGTTTGCTTAAGGAATGAGTAATTTAACCATGAAACATAGATGAATTTGTGAGTTTTAAGCATGTAAATAAGCCTAAATAACACTAAAGAAAATTGTATAATAGATAAATAACATCACAAATAATAATTACACAATAGGCATGATGAAGCAGTTCACCCCTCCTGGGCTACATTTGCTGGTCCAGCTCCCAATGGCATGTCCCTCTTTGTCATTATGCTCAAAATTGAAAATACATGTGTTTACAAGCCTCCAATGGCTGTTTTCTTTGCACCAATGGCTCTAGAATGCTAAAATTAGTCTAGGTAGACTATTTTTTCACCCAAATTGGTCAAAAATTGAACTCTCTAGCCATTTTCCCAATGGCAGCAACAAATGTTCCACTAAATATGGAGAACTACAGCTAAAATAGAAAAATACGCCTAATTTAAATGACATGCTAAAATCCCACAAGTGGAAACCATTTGAATTTTAAGTTTACAGTTAAGGGCGGGGGTGGCCACATGCCGACCCCCCCCCCCCCCCCCAAACTTCGCGATTAGGTTTTAAAACTCCGCAACAAATGAGTTATGGTGCATATGATTTAGTGGAGGGGTTCCATTTAACTGTCAGCCTACTCAACGAAACTGCACATGTGACATGTTTTTAATATCCATGAAGCTAAAAGTTCTGAACTATAATAGGTAATGATTTATGTTGCGGTTAACTGTGGTATCATTTGAACATAGTTGGGGCCACTGGCGGGTTGGGACCACCGCACCTCCCCACCCCACAACTTGCCAACTATTACACAATAAGAATATACATAGAACTATTATGGTATGACTCATTGTATAGTGGAGTTGGTGGAGACTTGTACAGGGGCGCCAGAGGTCATGGGGTCGAACCCCTCGAACTCCAATATAATTTTACACTACAGTCCAGGGTACACGTGGCAGCCTTCGGGTTGGCCAAGTGTCACCCATCCATCGAGCCACAAAAAAATTAGTACAATTCAAATCAACAACCCAGAATATGAAACTTGGAAAAGATTGGTTGGATTGGGAAAACAAAATATTCTCGAGAAAACCTACATGCTGACTGGACATTCTAGTCACTCTTGTCACAAAATTTACCTATTTGGGAAATCGATCAGAATGCGATATCTCCCTCATACGACATCGGTTTTTCGAATCGTTCACGGCGCCAGAATCAGAACAACGAGATCTAATCGGTCACTCATGTTCAATATAGTTTTGAGCACTTTCAATTTTGAGCAAAAATCTTGATCTTCTGATCATTGATTGTGACACTCAAATAGGTATTTCATTATGTGACCATGTTGGGTTGAAATTATTGACATATACCATTTTTTATGGCTAACCTTTTTTTCCCACATGGAAGTCCTTAATTTTTCGAGTATACAATTTTTTATTTCCACTTTAGAGTAAGGAAAATCTTGCCAATTGATTCCCCATTTTCCCATCCACTTGTCATTTTGCTTCCTCCAAGTTTTATTCCTATGCTTTAAATCTTCTTCCACCATCAAATTCGGACACCGGTGTTCATCCATGCCATACACCTTTTTTAAATATATTAACAAATGGATTATTGATAAAGCTTCCATCAAAAGCAAACCAGCTTCTGCTAGCAAGATCTCATACGGGGCAGTTGATTTGACTTTGTAATGTTCCCAAAATTACCATGGAGCTAATTGGAACATTAATTTTTCTTATATCAGCTAGGAAGTGAATAAATGGGTAAGGAGGCCCATGAGTAGGAATAAAATCCCTCATTGTATGAAAGGGATCATCAGAGTAGCTCTATTTTTCACCCTCAAGTGTGAAAAGGGGCAAATGCATGAGGACAAGGTCAAGTTTGACCAAGTCAATAGCACTGCCATAGAGGGAGTGGATCACTTTGATAGAAAACATAGTGTGAATGGGGGAGAGATAATTTGGTGGAGGAAACCCTAATGTGTGGGGGCCAAGGCAAGGATGCTTTCATTTATATAAAGGGAGGAAAAGGTAGCCATAGATGGATATGTTATTGAATATAGAATTTGGTCTGCATGACTATTTTCTCTCTTCAGTTGTTTAACTGAGATTGTTGTGCTGCTTAGCACAAGGATTTCCTATTTAGGAATCCTTCTCCCTTCTTGAGAGGCCTCTTGAGGGATTATACTTCATTCTCCACATTTCAGGCTCAAGGCCAAGCCATCTCCTTCAGCTACAATGTTATTGTTATACGTTGTGTTGCAGGGTGTTGCAGTGGAGGGTTCGACAACACCATTTCCTTGGCTTATCTTTCAGAGGAGGAAGCTTATATTACTCTGGGAGGTCAGTGAGGAAGATTTAGGAGCTGATTGCACATATTTGGCATCAGGCCAAGCACTTCCCATCTCCTACAGTGTAGTCCATCTCCTTGATTGCATTATTTCTGAGTGTATTTGCAGTGGGGGTTTGCATTGATAGTTTGGAGGGTGATATCTTTAGTGATTGGATCAACCTTTTCACCTAAAGGATCCTTTGGATGAGATTCATGTATCATATGCAACATTTTTAGCTATCTCCATCCATTTCCAGTTTTTGAGTTGCAGCTGCTACCCTGCAACTCCGACATTTTGGCAGTTTTGCATATTTCAGCCAATCCTTCCAGGATTGTCTAGAAATTTCCTTTGGGAGTGTTTATCTTTGCTCCCCATGTTGTATGAGCTGTATATTTATATATCTATGTATTGACATAATTTTGAAGCATTTATTTCTCATATACTGCGCAGTCATAGCCTTGGGCTTTCTTCATGTAGCAGTGTTCTTCATATTTCCATGTACATGTTTCTTGAGGCTTGTATTGCCTAGCTTGAGTGATTTTTTCCTCAAGGATTTGTATATATTATGATGCTATGACATAATATGATGGATATTTGGATATTTTGGCATTATATGTGTTAATTTATCACTGCTACTCCATTTTTGTGTTTACATATTGCTGGATCTCCAATTTGGGAATATTATAAGATATTCCTAACATTGTAGATTTTCCCTATTTTGGGATATTACAGTGGTATCAAAGCATGATATTTGTCTCAGCCTATGAGTTTCAGCCATAAGAAGACATAAGAGATCAAGATTATGAAAAGGATGAGATAGCTCTCATTAGTTTTTAGATTCAGAAAGGATCTCTCCAAGGAGGTTAAGAAGATGGGAGAAGGAGATGAGGAAGGACCATGCACTTCCTACTCTCACCAAGAAGAAGACATGAAGCATGAAGAACAATTGGAATCTGAAGTTCTAAGTGAATATCTTGCTGAATACCAAGCTAAACCTAGAGCCTTCAAAGAGACTCTAACTTTACGACAATTTATTCAGCTGAAGGAAGAGAGAGGACCCTACAGCTATGGGATGATGAGAGGCAATAGATTTCTATTGTCCACTTTTGATGGATCACTCACATGTGTAGCAGAGGATTGGGTGATGGAGCTAGAGGATTTCTTCCTGCTACATCCTATATTATATAGAAAGGTTGTAGAAATTTCAGCGCTGCACCTTGAAGGTGAAGCAAATATTTGATGGTTCAGCCATTGGAGCCATGCAAGGGTATCTACTCTTGTTGATTTTTCTCAAAGACTGATTAGGAAATTTGGCAAAGGGGGGGAGAAGCCATCACCACTAGTTGAAGAGGCATGTATTAGCATTGTTGTAACCATGGAGGAGAAGCCTACATCTTCAGCATTTTTGGAAGCCAACACATATGAGGAGGAAACTCTTGCAGTCTTGCAAGGAGCTTCAAAATTTCACCAAGGTATGCTTAAATGTCCATTTCTTATCATTTCAGAAAACATTATGGATGGGTCCACATCACCGCATATTGTTGATTCAGAGCAGCATAATTGCACTGCATTGTACAAGAGTAGTGATGAAGAAAAGAGGAACCATTCCTCATGGGAGAATTCAAATGGCAGCTTCATTCAGGAAGCCATGAGGGAAGCAGTAAGAAGGAGTAGACATCTGGAGATAAGAAACTATTTATCCTCTCTAGATGAAACTCTCTCAATGAGCATGCCACAGCTAAAAGAGAGACTTCTACTTGCAGCAGATCAAAGGCCTCTTTGGTTTTGGAAGGCCATGCATGAGGAGGAGATCTCATGGAGAGATTTCATTAGAGGTGCACTTCAACACATCATGGAGTGCAAAGTTCTTCAAAAGTTTGAGGAGATTCTTCCCTTCTCACAGTTGGATCTTTATGGATTCAAGGAGGAGTGGATAGATGATGGAGGAAATCTTAGGATGGATAACATCTCTTATGCTTGTGTTGGACATTTCTTGAGCCCCACACATCATGATGGGAGGTTTTTTCCTACCACCTATTTGGGTCCTTATGGGATAAACTTGATCCTTGAGAATATTGCATTTCAATATCCCATGAAATGCAAGGACATAAATCTGAATTTGGAGGATGGTAGCTCTCATGGGAGGAATACCAAGATGGAGGATGGAAGGAGACATCCACAAATGATTGAGTGGATGTGGATGAAGAGCAAGAGGCTAGTAAGCCACTTGTAGGTATATGACACCGGGCAGCAGGTGGCTTGGATGCGTTGGTTACTCTTGAAGGATTTTGTCCATCACTTGGCATACATTCTTCCTAAGGGTAGGGGGATGGAAAAGATGTGGTAGGATGCTTGCATCATTGAGCAGCAAAAAGTATGGATGCATGGTGTTGATGTGAAATTCATATCATTCATTATGTCTTCATCACATGATTTGTATGATGAGAGCATGAGGAGGCAGCAAACACTTTTGTTGCTTGGGTTGTGCTTGAGAGAGCAAGGGAAGATTTTCTCTCACATGTTGTATGATGTTGCAGTAGTAGGAGATGGCACTATCATGGTGCAAAGGGCCTACTCCTTGGCCTTATATGAACAAGAAGTACTTCCATTTTGGGAGGAATTTCCTAATTGTAGCAACATTGTTGGAGAAGTCTTTGACAAGGGTCATATAAAAGAAATGAGATTTGGGTTGGCAAGAGCCTATTTGCATAGGAAAACAACATTGTTCCTTTGGAGCAAGGACTTATTCATGTATTCATGCATCACTTTACTTTCAACGCATGGTAAGAATGTTGTTTTTACATCTATTGATTATGTAACACAATACTTGCATCTTCTTACCATTATCATACAGTGCATTGCTCCACAAGAGGGAAAGTTTATTGATGAGCCCCATAAACAAAATTTTTCCAACTATTATGATGGAGACAACCATCCTTTGTTTAACCATGGGCAAGTGTTTGATTATTTCTTGTATGCTCTATTGGCACATTCACTCATTTACTATTCACTAGTAGATGTGATGATCCACACAACTAGCCATTTGTCAAAACACCACTTGCCATGCTATTTTCTGAAGTTGTAGTGGGAGAGAATGTGTTGTGTCCACTTGAGACATTGTTTGTATCATGCAACTTAATGTAAAAATTTCAGCAAACTTCTCATTTGGATACCCTATGATGATCATGTCCTGTTCATCATGGATGAGATGTTTTGGGTCGGCTTGTTCTTCAATGATGGAGATGAGATCCTTGGAGGATTGTTCTTAATTTTTCCACTTAAGGGAAATACTATTTTAGCCCAAGATCAGCACATACTCTACAATTTTCATGAGTGGAGAGGAGGAAAACGTGGGGTAGACTACCTTGTTTGCCATGATCAGATTTTCAGCCCACCTACTTTGAATGAGCCAAAGGTGGAGGAATATTTTCAAGAGTTGCCATGTTGGAGGGTAACTGAATTTGTATGGATGATTTCTTGGGGATGGGAGATTCATATGGGGATGTAAGATCCAATTCATTTCAGCCCTTATGCCTCAAGAAGGCCCTTCAGTTCTATCCTTGTAGTTTCTTGAGGACAAGCAACATTTTGGAGGGGAGGACTGTAATGTTCCCAAAATTAGCATGGAGCTAATTGGAACATTAATTTTGCTTATATTAGCTAGGAAGTGAATAAATGGGTAAGGAGGCCCATGAGTAGGAATAAAATCCCTCATAATATGAAATGGATCATCAGCGTAGCTCTATTTTTCACCCTCAAGTGTGAAATGGGGCAAATGCATGAGGACAAGGTCAAGTTTGGCCAAGTCAACAACACTGCCATAGAGGGAGTGGATCACTTTGATAGACAACGCAGTGTGAATGGGGGCAAGATAATTTGGTGGGGGAAACCCTAATGTGTGGGGGGCAAGGCAAGGAGGCTTTCATTTGTATAAAGGGAGGACAAGGTAGCCATAGATGGATATGTTATTGAATATAGAATTTGGTCTGCATGACGATTTGCTCTCTTCAATTGTTTAACTGAGATTATTGTGATTCTTAGCACAAGGATTTCCTATTTAGGAATCCTTCTCCCTTCTTGAGAGGCCTCTTGAGGGATTGCACTTCATTCTCCACATTTCAGGCTCAAGGCCAAGTCACCTCCTTCAGCTACAACGTTATTCTTGTAGCAGGAAACATTGTGTTGCAGGGTGTTGTAGTGGAGGGTTCCACAACACCATTTCCTTGGCTTATATTTCAGAGGAGGGAGCTTATATTCCTCTGGGAGTTTAGTGAAAAAGATACAGGATCTGATTGCACATCTTTGGCATCAGGCCAAACACTTCCCATCTCCTATAGCACAGTCCATCTCCTTGATTGTGTTATTTTTGAGTGTATTTGCACTGGGGGTTTGCATTGCTAGTTTGGAGGGTGAGATCTTCAGTGATTGGATCAGCCTTTCACGTAAAGGATCCTTTGGATGAGATTCATGTATCATATGTAGCATCTTCAGCTATCTCCATCCATTTCCAATTTTTGAGTTGCAGTTGCTACCTTGCAACTCCGGCATTTTAGCAGTTTTGCATATTTCAGCCAATCCTTCCAGGATTGTCTAGAAATTGCCTTTGGGAGTGTTTATCTTTGCTCCCCATGTTGTATGAGCTGTATATTGATATATATATGTATTGAAATCATTTTGCAGCAGTTATTTCTCATAGACTGCGTAGTCATATCCTTGGGTTTTCTTCATGTAGTAGTGGTCTTCATATTTCCATGTACATGTTTCTTAAGGCTTGTATTGCCTAGCTTGAGTGATTTTTTCCTCAAGGACTTGTATATCTTATGCTGCTATGACATAATATTATGGCTATTTGGATCTTCTGGAATTCTATGTGTTAATGTATCACCGCTACTCCATTTTTGTGTTTACATATTGTTGGATCTCCAATTTGGGAATATTATAAGATATTCCTAACATTGTAGATTTTCCCTATTTTGGTATATTACAATGGTATCAAAGCATGATCTTTGGCTCAGCCTGTGAGTTTCAGCCATAAGAAGATAGAAGAGATCAATATGATCAAGAGGATGAGATTTCTCTCATCAGTTTTCAGATTCGGAAAGGACCTCTCCAAGGAGGTTAAGAAGATGGGAGAAGGAGATCAGGAAGGACCATGAACTTCCTACTCTCACCAAGAAGAAGACATGAAGCATGAAGAACACTTGGAATTTGAAGTTATAAGGGAATATCTTGCTGAATACTGAGCTAGACCTAGAGCCTTCAAAGAGACTCTGGCTTTACCATAATTTATTCAGCTGAAGGAAGAGAGAAGATCCTACAGCTATGGGATGATGAGAGGCAATAGATTTATATTGTCCAATTTTGATGGATCACTCACATGTGCAACAGAGGCTTGGGTGATGAAGCTAGAGGATTTCTTCCTGCTACATCTTATAGTAGATAGAAAGGCTATAGAAATTGCAGCACTGCACCTTGAAAGTGAAGCAAATACTTGGTGGTTCAGCCATTGGAGACATGCAAGGGTATCTACTCTTGTTGAGTTTTCTCAAAGACTGATCAGGAAATCTGGAAAATGGGAGGAGAAGCCCTCACCAACAGTTGAAGAGGCATGTACAAGTGCTGTTGTAACCATGGAGGAGCAGCCTACATCTTCAGCAGCTTGGGAAGCCAACACATATAAGGAGGAAACTCTTGAAGTCTTGCAAGGATCTTCCAAATTTCACCAAGGTATGCTTAAATGTCCATTTCTTATCATTTAAACAAAAAATATGGATGGGTCCACATCACTGCATACTGTTGATTTAGAGCAACAGAATTGCACTACGTTGTACAAGAGCAGTGATGAAGAAAAGAGGAACCATTCCTCATGGGAGAATTCAAATGGCAGCTTCATTCAGGAAGCCATGAAGGAAGCGGTAAGAAGGAGTAGACATCTAGAGATAAGAAACTATTTCTCCTCTCTAGATGACACTCTCTCAATGAGCATGCCACAGCTAAAAGAGAGACCTCTACTTGTAGTATATCCAAGGCCTCTTTGGATTTGGAAGGCCATGCATGAGGAGGAGATCTCATGGAGAGATTTCATTGGAGGTGCACTTCAACACATCATGGAGTGCAAAGTTCTTCAACAGTTTGAGGAGATTCTTCCCTTCTCACACTTGGATATTTATGGATTCAAGGAGGAGGAGATAGATGATGGAGGACATCTTAGGATGGATAACATATCTCATGCTTGTGTTGGACATTTCTTGAGCCCCACACATCATGATGGGAGGATTTTTGCCTACCACCTATTTGGGTCCTTATGGGATAAACTTGATCCTTGAGAATATTGCATTTCAATATCCCATGAAATGCAAGGACATAAATCTGAATTGAGAGGATGGTAGCTCTCATGGGAGGAATACCAAGATGGAGGATGGAAGGAGACATCCACAAATGATTGAGTGGATGTGGATGAAGAGAAAGAGGCTAGTAAGCCACTTGCAGGTCTATGACACTGGGCAACAGGAGGCTTGGCTACGTTGGTTACTCTTGAAGGAGTTTGGCCTTCACTTGGTATACACTCTTCCTAAGGGTAGGGGGATGGAAAAGATGTGGTAGATGCTTGCATCATTGAGCAACAAAAAGTATGGATGCATGGTGTTGATGTGACATTCATATCATTCATTTTTTCTTCATCACATGATTTTTATGATGAGAGCATGAGGAGACAACAAACATTTTTTTTTCTTGGGTTGTGCTTTAGAAAGCAAGGGAAAATTCACTCTCACATGTTGTATGATGTTGCAGGAGTAGGAGATAGCACTATCATGGTGCAAAGGGGCTACTCCATGGTCTTATATGAACAAGAAGTACTTCCATTTTGGGAGGAATTTCCTAATTGCAGCAACATTGTTGGAGAAGTCTTTGACAAGGATCATGTCAAAGAAATGAGCTATGGGTTGGCAAGAGCCCATTTGCATAGGCCAACAACGTTGTTCTTTTGGAGCATGTACTTATTCATGTATTCATGCATCACTTTACTTTCAACACATGGTGATAATGTTGTTTTTACACATATTGATTATGTAACACAATACATGCATCTTCTTACCATTATCATACAGTGCATTGCTGCACAAGAGGGAAAGTTTATTGATGAGCCCCATAAACGAAAATTTTCCAACTATTAAGATGGAGACAACCACTATTTTTTTAACCATGGGAAAGTGATTGATTATTTCTTTTATGCTTAATTGGCACATTCACTCATTTACTATTCACTAGTAGATGTGATGATCCACACAACTAGCCATTTGTCAAAACACCACTTGCCATGCTATTTTATGAAGTTACAGTGGGAGAGACTATGATGTGTCCACTTGAGACATTGTTTGTATCATGCAGCATCATGTAAAAAATTCAGCAAACTTCTCATTTGGATACCCTATTATGATCATGTCCTATTCATCATGGATGAGATGTTTTGGGTCAACTTGTTCTTCAATGATGGAGAGGAGATCCTTGGAGGATTGTTTTTAATTTTTCCACTTAAGGGAAATACTATTTCAGCCCAAGATCAGCACATACTCTACACTTATCATGAGCGGAGAGGAGGATAGCATGGGGTAGACTACCTTGTCTGCCATGATCATATTTTCAGCCCACCTACTTTGAATGAGCCAAAGGTGGAGGAAGCTTTTTAGGAGTTTCCATGTTGGAGGGTAACTCATTTTGTATGGATGATTTCTTGGGGATGAGAGATTCATATGGGGATGGCAGATCCCAATTGATTTCAGCCCTCATGCCTCAAGAAGGCCCTTCAGTTATATCTTTGCAGTTGCTTGAGGACAAGAAAGATTTGGGAGGTGAGGACTGTAATGTTCCCAAAATTAGCATGGAGCTAATTGGAACATTAATTTGGCTTATATCAGCTAGGAAGTGAATAAATGGGTAAGGAGGCCCATGAGTAGGAATAAAATCCCTCATAGTATGAAATGGATCATCAGAGTAGCTCTATTTTTCACCCTCAAGTGTGAAATGGGGCAAATGCATGAGGACAAGGTCAAGTTAGACCAAGTCAACAGCGCTGCCACAGAGGGAGTGGATCACTTTGATATACACCACAGTGTGAATTGGGGAGAGATAATTTGGTGGAGGAAACCCTAATATGTGGGGGCCAAGGCAAAGAGGCTTTCATTTGTGTAAAGGGAGGACAAGGCAGCCATAGATGGATATGTTATTGAATATAGAATTTGGTCTGTATGACTATTTTCTCTCTTCAATTGTTTAACTAATATTGTTGTACTTATTAGCACAAGGATTTCCTATTTAGGAATCCTTCTCCCTTCTTGAGAGGCATATTGAGGGATTTCACTTCATTCTCCACATTTCAAGCTCAAGGCCAAGCCACCTCCTTCAGCTACAACATTATTCTGGTAGCAGGAAACGTTGTGTTGCAGGGTGTTGCAGTGGAGGGTTCCACAACACCATTTCCTTGGCTTATCTTTTAGAGGAGGGAGCTTATATTCTTATGGGAGGTTACCGAGGAAGATTTAGGAGCTGATTTCACATCTTTGGCATCAGTCCAAGAATTTCCCATCTCCTACTGCACAGTCCATCTCCTTGACTACGTTATTTCTGAGTGTATTTGCACTGGGGGTTTTGTATTGCTAGTTTGGAGGGTGAGATATTTAGTGATTGGATCAGACTTTCACCTGAAGGATCCTTTGGATGAGATTCATGTATCATATGCAACATCTTTAGCTATCTCCATCCATTTCCAGTTTTTGAGTTGCAGCTACTACCCTGCAACTCCGACATTTTGGCATTTTTTCATATTTTAGCCAATCCTTCCAGGATTGTCTAGAAATTGCCTTTGGGAGTGTTTATATTTGCTCCCCATGTTGTATGAGTTGTATATTGATATATCTATGTATTGACATCATTTTTCACCAGTTATTTCTCATAGACTGCGCAATCATAGCATTGGGCTTTCTTCATGTAGCAGTGTTCTTCATATTTCCATGTACATGTTTCTTGAGGCTTGTATTGCCTAGCTTGAGTGATTGTTTCCTCAAGGATTTGTATATATTATGCTGATATGACATAATATTATGGCCATTTGGATCTTCTGGAATTCTATGTGTTAATGTATCACTGCTACTCCATTGTTGTGTTTACATATTGCTGGATCTCCGATTTGGGAATATTATAAGATATTCCTAACATTGTAGATTTTCCCTATTTTGGGATATTACAGAATTTAAGGTTACTAGTGATTAAGTGATTTTTAATTCTTTCTACTTGTCTCCATTTGTTGTTTGACATGCTTCTCCCCAAAATTTTCACCGATAAATCCCTACTAGAGTAACTAACAATCCAAATATAGTTTTGTTGGTTTTCCAATCCCATAATTCTACCTTCCTACATCTATTCTGAAGAAGTTAATAAGCTCTCCATAGCCCTTGAATCCTTTTAGTTGTTCATGTCTCCTAACTGAGCCTGTTGTGAAAAAAAAATTCCTAGGTACTTTTACTCTTCCACTAACTCCAAGGCTTTTCCCTCAAAAATAAAGCTAACTTGTTGTTTTTTCCACTTCAAAAAAAAGATCATGACTTGAGTTTTGCTAGTGTTTAATTGCATCCCCACCTCTTGACAGAATAAATCTAATGCCTTGAAATTCTCTCTCAAACCATGAGTATATTTTTCAATTAGAATAAGATCATTTGCATAAAAAATTAGCTTCACCACATATCCTGCTAATTTAACACCCTATCCACTAGTGTTGTTCACCCATTCTTCCAAATTATCAATATATAAAATGAAAAGCGTGGGGGAAAGAGGGAACCCATGCTTAAACCCTATGTCACTACCAAAGAATTCAGAAAATCCCTCATTAGTTCTGTTTTTTGTGCTAAATTTCTTTTAAAGTTTATGCAAAAATGCTCTATACTCCCTTGGAATTTCGAGCTCTTCCATTCTTCTCCAGAGCTTATCTCTAGGGAAAATGTCAAAATATTTCTTGAAGTCAACGAAGCAACAAAAGTCATCCTCACTCTGGATGTCCCAAAAATTTTTGACGAAGTGCCTAAGAGTGATGAAATGATCAATGGTAGAGTGCCTTGGCCTAAAACTATCTTACCTTTTAGCTCTTTTACCCTCTTTTTCTACCAAGTTGTTGATTCTATGCTCCGACATACTCCCAAACAATTTTCCAAGAGGAGGATTGACCATAATAGTGTGATAATTAGTGATATTATTTATGTCTCCACTTTTATAAAGAGGTATAATCACACTCGTAGTCGATTCAATTGGAAAATTTCCTTGCATGACCCTGTTGAATATCCTTTTAATGATTGGAGGCCAAGGTCTCAACACCACACTTATGAAATTATTCCTACAAACCATCAATGTCTTGAGCCTTACCATTTGCTATATTTTTTTATACCCCTCTTGATCTCCTCCACTAATAGTAATTCGGTTGTAGAGTTGATTATGGGGGGGTTAATTTTCTCTTGATATCTCTCATAGAGGAGCTTCACATAATATAATCACTGTGCAAATGATATATTATTTTCTGTTTTCTTTGTCTTTTGTTGTAGCTCTCTCCAAAAAACTTTGTGTTTGTTCTTTCCCAATGAAATTAATTCATTCCTTCTCACAATCACGTAACTTTATTTTTTAGTTTTAATAATAATTTTATACTTTTTCAGGGTTTCACTATTTGTCTCCTTCTCAAGTGACCTTTTAGCAACCTTGCATTCTTCATCATACCAAGGATTAGTTGGAAAAGTGTTTGAGGCCTTCTTCTCAGGCTAAGATATTTTTCACAACTCTAAGGATTTATGGATTAGAGGGATCAAAATAATATTGCAAAATAACTCTGTTCCATCCCTATATTCTTTGACATCTATGTTGTTTTTTTCACCTAAAAATGTTATTCTAGATCCGCATCAAAGAGATATTTATTTTCTTGGTTCATGAGGATTCTTCCACTTGCATGCACTTTATTTTGATATTGTTGGGTTGAAACTTCCTGTAGCTCACTTATGTGCATGCATAACTTAATAAAGAGAGGCAAATGGTATGAATTAATATTAATAGGACAAGCCCGAACCCTGAAATCTGAAAAATTCCAAATCATGCTCTGGGAGCATATCACATAGTCCACCACACTTTGACCATTGTAAGTTTTACATGTGATGCCATCAAATATTGGCCAAGCTTTCATTCCATTGCAAATATCCATGTCGTAGAGGCTACATAAGCCTAAAAACTTAATTCCAGAGTGGGACACACTCCCATTCCCATCCTGAGAGGTCTTGTCCACACATGATCCTAAATATCCTATAAACAAAGAAGGTTTTTGTCCATATAATCATCACTTCCAAATTGAATAGACTAATTGTTTGCTATCCTAGCATTAAATTCCCCAATTAACACTATATATCCTAACACCCAAAAGGAAAATATATATATTTTCAAAGCACAAAAATGATATTCATTATCTAAATTTGTCTTCTTGTAAAACTTTGAGTTTTTTGGGGCAAAGTAACATTCAACCAACATGAATGTTACTTTGTTATTAGTTATACTCCACCATATAAATTAATTATTTGGATATTCTTTTTCCAATTTTACTATTATGCTCCATGATTCTCTTATTATAATTTTGATCCCTTTGTTCCCTTTACCTATTCCTATTTCTTCATTCCACACTGAAACCTTATTGAAACCTTCATATTCCAGAACCCTGTGGCCCTCATGCTCATGGGTATATAAAAGGATAATGATGTATTTCCCTTCTACTATGGGCCCCAATCTCGGTCCTCTCCTCCATGGAAAACCTTTACAATTCCAACTTACCATGATTAGATACTCCCGGGGGAGCCCGAATCCCTATTTGTGATTTGTTAAATGATTTCTGATTTGGGCTTTCCCATTTTTCAACCACGCCCACTTTCCTACTTCTCTTGCTGATTTAACCTTATCCCATTACTTCCTTTGATCTTCCTGTTGGTACCATGTCAATTCATCATCTAGATAAATGAAAGTACCTCAAAGAAGCCCCCTATTTTTTAGGATATCTATTTTATCTTCACCATCCTCATTTATTCCATTGAAATCCTCGCTTGGAGGAAATCCATCATCATCATCATCATCATCAATTATTTTGAAATCCTTGCTCGAGGGAAATTATTCAGCATCCTTATTTCTTCCATTGAAATCCTTTCTCGGAGGAAATCCTTCACCATCATCGTCTATGATTTTGAAATCTTCGCTTAGTGGTAATTCATCATCATTGTTTGTGACTTTGAGATCCTTGTTTCTAGGAAATTCTTTAGAATCCTCATTTTTTATTTTGAAATCCTTGCTCATAGGAAATTCATCAATATCATCAGTGATTTTGAAATCCTCTTTCGAAGGAAATTGTTCACCATCCTTATTTCTTCTATTGAAGTACTCGCTCAAAGGAAGTCCTTCACCAACATCATCTGTACTTTTTTAACCCTCGCTCAGAGGAAATCCATCATCATCATCAGTTCTTTTGAAATGCTCACTCGGGGGAAATTCTTCACCATCCTCATTTCTTGCATTGAAATCCTCGCTTAGAGGAAATCATTTACCATCATCATTTGCGCTTTTGAAATACTCTCTTGGAGGAAATTTATCATCATTATTTGTGCCTTTCAAATCATTATTTCTAGGTCCCTATAATACTAGTGTATCCCCTTATTGTTATTATTAGTGTAGGCCCCTTATTGTTATTGTTGTGCCCATGTATGCCCCATAATATTATTATTGTGCCCCATATAAGCCCACTATTTTTATTGCTGTTCCCTTACATTTTTATTGTTATTTCGGCTAGGATTATATTGTGACCCTTAGACTCCTATATATAGAAAGGAGGTTTTGTCATTTGTATCATACAAAAATTGTTCATTTATGTATTATAAAGGAGGTTTCCCCCTTGAAGAGGCATATTTCTAAGTCGTTGATCTATATTTTCTTCTATTTTGTGAGTTGGTCTTATAACATTTGGTATCAGAGCTTTGGATTCTAGGGTTTCGTTGTTGCAAACATTCCATCTTGGAAATTTTTTCTACGAAGGTTCAAAAGCTGAATCAAAAACCCATTTGAGCTGAAATTCGAAGGAAATTTTTGTAAACATTTCAGATCTTGGTTCGCTATATTTTTGGAAATATGATTTGAGGAAGTTAGGGTTTTTGCAGGCTCCATAATTTCATCTCAAACAAGTGGTCGAGGGAAATTTTTCATAACTTTTGTTTCAGACATCAGATTGGAATTATGTAAAAAGTAACTGAAAGTGCATAGACTTTACTTTCTTATGTATCGATTTAGATATGAAGGTCAAAACAGTGACACGCGGCATGCCGTACAAGTTCGCTTAGTTGAACCAGCCCATAATTAGGTCATTGTGGGAGATTGGGCATAAATTTACCTTGAAGAATACAATTTAGGTCTGACCTATGGCATTGGAAAGAATACTCAAAGGGATACTACAAGACCTAAGATAAAATCTTAGGGATTCGAAATTACAGAGATACATCAGTTTCAATATCAAGTTCCTTAAAAGCAAGAAAAACGTGTGTATTTATTTTTTCATAAATTGGATAAGTCTTGTTTGAAAAAAAAATTTGAAGTGATTACAAGGGAATATTGAAGAATAAATATCATTATTGGGTTCTAAAATTCCCCCAAAAAATAATTCTACACCCATTAAGCCCTTAGAAGGCTCTACTATGACTCATGAAGAGGAATAAGTGCAACATGATATATCAAAATTATGAGATCATGTGCAACAAATTTTGCTCTCACAAAGAGTAACAAAAAATTAAATGGAAGCTAAGATGGATGGTTTGAAGAAATAAATGCATGGATTGAAGATGTGGAAGATAAGATGGATGGTTTGAAGAATGGCATGAAGTTAAGATCGATGGTATAGAAGAAAAATTGAAAGTAAACATGGAAATTCTGAAGTAAGGTTTGACAAAGATGCTACATGAAATTATTCCTAATGGTGAAACAATAGTAGATGAAACTCATGATGAGAACGAAAAAAATATTAATCATGATTTCATAGACTCTAATGTTGGATTTAAGACCCACCATATTCCAAAGATCGATATGAGGATTTTTTATGGTAATGATCCAGTAACATGGATATTATAGATGGATAATATTTTGATCTCCATAATGTTCAAAACACACAAAAAGGTATGCATTGCAACTTTATATTTAGAATGAAATACATTTATATGGTATCGATGGCTTTGCTCCCATAAAAAAATTGTCACTTGGTAAATTTTTATGGAGGAAATGATAACACATTATGAGGATACAAAGAGAAACACCTTATTTACCCAATTGATAAATCTCAAACAAAAGGGTTCAATTGTGGAGCACATTGTGGACTGATCCAGATCTTGGTTGAAATGGACCTCTTGCTGCAACTTTTCTCATAACTTTTGATATAGGTGATAAAATAAAATTCGGTCAAAGACCCATTTGAGGTATTGAATAGATATTTCTAGTGATATCAGACACTTGAAATTTGATGACCTGTGGGGTGAGAAAATGATTCCACAAACTCATAGGATGCGCGGCGATGCAATGTTCCAGATAGGTGTAACTTAAATTGCTCATATCTCTCAAACAAGGAAACGAAATCAAATTCTGTAAAAAACCAATTTGGGATAA
Organism: Pinus albicaulis; assembly: GCA_034641835.2. Lineage (NCBI taxonomy): Eukaryota > Viridiplantae > Streptophyta > Pinopsida > Pinales > Pinaceae > Pinus > Pinus albicaulis. Next base: position 335,823,568 of record CM076574.1, on the reverse strand, counting down.
TAAAAAATAATTTAAAATGAGATATTTTGAACTCTCTAATATGATCTGTGGATACTGTGGCACTTGTATTAATTTGTTTAAATATTAAGACAAAATGGACATAAAATAGCTAGGGCAATGGTAGCTTATCTATAAGAAGAGATGTGGAGGCTACATGCCTCTGAAATATGTTACAATGAGGCTCAAGGGCCCTTTTATTATTGAAAAATAATAAAAAAACCCTAAAAAACCAAAACCCTAACCCAAGGAGATGTAACACTAAGAGTTTATGGGCCTTGTTGGGGTTAGTTGGGAAACCAACTTCCCGGGGTCATAACTTGGTCATAATATCTCTGTTTGGCACGTATGATACATCGTTGGAAATATATCTTCGAATACTATGCCGTTTAGGGCCTCAAAATAGCTTTAGAAGTTAAAAACCTAAAAAATGCTAAAAATAGTAAATAAGAAAATTGATGAAATTGAATAGGTGGAATAGGTGGGTGGCCACAAATATCCACTTGGATCATTCCTCCCCCCTTAGAAAGAAATGGTCCCCATTGCATGCGAAGCCTCCATGAGGTAGGGAAATTTCTGTTGAACCTAGTCCTTGGTGAACCACTTTCTCTGGTGAAGGAGTTGGCCTACTTTGAAGTGGGTGTAGCTTGCAGTCAGGTATAGAGAGGCGCTCCTTCTGCAAATGTAACCAAAATGTGTCACCCAGTTGGAACTTGTGTGGCACTCGATGTTGATCCTGATGATCCTTGTACTTGGCATTGGATTTTCAAAGATGTCGTGGACCTATTGGCGAACGTCAGACAGTACACGTGTGGATTTTGTATGTGTGGTCGTATGAGGTATGACAACATTAGGCAACAACGTGCCTTGGGTCAGATCAATGGAGTGCTTGATCTGATAGTGTAGATGAACCTCTATTGGTGAGGATAAAATTTCCTTGTATTCCTCCACAAATTTGTCCATTTTTTTCTGCTATGCAAGGGAGCCTTGTTTGGAGGTTGTGGCTATAATCATGTTCTTTCCCTATGGGTGAATTGTAATGAAAATAAATTTCATAGTTTGGGAAATAATATTACTGTGTTGCTTTGCAGTAATCAAAGAGATGGCGGGAGGCGGTACTACGTCCGATATCCTGTACAACTTATTTCCCAAAGTAATAATGATAGAACGAGGTATAGACTCATACATAGCATGTCACTTCCACAAGTATGGTTGGCCCAATAATACATCTGATACGTCAAGAGGAGCAACATCACACAATACCTCATCCATGAAGGGCTTGATGTGGTATGGAAGGCAACACCACTGGCTGACGCAAAGATCTCTTCCTTAGTGAAGCCACTCGATGGTATATGACTACGGGTGTGTTGTGGTAGGTAGGCCAAGCCGCTTCACGACCTTTGCTGAAATGTGGTTATTTTGGCTTCTGCTATCAACAAGGAATTGCAGTGGAGAACCCTTCACCCACATCTGCGAAAGGAAGAGGTGCTCCCCCTCCTCTGGATACTTGAGATCCTCCCTCTAGAGCTTGGTGGTGGCAATAGTGGCACTGGGATCTACATCATTGATTTGGTTCCCTTTGTCATTCCCTTTGTCCAATTTTGACTCAGAATCAGAACATGCATCTGATTCAGATGCCTTCAGTTTGGCAACCAAATACTATTTGGTCTAACACTTGCTTGTGTTGTGAGTGGAGTTGTTATGAAATTCACACCACTTCCCCCTATCCTTCTTTGGCTTTGTGTTGTTCTTTTGAGTTGCCTCGATTTGTCTTTTCCCATTGTTTTGTGGTTCAGGGGCGCCTTTCCCTGCCTTCGGATTCACAAACCCAAATTATCGCTTCTTTTGCTTAAAGTTCTGCTCAATCTTGGCAGCATATAATTATGCCGCTCCAAGTGAGGAAATTTTGAGGAACTGCATTTCCTCTTGAATGTATATGTGCAAAAAAATATAATACTTAAGTACCAAATTTCTCTCTGAATATTTAATACCCAACTTTGTGAACAAGGAATGGAACAAATTCATCAGCTCATGCACATCTTGATCCCTTTGCTATCACAACGTGGTCCATTGGATGTACTTGTCCTCATAGCTCCCCACGGGGTAATATTGTTCCTTGATTCCATCTCAAAACAAATTCCAAGTGGGTGCGACTGAGAACAAAGAGGGTTCCCTCTCGTCCTTTTTCTAACAGTAGGTTTCCCACTAGTCTTTGACATGGGGGGTGACTTTAAGGAGTGAAAAAGTAATATTTTCTTAGTCAGAGAAATCATGGATCGAAAAATACCCTTCCAGAAATTTCAACCATATATCTATTACAACTACATCTATTTGGCCTTCAAATACATGAATGTTGAATTTGACTTGTACCTTGAAAGGAGTGGCACCTCTAGAGTGGCTATTGGATACAGATGCACCGTCAGTGGGAAGTCGTTGAAGGATCTGGGAAAAGTGATCCATCATCGCATTCCTTTGTTTCTCGAGGGTCTCCTTAAGAAATATTTTGATATGATCTCCTGCTCTCTCGTCTTTATTTTCTTCTTCCATGGGAGGTCGTTGGGGTTTGCGACACTGATCTTGCAAAGGTTAAACTAGATCGAGCCCTAAATCCTTATACCCCGGCTTCATTAGGTACATGTAAAGAAATATCGAGAAAGAGAAGACTGCTTTGATACCACTGATCTAGATCTTGGTTGAAATTGACCTCTTGCTGCAACTTTGCTGATAACTTTTGCTATAGGTGATAAAATCAAATTCCGTCAAAGACTCATTTGAGTTATTGAATATATATTTATAGTGATATATGAAAATTTAATTTTTATGACCTATGGGGTGAGAAAATGATTCCACAAACTCATAGGAAGTGTGGTGGCGTAGTGTTCCATATAAGTGTAACTTCAATTGCTCATATCTCTCAAACCGGGAAACGAAATCAAATTCCGTAAAAAACGCATTTGAGATAATAAAAAATAATTTCAAATGAGATATTTTTGACTCTCTAATATGATATGTGGATACCATGGTACTTTCATGAAGTTTACTGAAGATTAATAAAAAATGTACATAAACTAGCTAGGGTGATGGTAGCTTATCTCTCAGAAGAGATGTGGCGGCTACATGCCTCTGAAATATGTTATAATGAGGCTCAAGGGAATTTTTATTTTTTAACAATAAGAGAAAACCCTAAACAACCAAAACCCTAATCTGAGGAGATGTAACACCAAGAGTTTATGGGCCCCGTTGGGGTTAGTTAGGAAGCCAACTTCTCGAGGTAGTAACTTGGTCATAGTATCTTTGTTTGGCGTGTATGTACATAGTTGGAAATATATCTCTAAGGAATATATTTAGGGCCTCAAAACGATCCAGAAGTTCATGACCTGAAAAAATGCTAAAAATAATAAATAAGAAAACTAATGAAACTGACTAGGTGGAGTAGCCAGGTGGCCACCAATATCCACTTGGATCATGGAATTCCAGAGATTTTATATAAGGGAAACTGATATTCCAGAGGAACACAATATTTATGTCTTCATAGGGACTTTAAAGGATAACATGCAACATGAGGTTTACCTTGTTGAAATTTACAACAAGAAACAATGAAATTGACACCCATAAAGGATAAAAATTGACCACATAATTGGTGCGGGATTCTAGCCACACATGAGTGAGGAATTCAGTTTCGCACTAGTGCTAAATGTGGGAATATAATTTATCTATCCCTTAATAACTAGAAATTAAATTGTAATTTCATCTCATAACAACTTGTATTAGTTAACTAAGTCAGAAAGATCGAGTTAGCTCAAGAAATTCGAGTTGAGGGTAAAAGGTGAGGCATTTAGAGTGATTCTATTATGTTCAGGGTCCAGTTGCAGTTAATGAATTAGTTTAGTGCATGTTTAATCAATTAACTCAAATTAATTGAGTTAAAATTAGTTTTACTAGTTCTAACTAAGTGATGAGCTAGTGAGAGGTCAAGTGAATGAAATTAGATTTAATTCACAAGTAGTGATCTACCAAGTAACTGATGATTTTATATTATTAGCTACATTTATGTCAATTCTAATGATGACCCACTTGAGAGAGAGTTTAAAGGGAAGTTAACTATTGGTCGTATTATTAGTGAATTTCCAGGGCGAAATTTTAAAGTCAAAGGAAGGCTCATGAAGTATTGCATAGTAAATGAAGGTCTATTATCCTATTTAATAGGGATTAATTTCCTAGGGATTGCATGAGCAAGGCTGGGCTAAGTAGGGGCTAATAATTGGCTAAGTGTTGGTCAATTTTTCCTGAGAATTGCTAGTCAGTTTTGAGCAGGATCAGAGTGAGACGATTAGTAGAGTGAAGGATTTTATTGGTGTGAGGATGCATTGTATTGTTTCATGAATATTTGACTATGTAAAATATACGATAGAGGGGTTTTGACTAGGTTCTTTCCCCAAGAACGTTTTGTGATTTGTGATTGATAACTTCCTTTCTCTTACTTACATGTGATTGAGCGATCGTGTTTTATATTACGCAAATATAGTAGAAGGATTGAGTATCTTGTTTTAGTAAATCACATGATCGGATTGAATCAATTGGTATAAAGTTTCTATATAATTTCTACATGGTATTAGAGCATTAGGAATCACAATAGAAGAGAAGAAATTGAGTTTGTCTTGAGCAGTTTCAAATTTGTAGATTTATTCTTTAGGGTGCAACATCAAATCAAGATGTCTTTCAATGGCTTGAGACTTGAATATGAACTCGAGGGAAATTCGAATTATATTGAATGGAAGGAAATGATGGAGGTAATGTTGGAGGACAACGAGTTGAAGGAATTCATATATTTTGATATTCCCAAGCCTGCAACAACAAATTCATAACTTCTTGATGCATGGCAGAAGAAGGTAGCAAAGGTGAGTAGGATATTGTTGGAGGGAGTTCGAGATCATATTTTCTTGAGTCTCCATGGGAAGGCAACTCCATATGCTATGTGGAAGATCTTGAAAAATATGTTTCAGAACAATAATGACCAAAGGAAGTTGGTGCTGAAGGAAAAGTTCAGAAAGATCAAGAAGGAGGAGGGAGAGACAGTACCAACATACTTGGAGAAGTTCACTCAATGTCGAGATGAGCTTGAAAGTGTTGTTGTGACCGTAGCCGATGATGACTTGGTGAATCTAGCACTTCTAGGCCTTCCCAAGAGTTGGAATAGTTACCAAGAATTTGTGAATAGGAGGGAGAATTTACTATATTGGGAGTGTTTATGGTCCGACTTGGTAATAGAAGAGATAAGGCAGAGCACTAGAGATGGGACGTCCAAAACCAACAAAGAAAAATATTTTGCATTGGTCGGAAAATGAAATAAATCCAAGGGAAATAAATCCCAAGGCGAAGAGGGCAAGAGAGACTTGTCCAATATCAAATTTTTTCACTATCACGAGCATGGGCACTATGCTTCGAATTATCGATAGAAGAAGGAAAGCAAGAAGGAGCCTGCAGTTGAAGTTGATGAAGCTTTGGATTTACAGTTCGAGCTTGATTTTACTCTCATTTCATGCATGGGAAACACTGTAATGGGATGAGTGTGATATCTAGACATTGGTGCCTTGTTCCATATGATGGGGAATAGAGATCTCTTTAGCGACTTGGAGGAGAAGGACCTCTAGAAGAACATAGAGTTTGGAGATGACGGGAGGTGTACCAAGACTGAAATTGGTACAATTACCTTTTAGAGGGAGTCTAGCTCCCCTCTTAGACTAGCAGATGTTTTGTATGTTCCAGACATATGGAAGAATCTTGTCTCTGTAGTGGTATTGGAAGACCGTGGTTATGAGGTGATGTTTAGAAAAGGAAAAGTTTTCCTTAAACACATAGCCTATGGACAGGTGAAACATATCGGTTCAATAGTTAAGAATCTGTATGCTCTTAAGGTTGAGGATGCATGGAAGGATTTGAGGAGAAAAATAGTGGTTAATGACTTGGTGGTTGAGAGAGAGAAATTATATCTCAACATGAAACCTCAGATGTAGTCTCAAAAGGTTGTGGAGCAGCCACAATTGGAGAAGCAAAGAGGAGAATGAGTGGAAGATTCCACTCAAGCAGAGACCTCTAGAAGGGGGAAATTTTAAGACAAAAAGGAAGAGGGAGTACATGCAGCTATACCTCTAGGTGAGAGGTGGGGAGATGTGAAGACATAATCCCAAGAGAAGAAATTTGGGTAGGGTCCATTGAGATGGTGTGTCTCATGGATCGAATCTGGCTACGAGAAGCCCACAATGCAACTATAGTAGGAAGGATTGGTTAGATTGATGCAGTTAGATGTATGGAGAAATTATACAAACATGTATATCAATGGATTCAATCCGATCAAGCAATGTACTAAAGCTAGATACTGGATCCTTCTATAAATCAGTTGCGAAAATAAACATGATCACCAATCACAACAAGTAAAGAAAGAAGCAAAGCAAACCACAACATAGATGTTTTTTTAAGGGAAATATTTCTGTTCAAAACCCCTCTATCCATATTGTATAATGAACCAAGGAATCATGAAAAAATTACAATGCACTCTTCTCACGAGAGTCTCCTGCAATCCAGTAATCATCTCACACTGATACAGATAAAATCAGGCCAATGCTTAGCCAATTCGCAACCTACCTTGCTCACACAATTCATGAGGAATGCAATCCCTATTCCTTTGGAATTTCAATCTTTCTCAACTGCACCAGTATCATGGGAAATCCTGTGGAGTTTTAACTGCATTTGGTTAGTTTGCTAATAATACAATTGATAGTAAGCTTCCCTTTAACCTTTGTCTCGACTAGGTCTCCACTGGAACTGACATGCATGCAACTATTAATAGTAAATCATCAATTTCATGGTAGGTCAATACATGTGAATTAAATCTAATTTAATTCACTTGATCTCTCACTAGTGCAACAACCAGTTACAACTAGTTCAACTGGCTTTAACTCATTTAACTAAGTTAACTGATTTCCCATGCACTTAAGTACAACTTGAACTCTAAAACACATAAAATCACTCTGTATGCCTCACCAACTACCCTCAGCTAGAAATTCATGAGCTAACTGAGTCTATCACACTTAGTTAACTATTACAAGTGTTTATGAGATAATATTACAATTTATTGTCCATTTTAATTAATGGATAATTAAATTATACACATTTCCAATTTAATAAATAAATTGAATTTCACACTAATGTATCACTAGGACCCATCACTACATGACCTATGGTCCCAAAATAGTGTGTGTGCTATCATGTTGTTTCTGGATGCCAATTTCGTTGTTTCTTGTTGCAAATTTCAACACTCCCTCTCAAAAAGAAAGGAATCAATATTTTCCGATCTAGTACCTTGGAGTGTCCTTGCATGCGTACATGCACCTCTTGCATGTGACATGCAACTCTTTCATGTGACATGCAACTCTTTCATGCGACATGCAACTCTTGCATGCAACACTTCTCTAGTATTGTTCGAACATGCAAATTTTGGATGCAACACTTCTCTAGTGTTTCTCGTACATGCAAATTTTTCATGCAACACTTCTAAAACTGAATAACCTCCAAACAACTGAATCAGTATAATGCATCTGTCATTAGGGTCTTTTGACTACTTCTAGCTACTGCACATGTCTACTAGACTCAATGTGATGTTGACATCTGCATCCATGCACTCTGCATTGCTGCCTACTCTGATCTATGCTCCAGTATCTGACACCTGTCACTCTGATTTTTGTCTTTCTGACATCTAACTGCATCAATATAACTAATCCTGCTACTGCTATACTATGGGCTCCTCATAGCTAGTTTCGATCCATGAGATGCACCAAATCAATGAACCCTGCCCAAATTTCTTCTTGGGATTAATTTTGCACATCGCCCCACCTCACACCTAGAGGTATAGCTACATGTAATATCTGTGCTCATCTGGATCAATTTTTCTCTGCTTGAGTGTTTTCTTCCACCCCATGATCCTCCGCATGTGGCTACTCCAAATATTAAGGTTCATTCTTTGGAACCAAGAGTTCCTCATCTACATGCAAATCAAACTCCCTCTCAAGGGACAATCACATGGATTTCTCACACTTCCCCATGGTATATCCCTTGCATGTGTCTATCTGCGCAAGAGTACCCTTTGGAATCCATGTAGAAATATGTTGCATGACATTCAAAGCTCCATGATTTAGATGGCCCAGTCTCTTTTTCCATAACTCACCCTCATCCCAGCTCACCACTTTTTCTGCCTTACCCATCAATGCTACGCACTCATCTACATCAAGTTTATAGAGATTCTTCACAAAAATCCCAATATTCTTGGCTTGTCTCGTGGCTTTGTGTCGAAGGAAAACTTTCCCTTCATTGAAAACCACATAAGAGCTTCTATCCTCCAACATTGCAACTGAAACTAAATTCTTTTTCAAGCCTGGTACATGAATTAAATCTTTTAATAAGAAGGGTTTAATTGACTATCTCTGGAAGGTAACTGTACCAATCCCAGTAGCACTGTACTGCCCATCATCACCCAATTCAATATGCATATGGAGGTCCTTCTCTTCTAAGCTAATGAAAATTTATTTGTCTCTCGTCATGTGGAAATGTGCACCAATATCCAAGTACCACACTATTCCCATTGCACTTGACACCATACATGCAACGAGCAAGAATTCCAACTCAAATTGCGAGGCAAAAACCTCACCAGCTGCAGATCCTAAAGCCTTCTTGTTCTTCTTATTTTGTGGACAATTAGTGGCATAAAGTCCATGCTCGTGATAGTGAAAACACTTCACTGTGGACATGCCACGGTCCTTGCCTTCTTCATTGGTCTCAAATTTGGAATAGGATTTATTTCCTTTCCCCTTCTTCGCCTTACCATCCAAGGTGAAATTTTCCTCATCATCCATCTTGGATGAAGATCCATCCCTGGTATTCCTTTTGAATTCTTCTTGCGCCAAATTTGACCAAAGTTGTTCCCAATTTGGCAGCTTCTCCCTCCCATTGACAGAGTCCTGATAACTATGACAAATCTTGGGAAGGCTTAGAAGACCTAGGCTCACCAAGTCATCATCCACGACAGTAATTTCGACTCTCCCAGGCTCATCTCGACATTGGAAAAACTTGGTTATATTTTTCGTAATAGTGTTGTCTTTCTCCATTTTGATTTTCTTGAGCTTGTCCTTCAGTGCCAATTTTCTATGATCACTGCTACTCTGAAATAGATATGTTAAAGCCTTCCACATTGCATATGGAGTTTATTTTCCATGGAGACTTGAGACAATGTGGTCTTGTACTCCCTCCAGTAAGATCCTCCTCGCCTTTGCAACCTTCTTTTGCCAAGCATCAATATTTGCGGCATTTGCTGCAATGGGTTTGGGAATGTCATTATCAATTAATTATTTCAATTCATTGTACTCCATTATTTCCTCCATCCTATCTTTCCACATAATATAAGTGGAATTTCCCTCAAGTGCATACTCCAATATCAAGCTATTGAAAGTCATCTCGATCCTGATCTGTCGTCACACCAAGAATAATTTCGCAAATTTGAATTATATTCAGTCAAAAACTCAATTTATTCTCCACTATAGTGATTTCCTATGCTCTAATACCATGTACAAATTATACAAACATATGTATATCAATGGATTCAATCCGATCAAGCAATGTAATAAATCTAGATACCGAATCCTTCTACAAATCAATTGCAGAAAATAAACATGATCGCCAATCACAACAAGTAAAGAAAGAAGAAAATCAAACCAAAACACAGATGTTTTTCCTGGGGAAATATTTCTTCTCAAAACCCCTCTATATATATTGTATAATGAACAAAGGAATCATGAAACAATTACAATGCACTCTTCTCATAAGAGTCTCCTGTAATTTGCTAATCGTCTCACACTGATCCACAAAAAAATGGGCCAACACTTAGCCAATTATCAGTCTACCTTGCTCATGAAATTCATGAGAAATGAAATCCCTATTCCTTTGGAATTTCATCCTTTCTCAATTGCGCTAGTATCATGGGAAATCCTATGGTATTTTAACTGCATCTGGGCAGTTTGCTAATAATACAACTGATAGTCAACTTCTCTTTAACCTTTGTCTCAACCGGGTCTCCACTAGAACTAAAATGCATGCATCTATTGATAATAAATCATCAGTTGCATGGAAGATCACTGCATGTGAATTAAATATGATTTAATTCACTTGATCTCTCACTAGTGCAAAAACTAGTTACAACTAGTTCAACTGACTTTAACTCACTTAAATGAGTTAACTTATTTATCATGCATTAAACTCATGCACTTAATTGCAAATTGAACTCTAAAACACATAGAATCACTCTGCATGCCTCACCAACTACCCTCAACTAGAAATTCATGAGCTAACTGAGTCTATTACACTCAGTTAACTATTACAAGTGTTTATGAGATAAGATTACAATTTATTGTCTAATTTAATTAATGGATAATTAAATTATACACATTTCCATTTTATTAAATGAATTGAATTGTACACTAATGTATCGCTAGGACCCATAACTACATGACCTATGGTCCCACACTAGTGTGTGTGCTATCGTGTTGTTTCTGGATGCCAATTTCACTGTTTCTTCCTGCAAATTTCAACACTCCCTCTCACAAGAAAGGAATCAATATTTCCCGATCCAGTACCTTGGAGTGTCCTTGTATGCATACATGCAACTCTTGCATGCAACACTTCTCTAGTATTGTTTGCACATGCAAATTTTGCATGCAACACTTCTCTAGTGTTTCTCGCACATGCAAATTTTGCATGCAACACTTCTAAAAATGAATAGCCTCCAAACAACTGAATCAGTATAATGCACCTGTCATTAGAGTATTTTGACTGCTGCTAGCTACTGCAAATGTCTAATAGACTCACTATGCCATTGACATCTGCATCCATGCACTTTGCACTGCTGCCTACTCTGATTTGCGCTCCAGTATCTGACACCTGTCACTTTGATTTTTGTCTTCCTGACATTTGAATGCATCAATCTAACTGATCCTGCTACTACTGTAATGTGTGATCCTTGTAGCTAGTTTTGATCCATGAGATGCACCATCTCATTGAAACCTGCCCAAATTTCTTCTTGGGATTAATTTTACACATTGGCCCACCTCACACCTAGAGGTATAGCTGCATGTGATTCTTGTGCCCATCTGGCTCAAAATTTCTTTGCTTGAGTGGTTTCTTCCACCCCATGATCCTTTGCATGTGGCTACTCCAAATATTGAGGTTCATTCTTTGGAACCAATAGTTCCTCATCTGCATGCAAATCAAGCTCCCTCTCAAGGGACAATCACATGGATTTCTCACACATCCCCATGGTATATCCCTTGCATGTGTCTATCTACACAAGAGTACCCTTTGGAAGCCACGTAGAAATATGCTGCATGACCTTCAAAGCTCCGTGGTGTAGATGGCCTAGTCTATTGTGCCATAACTCACCCTCATCCCAGCTCACCACTTTTTCTGCCTTACCCATCAATGTTGCGTAGTCGTCTACATCAAGTTTATAGAGATTCTTCACACGAATCCCAATCTTCTTAGCTTTTATCGTGGATTTGTGTCGAAGGAAAGCTTTCCCTTCATTAGGGGAAGTTTGAGGTCTAAAATGGGCCTCCTAAGAAAATTACAAAATAATAGTAGAAATAATAAAAAAAGATTTGATTACATCATCAAATTTTAGAGGGAAAAAAGAAAAAACTACATTTTAAACTCGTATTTACAAATTATCTCCCAAAGTGTTTACTCAAATTTCGAGCGGGAGTACTTGTTTGATGAAAAATTTAATTTCTCATTCAAGGAGTGCCCATGTTGCATACTTTCGATGGATCCTTCTACATGAAAAATGAAAAATACATGAAAAACATGATTGCAATCATGTTTTTCATGTATTTCTAACTTTTTGTGTAGTAGGGTCCATCGAAAGTATGCAACATGGGTATTCCTTCGATAAGGAATTAAATTTTGCATCCAACGAGTACTCCCACTCAAAATTTGAGTAAAAATGTTGGGAGATAAGTTAAAAATATGAGTTGGAAAAGTAGTTTTATTATTTTATTATTTTTTAATATTTTTACCCTTTTACATAAAAAAAGGTGAATCATCCCCCATGGTTGACATCATCATCTTGAATCCTATTGGTTCTTATAAAGTTTAATTTGGTTGTACATTTTTCTTAGGAGGCCCATTTTAGACCTCAAAATTCCCCTAATGCATTGAAAACCACATCATAGCCTCTATCCTCCAAAATTGTGACTGAAACTAAATTCTTTTTCAAGCCTGGTACATGCATTACATACTGTAATAAGAAGGTTTTAACTGACTGTCTCTGGAAGGTAACTATACCAATCCTGGTAGCGCTGTACCGCCCATCATCACCCAATTCGATATGCATCTGAAGGTCCTTCTCCTCCAAGCTAATGAAAAGTTCTTTGTCTCCCGTCATGTGGAAAGATGCACCACTTTCCAAGTATCACACTATTACCATTGCACTTGAAACAATGCATGCAATGAGTGAGAATTCCAACTCAAATTGTGAGGCCAAAACCTCACCAGTTACAGATCCTGAAGCCTTCTTATTCTTCTTCTTTTGTGGACAATTAGTGGCATAATTTCCATGCTCGTGACAGTGAAAACACTTCACTGTGGACATGTCACGGTCCTTGCCTTCTTCATCGATCTCAAATTTGGAATAGGATTTCTTTCCTTTCCCCTTCTTCGCCTTACCATCCAAGGTGCAATTTTCCTCATCATAAGTCTTGGATGAAGATCCATCCCTGGTTTTCTGCCTAAATTCTTCTTGCACCAAATCTGACGAAAGTCGTTCCCTATCTGGTAGCTTCTCCCTCCCATTGACAGAGTCCTGATAACTATGACAAATATTGGGAAGGTCTAGAAGAGCTAATCTCACCAAGTCATCATCCGCGATAGTAATTCCGACGCTTCCAAGCTCATCTTGACTTTGGAAAAACTTGGTTATATTTGTTCGGAATAGTGTCATATTTCTCCATTTTGATTTTCCTAAGCTTGTCCTTGAGTGCCAATTTTCTATGATCACTGCTACTCTAAAATAGATCTGTCAAAGCCTTCCACATTGCATATGGATTTTCTTTTCCATGGAGACTTGAGACAATGTGGTCTCATACTCCCTCCAGTAAGATCCTCCTCGCCTTTGCAACCTTCTTTTTCCAAGCATCAATATTTGCGCCATCTACTACAATGGGTTTGGGAATGTCATTATCAATTAATTATTTCAACCCATTGTCCTTCAGTATTGCCTCCATCCTGTCTTTGCACGCAATATAATTGGAATTGCCCTCGAGTGCATTCTCCAATATCAAGCCATTGAAATCCATCTCGATCCTGATCTGCCTGTCGCACCAAGAATACTTTTGCAAATTAAAATTCTATTCAGTCAAAAACTCAATTTATTCTCCACTATAGTGATTTCCTGTGCTCTGATACCATGTAGAAATTATACAAACATATGTATATCAATGGATTCAATCTGATAAAACAATGTAATAAAGCTTGATACTGAATCCTTCTACAAATCAATTGTGGAGAATAAACACGGTCGCCAATCACAACAAGTAAAGAAAGAAGAAAATAAAACCAAAACACTGATGTTTTTCCTGGTGAAATATTTCTTCTCAAAACCCCTCTATCTATATTTTATAATGAGAGAAGGAATCATGAAACAATTACAATGCACTCTTCTCACAAGAGTCTCCTACAACCTGCTAATCGTCTCACATTGATCCAGACAAAATTGGGCCAACACTTAGACAATTCTCAGTCTTCCTTGCTCACACAATTCATGAGGAATGCAATCCCTATTCCTTTGGGATTTCAGCCTTTCTCAACTGCTCTAGTATCATGGGAAATCCTGTGGTGTTTTAACCGCATCTGGGTAGTTTGCTAATAATACAACTGATAGTCAACTTCCCTTTAACCTTTGTCTCAACCGGGTCTCCACTAGAACTGAAATGCATGCATCTATTGATAGTAAATCATCAGTTTCGTGGTAGATCACTACATGTGAATTAAATCTGATTTAATTCACTTGATCTCTCACTAGTGCAAAAACCAATTACAACTAGTTCAACTGACTTTAACTCACTTAACTGAGTTAACTGATTTCTCATGAATTAAACTCATGCATTTGACTGCAACTTGAACTCTAAAACACACAGAATCACTCTGCATGCCTCACCAACTACCCTCAACTCAAAATTCATGAGCTAACTGAGTCTATCACACTCAGTTAACTATTACAAGTGTTTATGAGATAAGATTACAATTTATTGTCAAATTTAATTAATGGATACTTAAATTATACATATTTAAAATTTATTAAATAAATTGAATTTCACACTAATGTATTGCTAGGACCCATCACTACATGACCTATGGTCCCACACTAGTGTGTGTGCTGTCATGTTGCTTCTGGATGCCAATTTCACTGTTTCTTGTTGCAAATTTCAACAAGGAGGACATAAATCAGAGTGACAGATGTCGGATACCAGAGTGTAAATAAAAGTTAGCAGAAGTGTATAGTGCATGGATGCAGATGTCAGTAGCAACACAGAGAGGCCAGTAGAAATGTGCAGTAGCTAGCAGCAGCCAGAAGACTATGATGATAGATGCATCATACTGATTCAGTTGTTCGAAGGCTATTTATTTTCAAGAGAGTTGCATGTGAAAATAACACTAGAGAAGTGTTTCATGCAAGAACATTCCAAAGGTATCAGATCAGGATATATTGATTCCTTTCTTGTTGAGAGGGAGCGTTGAAATTTGCAACAAGAAACAATGAAATTGGCATCCATAAAGGACAAAAATTGATCACATAAATGGTGTGGGATTCTAGTCACACATGAGTGAGGAATTAAGTTACCCACTAGCACTAAATGTGGGTATCTAATTTATTTATCCCTTAAATAAATGGGAAATTAAATTTTAATTTCATATCATAACAATTTGTATCAGTTAACTAAGTCAGAAACACTGATTTAGCTCAAGAAATTCAAGTTGAGGGTCAAAGGTGAGGAACGTAGAGAAATTATATTATTTTTAGGGTCTACTTGCAGTTAATGCATTAGTTTAGTGCATGCGTAATAAGTTAACTCAAATTAATTGAGTTAAAATTAGTTTAACTAGTTCTAACTAAGTAATGAACTAGTGAGAGGTAAAGTGAATTAAATTAGATTTAATTCACAAGTAGTGATTTACCAAGTAACTGATGATTTTCTATTATTAGTTGCATGCATGTCAATTCTAATGATGACCCAGTTGAGACACAGGTTAAAGGGAAGTTAACTATCAGTTGTATTATTAGAGAATTGCTTGGGCATAATTACAAAGTCAGAGGAAGGGTCATGAAGGATTGTGCAGTCAAGTAAGGTTGATTATCCTATTTAATAGGGATTATTTTCCTAGGGATTTCCTAAGAAAGGGTTGGCTAAGAAGGGGAGGAGAATTGGCTAAGTGTTGGTCAATTTTGCATGAGAATTGCTAGTTAGTTTTGAGCAGGATCAGAGTGAGACAATCGATAGAGTGCAGGATTTTCTCGGTGTGAGGAAGAATTGTATTGTTTCATGATTATTTGACTATGTACAATATATTATAGAGGGGTTTTGAGCAGGTGATTTCCCTAAGAACATCTTGATTTGTGTGATTGATAATTTCGTTTCTCTTACTTGCATGTGATCGAGCAATTGTGTTTTATATTCCACAAATATAGTATAAGGATTCAACATCTTGTTTTAGTACATTACATGATTGGAATGAATCCATTGGTATAGAGTTTTTATATAATTTCTACATACCTTTTGAAACCTGATTCATTGGAGAAGGCATTTAGGTTGGCAAGAAAAATTGAAAGAAAAATTATGTCGACAAGGAAGCCTACCAATCACAACTATAAATATGGAAGTGTTGATACTCCTAGACTTCCACAAACTACAAGTTTGACACCACAACAATTGGAATAAAAAAGAGAAAAAGGGCTTTGCTACAGTTGTGATAGAAAATATACTAATGGTCATAAGTGTGCTAAGAAGAAATTATTTTACATAGATTGTGAAGAGGAGGAAGAAAAGGAACAAGAAACTTCAAAAGAAGAGGATATACACCAGGAACCAACCCTAGAGGAAGAAGAAATGGATCCGAACATATCCTGTAATGCATTGGAAGGAATTACCACTCCTCAAACTCTCAAGATAGAGTGTCACATCAAGAAGAAAAATGTAATAGTGCTGATTGATTCAGGTAGTACCCATAATTTTATTCATTGTAAGGTAGCTAAGGAATTGAATTTCTTTCTATACCGAGCACCATAATGTCAAGTGATGGTTGCAAATGGAGGAACTATACATTTATCTGGAAAGTGCCATAATATCAAACTAACCATGGGGGAATATGTATTGAATAGTCCAATTCTCTCCATCCCAATGGGTGTTGATGATGTTGCACTAGGATCAATACAATGGTTACAATATTTTGGGATGGTAGATTTTAATTTTTAAGAGCTTTTCTTGAATTTTTTTTCGGAAGGAAACGAATTTTAATTATGGGGTATCGTAGGGAAGCCATGAAAGATAATCAACTCTAATATCATGAAAAAGCTTATGAAGAAAGAACAACAAGGTGTAATTGCATAATTATGCTCACTATAGGTTCAAACATCAAAATCATCTATTTCTCAAGATCTCCAAAACGTTTTTGACAATAATTCCAAGATATTTTAGACTCCCAAAGGACTTCCGCCTATTCGTTATCATGAACATGTTATTCTTTGATTCTAGGAAGTGTTCCTCCAAACATCAGGCCTTACATATATCCTTATGCTCAAAAGAGTGAGACTAAACATATGGTTGCAGAAATGATAGAGGCTGGTATAACTCAACCTAGTCAAAGCTCTTTCTCTGCTCTAGTAGTATTGGCACACAAGAAGGATGGATCATGGCATATGTGTCTGGCTTATAGGGATCTCAACAAGCTCACTATTAAAGATAAATTTCCCATCCCTGTCATTGATGAATTATTGGAATACTCATTACTTTTGAAAGTTGTCCAATCAAAGGAAAGTATTTATTGAAACCTATTTATGAGAAGGAAATGTTGGAAATACTACATGCACTAAAGAAATGGCGACCTTACCTAATGGGAAGATACTTCAAGATAACAACAGATCATGATAGTCTTAAATACTTTTTGGAACAAATATTATCTTCAGAAGAGCAGCAAAAATGGGTCACAAAGATGTTGGGTTATGAATTTGAAATCATCTACAAAAAAGGGAAGAAGAATGTTGTTGCACATGCACTCTCAAGAAAGGATGAGGATGTGGAAGTATTTCTTTGTGCCATTTCTATTATCCAACTTGAGTAGATAACCGAAGCAAGGGATGAATGAAAGAATGATGAAGAGGCATGTACACTCATTCTAAAGTTGCAGCAAGATCCCAATACATCTGAAACATTTAGCTAGAAAAACGATTCATTATGGTACAAAGATAAATTATATCTTTGTAAGAATTCCCAATCAAACAAAATATTCTTTTGGAATTTCACACCTCTCCCTTATGAGGGCACTCAGGATTTTTAAAAACTTACAACAGGGTCAAGAAAGATTTTTTTGGGATGGCCTTAAATCTGATATCCAAAAGCTTGTGGCAGAATGTTTGGTTTTCCAAAAAAATAAAGTTGAGACAATTAAGACCCTAGGTTTGTTACAACCTTTATCGATTCCAAGTCAACGTTGGGAGGAGGTTTCAATGGATTTTATCATAGGTTTACCCAAGTCCAAAGGAAAGACTGTCATCATGGTGGTAGTTGATAGACTTACCAAGTATGCACACATTTGTGTATTATATCATCCATTTCAAGCCAATACAATTGCTAATGCATTTACAGAAACAATTGAAAAGCTACATGGAAACCCAAAGATTATTGTAAGAAACATAGATCCCATTTTTACAGGAAATTTTTGGACGTAATTATTTCATTGTTTGGGTACTAAATTAGCTCATAGCTCATCATATCATCATCAATATGATGGGAAAACTGAGATAATGAACATTTTTTTTCAAGGATATATTCTTTGCTTTGTATCTAATAAAAGAAAAAAATGGGTCAAGTGGTTACCTCTGGATGAATGGTGGTATAACACTTCCTTCCATACTACAGCAAAAATGACCTCATTTATTGCACTTTATGGATATCACCCACCCTCCATGATATCATCTTGAAGATAAAATTCTAAGGTTCAAGTAGTGGAAGATCACATTGAGCATCAACAACAAGTTCTCCAACTCTTAAAGGATAACCTCACATTGGCACAAAATCAAATGAAACAACAGGAAAATCAACATTGCAACAAAAGAAGTTTTGATGTAGGTGACTGAGAAGGATAAGAAGGTTAATAAATTATCACCAAATTATTATGGTCCTTACAAAGTGTTGCAAAAGATTGGTACTATGGAATACAAATTGGAGCTTCCTACATCTTCTCGAGTGCACCTAATTTTCCATGTTCCATTCTTAAAGAAGGTTATAGGTGACAAGATCCTAGTTCAAAAAATATTTCCAAAACTTGACGAAGAAGGAAAAATCATATTGGAACTTGAAGCAGACACGGAAACAAGAACTCAATAGCTACGAAATCGATAAATTTTAGAGTATCTCATGAAGTGGAAGAACTTGCTGAATATTCGACTTGGGAGGATGAGAATTTTATACAGAAGCATCCAAAACTACTCAAGCGTTGAAGACAACACTTTTTTGAAGGAGAGGGGCATGCTAGGTCCCTATAATACTAGTGTATCCCCTTATTGTTATTGCTGTGCCCATGTAGTCCCGACATTGTTATTATTGTGCCCCATAGAAGCCTGCTATTGTTATTGTTGTGCTATTACATTGTTAATGTTATTTCATGTAGGATTATATTGTGACCACTTGGACTCCTATATATGGAAATGAAGTTTTGTCATTTGTATCATCCATGAATTGTTCATTTATGTAATGTAAAGGAGGTTTCCCCCTCGAAGAGGCATATTTCTAAGTTGTTGATCTATCTTTTCTTCTATTTTATGAGCTGGTTTCATAACAATTATTTATAGGAAATACTTCACCATTCTCATATGTGCTTTTGAAATCCCCGCTCGAAGGAAATTCATCATTATCATGAGAACCTTTGAAATATTAACTCGGAGGAAATGCATTATCTTCAGTTGTGTCTCTAAAATTATCATTTGGAGGAAAACAACGTTAAATTTGAAACGAGAACTATAAAATAAAAACGACAACTCTAGCAAAAAAACTAAAAAAAAGGTGAAAAACAACCTAAAAAAAATGTTGATGCTGGAATACTGGAATGCTAGAAAACATTAAAATTTTGACAAATTTTCAACCATGACATTATGGAAAAATTTTCGACTAAAAAAACATTCAAAATAAACATGTGAATGAAAGAGTTAGTATTCCAGAAGTAGTTTCTTTTTTGAATGTTAAAAATATGATGAATTTCAATTCTTAGCCGAAAACAATTTGACACATTGCAATAAAAATTTAAAAGACAACTATCAAATTGACACATAGTGTATGAAAACTCCACCAATTGAAATGAAAACTTAAATATCAACCATGAAATTGACACATTGTGTGGGCAGACTTGATCTTTTACAACGAAAAGTTTAAAATCAACAAAATTGACACATAATGGGATCGACTTGCTAGTCGAGGATCGACACAGACCCTATATCAAAAAATAAAATAAAACAAAATAATAAATAAATATATAAAAATGAAAAAAAAAAAAATGAAAACATTGAAAAGAATAAAATAAAATAAAAAAAACAAAAAAAGTTTAAAAAATAATAATAAGTAAATAAAGTTCAAGGGATCTTGGATATACGGTGATTGGGTGGGTTATTAAAGCACTTCTTGATGTGAAGTCATTGGTTCAATTCCTTGTGCTTGATCAGGGTGATGTTTTTGGACATGATGATGAAGATGTAGTCCTACTTAGCTTACAAAATATGAGTAAATAAAAATATATATTAAAACATAAAAAATAAAAATAAAAACATGAAAAAAAATATTGAGAAAAATAAAAACAAAAAGAAAAACACAAAAAAATTAAAAAAATAATAAGTAGATAATAATATATATTAGAATATAAAAATATATAAAAAAACACGGCAAAAAAACACAAATATAAATATATAGAAAAAAAACGAAAACGACAAAAAAAACAAATCAAACATAAGAAAAAATACCAAAAAATAAAATTAATTAAAATCAAACATAAAAATGTAAAAAAAACAAATGTAACATTATATATAAAAGAGAAAAAAAACATTAAAAATGTACCCAAAAAATAAAATTAGCTTGAAAGAAAACAAAACAAAACTAAAAAGTTAAAAAAACTATAAAAAATAAAATAATGCAAAAAATATTTCAAAACAAGCATAATTAAAAAAATAACAAATATGTAAAAAAAACAAATACAAAATTATGTATAAAAAGACAAAAAATAAAAAATAAAATAGAAGATAAAAAAATAAAATAAAAACATTTTTAAATAATTAAAAAAAGCTATAAATGTTTAAAAAAAAACATTAAAATCAAATAAAAAGCATAAAAAAATAAAAATATTAAAAAAAAACAATTAAATTAAAAAAATAAGCATAGTTAAAAAAATTAAACATAGTTAAATTTTTTTTTTTTTTTAAACATTAAAAAAAATTGATATAACCTAATTAAAAAAATTAATTTAAAAAACCAATATGAAAATTAAAATAAAAAATAAAATAAAATAAATTTACCCCGCTGAGCCCAGCGACCGAGCGGTCAAGGGTTGTAAGGCCGATTCTCATAATCGGCCTTGCAACCCTTGGCCGCTGCTGTTGGGCTGGGCAGACATGGGAGCCATCGACCTTGCCGCCCTTGGCCGCTCGGTCACCGGGTTGAGCGACCATGGGAGCAGCGCGCACAACTCCAATGACACCCTAACCTAGCAGCCAAGCGACCCTCGACTAGCAGGCCAATTCTGAGAATCGGCCTACCAACCCAGGGCTGCTCAACTGCTAGGCTAGGACGGGTAATTTTTATTTTTTTTAATTTATTTTAATTTTAATAGTGATTTTTAATTTTTTTATTAGGTTATATTATTTAATTTTTTAATTTTAATGTTTTGTTTTTAATTTGTTTTTAACTATTTTTATTTTTTATTATTATTTTTTTTAACTATGCTTAATTTTTTTTAATTCAATTGTTTTTTATGTTTTATAATTTTATCATAATATTTTTTATTTTTTTATTTGATTTTAATGTTTTTCTAAAATACATATATGGTTTTGTTTATTTTTTTTTTTAATTATTTAAAAATCTTCTATTTTTTGTTTTTTAAGTTTATCTTCTATTTTTATTTTTATAATTATGCTTCTTTTGAAATGTTTTTTTTTATTTTTTTATTATATATATATATATATATATACTTTTTAGTTTTGTTTTTTTATTTTTTCAAGTTAATTTTATTCTTTGGTAACTTTTTTTTTATGTTTTTATATATATTTATTTTTTTACATATTATTATTATTATTATTATTAAAAATCATTATAAAAAAATCATTGCAAAAAAAACAAAAAGAATACATATTTGAAAAACTCTTAAAAAAATAATATCCTAGGATGAAAAACATTAAGAGACATAAGACAACTTGAAAATTTGTTAAATAATTAACATTTAAAAAAAATATAGACACTTAATAATTAGAAAATTTGAAGTGTAAAAAATAAACCCTCTAAAAAAAGAAGTCGATGCTGCATCAATAGTTTTCAAAATCAACATAAAAATCACTAACATATATACTTGATACCAAAAGAAAATTTGAAGTGTAAAAATATGTTAAAAAAAAATGTATTCTGGATGAGCACTTTTCGAAATCGGACTACTTTTTTACTAGCACAAAAAAGTGGGTACTCGTTTCTGTTCCCTTTTCAAAGTTTACATTGTTGGAAATTTTTCATCTTCCTCTTCATCAATGGTGCTCTCATAATCCTTAGGATTAAAATTTTCTTGATTAATATGATCAATATTATTACTTGTACTTTCATCAAAATTTCTCACTAAGTGAAAAAATTGTGTGACTATTCATAGTGAAAGAATTCTGGTTATATTCACCAATATGAAGAGAGTTGATGCATGAAGAAGATGTTGATGCCACAGAAAGAGAAACTTCATTATCATAAGAATCCATGACCTTTCATAGAAGATGTTGAATGATATAAGTGCATTCTCTCCCAATAACAATATATAACTTGGAGAATGGAAATTTCCCTCCAAAGTCCCCCCCTAAAAACTTCACTTGAAAAAATTCACTCCAAAGTCCCCCCCAAAAAATTTGGCCAAAATTTCCCTTCAAAAGTTTCGTTTGAAATATTTCCCTCCAAAATTTCCCTCAAAAATTTATTTCCTAAATTTAAAAAAACGTGATCTAAGCCTACAATATTAACTATATATTATTTTTTCTTAATTTTAATTTTAATCACACATTCAACAAACGTTAAAAAAGTTCCATGATGTTCGCTATATAATAAATTTTATTGTTTCTATTCCTCACATCACATCACATCAAATCCTCTGAAACATTCATTAAAAAGCTTACAGTGATTTACGAAGGAGCTACAATGTCATTGACTAGACATTTAATGAGATACTCACGCATTTAAAATGTGAGCTTTCTTTCTATTTTGACAATTTAAAGAGGAATTTGGGTAAATATGTTGTTTTGTTGTGTTTATAATGTATTTAATTTTTTTTTTAACTATTTTACCTTTTTCTTATTTTTCTTCCTATCATATTTTAGAGGAAAATTTACCAATAATATCACATTTTAATGATTTTCATAGGAAAAAAATGCCAAAAAAACCCATATATGCAGAATTTTTAGGAAAAAAAAAGAAAAATAATAATTTTAAGGCTTTGAAATGGAAAAATTAGTTTTCAATTGTTTTTTTGTTTTAACAAATATATATATATATATATATATATATATATATATATATATGAATTTAAAAAATAAAAATTAAACAATAAAATAATTAAAACTTTTAAATTTAAAATTTAAAAAAAATTAAAAGTAATAATTCTAGAATGATAGTTCTAATTATAATTATAATTATATATATATATATATATATTAAATTTATTTTAAAAAATTTAAAATACAAAATTAAAAAATTAAATAAAATAAAAATTTCGGCCCTTCACTAGTGGAAGTTGATTCCCGGAGATGACTCTTTGCCAGCAGGGGGATGAAAGTCCATAACATGGCCGCTAGCCATGTTACGACCTTGGCACCTGACTAGCGGCTTATTTATTTATTTTTTTAATTACGTTTTAATTAAAATATATATTTTTATTTTTTATTTTTGTTTTATTACATTTTTTTAAATTATTTGTTGGTTTTTTTTAATATTCAATTTTAATTAACATATATAAATTTTCTTTTTTATTTTTATTTTATTTTTTTATTTGAAATTTTATTATTTTAAACTTTAAATTTGGTTTTTTTCCCTCTATTAAGGATATAAAAATCTATATTTGTGTCTGTGGGGTTTTGGTTAAACGGTGATGAGGCGGGTTGTTATAGCACTCATCACAGGTTCAATTTTCTTCCTCATCGGGGTGATGTATCTCGACATCATTATGAAAGTGGAGTGAAAACAAAAAGTGAAAAAAATGAAAAATGAAACGTACTACCAAAATTACAAAAAAAAAAAAATCTATATTTGTATGTGCTTGTAGCATTCCATCATTTAGTCTCAGATAACAAGCGAAAAAACAAAAATCGTGCTACTAATAACATAAAACAACCCTTCGATAAAAAAAATGGAACCTAAATCCTAAGGGATAAGAACTGAACCTTCAGGATTAGACTATACAAAAAAGTTTGATATAAAACAAAAAAAATGTAAGTGCTTGGAAGTTTAAACATCTACTATTGTATAAAGTATCCAATGTTCGAAAATCAAGGAAATTATAGACTAAGGTTGATTCTCCTTACTTGATAAATATTTGTGAGATTTGGTGGACTTTTATTACTATTTCATCAAACAGTTATCAAAACATAAAATGCATGAAGATCACAAGAACACAAAGAACACAAGATATAGGCTCCAAGCTAGGGATAAACCCCACAATTGGGGAAAACTAAGACAATCCTCTTCTTATAGAATCAGATCAGATGAGATATCCAATACCAATACCAAAACACCTCCATAAAATCCCCAAGTCAACCCTCCATGCCATAAGATGTCTTGTCTCATAGTAATCCTTCTTCCTTCTTCCTTTTGGTAGCGTGTTTCTCAGAATCTTTACAATTCTCCTATAGCTCGAATATTAAGATCATTGAATTTCCCTTATATCTCACATTTCTTACACATTACAGTCCTTCTTAAGTTCACATATCATCACAAAATTCTGTCCACAAGAATTTTCATATGTTTCTGGTCACATGTCACAAAGACTTCACATGTATTTCCACATGATGCTCGCACATTCTTTCTTAGAAATCTCGTAATTTTTGCCTCAAAAAAATTGCAAATTTGACCTCAGAACTTCAACAAAATTACCACAGAAAACAAAATGAAATTACTTACCTTTTTGGTGTTAAATTGGTAACTAGGGAGAAATTCCCTAAGACATAAATATTATTCAACAAAATCCATATTAGTCAAAGATGATTGGTCAAGAGATTTCTTTGGGGAAAATAATTATAAGAATATAATTTGTTAAATTTAAAATTAAAATAGTCTCTGGCCAAGTCAAAGGTCAAATTCCCAAGTAATGGGCCTTCATTGTATTGTTTAAATAAAGGTCTTATTGATTAAGCATAACAAATATTCCGTTTGGATGGCATAAAAGTCTTTAAGGTTCATACTTTTTATGGCACATATTTTTCTAATGGTTCATTGAGCATTGGTTCGTTGACTATCGCTCTTCATAATACACTCTCTTGGCATCGCATTACAATCTATGCATGACATAAAATTATAGTCATGGCACCGTATCCGTATTATTATATTGTTTGGAATTTCATTATTTCATATTGTCTTGATGGTCTCAGTTCTACATATTTCACATTGGAATCCTTGCTGTTGTAAGTTGGAATTCTTAGCGTTACATATTTGTGATATTTGTATCCTCTACTATGTATGGGTTCAATATTGTGCATCCTATGCGATCACTGATCTCATCTCTATGATCCCTTCGGTATTGATCCACGCAATCTGTATGAATTTGAACCACTATTTATAGGCTATGCTACTCTGCGATTGGTATGGCATCAACACACAATGTATATGCTATGGTTATGAGCAATATTGTTGCCATTTATACACCGTTATATAAGATATCATTATGTACAATTCTCTGTGTTGAAATTGTCATAATTATATCCAGCATCAATTCAATATATATTCCTCTGTGATAAGTTACACATTCCAACTATGAAATCGATACTTTGTATAGCATCATTATCACTCCACACACATATATATTTCTTGAATCACTTTTCGCTCTTGAAATCATAGCGATGACCCAGGTCTCTCTCTTGTAAGGACTATAATTTTCACAATTAAAAATCATTAACAACATTTATACTACACAATCCAAAGTGAGATTTTTGAAGAAGAATATATATCAATTGACTATTTAATACTTACCTGAAACCGTGTTTGAATATGTTCCTAATCTGCCATGGCTCCAGCTCCCGATACCAAACCGCCATTTTCCTCCCAACCTATCTGAGGTCAACTTCTCCGGTCCCCAGATCCAGAATACAAGTCTTCTGGGCTCCATGCCCAAAACTCCAATAACAATCGAGATCACTCCATGACTCTGTTAGAACTCGTTGCTCATGTCTCATGTAGTTAGAACTCCTCTGACAACATCCGGGTCAGTTTTCCCACCTCACTACCCATGCCCATCAAGTTTCCCCCCCTTCTCCTTTTATACACAAACTCCTTTCAAGATATTTATTAAAATATCCTCTTCTAATAAATATCTTGGATTTCTAAAATATCTTAGTTTTATTAAAATATTATTATTTAATAAATATCTTGGATTTATAAAATATCTTAGATTAATTAAAATATCATTATTTAATAAATATCTTGGATTTCTAAAATATCTTAGATTTATTAAAATATTATTATTTAATAAATATCTTAGATTTCTAAAATATATTAGATTTTATTAAAATACTATTATTAATAAATATCTTGGATTTATTAAAATATCATCATTTATTTGCATAATTCAATGCTTTTATGTTTCTTTGAACAAAGTATTAGTTTATATTATGATAGTGGTAGGTATAATTTTTACCTTACAATACATTCATTATATTCTGGTGAGTTAGGTATTTACTCAATACTTCAATAATTCACTCATTACTCTACACTGATATTTTTTAATAATTGATTAGTGCATGTACTAGTGTAGTGCACGTGATACATGCATATGTAGCTATCATATGCTTGTCTCATATGCATGCTAATATTTCTATGTTCCCTATAACTCGAGTTGGGTCATTACATACACCCCTCCTTCAGAAAATTTCATCTTGAAGTTAAGTTTTATGTCGTATATCATTAATTATATAAGTGATTAGTATAATCATATAAGGGTGGTGTACCATAATTGAATTTTCATTTAATGTGTGAGAACACTTTAACATTTATGTTTTGATCATTTATTGGTTTACAAATTTAGTAGTCAGGTCTTGCCCCAACTGAGTTCCCAAGCTATTCTAGAATCATCCTCTCCTCCCTAATCTCTTCCGCTCCTATCCTATCCGTCTTCTACAGGAATATACCATGGCATCAGTTTTACTGATCCAACCATTCATAGACCTTAAGGGTGTCAGTGTTGATTACGTCGACTTGATTGACCAGTAGGCATCCGACAGTCATCTAGGGGAGCATGACTCGCACAACCCTCCCACGACTCCAGGTTTTGGAGGATAAACGGTGGGCAACACCTCCACCCCTCCTAGTAGGACCAAGGTTAACACCCTATCTTGGAATCTCAATGCATCTCAATTTTTCTTGGAGTTTTGTCATCACGTAGTCGGTTTGGTAACGATATTATCTGCGATGTACACCACTTCTCCACAAATTATAACATATGTATCAATATGTTTAAAGCAAATTGTTACCCACATAACAATTTATACACATTCTAAATATGTTGCTATCTATGATATTGATCCTTGAGTTCATAAAACATACTTGGTTATGTTTATCCAATAGGTTTGTAAATTCATTTTCACATTGAATAGTCAAGTGAAATCACTCTTTTATTTATATCTCATCATTTATGTTGATATGTAAAATTATAGATACCATATCTATAATATAATTCATAATTTATATC
This sequence comes from Pinus albicaulis, assembly GCA_034641835.2. Taxonomy (NCBI): domain Eukaryota; kingdom Viridiplantae; phylum Streptophyta; class Pinopsida; order Pinales; family Pinaceae; genus Pinus; species Pinus albicaulis. The sequence goes on along the minus strand of CM076574.1, from coordinate 335,796,085 downwards.
AGTGTCCCTGTACCAACAATGTTTAAGCAAAACTTTCTTCATATTGGTATCCATGTATCAACATTGTTTAAGCAATTAATATATTCTCACATGTCATAGTACAAAATGACAGTCTCAAGTATCCATCCAAAATAAGGTAATATTATACAAAATAAGTTTTTAAATGCTTATAAATATAACCCACAGTTATAAATGTCACATAGAATAATTAAACACGAATATTCAAATAAGGGTGTAGCTTCTATTTTCTATACTATATTAACCGATTAACCTTATAAAAGTCACAGGTTGAGACTCTAAATCTAAATGGAGGGATTCTCCAATATTTATGATTGCATATATAGAAACGAAATGAATTGAAACAAGAGCACAAAACACTTATTGCTTAGTTGAAGCATGATCTAATCTCTTGATACATGTTGATTAAGAACTCTAAAACACAAAACCACATATAGATCCAGCCAATATTTTTAATTATTATTATTTATTTGTCTTTTACTTCTAATTATCTTTGATATGTAATTTGGATCCAAAGAGATAATAATAACATTAACTTCTTTATTGTGTTATTCCATCTCATCTTTAGCCTAAAATCTAGAAGCCAAGGAGTAGGGTTTTGTAGGGCTAATCATTAGGGTTATGCTGGAGATGAAGGAAGAGTTAGTTGACTTCTCTAAAGATCTCTTAGTGAGAGGTTTATTTTCATAGAAGGAATTTTTCACTGCTTGAACATGCATTATTCAATTTGCATTATACTTGGTCTACTAAGAGTGTCATGTTTTCAACAAGATGTCTATTGTTGAAAAACATATAATTCCCTCCTTTAATAAGAAATTCACCATTTACAAGATATGCATATTCATATTATTAGTATATTACAAT